>CM053029.1:608939485-610139485 GCA_028564925.1 Lithobates sylvaticus
ATGCCAGGGTTGTATAGACCTGATGCCAGGGTTGTATGGACCTGATGCCAGGGTTGGATGAACCCGATGCCAGGGTTGCATGGACCTGATGCCAGGCTTGTATGAACCCAATGCCAGGGTTGTATGAACCCAATGCCAGGCTTGTATGAACCCAATGCCAGGGTTGTATAGACCTGATGCCAGGGTTGTGTGGACCTGATGTCAGGGTTGTGTGGACCTGATGTTAGGGTTGCATGGACCTGATGCCAGGGTTGTATAGATCTGATGCCAGGGAGGTATGGACCTGATATCAGGGTTGTATGGACATGATGCCAGGGTTGTATGGACATGATGCCAGGGTTGCATGGACCTGATGCCAGCCAGGGTTGTAAGGATCTGATGTCAGGGTTGGATGGACCTGATGCCAGCCAGGGTTGTAAGGATCTGATGTCAGGGTTGTATGGACCTGATGCCAGCCAGGGTTGTAAGGATCTGATGCCATGGTTGTTTAGACCTGATGCCAGGGTTGTTTGGACCTAATGCCAGGGTTGTATGGACCTGATGCCAGGGTTGTATGGACCTGATGTTAGGGTTGCATGGACCTGATGCCAGGGATGTATGGATCTGATGTCAGGGTTGTATGGACCTGATGCCAGCCAGGGTTGTAAGGATTTGATGCCAGGGTTGTTTAGACCTGATGTCAGGGTTGTTTGGACCTGATGCCAGGGTTGTATGGACCTGATGCCAGGGTTGTATGGACCTGATGCCAAGGTTGCATGGACCTGATGTTAGGGTTGCATGGACCTGATGCCAGGGTTGTATAGACCTGATGCCAGGGTTGTATGGACCTGATGTCAGGGTTGAATGGACCTGATGCCAAGGTTGCATGGACCTGATGTTAGGGTTGCATGGACCTGATGCCAGGGTTGTATAGACCTGATGCCAGGGTTGTATGGATCTGATGTCAGGGTTGTATGGACCTGATGCCAGCCAGGGTTGTAAGGATCTGATGCCAGGGTTGTTTAGACCTGATGTCAGGGTTGTATGGACCTGATGTCAGGGTTGTATGGACCTGATGCCAGGGTTGTTTAGACCTGATGTCAGGGTTGTATGGACCTGATGTTAGGGTTGCATGGACCTGATGCCAGGGATGTATAGACCTGATGCCAGGGTTGTATGGATCTGATGTCAGGGTTGTATGGACCTGATGCCAGCCAGGGTTGTAAGGATCTGATGCCAGGGTTGTTTAGACCTGATGTCAGGGTTGTATGGACCTGATGTCAGGGTTGTATGGACCTGATGCCAGGGTTGTATGGACCTGATGCCAAGGTTGCATGGACCTGATGTTAGGGTTGCATGGACCTGATGCCAGGGTTGTATAGACCTGATGCCAGGGTTGTATGGACCTGATGCCGGGGGTTGTATGGACCTGATGCCAGCCAGGGTTGTAAGGATCTGATGCCAGGGTTGTTTAGACCTGATGTCAGGGTTGTATGGACCTGATGCCAGGGTTGGATGAACCCGATGCCAGGGTTGGATGAACCCGATGCCAGGGTTGTAAGGATTTAGCGCCAGCCCCCCCCCCCCCCCCCCCCCCCCCCCCCCCGGAAGAACGATCGGCGCAAGCATAAAACCACTCATCCCACGGGAGACAATCGCCGCAAACACCGCCTCTCCGTGGGAGACAAACGGTTGTCAGAAAGGCGGTGAAAACAGCCCTCCCGATTGAAATCCATGCATCCGGCGTCCTGCATGGGGTCCGGACGCATGGATAGAGGGGTGGTGCCTGTGTGTCCTTAATGGACGGGCCTCCCCTCCTAGAATTGTTACATTGTAACGAAGATGTATGTATTTCCTATGTTCCTCAGCACCATCTAGTGGCCATAATGTGGTATTTTACTACGACTCATAAAAGAGCATTTGTTCAGAAGAGAAAATAGCTTAACCACTTCCGGACCGCCGCGCGCAGATGTACGTCCCTACTTTGAGGGCGGATATCGTTGTTATGGCAGCAGCTAGCTGCCATAACCCCAGTATCCCCGTGTTCGGCTGGCCATCAGGAACAAGATAAAAGTGGTCTCTGCGGCGGATTTGCCACAAGAACACTTTTATCGGCGGTGGGAGATGGCCGGATCATTCCCGTGGTTGTGCATGGAGATGAGTGAGGGGAAGATGGACCCCACCCGTCTCCATGACACTGCAGGGCCATTTTTTTTTCTTTTTATTTTTTATGACAATTTATTTTTTTATTGCATTTTAGTGTAGATATGAGATTTGAGGTCTTTTTGACCCCCCAGATCTCATATTAAAGAGGACCTGTCATGTTTTTTTCTATTACAAGAGATGTTTACATTCCTTGTAATAGGAATAAAAGTGACACCATTTTTTTTTTTTTTTAAAACAGTGTAAAAATAAATAATAAAAGGTAAAATAAATAAGAAAAAATAAATTTTTTTTAAACGCGCCCCGTCCCGCCGAGCTCACGTGTAGAAGTGAACGCATACGTGAGTAGCGCTCGCATATGAAAACGGTGTTCAAACCACACATGTGAGGTATCGCCGCGATCGTTAGAGCGAGAGCAATAATTCTAGCCCTAGACCTCCTCTGTAACTCAAAACATGCAACCTGTAGACTTTTTTTTAAATGTCGCCTATGGAGATTTTTAAGGGTAAAAGTTTGTCGCCATTCCACGAGTGGGCGCAATTTCGAAGCATGACATGTTGGGTATCAATTTACTCGGCGTAACATTATCTTTCACAATATAAAAAGAAATTGAGCTAACTTTACTGTTGTCTTATTTTTTTAATTAAAAATGTATTTTTTTTTTTAAAGTGCGCTGGTAAGACCGCTGCACAAATACGGTGTGACAGAAAGTATTGCAACGACCGCCATTTTATTCTCTAGGGTGTTAGGAAAAAATATATATAATGTTTGGGGGTTCTAAGTAATTTTCTAGCAAAAAAAATATTTTTAACTTGTAAAGAACAAATCTAAAAAAGAGGCTCGGTCTTAAAGCGGTTAACCACTTGACGTCCGCGCTATGGTCAATGAGACTCGGGTGATCCCCGATCCGAGTAAGGGGCCGGTCCCGGTGTTCTGTCGGAAAATGTTCGCCTATCAAATTTTGTCCGCCCTGTACTGCGCAGGCGCAGCGCTTGCGCAGTACGGAGCACAAGGAGATTCGGAAAAATCTCCGAAAGAAGAACGGCGCCTGCGCCGTGAGTCCAGATGCAAGCCCCACCGTCCAAGTGGACATAGGGCTGCACAAAGTTAGAGGGCCCCTCGTGGGCTCGCTTTGCTCGCCACGCTTCGGGCACGGCCTCGCCGCGCTCGGATCTTTTGGATTCTAACTCTATGACCACTTGGATGGTGGGGCTTGA
The DNA here is from genome assembly GCA_028564925.1 of Lithobates sylvaticus. Classification (NCBI taxonomy): domain Eukaryota; kingdom Metazoa; phylum Chordata; class Amphibia; order Anura; family Ranidae; genus Lithobates; species Lithobates sylvaticus. Next base: position 608,942,845 of record CM053029.1, read on the forward strand.
ACCTGGACTCACGGCGCAGGCACCGTTCATCTTCGGCTATTTTCGGAATCTGCTTGTGCTGTGTACTGCGCATGCACAGTACACAGCGCACACTATCCGATGGGGGACACAATCCGACAGGACACCGGCCCCTTACCATGTGATCAGCTGTCAGCCAATGACAGCTGATCACATGATCAAAACAAAAGCTCGGTGATCATTTTTTTTTCTCCTCACGCTGATAGCGGAGGAGAAAGAAAAATCCTCACCCCCCGCTTATCTTAAAGGGACATCGGTCCCAAAAAGGAAGAGGCAATTATGCCTCATTTATACTATCTAACAGTGCCCACAAGTGCCACCAATCAATGCCCACAAGTGCCACCAATCAATGCCCACAAGTGACACCTATCATTGCCTACCAGTGTCACCTATCAGTGCCACCTAGAAGTGCCGCCTATCAGTGTAACCGATCAGTGTCCATCACTGCCACCCATCAGTGCCCATCACTGCCACCTATTGGTGCCCATCACTGTCACCTATCGGTGGTGCCCATCAGTGCCGCCTCATCAGCGTACATCAATGACGGACAAAAATTACCATTTTTTTTTATTTTCTAACAAAATAAAAAAATATATATTTTTTTTTAATTCGGTCTTTTTACATTTAAAATAAAAAATAAAAATCGCACAGGTGATCAAATACCACCAAAAGAAAGCTCTATTTGTGGGGAAAAAATGATAACAATTTCATTTGTGTACAGTGTTGTATGACCGCGCAATTGTCATTCAAAGTGCGTCAGCGCCGAAAGCTGAAAATTGGTCTGGGCAGGAGGGGGGTTTAAGTGCCCAGTAAACAAGTGGTTAAAAAACATAGATTTTTGCCTGAATCACGCAGAACAAATACACAGTAGATGGCGATTTGCTGTGATTTTTGTACCCCGATGTTTGATGTTTGATTTTCCGATAATATTCTGTGTTTTGCTGTCACCAGTTTCTGCTGTAATTAGAGCTCCGCTGTATTTTTCTATACGGTTTGCCAGCAGGAAGGATCGCAATCGGCACCGACTCCGCACACACGGATGCTTTTTATAATTTTTTCGCTTTTTCAATTCTGCTTTTTAGAATCAGAAGAGAGACAAACGATAGAGTTTTGTAACGATCTTTAAAAGGGAACCCGGGAGTCATTTTTCAAAGCCGCGGCGGCCATACTCATCTTTTTTTTTTTTTTTTAATGATTATCCATCAATGGCTGACAGCCCCTGGTGCAAGGCATTCATTTTAGTATCCAGCCCCCGTGATCCCGCTTCATGTTTCTCCTCTAATTTCCAGCTCTGGAAGTTAAAAATAGGAAATAATAAAAAAAAAAATATATATATATATATATATATAAATGACAGACAGGAAATTGGATGATCTTCCTCGGAATGAAGAAAGCGCGCTTTTCGCGTATCAGGCGAATACCGCGGCAGAAGAGTCGTTTTGATCTTGTGAATAGCGTTCTGATTGATGGAATCTCATTTGTAGACTGGGGGGTGGGGGGGGGAGGGGGGGGTACAATGTATACATTCCTCCAGTATACAGAGGAAGGGGGGGAAGAAAACGATCGCTCTCCCAGATGGTAATGTAGATGAATCGGGACATCTTCTACTAGAAGAACACAAGGCTGAGAAATTACCAATAAAACCCAGGCAGCGGTTTTGTGATTTCTCCGCGCCGCCGATAAGAAGAGGGAGTATTTATAGTCTGCGGGGCTTTGATTAGGAGGCCCGGAGACGATGGAAATTCATGGTAATATTATGCACATCTAATTGGCGCGCACAGCTGACTGTTTGCAGACAGATGTTCGTCCCGCACAGAGACCACAACACACATCCAGGGAAATCATCACCATCAGGAAGAACACCTTACCGAACATGCGCGGCTTCAACGCCCCCCCGAGGTGAGGCCATGAGAAGAAGACCCGGCAACATGCCCATCTGCCGGTGAGGGACCAAATATCCCAGCATGCTCCTACGGCATCCGGGCAACTCTACAGGGCTGGAGGTTGCCCTACGCCGGTCTAGAGATCTTCTGTTATTGCAGCGAAAACCAACATCGATTAACCACTTGCTTACCGGGCACTTTCACCCCCCCTTCCTGCCCAGAGAAATTCTCAGCTTTCAGCGCTGTCACACTTTGAATGACAATTGCGCGGTCATACAACACTGTACCCAAATGACATTTTTATAATTTTTTTCACACCAATAGAACTTTCTTTCCGTGGTATTTAATCACCACTTGGGGTTTTTATTTTTTGCTAAACAAACAAAAAAAGACAGAAATTTTTGAAAAAAAAACACGTTTCTTAGTTTGTTATAAAATTTTGCAAACGGGTAATTTTTCTTCTTCATTGGTATTCACTGACGAGGCTGCACTGACGGGCACTGATGGGCTACACTGATGGGCACTGATGGGCTGCACTGATAGGCACAGATAAGGCGACACTGATAGGCACTGAAAAGATGTCACTGATGGGCCCTCATGGGTGGCACTGATAGATGTCACTGATGGGCACTGGTAGGTGGCACTGATGGGCACTGGTAGGTGGTATTGATAGGCAGCACTGGTGATGAGGCACTTTGGTGGTGAATTTTATAGGTGACACTGTGGGCACTGATAGGTGACACTGTGGGCACTGATGGGTGGTACTGTCGGCACTGGTAGGTGGCGCTGATGGGCACTGGTAGGTGGTATTGATAGGCAGCACTGGTGATGAGGTACTTTGGTGGTGACTTTTATAGGTGGCACTGTGTGCACTGATGGGTGACACTGTGGGCACTGATGGGTGGTACTGTCGGCACTGGTAGGTGGCGCTGGTGGGCACTGGTAGGTGGCACAGAAGCCTCTGCAGAGGCTCTCCACAATCGGGACCGATGTCCCTCTCACAGCCGCTGGTGATCAGCTTTTTTTTTTGTCCTCTCTCCTTACCGGCTCTGTTTACATCACATGATCAGCTGTCATTGGTGTAGATGCCCCCTGTGTGGATTGCCTCTTACCGGCTCTCCTCTCCCCATGCGCTGTCAGTGTGAGGAGAGGAATGCTGATAATGCTGATAACCGGCAAATCCTATTTACACTGTGATCAGCTGTGATTGGACACAGTTGGTCACATGGTAAAGAACTGCTGTGATTGGCTCTGTACCCTGATCTGTGATCAGCTGTGTCCGAAGGACGCTGCAGGGGGCACCCGGAAAGCGCAATCACAGGAGGACATCAATTGATGCCCTCCCGGAACATGCTGTAGCCATCATTTGGCTATGGAGTGGTTGTAAAAGAGATATCAGGGTTGGTTTCCTAAAGGAAAATAGACGGGTAACACTGAATATGAATGGTGCAGAGATAAACATGTGATAATAATCCTCCCTACCTACAAAGTATCAAAATAAACAAACTGATACAAAAGGATTCATTTAATTCACCTGATAAACCCCACTCCATCCAAATACTATGTATCCATTCACCGCATAACAATGTATCACTTCATTTCACAACAAATAACATCAAACAATATTGAACATAAACAATAAACACACCGATCAGCCATAACATTATGACCACATGATTATAACACCATTATGATCTCATTACAATGGCCCCTGGAAGTGGGTGGGAAATATTAGGCAGCAAGTGAACATGTTGTCCCCGAATTTGATTTGTTGAAAGCAGAAAAAATGACCAAGTGTAAAGAGCACTGATCATCAGTGCTACCAATCAGTACCCATCAGTGCTGTCTGTCAGTGCCCATCAGAGCTGTCTGTCAGTGTGATCTGTCAGTGCCCATCAGTGCCCATCAGCGCTGCCAGTCAGTGCCCATCAGTGCTGTCTGTCAGTGCCTATTGGTGCTGTCTGTCAGTGCCCACCAGTGCTATCTCTCATTGCCCATCAGTGCTGCCTGTCACTGCCTATTGTTGATGCCTATTAGTGCTGCCTATCAGTGCCCATCAGTGCCACCTATCGGTGCCCATCAGTGTCCCATGTCAGTGCAGCCTCATAAGTGCCCATCAGTGCTGTCTGTCAGTGCCCATTAGTGCTGTCTGTCAGTGCCCATCAGTGCCTATTGGTGCTGTCTGTCAGTGCCCATCAGTGCTGTCTGTCAGGGCCCATCAGTGCATATCAGTGCGATCTGTCAGTGCCCATCAGTGCTGCCAGTCAGTGCCCATCAGTGCTGTCTGTCAGTGCCCATCAGTACCTATTGGTGCTGTCTGTCAGTGCCCATCAGTGCTATCTCTCATTGCCCATCAGTGCTGCCTGTCACTGCCTATCGTTGATGCCTATTAGTGCTGCCTATCAGTGCCCATCAGTGCCACCTATCAGTGCCCATCAGTGTCCCATGTCAGTGCAGCCTCATAAGTGGCCATCAGTACCCATCGGTGCTGTCTGTCAGTGCCCATCAGTGCTGTCTGTCAGTGCCCATCAGTGCTGACAATCAGTGCCCATCAGTGCTGCCAATCAGTGCCCATCAGTGCTGTCTGTCATTGCCCATCAGTGCTGTCTGTTATTGCCCATCAGTGCTGTCTGTCATTGCCCATCAGTGCTGCCTGTCAGTGCCTATCGTTAATGCCTATTAGTGCAGCCTCATAAGTGCCCATCAGTGCTGTCTGTCAGTGCCCATCAGTGCTGTCTGTCAGTGCCCATCAGTGCTGCCAATCAGTGCACATTGATGCTGCCAATTAGAGCCCATCAGTGCTGTCTGTCATTGCCCATCAGTGCTGCCTGTCAGTGCCTATTGTTGATGCCTTTTAGTGCTGCCTATCAGTGCCACCTATCGGTATAAGAAGATTGGTGTAGCCTCTATAATAAATGACAGAAGAGTAGGGGTGGGTATCATCATCCTAGGCAGTTAATGTAGAGATATAGGTGCATCTGCATGGACTACTCCCTAGTATTACCATACAACACCTGTGGAAATGATGGACTATCTCGATACCCAAAAAAGTAGAAAAATAGATATATAAAAATTAATATTAAGAAAAGTAGCAAAAAAAAACATTGAATATATGCAAGCCAAACATAGGGTTGCTAATACAATGTTACAAATATTAAGACATAAGACAATAGACAAGGTTTACACAAATCCAAATCCCCGTACTATGGGGATAATGAGCAGATGCCGGCAATTTTTCTCGACTAGTTTCGCGACGGGGTCGCTTCCTCAGGAGAAATCATAGCATCTGAAGCAAGAGGAAATACAGTCTCATAGTTACAGAAGGTCATTTCATTGTGACAACATTAACTTCTTGCTGGCCGCCCACTGTCAAATGACGGCGGGACGGTGCAGCTCTAGTGGCGGGCCGCCGTCATATGACGGCGCTCGCTTTTTGGCCACTAGGGGGCGCGCCGCGTAGCTGGGAAGCCGATGCGCAAGCCCGGTGGCCGCGATGACCGCCAGGCACCCGCGATTGCCTGGTAATTGAGCAGGACGTGGATCTGTGTGTGTAAACACACAGATCCACGTCCTGTCAGAGGAGAGGAGACCGATGGTGTGTCCCTTGTACATAGGGACACCGATCGGTCCCCTCCCCCCGTCAGTCCCCTCCCCCCACAGTTAGAATCACTCATATAGGGAACATATTAACCCCTGCAGTGCCCCCTATTTATACAGTAATCAATGCATTTTTATAGCACGGATCGCTGTATAAATGTGAATGGTCCCAAAAATGTGTCAAAAGTGTCCGATATGTCCGCCGCAATGTCGCAGTCACGATAAAAATCGCAAATCGCCGCCATTACTAGTAAAAAAAAAATAATAATAAAAATGCTATAAATCTATCCCCTATTTTGTAGACGCTATAACCTTTGCGCAAACCAATCAATCAATAGACGCTTATTGCGATTTTTTTTTACCAAAAATATGTAGAAGAATACGTATCGGTCCTAAACTGAGGAAAAAATTTGTTTAAAAAAAAAAAAATTGGATATTTATTATAATAAAAAGTAAAAAATATTGCGTTTTTTCAAACTTGTCCCTCTTAATTTGTTTCTAGCGCAAGAAATAAAAACCGCAGAGGTGATCAAATACCACCAAAATAAAGCTCTATTTGTGGGGAAAAAATGATAAAAATTTTATTTGGGTACAGCGTTGGCATGACCGCTGCTATTTTTTTTTGTATTTAATAAATGTTATGGTGTTGCATGCCAACGATAGCTGCTTGCAGGTCGACCATAAATGTCTGGTTCATGCTTGTGGTGCCCAAGCGGCTGATGTTTTGTGCCACTGCGAGATACGCTTGAGACAAATATTGCAAATAGCAGTGGTGCGATCTGCTGCACTCGTCTCAAAAAAGGCCCACACCAAAGAACTTTTCTGATAACGTGCAGAGGCAGCGCACTGCACAGGCGGAGCTCTGCGGTGTTGTACAGTTGCTGTGCTGGCCTCTACCTGGCCTCCAGGGGGCATCCTGCCTCTTTGGACATGTGACGCCGCATCCTCCTCCTCCTCGTCCTCCTCCTCATACTCTCTCCCTTGAGGCACCCACGTGGAGTCAGTGACCTCATCAGCCCCTCCCTCTTCACACTAGATGTTAACCGCGCAATTGTCATTCAAAGAGTTCGGGGGACTCCTCAGGAGGACATGGTGGGTCTAGGGAAGGGGTGGCTGATGATGCTCTGTCAGTACCCTGAGCCTGGGTGAGAGAGGATGGAGGAGGATGAGGAGGGCTTGGTCATCCATTCTACCAAGCCTTCAGCATGATGCGGATCCACATGTCCAGCTGCCGAAAACTAAGACGCGCGTGTCCCATGGCCACGTGCTGATGACGATGCACGACCACGTCCACGTCCACGGCCACGTCCACTAGAAACAGAGCCTGACTGCCCTGTGTTCTTGGCTCTGCACGCTCTGCCTCCCCTTGGCGGTCTTCCAGCCATTGTAGTCGGTAGTCCTGTGGGTGCTGCTGAGAAGAAAATATAGGAGCTCTGTGTGATGCCACTAACACACAAGAAGTCCTATGGGTGCTTCTGCAAAGAAAATAGAGGGCTCTGTGTGATGCCACTAACACACTAGAAGTCCTTTGGGTGCTTATGCAAAGAAAATAGAGGAGCTCAGTGTGATGCCACTAACACACTAGAGTCCTGTGGGTGCTTCTGCGAAGAAAATAGAGGAGCTCTGTGTGATGCCACTAACACACTAGAAGTCCTATGGGTGCTTCCTGCAAAGAAAATAGAGGAGCTCTGTGTGATGCCACTAACTCAATAGAAGTCCTGTGGGTGCTTATGCAAAGAAAATAGAGGAGCTCTGTGTGATGCCACTAACACACTAGAAGTCCTGTGGGTGCTTATGCAAAGAAAATCTAGGAGCTCTGTGTGATGCACTAACACACTAGAAGTCCTATGGGTCTTTCTGCAAAGAAAATAGAGGAGCTCTGTGTGATGCACTAACACACTAGAAGTCCTGTGGGTGCTTATGCAAAGAAAATATAGGTGCTCTGTGTGATGCCACTAACCACACTAGAAGTCCTGTGGTTGCTTCTGCAAAGAAAATAGAGGAGCTCTGTGTGATGCCACTAACACACTAGAAGTCCTGTGGGTGCTTCGGAAAAGAAAATAGAGGAGCTCTGTGTGATGCCACTAACACACTAGAAGTCCTGGGGGTGCTTCTGCAAAGCAAATATATGAGCTCTGTGTGATGCCACTAACACACTAGAAGTCCTATGGTGCTTCTGCAAAGAAAATAGAGAGCTCTGTGTGATGCCACTAACAAACAATAAGTCCTATGGGTGCTTCTGCAAAGAAAATAGAGGAGCTCTGTGTGATGCCACAAACTCACTAGAAGTCCTGTGGGTGCTTATGCAAAGAAAATATAGGAGCTCTGTGTGATGCCACTAACACACAAGAAGTCCTGTGGGTGCTTCTGCAAAGAAAATAGAGGAGCTCTGTGTGATGCCTCTAACACACTAGAAGTCCTGGGGGTGCTTCTGCAAAGAAGTTATAGGAGCTCTGTGTGATGCCACTAACACACTAGAAGTCCTGTGGGTGCTTCTGCAAAAGAAAATAGAGGAGCTCTGAGTGATGCCACTGACACACAAGAATTCCTGTGGGTGATTCTGCAAAGAAAATAGAGGAGCTCTGTGTGATGCCACTCAAACACACTAGAAGTACTGTGGGTGCTTATGCAAAGAGAATATAGGAGCTCTGTGTGATGACACTAACACATTAGAAGTCCTATGGGTGCTTCTGCAAAGAAAATAGAGAGCTCTGTGTGATGCCACTAACACACTAGAAGTCCTGTGGTGCTTCTGCAAAGAAAATAGAGGAGCTTGTGTGATGCCTCTAACACACTAGAAGTCCTTTGGGTGCTTCTGCAAAGAATATATAGGAGCTCTGTGTGATGCCACTAACACAATAGAAGTCCTATGGGTGCTTCTGCAAAGAAAATAGAGGAGCTCTGTGTGATGCCACTAACACACTAGAAGTCCTGTGGGTCATGCTGAGAAGAATATATAGGATCTCTGTGTGATGCCACTAACACACATGAAGTCCTATGGGTGCTTCTGCAAAGAAAATAGAGGAGCTCTGTGTGTGATGGACTAACACACTTCAAGTCCTGTAGGTTCTTCTGCAAAGAAAATATAGCTCTGTGTGTAATGGGACTAACACTCTAGAAGTCCTATGGGTGCTTATGGGAAGAAAATAGAGCTCTGTGTGTTTAATGGGACTAACACCATTCAAGTCCTATAGGTGCTTATGGGAACAAAATATAGCTCTGTGTGTTGAATGGGACTAACACACTTCCAAGTCCTATAGGTGCTTCTGGGAACAAAATATAGCATTGTGTGTGTGATGGGACTAACACACTTCAAGTCCTATAGGTGCTACTGGGAACAAAATATAGCTCTTGGTGTGTGATGGGACTAACACACTTCAAGTCCTATAGGTGCTTCTGGGAACAAATATAGCTCTGTGTGTGTAATGGGACTAACACACATCAAGTCCTATAGGTGCTTCTGGGAACAAAAGATAGCTCTGTGTGTGTAATGGGACTAACACAATTCAAGTCCTATAGGTGCTTCTGGGAACAACTTATAGCTCTGTGTGTGTAATGGGACTAACACACTTCAAGTCCTTTAGGTGCTTCTGGGAACAAAATATAGCTCTGTGTGTGTAATGGGACTAACACACTTCAAGACCTATAGGTGCTTCTGGTAACAAAATAAAGCTCTGTGTGTGTAATGGGACTAACACACTTCAAGTCCTATAGGTGCATTCTGGGAACAAAATATAGCTCTTTGTGTGTAATGGGACTAATACACTTCAAGTCCTATAGGTGCTTATGGGAACAAAATATAGCTCTGTGTTGTGTAATGGGACTAACACAATTCAAGTCCTATAGGTGCTTCTGGGAACAAAATATAGCTCTTTGTGTGTGTAATGGGACTAACACACTTCAAGTCCATATAGGTGCTTCTGGGAACAAAATATAGCTCTGTGTGTGTAATGGGACTATCACACTTCAAGTCCTTTAGGAGCTTCTGGGAACAATGTATAGCTCTGTGTGTTTAATGGGACTAACACACTTCAAGTCCTATAGGTGCTTCTGGACAAAATATAGCTCTGTGTGTGTAAAGGGACTAACACACATCAAGTCCTATAGGTGCTTCTGGAAGAAAATATAGCTCTGTGTGGGTAATGGGACTAACACACTTCAAGTCCTATAGGTGCTTCTGGGAACTAAATATAGGTCTTTGTGTGGGGACTAACACACTTCAAGTCCTATAGGTGCTTCTGGGAACAAAATATAGCTCTGTGTGTGTAATGGGACTAACACACTTCAAGACCTATAGGTGCTTCTGGGAACAAAATATAGCTCTGTGTGTGTAATGGGACTAACACACTTCAAGTCCAATAGGTGCTTCTGGGAACAAAATATAGCTCTGTGTGTGTAATGGGACTAACACACTTCAAGTCCTCTAGGTGCTTCTGGGAACAAAATATGAGCTCTGTGTGTGTAATGGGACTAACACACTTCAGTCCTATAGGTGCTTCTGGGTATAAAATATAGCTCTGTGTGTGTCATGGGACTAACACACTTCAAGTACTATAGGTGCTTCTGGGAATAAAATATAGCTCTGTGTGTGTAATGGGACTAACACACTTCAAGTCCTATAGGTGCTTCTGGGAACAAAATATAGCTCATTGTGTGTAATGGGACTAACACACTTCAAGTCCTATAGGTTCTTCTGGGAACAAAATATAGCTCTGTGTGTGTTATGGGACTAACTCACTTCAAGTCCTATAGGTGCTTCTGGGAACAAAGTATAGCTCTGTGTGTGTAATGGGACTAACACACTTCAAGTCCTATAGGTGCTTCTGGGAACAAATTATAGCTCTGTGTGTGTAATGGGACTAACACACTTCTAGTCCTATAGGTGCTTATGGGAACAAAATATAGCTCTGTGTGTGTAATGGGACTAAAACACTTCAAGTCCTATAGGTGATTCTGGGAACAAATTATAGATCTGTGTGTGTAATGGGACTAACACACTTCATGTCCTATAGGTGCTTCTGGGAACAAAATATAGCTCGGTGTGTGTAATGGGACTAACACACTTCAAGTCCTATAGGTGCTTCTGGGAACAAAATAGAGCTCTGTGTGTGTAATGGGATTAACACACTTCAAGTCCTATAGGTGCTTCTGGGAAGAAAAATATAGCTCTGTGTGTGTAATGGGACTAACACACTTCAAGTCCGATAGGTGCTTCTGGGAACAAAATATAGCTCTGTGTGTGTAATGGGAATAACTCACTACAAGTCCTATGGTGCTTCTGGGAAGAAAATATAGCTCTGTGTGTGTAATGGGACTAACACACTTCAAGTCCTAGGTGCTTCTGGGAACAAAATATAGCTATGTGTGTGTAATGGGACTAACACACTTCAAGTCCTATAGGTGCTTCTGCGAACAAAATATAGGAGCTCTGCCTGCCTGCCACTAACACACTACAAGTCCTATAGGGGCTTCTGGTAACAAAATATAGGAGCTCTGCCTGCCTCCCACTAACACACTACAAGTCCTATAGGTGCTTCTGGTAACAAAATATAGGAGCTCTGCCTGCCTGCCACTAACACACTACAAGTCCTATAGGTGCTTCAGGTAACAAAATATAGGAGCTCTGCCTGCCTGCCACTAACACAATACAAGTCCTATAGGTGCTTCTGGTAACAAAATATAGGAGCTCTGCCTGCCTGCCACTAACAAACTACAAGTCCTATAGGTGCTTCTGGTAACAAAATATAGGAGCTCTGCCTGCCTGCCACTAACACACTACAAGTCCTAAAGGTGCTTCTGGTAACAAAATATAGGAGCTCTGCCTGCCTGCCACTAACACACTACAAGTCCTATAGGTGCTTCTGGTAATCGAAATAATATGGAGCTCTGCCTGCCTGCCCACGAAAACAATACAAGTCCTTTAGTGGTGCTTTCTGCGTAACAATAATATAGGAGCTCTGGCCTGCCGTGCCACTAACTAATACAAGTCTATGGTGCCTTATGGTAACAAAAATATGGAGCTCTGCCTGCCCTGCCACGAAACACTAAAGTCCTATAGGGTGCTTGCTGGTTACCAAAATCTAGGGGAGCTATGCTGCCTGCCACGGAGCACACTACAAAAGCCCCTCTTTGTCAATCAATCATTCTTGAAACTGAATCTATCTAAACTCAATTCTCTGTAAGTGAATCTATTAACTATCTCGATGCAGAAGAGTTGTCACAGCATTTTTTTTTAACCAAAAATATGTAGAAGAATACCGCGCAATTGTCATTGTTCTTTTCTTTTCCTTTTTTCATTTTCACTTCTCTTTCTACTTTTTTTTTTATGTTATGTGAATTTTAGATTTTTTGTTGGTTGTTTTTTTTTTAATTGTCATTCAAAATGCGACAGCGCTGAAAGCTGAAAAATGGCTTGGTCAGGAAGGGGGTGTTCGTACCTGGTAGGCAAGTGGTTAAAGAGATATAACAGTAGTAGCTGGAGTAGAATAATATATGTAGGCAAAACTCACCGCTCGGATCCCATGAGGGTTCAGAAAGATTGAGGCACCTGGGGCACCCACTTGAAGGTCCTGTCATGTTTCCCCTGTCCATCGGAATCTGATACGACGGGGGTCATGTGCGCGCGCAGTCAGAAGCTGACGCGCGCGCACTGGGAGCGGCGGACCCGGTGACGTCATTGCTCGGCGCCGCCGAGCGGTGGCGTAGATTTCAGGGTTGGAGGCATATAAGGCGACTCCTTGTCGCCTACGATTGTGAAGGCCAGCACCTGGGATTGGCCCAAACAGCACACCTTACAAGGCAAGTACCTACATCATCCCCATTATGCAGCTCCAAACATTATGTATCTGAAACTATCGGTGCGATTGTACTGATACTAACCTATGCCTTCAATGTCTGTAGGACTTAACTACATCACTGCTACTCCAGCATACTTTAAGCTCCTGGTTCCTCCTCTTGGAGGTAACGAACCTGGCAATTTTCATACATTCTACTAGTGCTGTATCCCGGGTGCGCTGAGCCAAATCTGCAATTTTCCAAGGGTAGGCCTTTTCATTCAAGTGCTAACTTTTACCCACACTTAACTTAAGCCACTTGCGATCCCTCACTACATCCCCTCTTCATTGCACCCCTTCCCCTCACCAGCAGTCTGCTCCCCTTTCCTTACCTCAACACCCAGCCCCCTCCCCCCCCCCCCCTCTTTTCCTCGGTTTCCTCCCTTTCCCCTCCCTCCTCCCCCCCCTTCCCTTTTTTTCCCCCCTTTCCATTTCCACCCCCACCCCCATCTCCCTCCTCCCAATCCCCCCCTCCCCCCTCCCTTCCCCCTCACCTCTCCTTCCCTACGTCCATTCATCTAGCACAATGGCAGTACTATTCTAACTTAATTTAAACGTAAATACCGAGTTGGTAGTTAATCCTCCTCAGTTTACCTACCCTCCCTTTTCACTAATTGCAGTTTATTACATATCTAGGGCCTCCCGTATCCGCCCTGGGCGGGGCACCCTTCAAGTGGGTGCCCCAGGGGCCTCAATCTTTCTGAACCCTCATGGGATCCGAGCGGTGAGTTTTGCCTACATATATTATTCTACTCCAGCTACTACTGTTATATCTCTTTAATGTTGTCACAATGAAATGACCTTCTGTAACTATGAGACTGTATTTCCTCTTGCTTCAGATGCTATGATTTCTCCTGAGGAAGCGACCCCGTCGCGAAACTAGTCGAGAAAAATTGCCGGCATCTGCTCATTATCCCCATAGTACGGGGATTTGGATTTGTGTAAACCTTGTCTATTGTCTTATGTCTTAATATTTGTAACATTGTATTAGCAACCCTATGTTTGGCTTGCATATATTCAATGTTTTTTTTTGCTACTTTTCTTAATAAATATTAATTTTTATATATCTATTTTTCAACTTTTTTGGGTATCGAGATAGTCCATCATTTCCACAGGTTTTGTATGGTAATACTAGGGAGTAGTCCATGCAGATGCACCTATATCTCTACACCTATCGGTGCCCATCAGTTTTGCATTTCAATGCAGCCTCATAAGTGCCCATCAGTGCCGCCTCATATGAGTTTATCAGTGCCCATCAGTGCAGCCTCATAAGTGCCCATCAGTGCCGCCTCATAGGAGTTTATCAGTGCCCATCCGTGCAGCCTCATCAGCAAACATCAGTGAAGGAGAAAAATTACTTATTTACAAAATTTTATAACAGAAACTAAGAAAAACTTTTATTTTTTTTATTTTTTTATTTGGTCTTTTTTCGTTTGTTTAGCAAAAAATAAAAACCCAGCGGTGATTAAATACAACCAAAAGAAAGCGCTATCTGTCTCGAAAAAAGATAAAAATTGAGTTTGTATACAGTGCTGCATGAACATGTAATTCAAAGTGCAACAGCTCTGAAAGCTGAGAATTGGCCTGGGCAGGAAGGGGGTGAAGGTGCCCGGTATTGAAGGGGTTAAATACAGGAAAGGAAGGGATGACGTCTTGTAGAGGAATTATCTCCTGAAATCTGGAAGTTCGGCGCATACATTCAGCGGTGCCGGACAATCACTATTTCACGTCTGCCGGTTCCCTGAGCAATACTTCCGATCTCAGACGGGATCCACATCAATAAACCTGCAAGTTCTTCATCAATCATTGGCCAGACCTTCCCACGGGTCACAAGGAAACACGAGTCTTCTACTGATATACAAGACAGACTTAATGAATGCAAAAAGATTGTCATGTTCAATCAGAAATTCCGCACCATAAAGCGCCGTGCCGTGGCGTAGACGTGCCGCATGCGGCTAATTGCTTGCTGTTCATTTTGCATGTTGTAATAACATTTGATTATACAGAAGTCATTGGGTCTATCCATATATCAGGGAAACATTACGTTTCAAGGTCAGTGAGAATTTTAACCCCTTCCGCTGTGCATACGCATATATGCGGCCTCACAGAAGTGGGAGAGCGCCTGCACAATGTGATCCCGGGAAACAGAGACTGAGCTGTCACAGACAGCTCCAGGTCTCATACTAACTTATAGAGGGCGGGAGGACCGGTTCCCCATCACCTGATCGTTGTTATAGTCTGTGATTGGCTGTCAAAGTGACCAGTCACTGTATTGTCCCCCTGTGTTTTTTCCACCTCTTAAATGGAGAAAAAGATACATTGTAGACATAGAGGTTACATTATATAATACATTGTATACCTCTCTATACAGGACCTATTTTATATTACACTGTATATATAGGGGGTACACTATATAATACATTGTATACATACAGGATCCATTATATAATACATTGTATACATACAGGATCCATTATATAATACATTGTATACATACAGGATCCATTATATAATACATTGTATACATACAGGATCCATTATATGATACATTGTATAAATACAGGATCCATTATATGATACATTGTATAAATACAGGATCCATTATATGATACATTGTATAAATACAGGATACATTATATGATACATTGTATACATACAGGATCCATTATATGATACATTATATACATACAGGTTACACTATATAATACATTGTATACATACAGGATACATTATATAATACATTGTATACATACAGGATCCATTATATGATACATTATATACATACAGGTTACACTATATAATACATTGTATACATACAGGATAAATTATATCAGCCCTCAAAATTTACACTCGCCTGCTCGCATTTTGCGAGTAAATTTTGAGGGATGGCGAGGAAGGGCTGTCTGGGAGCGAGGGGGGGGGGCGAGCACTGCCGGCCGGCGAGTCCCTTTCCCAGCGCTCACGAAGGGGAAGAGAGAGGACAGAGCTGGCCGGATGATATGAGCGCAGGGAACATAACTAGCGGCGCCAGCTTTGATTTAAATCGCCGTGTGTTCCCTGCGCTCGCTTTCACACACAGCCCCCGCCCCCTGGTCCCGGGGAATTTGATAGACAGATCACCCGTCCAACCCGGGACAAGTGATGTGTATCAAAGTTCCCTGGCCAGGGGGCGGGGCTGTACGGGACGCCGAGCGGCGGGAACACACAGCGATTTAATTCAAAGCTGTTCCAGCATGTCCCTCGGCGCTCATATCATCCGGCCAGCAATGCTCTTCTTCTCTGCTCCCCTTCATTCAGGACACAGGTAGGCAGCATTGGTGGACAAGTGTTAGGCTGCACTGGTGTTAAAGTGTTAGGCTGCATTGGTGGACACGGGTGAGGCTGCATTGGTGGACACGGGTGAGGCTGCATTGGTGGACACGGGTGAGGCTGCATTGGTGGACACGGGTGAGGCTGCATTGGTGGACAAGGGTGAGGCTGCATTGGTGGACAAGGGTGAGGCTGCATTGGTGGACAAGGGTGAGGCTGCATTGGTGGACACGGGTGAGGCTGCATTGGTGGACACAGGTGAGGCTGTATTGGTGGACACGGGTGAGGCTGCATTGGTGGACACGGGTGAGGCTGCATTGGTGGACAAGGGCGAGGCTGCATTGGTGGACAAGGGCGAGGCTGCATTGGTGGACACGGGTGAGGCTGCATTGGTGGACAAGGGTGAGGCTGCATTGGTGGACACGGGTGAGGCTGCATTGGTGGACACGGGTGAGGCTGCATTGGTGGACATGGGTGAGGCTGCATTGGCGGATACGGGTGAGGCTGCATTGGCGGACACGGGTGAGGCTGCATTGGTGGACACGGGTGAGGCTGCATTGATGAGCATGGATAATGTTGCTTAATTTGCATAAAACATTTAAGAGCAATTTCATGATATAATTTATGAGGCTGTGTTTAGAGGTGGAATTAGGGGCAGGGCAGGGGTTGGGTGGGGCAACTGGTGGCGAGTAACCCTTGAGGCCTGGCTAGTAGCTCAGGACTTGAAATTTTGAGCCCTGCCTTATATAATACATTGTATACATACACGATCCATTATATGATACATTGTATACATACAGGATACATTATATGATACATTGTATAGATACAAGATCCATTATATGATACATTGTATAGGTACGTTATATAATACATTGTGTCTTTTTCTCCTTAGAGGAGAGACGTGTAAACTAAACTAAAAGTGTAAAAAGAATAATAAAGATAAAATAGATCAGTGTTTGATCGAGGTCAGGCTTAGAGTCAAAGGACGGGGTCAGTGTATTTTAGGTAGGACTAAAAAAAATTTAAATGCACACTATTGTTTCTGGGCACTACTACAGATACAAACAACAAATAGTATACACATATGGGGTATCACTGCAATTGTCAGGACCAGGAGAGTTTGTTTTGGGGTTGTAGTTTGGTGGTGGGTCATCATAATAGTAAAAAATATAAAAGCAAATAAAAAAAAATATTTTTTTACTATTGTGTGCCAGTTTTAATTTGGTAATAAAAACAGTCAGGAGGTATCTATGACTGTTTACCAGCAAATGAAAAGCCCAACCTGTCGGTTACAATAAGCTGTATAATTCAACTGGATACACTGCGTAGTTGCGATGATCTGTACGGCTTTAATAACACATTTTGAAATCCGCAAAATTGTGTTGAGGTCGTTCTGCCTTCGTCATAAAGGGTTAAAGACTCGATTTTTCATTTCCGATCTTTACTTACTTACTTACTTACTTACTCCGCTCACTTTGTCCCAGACTGCAAAAGGCCAAATGTTCAGGACATCCTGAAAGATTCACGTTGGACTTTACTGAGTTAGACACAAGAATATCAATATATAAACTCGCATTACGAGCTCGGATCCGTCTCCCAGCTGTTGCAGAGCGCCGGGTGTACATCTCTCCGATTGGTTCTTGGGCACTCTGCCCGAGTCTGAGACATACACAATGCCGCAAAGGAGGCCAGAGGGAATGGTGGACGTTTTTAGATTTTTTTTACGAATGTGAAGGACTTTTGTATGATGGAGCCCCATACTGATAGCAGTAAAGACCCCACACTTAGACCCCTTTCACACTGGGGCGTTTTTCATGCGTTTTACAGGCGCTTTAGCGTTAAAAAAAGCGTCTGTAAAGCGCTTGAAAAAGCCGCAACTGCAATCCCAATGTGAAAGCCCGAGTGCTTTCATACTGAGATCCCTTTCACACTGGGGCATTTTTCAGGCGTTTTTCAGGCACTTTAGCGTTAAAAAAAGTGCCTGTAAAGCACCTGAAAGAAGCCACGACTGCAATCCCAATGTGCTTTCATACTGAGGCGCTGCGCTGGCAGTGCGTCAAAAAAAGTCCTGCAAGCAGCTTCTTAGCAGCGCTATTGGAGCAGTGAATACACGGCTCCTAAAGCGCCTCTTCCCATTGAAATCAATGGAAAGCGCCTGCAAAACGCCTGAAAAGCGCCTGCAAAGCGCTTTGGCGATTTGTGGGCGCTTTTAACCCTTTATTTGGCCACTAGAAGGGGTTAAAAGTGCCCCACTAGTGCTCGAAAAACGCTGGAAAAGCGTCGCTAGTTTAAGCGGCGCTTTACGAGCGTTTTTCGGGCACTGACAGTGTGAAAGGGCTCTTAAAGCACTTGGGCTTTCACATTGGGATTGCAGATGAGGCTTCTTTCAAGCGTTTTACAGTCGCTTTTTTTAACGCTAAAGTGCCTGTGTGAAAGGGGTCTTAAGTTAAAGCAGCATTATCCCAAAAGTCAAAATGTAATATGCTGCAGCTTACAAATCATTAGATGCGATGGCTGCATTCGTTTTCTTTTTTTTCTTACCCGTTGATCCTGCCATTAAAAAGTCTGTTATTTTTCAGCTTCCTTTAACAGACCAAGCTGTCCAAACAAAGTGTCAGTAAGAAAGTTGAGACAAACCATTTTGGGGTACTCTGTTGTGCAAATATTACTATAGTTGTACAGGATTTATATGACTCCAACAGTTTTTACAGTGTGTAAAAGTAGCAGTGCCGATCCTGACCTCCCTGGGGCCCTAAGCAAAATTCTGCTAAGGGGCCCTCTACTTGACCCGTGATGCCGTGAGCTATGGAAACCATTTGCCATTGCCACACAGTCACACCTGACACTTCAGTGCTCCCAATACAATCCTCCCTCCTTTAAACAAAACAGTCAAAGAATAAGTACAACAATATAAAACAGAATGAGGTCCCCAGAGAGCCCCCCTTACATCAGGGTCCTCAGAGAGCCCCCTTACATCAGGGTCCTCAGAGAGCCCCTCCTTACAGCAAGGTCCCCAGAGAGCCCCCCTTACACAAGGGTCCCCAGACAGCCCCTCTTAAATCAGTGTCCTCAGAGAGTCTCCCCCTACATCAGGGTCCCCAGAGAGCCTCCCCCTACATTAGGGTCTCCAGAGAGCCTCCCCCTACATTAGGGTCCCCAGAGAGCCTCCCCTACATTAGGGTCCCCAGAGAGCCTCCCCTTACATCAGGGTCCCTAGAGAGCCTCCCCCTACATTAGGGTCCCCAGAGAGCCCCCCCTTACATCAGGGTCCCCAGAGAGACTCCCCCTACATTAGGGTCCCCAGAGAGCCCCCCTTACACAAGGGTCCCTAGAGAGCCTCCCCCTACATTAGGGTCCCCAGAGAGCCTCCCCTACATTAGGGTCCCCAGAGAGCCTCCCCTTACATCAGGGTCCCCAGAGAGCCCCCCCCCCTTACATCAGGGTCCCCAGAGAGCCCCCCCTTACATCAGGGTCCCTAGAGAGCCTCCCCCTACATTAGGGTCCCCAGAGAGCCTCCCCTTACATCAGGATCCCCAGAGAGCATCCCCTTAAATCAGTGCCCTCAGAGAGTCTCCCCCTACATCAGGGTCCCCAGAGAGCCTCCCCCTACATTAGGTTTCCCAGAGAGCATCCCCTTACATCAGAGTCCCCAGAGAGCCTCCCCTTACATCAGGGTCCCCAGAAAGCCCCTCCTTACATCAGGGTCCTCAGAGAGCCCCTTCTTACATCAGGGTCCCCAGAGAGCCCCCCTGACACCAGGGTCCCAGAGAGCCCCCCTTACACCAGGGTCCCCAGAGAGCCCTCCCTTACACCAGGGTCCCCAGAGAGCCCCCCTTACACCAAAGAGCCCCCCCTTACACCATGGTCCCAAGAGAGCCTCCCCTTACATTAGTGTCCCCAGAGAGCCCCTCCTTACACAAGGTCCCCAGAAAGCCCCTCCTTACACATGGTCCCCAGAGAGCCCCCCTCTGACATTAGTGTCCCCAGGGGGCCCCCTCTTACATCAGTGTCCCCAGAGGGCCCCGTCTTTACATCAGTGTCCCAGAGGGCCCCGTCCTTACATCAGTGTCCCCAGAGAGCCCCCCTCTTACATTAGTGTCCCCAGAGGCCCCCTTCCTTACATTAGTGTCCCCAGAAAGCCCCCCCTCTTACATTTGGGCCCCCAAACAGCCTACTCCCCCCCTTGCAGAGGTTCCCCTGTACCTGGCTGGTGGAGGTGGGAGGCGGCGATCGGCTGCTATATGGTGTCCACAGGCAGGGGGATCTCCCTGGGGCTAGTAGTTCTATCTCCGAATGTATACAGCGGAGAGGGGAGGGGCCTCTGACCCGGGCATCAGCAACAGTGTTCAAGCAGAGTGAAAGTGAAACTGATACCTGCCTGGGTCAGAGGCCCCTCCCTTCTCCTCTCCACTGTATACACTGAGAGTACTACAAACCCCAGGGAGATCCCGCCGCCCACTCAGGCACCATAGAGCTGCCGATCGCCGCCTTCCACCTCCTCCCACCTCTCCTCACTGAACTCTAAACGGCCAGCCAGAGGTGCAGGGGGGGATGCTGGGTCTTGGGGGGCCCCCCCACAGCGGCGGGGCCCTAAGCAGCTTGCATAGTGTGCCTATAGGGCCGATCGGCTCTGAAAAGTAGCAAATATCTGGCCAGATTGGAGTAGGGAGTTTTAGAGGATGGGAGAGGCTCTGGACTGGTTGGAAAAGGGTCTTCGGGAGGATGGAAGAGGCTTTGGACAGGTTGGGGTAGGGAGCTCCAGAAGAAGGGAGAAGCTGTGGACAGGTTGGGGTAGGGAATTCCAGATGTTGGGAGAGGTTGTGGACATGTTGTGGTAGGGAGCTCCAGAGGATGGGAAAGGCTATGGACTGGTTGGGGCAGGGTGTTCTGGTGGATGGATGAGGCCCTAGACAGGTTGGGGTGGGGAGCGCCAGGGGATGGGAGAAGCTGTGGACTGGTTGGGGTAGGAGTTTCAGAGGATGGAAGAGGCTTTGGACAGGTTGGAAAGGGGTGTTCCGGAGGATAGGAGAGGCTGTGGACAGGTTTGGGTGGGGCGCTCTAAAAGATGGGAGAAGCTGTGGACAGGTGAATGAATGAATGAATGAATGAATGACTTGTATAGCGCAACCTATGCGAACTGATTCGCCTCAGGGCGCTTTTTCCACTGGTGTCCATCTGTGGTATAGTGCGGTCCTTGCCCTGTGGGCTCCCGACACGCTTACAAACACATACACATACAACATACACATATTTGGCCAATTTTATTGACAGGATCTAATTAACCTACCAGCATGTCTTTGGAGTTTGGGAGGAAACCGGAGTACCCGGAGGAAACCCACGCAGGCACAGGGAGAACATGCAAACTCCAGGCAGAAGATGTCGTGGTCGGGATTTGAACCAGCGAACCGGTGTAGGGAATTCCAGATGTTGGAAGAGTTTGTGGACAGGTTGTGGTAGGGAGCTCTAGAGGATGGGAAAGGCTGTGGACTGGTTGGGGAATGGTGTTCTGGAGAATGGAAGAGGCCCGGCACAGGTTGGGGTAGGGAGAGCCAGAGGATGGGAGAGGCTATGGACTGGTTGGGGTAGGGAGCTCCAGAAGATGGCAGAAGCTGTGGACAGATTGGGGTAGGGAATTCCAGATGTTGGGAGAGGTTATGGTAGGGAGTAGGGATGGGCGAATGGTTCAGCCCGAACAGCCAATCAGGGCACAGAACACTGTCAGAGTCATGATTGGACACTGTCATCATGACTTTATTCAATCATGGCGGTATAAAAGTATTCTATCAATGGCAGCCATTTTCAGTGTGATTAGATAGTTAGAACTAGAATTAGATTAGATAGAACAGGGCTCTGTTCAATGCTATTAGTTAGTAAGGCCCCTTTCACACTGGGGCGGTGAGCCGCGGTGACGGTAAAGCAGCGCTATATTTAGCGCTGCTTTACCGTTGTTTTCACCGCGGTTTTCGGCCGCTCGAGGTGCGGTTTTACCCCCCGCGAGCGGCCGAAAAAGGGTTAAACACCCCCCGCAGAGCGCCGCCGTAGCGGCGCTTTGCGGCGGTATTGCCGCGGTTTTACCGCGGTCTCCCATTGTAATCAATGGGAAGGAGCGGTATAGGAGCGGTGAATACACCGCTCCTATCCCGCTCCAAAGATGCTGCTAGCAGGACTTTTTTTGTCATCCTGCTAGCGCACCGCTCCAGTGTGAAAGCCCGCCGGCTTTCACACTGGAGTTAAAGGGGCCGGATTTTTTCATGCGGTGAACAGGCGCTTTAGTGCTGCACCGCATGAAAAACGCCCCGGTGTGAAAGGGGCCTTAAGCCCCATACACACGGTCGGACTTTTTCATGGATTCTGTCCGATCGGACAAGGTTGTTGAAAAATCAGACCGTGTGTATGCACCATCGGACAGTGTTCGTCGGTTTGTCCGACGGACAAAGTCTTATCTCCTGCTGGAAATCTTGGCCGTCAACACGGTCCGATCACACCAAATCCGATCGTGTGTACGGTTGTCCGACCGGACAAAGTGCTACGCATGCTCAGATCACATTACAAGACCAAAGCTATTGGCTACTAGCCTCTACGTAGTCCCGTCGTAGGCAACAAACGTCACCACGTTCAGAATGATCGGATTTTCCGACAACTTTGTCCGACCGTGTGTACGCAAAACCAACATCAGACAAAGTATGACGGACATGGTCCGACGGACCTGGTCCGCGGATTGTCCGACCGTGTGTATGGGGCTTTAGTGTGCTATACTGTGCTATTTTGCTTCAATTGTCAGTGTAGAATATTAGTTTAGTGTCAGTCTAGGGATAGTGTGAGTGTAGTGAGGAGGACCATCATTCAGCTTTGCATAGTGTGCAGCTAGAGTAGGGACAGCTCACATAGTTTCAGTTTAGTGTAGTGAGACCGTGTCAGTTATCTTGACATTACTGACACGCTAGATTAGGGACAGTATAGCTAGAATAGGGACAGTTCAGATAGCGTCAGTGTAGTGACGGTTGAACACTGTCTGTTTGTGTTACTGGCAGTTTAACGCCATATAGTTCTGTGTACGTTACTGCCAGTTTAACGCCATTTACTTCTGTGTGCGTTACTGCCAGTTTAACGCCATATAGTTTTGTGTGCGTTACTGCCAGTTTAACGCCATATAGTTCTGCGTGCGTTACTGCCAGTTTAATGCCATATATTTTTTTGTGCGTTACTGCCAGTTTAACGCCATATAGTTCTGTATGCGTAACTGCCAGTTTAATGCCATATAGTTCTGTGTGCGCTACTGCCAGTTTAATGCCATATATTTTTTTGTGCGTTACTGCCAGTTTAACGCCATATAGTTCTGTGTGCATTACTGCCAGTTTAACACCATATAGTTCTGTGTGCGCTACTGCCAGTTTAATGCCATATAGTTTTTTGTGTGTTACTGCCAGTTTAACGCCATATAGTTCTGTGTGCGTTACTGCCAGTTTAACGCCATATAGTTCTGTGTGCGTTACTGCCAGTTTAATGCCATATAGTTTTTTTATGCGTTACTGAAAGTTTAAGAGCCATTTACTTCTGTGTGCATTACTGCAAGGTTAACTAGTAGCCGACCGCCCACTGTCAATTGACGGCGGAGCGGTGCGGCTCTTGTGGCGGGACACCGTTATATGACGTCGTCTACATTTTGGCCACTAGGGGGCGCGCGCACGCCGCGGGAGGCGCACGCGCCCGCCGCGTCGCTGGGGACCCGATACACGTGCCCGGCGGCCGCGATGTCCGCCGGGCACCCGCGATTGCCCAGTAACTGAGCAGGACGTGGATCTGTGTATGTAAACACACAGATCCACGTCCTGTCAGAGGAGAGGAGACCGATGGTGTGTCCCTTGTACATAGGGACACCGATCGGTCCCCTCCCCCAGTCAGTCCCCTCCCCCCACAGTTAGAATCACTAACATAGGGAACATATTAACCCCTGCAGCGCCCCCTAGTGTTAACCCCTTCCCTGCCAGTCACATTTATACAGTAATCAATGCATTTTTATAGCACGGATCGCTGTATAAATGTGAATGGTCCCAAAAATGGGTCAAAAGTGTCCGATATGTCCGCCGCAATGTCGTGATAAAAATCGCAGATCGCCGCCATTACTAGTAAAAAAAAAATAATAATAAAAATGCTATAAATCTATCCCCTATTTTGTAGACGCTATAACTTTTGCGCAAACCAATCAATAGACGCTTATTGCGATTTTTTTTACCAAAAATATGTAGAAGAATACGTATCGGCCTAAACTGAGGAAAAAATTTGTTTAAAAAAAAAAAAAAATTGGATATTTATTATAATAAAAAGAAAAAAATATTATGTTTTTTCAAACTTGTCCCTCTTCTTTTGTTTATAGCGCAAGAAATAAAAACCGCAGAGGTGATCAAATACCACCAAAATAAAGCTCTATCTGTGGGGAAAAAATGATAACAATGTTATTTGGGTACAGCGTTGCACGACCGCGCAATTGTCATTCAAAATGCGACAGCGCTGAAAGCTGAAAAATGGCTTGGTCAGGAAGGAGGTGTTCGTGCCTGGTAGGCAAGTGGTTAATGCCATATAGTTCTGTGCGCCACTGTACGTTTGGCGCATTATATCGCAGTATATTATAGTGTATCCGTGGAGTGTGTCTGTGTAGTGTGAGTACTCAAATTAAAGTGCACCAAACACCAGTTTATATTGATTAAAGTGCATCTACATATAGATTTCCACTTCTTTACATTTGCTTATAGGCACCGCCCCCTACCTCCCAATAATGTCTGGGAGGACAACAAGGAGAGGCAGACGTTCCCTTGGCACTGGAAGGGGGCCAACAACAAATGTGTCCACAGGCAAAGATGGACGTGGTGGTCAGTCCTCAGGCAGGGCATCATTTCCTGCATATCATTACAATTTTTTACAGCAAGGTCAATTCTTGCTTTCATCAAGAGTACCTCTATACGGTGGGAAGGCGCCACCGACACCCATAGACCAATTTTTACGCACCCGTCACTTCTATCCAAAGTCAAAGTGACACCAGAATGTATCGAAAAAATCTTTAATCTTGTTCCCAGTGCACTACATTGTGGCCTTGTCATACACACCGGCTCCCCAGCTGTTGCTGAGCAAAATAAAGGCAGCCTACAGGGACAATTTCTTTTTCTTTTGGCTTTATAAATGCAATTATTGCTGCAGCAGATTCCAGACATGGTACAGATCTGTCACTTTCCAGGTAGACTACACACGAAGGGACTATCCCGCGGGATTATCCGCTGGACCGAAGTCCAGCGGATAATCCCCTCGTGTGTGGGCGCCGGCGGACTTTTTTTGGCCAAAGTACGGCGGACTAAAGTTTTAAGTTTTGTTTTAAAATTATCCGCTGGACTTGGCAGTCCAGCGGACAATCCGGCCGTGTGTAGTATGGTCCGGCGGACCAAAAAGGACACATGCTCAGTAGCAAGTATTTTTCTAGTATTTTTCGTTTTCTAGTCCCGTCGTACGTGCTGTACGTCATCGCGTGAACCGTCGGACTTTTTGCGTGATCGTGTGTGGTCAAGTTCGTTCGCTTTTTAGTCCAGCGGACCCAGCTGGAAAGTCCAGCGGATTGTCCGCTGGACTTAGGTCCGCCGGGAAAAGTCCCTTCGTGTGTACGCGGCATAAGGGGACCCCCCCAGGCACTATATGGGAAAGAATTTTTCATTTTTATGCTTTCACTTTAGAAATAAAAAATCACTGCTCATTTAACCACTTCAATACCGGGCACTTACACCCCTTCCTGCCCAGGACATTTTTCAGCTTTCAGCACTGTCGCATTTTGAATGACAATTGCGCGGTCATGCTACGCTGTACCCAAACTAAATTTTTATCATTTTGTTCCCACAAATAGAGCTTTCTTTTTGTGGTATTTGATAACCTCTGTGGTTTTTATTTTTTGCTAAACAAACTAAAAAATATCGAAATTTTTGGGAAAAAAAGTTTTCCTTCGTTTCGGTTATAAAATGTTGTTTTCTCCTTCACTGATGGGCACTGATGAGGCAGCACTGATGGGCACTGATGAGGCAGCACTAATGGGTTTGCACTGATAAGGTGGCACTGATGAGGAGGCACTGATATGTAGAATTGATGGGCACTGATAGACGGCACTGATATGCATTACTGATGGGCACTGATATGCAGCACTGATGGGAACTGATAGGTGGCACTGATGGGCACTGACTGGCGGCTGTGATGGGCACTGACTGGTGGCTGTGATGAGCACTGATAGGCGGCACTGGTTGGCACTGATGGGCAGCACTGATGATGAGGTACTGATGAGGTACTGACAGGTTTTACTGCTGGGCACTGACTGGCACTGTGGTGGGCACTAATTGGCACTGATCTGGGCACTGTCATGTTTTTTATGGGGCACTGACTGGCAGCTCATGGGCACTAACTGGCAGCTGTGGTAGCACAAACTGAGGAATGCTGTTTACCGGCACTTCCTGGTTCACGCGATGATCAGCTGTGATCTGTTAGAGGCTTCTTACCACGATCGGAGATTCGGCGTGTCAGTCTGACACGCCGAACTCATGATTGCCACTCTCTCACACTCTCGTGCGCCGGCATGTTATTCTGCTGGACATCATAAGACACCCAGTCAGGATAACTGAACTACATCCCGGCCGTCAATCTGCTATAGGCCGGGCGGGAAGTGGTTAAAAATTAAATTTTTCACAAACTTTTTTTTATTGATACATGTCCCCCAGGGCAGGACCCGGACCCCTATAACCGTTGTATGCCCAATTACTTGCATATAAGCCTTCTGTCAGAAACCATGAAATCAGTCTGAGACAGAAGTACAGTTAAATCACACTTGTTTAATAATAAAAGTAAAAGGAACAAACGTAGTCAAAACATAGCCAAAGTTCAGTAACCGGAACGAATAGTCATCCAAGCCAGAAGTCAGGGATCAATGTAGTGGAACAGCAAGCAGGATCTGGAACCAGAAGGGATGTCAGCAAAGCAAGTCTTGAACAGCATCGCAGGAGATAGTCTCTGTGATGTTGACCAAGGCGAAGGCAGAGATCATCTGGACTAGATGGCTTAAGTAGGCAGGACTGACGAGTAGGATATCATCAACAGCTGAGTAACCGTGAAGAGATAGGAACTGGCAACTATTTGACAGCTGTGTGGCCAGTTTAGAGAAGGAAGGGCTGAGCCCAGCCCTGACCTTTTGACATTCGGGTCCAATTGACTATAATGGGGTTGGTTATTGGTGTTCGAAAGTTCTGGTGCAAACCGAAAAGGGGTCAGTTCGGCCCATCCCTGTTAGGGAACTCCAGAGGATGGGAAAGGCTGTAGACTGGTTGGGGGAAGGGTGTTCTGGAGGATGGATGAGGCCCTGGATAGGTTGGGGTAAGGAAAACCAGAGGTTGGGAGAGGCTCTGGACAGGTTGGGATAGGGAATTCCAGAGGATGGGAGAGGCTCTGGAGAAGTCCCGGAGATGAGCACGGAAGGTGGTGACAATGGATCCAGAGAGCAGGTCTTGGGATGTTTGGTTGATATTCTGAGATGTTGGCGATGTTCATGGGGGCAGAGTTTTGGATGGCTTTCCATGTTGTTGTTAGTGCTTTGAATTACATACACAAAATAATTTTCCCCAGAGCTCAGTAAATAGGGTGAAGCTTTACTGACTCCCACCATCCAATCGCGTGCAAGCACAAATGTTCTTTTTAAATATTCCTTGCATGTGATTGGGTATTCTTTGCAAAGGGAAAAATTTTATTTTCAAATTTTAATTAAAAATCACTAAGCTCTGGGCATATCCCAAGTAAACAGCCGATGCGCCTTCAGTAAATCAACCTCATGAAGTCAGATATAATGGGGGTTGATTTAAAAATCGGCAAATAGGCTTTTGATTTTGCAAGGTAAAGTTCCCTTAGCCTAGTGAATGTGGTACAAATGCATTATTCTAAAGCCTTATACACACGATCGGACCGTGGACCAACTTTCCCGTGGATTTTTGTCCAAAGGGCGTTGGCCCCAAGTTGGTATTGCATACACACGGCAGGACTTTTTCAGCCAACTTTCACCAAATCACTTGGTTTTTCTGCTCTTTACCGCCACCTCTGGTCAACTTCTGTATTGTTGTCTGATCTTTTGCATTGGTTCTGCATTGGTTTGTACAAAAGTCCGTTGGTTTTGTGTACACACGGTCGGACTTTGGTCCATCGGACTTTTGTTAGCAGAAAGTTGGTCCGTTCGCACAGCCAACAAAAGTCCGATGAAACCTGGAAAAAGTTGGTCCGATGGAGCGTACACGCGGTCGGATGTTGGTCCAAAACAGCTCATTTGCATGTTGGTTTTCAAAAAGTCTGATCGTGTGTACGGGCCTTAAGGATACCCAATCACAGGCAAAGAGAATAAAAAAAGCAACATTCTTCTAGAGATCAGCAAAACTTCGCCTCTTTCACTAAGCTAAGTGCAAATTCCCTTGCAAAGTGAAAAGTCGATTTGCTTTTAGTAAATCCACCCCCAAAATCTCTCTTCGATGTTATTTTAAACACAGGAAAGGAGGGGAAGACGTATTGTAGAGGAATTTTTTCTCCTGAAATCTGGCACTGACATTCAGCCTTGCCTGACAATCACTATGTCACACCTGCCGGTTCCCTGAGCAATTCTTCTTCCGATCTCAGACGGGATCCACATCAGTAAACCTGCAAGTTCTCCATCAATCATTGGCCAGACCTTCCCACGGGTCACAAGGAAACACGAGTCTTCTACTGGTATACAAGACAGACTTAATGAATGCAAAAGGATTGTCATGTTCAATCAGAGGATGTGTACACTAAAGTGACGTGTCGTGGCGTAGACGTGCCGCATGCGGTTAATTGCTTGCTGTTCATTTTGCATGTTGCTGGGGGCAGAGATTTAGATAGCTTTGTGAATGGAGGTCAGTGTAGGGATTGGCAGAGAGGGGTGGATGACACTGAGTGGAGGTCAGTGGAGGGATTGGCAGAGAGGGGTAAAGGACACTGAGTGGAGGTCAGTGGAGGGATTGGCAGAGAGGGGTGGAGGACACTGAGTGGAGGTCAGTGGAGGGATTGGCAGAGAGGGGTGGAGGACACTGAGTGGAGGTCAGTGGAGGAATTGGCAGAGAGGGGTGGAGGACACTGAGTGGAGGTCAGTGGAGGAATTGGCAGAGAGGGGTGGAGGACACTGAATGGAGGTCAGTGTAGGGATTGGCAGAGAGGGGTGGAGGACACTGAATGGAGGTCAGTGAAGGGATTGGCAGAGAGGGGTGGATGACACTGAGTGGAGGTCAGTGGAGGGATTGGTAGAGAGGGGTGAAGGACACTGAGAGGAGGCCAGTGGAGGAATTGGTAGAGAGGGGTGGAGGTCAGTGGAGGGATTGTCAGAGAGGGGTGGAGGACACTGAGCAGGGGTCGGTGGAGGGATTGGCAGAGAGGGGTGGAGGACACTGAGTGAAGGTCAGTGGAGGGATTGTCAGAGAGGGGTGGAGGACACTGAGCAGGGGTCGGTGGAGGGATTGGCAGAGAGGGGTGGAGGACACTGAGTGGAGGTCAGTGGAGGGATTGGCAGAGAGGGGTGGAGAACACTGAATGGAGGTCAGTGGAGGAATTGGCAGAGAGGGGTGGAGGATACTGAATGGAGGTCGGTGGAGGAATTGGCAGAGAGGGGTGGAGGACACTGAGTGGAGGCCAGTGGAGGGATTGGCAGAGAGGGGTGGAGGACACTGAGTGGCGGTCAGTGGAGGGATTGGCAGAGAGGGGTGGAGGACACTGAGTGGAGGCCAGTGGAGGGATTGGCAGAGAGGGGTGGAGGACACTGAGTGGAGGTCAGTGGAGGGATTGGCAGAGAGGGGTGGAGGACACTGAGTGGCGATCAGTGGAGGGATTGGCAGAGAGGGGTGGAGGACACTGAGTGGAGGTCAGTGGAGGGATTGGCAGAGAGGGATGGAGGACATTGAATGGAGGTCGGTGGAGGAATTGGCAGAGAGGGGTGGAGGACACTGAATGGAGGTCGGTGGAGGGATTGGCAGAGAGGGGTGGAGGACACTGAGTGGAGGCCAGTGGAGGGACTGGCAGAGAGGGGTGGAGGACACTGAGTGGAGGTCAGTGGAGGGATTGGCAGCTAGGGGTGGAGGATACTAAGCAGTTGGTATGGAGGATGAGACTGGTAGCAGTATTCATGATGGACTATTCGCAATAGTCGAGCTGAGAGATAATCAGGAAGTGAATTATTAGTCGTGTTGGTAGTTAAGAAGGAGAACATTTTGGAAGTTAAAGGGAAGATTTGGTCAGTAAATGGATGTGGAGCTGGAAAGTCAAGTCGGAGTCCAGGATTACACTGAGCTCCCTGACATGAGTAGAAGGACTGATAGTTGTGCTATTGATACTGAGGGTAAAGTTGGGGGAGTGGGAGATGGAGATATAATGAGCTCAGATTTTGATCGATTAGGTTTTATGAAGTGTGACATCCAAACTGATATGTCGGTCAGTAAATTAGTAATGGTACAGGAGAATGGAGAGGAGAGCCGAGGAGTAAAGAAATAGATTTGGGTGTCATTGGCAAAGAGATTGTATTGGAAGCCATGGGAGACTTCCATCAACTGGTCCAGGGAAGAGGTATAGAGAGAGAGAATAGAAGGGGCCTCAGGAAAGAGCCTCAGGGGACCCAAGCAGAAGTAGGAAGAGGAGAGGAGGCGATAAGGTTTTTGGTGACATTGAAGATACGCTGAAATAGGTTAGAGGAGAACCAAGAAAAAGCGGAGTCCCGGAGGACAATGGAATAGCAAGTTGATGTTCTCCATTGATGGTAACTTGGTATTGGCCTTAACCATGACCTGATAGCCTAGAGGCAACCATGGCAGGAGATGCCATGAATAAGGCCTAGTGGCCGAATTGTGTTGGCCTTTTGTGTGGATTTTATGCATTGTTCCTTCTAAATAAAGGATATTGATTTGTGGATATTACTGATGTGTCTGCATTTTGTCAAGATTCATGTCTCCTGAAGCATGTCCACAGTCTCCAGCAACACCTATAGTATCTATAGTCTCTGACCATCTCTTGTATCATGTCCGCAGTCTCTGACCATCTCTTACCATCTCTTATATTATGCCCACAGTCACTAACCATCTCTTGTATCATGGCCACAGTCTCTGACCATCTCTTGTATCATGTCCGCAGTCTCTGACCATCTCTTATATTATGCCCACAGTCGCTAACCATCTCTTGTACCATGCCCACAGTCTCTAACTATCTCTTGTATTATGCCCACAATCTCTGACCATTTCTTGTACCATGCACACAGTCTCTGACCATCTCTTTTATTATGTCCACAGTCTCTTACCATCTCTTGTACTATGTCTGCAGTCTCTTACCATCTCTTGTATCATGTCCGCAGTCTCTGACCATCTCTTGTATTATGCCCACAGTCTCTGGCCATCTCTTGTACCATGGCCACAGTCTCTGACCATCTCTTGTATCATTTCCACAGTCTCTGATCATCTCTTGTATCATGTCCGCAGTCTCTGCCCATCTCTTGTATCATGTTCGCAGTCTCTGACCATCTCTTGTATTATGCCCACAGTCTCTGACCATCTCTTGTACCATGGTCACAGTCTCTGACCATCTCTTGTACCATGGTCACAGTCTCTGACCATCTCTTTTATCATGCTTGCAGTCTCTGACCATCTCTAGTATCATGTCCGCAGTCTCTGCCCATCTCTTGTATTATGCCCACAGTCTCTAACCATCTCTTGTACCATGCCCACAGTCTCTAACCATCTCTTGTATTATGCCCACAATCTCTGACCATCTCTTGTATCATGTCCACAGTCTCTGACCATCTCTCGTATCATGTCTGCAGTCTCTGACCATCTCTTGTATCATGTTTGCAGTTACTGACCATCTCTTATATTGTGCCCACAGTCTCTGACCATCTCTTGTATCATGTCTGCAGTCTCTGACTATTTCCTTACCATGCACACAGTCCCTGACCGTCTCCTTACCATGTCCACAGTCTCTGACCATCTTTCGTATCATGTCTGCAGTCTCTGACTATCTCTTGTACCATGTCTACAGTCTCTGACCATCTCCTTACCATGTCCGCAGTCTCTGACTATCTCCTGTATCATGTCTGCAGTCTCTGACTATCTCCTTACCATGTCCGCAGTCTCTGACCATCTCCTTATCATGTCCACAGTCTCTGACCATCTCTTGTATCATGCGCATAGTACCCTATCAAAAAAAGAAAACCCTTTTTTGCTGGAGTTAGGTTTTCAAAAGCAATTCTACTGAGACTAAGCAGTGTATTTGTAGGCACATAGGTATAGCATACTTCTGTTATTTGCATGTTTTTTTTATAGTTTTATAGTTTGGTAAAGGTAGCCAAAGAGCAAAATGACCGGCCCTGGGGTTATTTAGACCAACCACTTCCACTAATGTGTGTGTGTGTAGGACAAGCGAGGACACCAATACGTCTGAAGGTCTCAGGCTGGTGCCAGGAGGATGACGTAGGGTGGTGGACATCCTCCAGATCGAGAACTGGAGTGAAGCCAGGCCTTGCATCTATCTTCCTTTTTTTTTCCCTTCTATTTTTAGTTGCTACTTTTTTGTGAAGAGATGGTAAACTCTTCATCCGTGATTTCTGGAAGAAGTGAAGAGGTGTAAGCATGCGACAAATATAGAACATGCGATTCAATAAGAGTGTCAGATTAACACGTTCTTATCCAGGAATACTTATCACCTTCTCCTCTAGGTGTTTTCACAGCCAATTAGATTCCTGTAAGATACACCATGTAGATTTTCTTACATTGATTGTTTTAATTTAGGTTGGTGGTTACATGGTGTATAACGTTATTGAATGTTGATTTTTTCCCCCCCCCTGGTCTCACTTCTTCTGCTTTACTTTTTTATCCCACTAGAGGGAGTTTGATCTTCCCAAAAGCCTTGAGTGGCTGATATCCATATCTTTTGTTTTGTCTTGTAAATATTTCCGGGTTTTGAAATGGAGGCTTGATTTTCTTTGTAGCAATTCTTGTTATGAGGCTCGGTCAACCTGGGATGCGTTGAGCAGTATAGGTGAGAACGAGGTTTGGTTCCGTTTGCCCAGGTATATAAGGCGATGACGCAGCAAGGCGCACCTGACCCAGAAGAAGTCCTTATGGATAAAACGCGTAGGGAAGAACGTCGTGCTTGCGTCATCGCGTACTGGAAGTGACGGGAAACGCCATTTCTACCAGCCTGCCAGTTTACTTGTTCATTGCGCAATTGACTTTTATCCATGTATATAAGGCAAAAACGCAGCATTGCGCCAGTGCCCCAGGAAGAAGTAATTGGTGGCGAAACATGTAGGGAGGAGAAATGTGCTTGCGTCATCGTGTACTGGAAGTGATGGGAAACACCATTTTTACCATCCGGCAAGTTTACTTGTTCATTGCGCAGTTGACTTTTATCCATGTATATAAGGCAAGAACGCAGCATGGCGCCTGTGCCCAGATAAAGGTCTTTGGCGAAATGCGTACAGTAAACTGTCATACACTCTGTTTATATCGCATGTAATGAGAGTTTTTCATAGTCTGGGTTTAATGACAGCTCACTTGAAAGAAAAAAAAAAAAAAGATTGAATAATGTGTTTTGCCGTGAAATCCTACCGTACACCACCCTGGTGTGAACGGGTTTTTTATGCAGCTTGTTAGCAATAATTTATGGCGTGCTTCCGGTAAAAGACTCCGAGGTGTGGAACGATGGAAACGATTCCCAATTGTACGGCTGCTGTGCGCGCGAGCGCACCGCCTCCATCTATCAAAGGAACTGGAGGAATGTTTACCTGAACCTCCAAATAAATCATTACCATCAAAGCTTCAGTGCGCCGGCTCTGCCCGCTCTGCCCGCTCTGCCCGCTCGGTAGGTGAATGGATTGTTTGCTTTTCTATGGAGCGCTGGAGTCCCGCTGCTGGAGATGAACGCAGCATTTAATTACACGCCTTCCGTACAAACGTTGTCTGATTCTAATCTACGAGGAGCCAACAGCCCATACGTCTTCCTACACTCAGCACTGTGCATGTCATGGCATTTTTGGTGACTACACTCCGACACAACATACCGTATATACTCGAGTATAAGCCGAGTTTTTCCGCACATTTTTTTGTGCTGAAAATGCCCCCCTCGGCTTATACTGGAGTCAAGCATTTTTCTGCAGCAGAGAATGACATTTTCCGACCCCGACTTTGGGGCACCGTATCTCGGGGGCCACTTGGTGCTAGGAACCCCAAATTTGTGCTAACCCAGTGTAACTAGCACTACAACATATCCAATTTGGAGTTCCTAGCACCAAGTGACCACGAGATACGGGGCCCCAAAGTTGGTTCGAAAATGTCATTCTCTGCTGCAGAAAAGTGCTTGACATTTTCCGACCCGAATTTGGGACCCCCTTATCTTGGGGCCGCTTGGCGATAAGAACCCCAAATTTGGCAAACCCAGAGCAACTAGCACTACAACATATCCAAATTTGTTGCTAGCACCAAGTTACCCCGAGATATGGGGCCCCAAAGTCGGTCAACTGTGTCCATCTGCAGCAATGTCATTTCGGGACCCTTTGGGTTCAGAGACCTCAAATTTTGGCTGCAGCTAGGGGGCATCTAGGAACCCTTAAATACCAAGTTTGAAGTTCAGGGGACCTATGGCTGCAAATGGGCACAGTGAGGCTGCAAATGGGCATTGTTGACCTCTTTTCCACTAATGCCGCGTACACACGAGCGGACTAGAGTCCGGCGGACAATCCAACCACGTGTGGGTCTCCGGCGGACTTTTTCTTCCCAAAAGTCCGGCGGAGAAGTTTTGACTTAAAATTGTCCGCTGGACAATCCCGCCGTCTGTGTTCTAGTCCGCAGGACTTTTGAAATGAACGGACTTGCCGACACGCGTCGTAAAGTCCATTCATTTAGAACGTGACTCCAGGTAGAAGGAAGTCAATGCCGCTGCCTCGATCGGCGAGATTGACACCACGCTAGCCCCGTCACCTGGTATGGATTTAAAGGGGAATCCCTACGCCGAAAAAAACGGCTTGGGGGTTCCCCCTACATCCATATCAGATCCTTATGCGAGCATGCAGCCTGGCCGGTCAGGAAAGGGGGTGGGGACGAGCGAGCGCCCCCCCCCCCTCCTGAGCCGTACCAGGCCGCATGCACTCAACATGGGGGGTGCCCTGGGGAAAGGGGGGCCCTGCGGCCCCCCCACCCAAAGCACCTTGTCCCCATGTTGATGAGGACAAGGGCCTCTTCCAACAACCCTGGCCGTTGGTTGTCGGGGTCTGCGGGCGGGGGGCTTATCGGAATCCGGGAGCCTCTTTAATAAGGGGGCCCCCAGATACCGGCCCCCTACCCTATGTGAATGAGTTTGGGGTACGATGCACCCCTACCCATTCAGCTAAGGGAAAAAAACAACACAATCTTTTGAAAAAATGTATTGCACAGCTCCGGGGGTCTTCTTCCGTCTTAGGGGATCTTCTCGCCGGACTCCTCCGCTATCTTCTGCCAGCTATTTTACTAGCGGAGGAGCCCGGCTTTCTCCTTCGTCGCTGCCGGACTAAAGTCCCATATAAAGGCCTATATACACGATCTGACCTTTCGACAACAACGGTCCGACGGAGCTGTTTTATTGGACAATCCGACCGTTTGTATGCTCCATCGGACAATTGTTGGTTGTTGGCTGTGCATGCTCTCAAACTTTTCCACAACAAATGTCCGATTGGAGGATAATCCGTTCGTGTGTGCCCAAGTCCATTGGACTAAAGTCAAAAGTACAAACACGCATGCTCAGGACCAATGCTAAACATCAACCAACAATAGCAGAAGTTGCCCAAAGGGTGGCAGTAAAGAGCTGCGGTGTGTGTATGCCGAACAAGTTCACGCCCAACGCCCATTCGGACAAAAATCCACAGGAAAGTCAGATGGAAGTCCAATCGTTTGTATGAGGCTTAAGAGTTCCCTTCACTGGAAGTAAGGGGCCGAGCCCAACCCCTGAAAAACAACCTCCCCCCACCCACCATAACCCCCCCTCCACCAAATGATTTGGACCAGTGTATAAAGCAAGGTCCATAAAGACATGTATGAGCGATTTTGGGGTGAAGGAACTTGACTGGCCTGCACAGAGTCCTGACCTCGTGAAATCCAGGCAGATAGAGACCCTATTTTCCAATCGGTTTGCATGGGTGCGGATTAAAACGGACAGTGAGGTGCAACACAGAGAGGAGGCCCCACTCACAGAATCCGGGAACAGGGACAGTCTATAGCAGGGGCGGACTGACAACTCATGGGGCCCCCGGGCAATAGGAGATTATGGGGCCCCCAGGCAATCAAAGATTATGGGGCCACACAGCACACAGTATACACACACACACAGTATACAATCACACAGTATACACATACATGTACACACAGTATACACAGACATGTTTCTATTGGCTGAGAAGGTACTGGAGAGGTGGGGCAGCTATAATCTCTGGATTTTTAGACCAAAAGGATGTCGGTAAGGGACATTTCAGAGACAGATGTAAAAAAAAACACAGATTTTTACATACTGTCCCTGGTTTTACTGAGGCTGGCAACCCTGATGGGGCCCCCTAGTGGCCCGGGGCCCTCGGGAAGTGCCCGAGTGACCGAATGGTCTGCAACCTGGTCTATAGGTGCAGCTTCTAGTAGAAAAGTCCAACACCCCCCCCCCCCCCCCCCTCATTTCAGCTCACAGATCCATTCCCTCCGTAGGGAAAAAGACAATCTCCTCAGGGATCCAGACTATTTAACAGCATCCCAGCCACCATCTGGGCACATTGCCCCAGATATTAGCTAGGCCCTGCTCAATATTCAGGTTGGTCATTTGAATTCTCTCTCCCTAAGCTCCAGAAACATCTTCTAGAGGCAGGGGGAAGCAATCAAACTCTCAGCCCGTAAAGCCCTGAACAGACCAGATCAAACAATCACTGCTCCCTTCATCACAGAAGGAGCCAAAAGAAAAAAAACTGCCTAGCAGCCCCACTAGGAGGGCGCCACATCTGTCCAAAATGGAAAAAAATAAAACGGGGATAACTCCGACATGGTCTGTAGACATGTGCACAATAGAAAAATTTGTTTATTTTCGTTTTGTTTCTTTCGTTTCCGTTGATTCGTAACGATTCGTAAATTCGTAAGTCGTCGGTGTTCGTATTCGTAACGATTCGTATTTTCGTAAGAGTTATTTTTTCGTTGATTCGTTTTTCCGTTAGTTTGATTTTCGTTTATTCGAAATTCGGACGCATTCGTATTTTCGGAGATTTAGTTACATTCGTACTTTCGTAAGATTGATTTATTCGTACTTTCGTAACATTGTTTTCGTAGATTCGTAATCGGAGCATAATTCATAATTTTATGTAATGTGTATGCTATTATTACATTGTAAGAGACACGGAAAATTACGAATCGAAAAAAAAAAAGTTACGAATGTACGAATTTTTTCGTTCAATCCATTCGAAGCACGTTAAGCAGCGCCATTGTAAGAGACACGGAAAATTACGAATCGAAACGAAAAAAAAGTT
This sequence comes from Lithobates sylvaticus, assembly GCA_028564925.1. Lineage (NCBI taxonomy): Eukaryota > Metazoa > Chordata > Amphibia > Anura > Ranidae > Lithobates > Lithobates sylvaticus. The sequence continues at coordinate 608,980,059 of CM053029.1, forward strand.
ACGAATGTACGAATTTTTTCATTCAATCCATTCGAAGCACGGTAAGCAGCGCCATTGTAAGGGACACGGAAAATTACCAATTCAACAAAAAAAAAAGTTACGAATGTACGAATTTTTTCGTTCATTTTGATTTTCGTTGTACCTGTTTTCGTTTTTCGGATTTTCTTCTTTCGTAGATTCGTTGTTTCTAATTTGGTTATTTCGGATTTTCGTTGTTTTTCGGATTCGTTCGTTTCGAATATTCGTTATCCGTTAAAATGAACGAATATAACGAATTTTAGCGAAAAATGAAAAAAAAACGAAACGAATTGCACATGTCTGATCATCACTGCATTACTTGCAGATATCAGGCTGTATATGGCGGCCTCCCTGCCTCTAGCGCTGCAGTCAGCATCGGCTCCCGCAGTAAGTCCCCTCTCCGCTCAGAGGAAGGTCAGGGAAAATCAGGCTAAGCGTTGTTCTGTCTGACCGACTTCTAGATGTAGCTCACAGCAAATAATTTGCTTGCTTGACTTTTCGCACGGTACTGCAGCTGGTTCATTTTAATCTTCGCCTCCAGCAGCTCCATTATAATTGTGTATGTTTTATTAATGAATTTGAGATTGGATATATTTTAAATAACTTCGCCCCGGATACTTACACAATCTGTTTAAATGACGAGCGATAGAATAATTTTTATCATTTTTAATTTTTATGTCTTTAGTTTTGATACATGAAAAAAAAAATTAAAAAATCCATGGCCCAAAGTCATTCTGGCAGAATCGCTGACAGTATCGGAAGTCTTCGGAGCCATGAGAACGAGTAAAGTCGGGTTCCATCCTAATGTACGGAGTGCAGCTATAGAGAAATATACGACGGTGCACCCAAAAAATCAATTCCTCTGCATTAAAAGTGACGGGCTAAAAGGAATATATTACAGCTGGCAAAAAAAAAGGAGAAAAGGGAGGTACCTACCTACCTACCTCCCTAGAAATATGCGCCAAGAAATCTACTCTGCTTGGGAATTTACTGATACAAAATGTTTTAACCGTATTAAAAATCTGAATTTTTTTTTTTTACTAAACCCCGCCAAAAAGTATATCCACTCGCCGGCCACTTTATTAGGTACATCTGTTCAATTGCTTGGTAACGCAAATTGCTAATCAGCCAATCACATGGCAGCATTTAGCGGGCATGTACTGGCCATCGGGACTACCAGGAGTTTCCCAGTGGGCCGAAGGCTCAGTGGGCCGGTCAGGCGCAGTCCTGGTGCCCCTCTTCACTGATAGGAAGGATCGCGATTTCACTCCTGTCACCATTCACCAAGGAGCAGCTGCCGACACTTGCTGGAGTGAGGATTAGGCTTTCTGCTCCCTCCAGCCTGCAGGGGGAGATAGACAGCTGGCAGAATTTCCTTCCTCTCTCCCCTTAGGCCCCTTTCACACTGGGGCGGTGAGCCGCGGTGACGGTAAAGCAGCGCTGAATGAATGAATGAATGAATAATTTGTATAGCGCTAACAATGCGAACTGAATCGCCTCAAGGCGCTGCTATATTTAGCGCTGCTTTACCGTCGTTTTCACCACGGTTTTCGGCCGCTCGCGGTGCGGTTTTTACCCCGCGAGCGGCCGAAAAAAGGGTTAAACACCCCCCGCAGAGCGCCGCCGTAGCCGCGGTATTGCCGCGGTTTTACCGCGGTCTCCCATTGTAATCAATGGGAAGGAGCGGTATAGGAGCGGTGAATACACCGCTCCTATCCCGCTCCAAAGATGCTGCTAGCAGGACTTTTTTTGTCATCCTGCTAGCGCACCGCTCCAGTGTGAAAGCCCCGCCGGCTTTCACACTGGAGTTAAAGGGGCCGGATTTTTTCATGCGGTGAACAGGCGCTATTTTTAGCGCTGCACCGCATGAAAAACGCCCCGGTGTGAAAGGGGCCTTATTGTCACTTATCACATGACTGGAGAGAGGAAGGAGAAGCTGCCTTCAGAACTGTGAGTACACGTGGGAGGGGGAGGAGAGCATCACTCTGATGTGAAGGGGGTGCTGATGAGGACACTCTGATGTGAAGGGGGTGCTGATGGGGACACTCTGATGTAAGGGGGTGCTGATAAGGACACTCTGATGTAAGAGGGTGCTGATAGGGACACTCTAATGTAAGAGGGTGCTGATAGGGACACTCTGATGTGAAGGGGGTGCTGATAGGGACGCTCTGATGTAAGGGGGTGCTGATGGGGACACCCTGATGTAAGGGGGTGCTGATGGGGACACCCTGATGTAAGGGGGTGCTGATAGGGACGCTCTGATGTAAGGGGGTGCTGATGGGGACACCCTGATGTAAGGGGGTGCTGATAGGGACACTCTGATGTAAGGGGGTGCTGATAGGGACACTCTGATGTAAGGGGGTGCTGATAGGGACGCTCTGATGTAAGGGGGTGCTGATAGGGACACTCTGATGTAAGGGGGTGCTGATAGGGACACTCTGATGTAAGGGGGTGCTGATGGGGACACCCTGATGTAAGGGGGTGCTGATAGGGGCGCTCTGATGTAAGGGGGTGCTGATAGGGACACTCTGATGTAAAGGGGTGCTGATAGGGACACTCTGATGTAAGGGGGTGCTGATGGGGACACCCTGATGTAAGGGGGTGCTGATAGGGACACTCTGATGTAAGGGGGTGCTGATAGGGACACTCTGATGTAAGAGGGTGCTGATAGGGACACTCTGATGTAAGAGGGTGCTGATAGGGACACTCTGATGTAAGAGGGTGCTGATAGGGACACTCTGATGTAAGGGGGTGCTGATGGGGACACCCTGATGTAAGGGGGTGCTGATGGGGACGCTCTGATGTAAGAGGGTGCTGATAGGGACGCTCTGATGTAAGGGGGTGCTGATGGGGACGCTCTGATGTAAGGGGGTGCTGATGGGGACACCCTGATGTAAGGGGGTGCTGATAGGGACACTCTGATGTAAGGGGGTGCTTATAGGGACGCTCTGATGTAAGGGGGTGCTGAAAGGGACACTCTGATGTAAGGGGGTGCTAATAGGGACACTCTGATGTAAGGGGGTGCTGATAGGGACACTCTGATGTAAGGGGGTGCTAATAGGGACACTCTAATGTGAATGGGGTGCTGATGGGTACACTCTAATGTAAGGGGGTGCTGATAGTGACACTCTGATGTAAGGGGGTGCTGATAGGGACACTCTGATGTAAGGGGGTGCTGATAGGGACACTCTGATGTAAGGGGGTGCTAATAGGGACACTCTGATGTAAGGGGGTGCTAATAGGGACACTCTGATGTGAATGGGGTGCTGATGGGTACACTCTAATGTAAGGGGGTGCTTATAGGGACACTCTGATGTAAGGGGGTGCTGATAGGGACACTCTGATGTAAGGGGGTGCTGATAGGGACACTCTGATGTAAGGGGGTGCTGATAGGGACACTCTGATGTAAGGGGGTGCTTCTGTAGTCATGGGGGCGGTCATTGTTTGTTCTGGTCTTTTCAGGGTTTCACAGGCAGGGAGTTTGATTGCTTCTCCCTGCCTCTGGAAGAAGCTTCCAGAATTTAGGGAGGGAGATTCAACTAACCTGCCTGAATATTTATCATGCTCTGACCCATCCATGGAGAGGAGTGTCCAGCAGGTGGCTGGGGAGGTGGAAAATAGTCTGAAAGCCCTGGACAGATTGTTTCTTCTCCCCAGGAGGGTTCCAAAGCCAGGGGGGCTGCTGCCCTTAGGCAGCCTATTGACTGTGTAGCTGTTCCTGAGGCCTTAGCAGTGTCAGATTCGAGGGCCTGGAAGTATCTCCTGAGAAGTTGGCTGTAGCACTTCACCAAAAAGGGATCTGGTCCGTTGAAGGATTGTCTTCCTTACTGGACCATGTCGGGAGGAAGCTGGAAGGAGGCAGCTGTCCTGGGGAGTAAAGACCCTTTTCCACCTGTCCAGCATATCACCGCTACCTACGGTATGAGGTCCCGCCGTGCACCTAGTGAGGACTCCATGCAGGCCCTTCACTTAACTCTTTCCCTTCCATATCTGTATACAGGATGAGGGCCCTACCAGTGCAGATCTACTCCTGTTGCTATGGGAGATGAATCGCGACCGAAGGAGTGCCCACAAAATCTCCCTCGCTGCAAGAGGCTGTCTCACGCGTCACATGTACACGCTAGCGAAAGGCTGCTAGAGAAAACTTTGTTACCCTTGGTAACCAATTGTATCGTTTTTTTTTCAGTAAAAATAACAAACATGTTATACTTACCTGCTCTGTTGCAGTGGATTTGCACAGAGTAGCCCGGATCCTCCTCTTCAAGGGTCCCTCTTTGGCGCTCCTGGCCCTTCTCTCCTGTCGAGTTCCCCCACAGCAAGCAGATTGGTATGGGGGCACCTGAGCCAAGTCACAGCTCCCTGTGTCCATTCAGACATGGAGCTTTGGCTTGACACTGCCCCCTCTCTCTCCTGATTGGCTGACTGACTTTGACAGCAGTGGGAGCCAATGGCGCCGCTACTGTGTCTCAGCCAATCAGGAGAGAGAGTTAAATATTATTTCAGAGGCTGCTTGCCCTCTTTTAGTGGCCTGTGAGTGTCTGCCTCTCCTTGGAGGTCTTCCGGACATGATGGGTATTTTTTTTTAAAAACCACACTACACTGTATTATATACTGTATATACCGCCTTCACTGTATTATATACTGTGTACACTGCCTGCACTGTATTATATACTGTATACACCGCCTGCACTGTATTATATACTGTATACACCGCCTTCACTGTATTATATACTGTATACAGCTCCTGCACTGTATTATATACTGTGTACAGGGCCTGCACTGTATTATATACTGTGTACACTGCCTGCACTGTATTGTATACTGTGTACACCGCCTTCACTGTATTATATACTGTATACACCGCCTTCACTGTATTATATACTGTGTACACTGCCTGCACTGTATTATATATTGTGTACACCGCCTGCACTGTATTATATACTGTGTACACTGCCTGCACTGTATTGTATACTGTGTACACCGCCTTCACTGTATTATATACTGTGTACACCGCCTTCACTGTATTATATACTGTATACACCGCCTGCACTGTATTATATATTGTGTACACCGCCTTCACTGTATTATATACTGTGTACAGCACCTGCACTGTATTATATACTGTGTACACCGCCATCACTGTATTATATACTGTGTACACTGCCTGCACTGTATTATATACTGTATACACCGCCTTCACTGTATTATATACTGTGTACACCGCCTGCACTGTATTATATACTGTATACACCGCCTGCACTGTATTATATACTGTGTACACCGCCTGCACTGTATTATATACTGTGTACAGCGCCTGCTCTGTATTATATACTGTATACAGCTCCTGCACTGTATTATATACTGTATACACCACCTTCACTGTATTATATACTGTGTACACTGCCTTCACTGTATTATATACACCGCCTGCACTGTATTATATCCTGTATACACCGCCTTCACTGTATTATATACTGTATACACCGCCTTCACTGTATTATATACTGTGTACACTGCCTGCACTGTATTATATACTGTGTACACCACTTGCACTGTATTATATACTGTGTACACTGCCTGCACTGTATTATATACTGTGTACACCACTTGCACTGTATTATATACTGTGTACACCGCCTTCACTGTATTATATACTGTGTACACTGCCTTCACTGTATTATATACTGTGTACAGCGCCTGCACTGTATTATATACTGTGTACACTGCCTGCACTGTATTATATACTGTGTACACTGCCTGCACTGTATTATATACTGTGTACACCACTTGCACTGTATTATATACTGTGTACACTGCCTGCACTGTATTATATACTGTGTACACCACTTGCACTGTATTATATACTGGGTACACCGCCTTCACTGTATTATATACTGTGTACACCGCCTTCACTGTATTATATACTGTGTACACTGCCTGCACTGTATTATATACTGTGTACAGCGCCTGCACTGTATTATATACTGTATACACCGCCTTCACTGTATTATATACTGTGTACACTGCCCGCACTGTATTGTATACTGTATACACCGCCTTCACTGTATTATATATTGTGTACACCGCCTTCACTGTATTATATACTGTGTACACTGCCTGCACTGTATTATATACTGTGTACAGCGCCCGCACTGTATTGTATACTGTATACACCGCCTTCACTGTATTATATATTGTGTACACCGCCTTCACTGTATTATATACTGTGTACAGCGCCTGCACTGTATTATATACTGTGTACACCACTTGCACTGTATTATATACTGTATACACCGCCTTCACTGTATTATATACTGTATACACCGCCTTCACTGTATTATATACTGTGTACACCGCCTTCACTGTATTATATACTGTATACACCGCCTGCACTGTATTATATACTGTATACACCGCCTGCACTGTATTATATACTGTGTACACCGCCTTCACTGTATTATATACTGTGTACACTGCCTTCACTGTATTATATCCTTTTTCCTCGGCTTCACTGTATTATATACTGTGTGCACCACCTGCACTGTATTATATACTGTGTACACCGCCTTCACTGTATTATATACTGTGTACACCGCCTTCACTGTATTATATACTGTGTACACCGCCTTCACTGTATTATATACTGGGTACACCGCCTGCACTGTATTATATACTGTGTACACCGCCTTCACTGTATTATATACTGTGTACACCGCCTTCACTGTATTATATACTGTGTACACTGCCTTCACTGTATTATATACACCGCCTGCACTGTATTATATACTGTATACACCGCTTTCACTGTATTATATATTGTGTACACCGCCTTCACTGTATTATATACTGTGTACACCACTTGCACTGTATTATATACTGTATACACCGCTTTCACTGTATTATATATTGTGTACACTGCCTGCACTGTATTATATACTGTGTACACCACTTGCACTGTATTATATACTGTATACACCGCTTTCACTGTATTATATATTGTGTACACTGCCTGCACTGTATTATATACTGTGTACACCACTTGCACTGTATTATATACTGTATACACCGCCTTCACTGTATTATATACTGTGTACACCGCCTGCACTGTATTATATACTGTATACACCGCCTTCACTGTATTATATACTGTGTACACCGCCTTCACTGTATTATATACTGTGTACACCGCCTGCACTGTATTATATACTGTGTACACCGCCTTCACTGTATTATATACTGTGTACACCGCCTGCACTGTATTATATACTGTGTACACCGCCTTCACTGTATTATATACTGGGTACACCGCCTTCACTGTATTATATACTGGGTACACCGCCTGCACTGTCTTATATACTGTGTACACCGCCTTCACTGTCTTATATACTGTGTACACCGCCTGCACTGTATTATATACTGTGTACACCGCCTGCACTGTATTATATACTGTGTACACCGCCTGCACTGTTTTATATACTGTGTACACCGCCTGCACTGTTTTATATACTGTGTACACAGCCTTCACTGTCTTATATACTGTGCACACCGCCTGCACTGTATCAATCAAATACACTGCCACTAACTGAATAACCTGCCTGTCTAATCTAGCTCAATCTCTGTATCTCCGTCCACTATAACACACTATACGGGTGCTGTGGAGGCAGCCTTATATAGTGTGGGGCGTGGACTTAGTCCCCCGGAGCCATGATTGGCCAAAGACACCCTGCCTTTTGCCAATTACAGTTCTCGCTGAGGAGCGTGCTGTGATTGGCCAAAGCATGCAGGTCAGGTTAGTGCTGCTTTGGCCAATCATCATACAGCAATGCATTGCGGTCTTGCAGTGCATTATGGGGCACTCGAATTTGCTGCGAACGACCCATAAAATTTGCTGTTGGGCGAATGGGCGAACACCCAATGTTCGAGTCGAACTTATGTTCGACTCAAACTCGAAGCTTATACCTAATCTTAATGCATAGAATGTATTAAGATAAAAAAACCTGACTTCAAAACCCCTTAAAGTAACTTCAGACCTGGCGAAGGCAACGTTGCAAAGTTTTACTTGAAGAATAAGTTAACATGACGACAGAGACATTTGACAGTCCAAGATAAAGTGCAAACATTTCCTCATATTCCTAGTCCCTAACTACAGGCTTGTGGCTGCCCCAGCATACCTGCTCAAACAGTCCAACGTTGGTTGAGTCCTTGTCTGGGGTTTAGCTCCGGCTTTGGCAAGGGTACAGGCCATCCAGACCATCATTCCACAAAACACCTGTTTGTTTAGCATTACCCCCCCTCCCTCCCCGTGGGTCCAGACCTTGTCCCTTTTATGGCACAGAGGGCCGGAGGGTCAGACCCAAGAACCAAGAAAACCTGCCAAGAAAAACCCAGGAGTTACAGTTAACCCCTAAATTCTCACTGGTGTAGCTGTAACCTCTACCTGCCTACAAAATGTCTTATGGTCTACAGCTGTGAGGCCTTAGATGTCCGTTGTCCCCAGTTATCTCCAGAGAGTATAGAGAGGAGATTGTCTTCTCATTACTTCTATGCTAATTGTGTTTCATGCCATAAAATATCAAAAAGACATCCCCTAGATCAGTGGTCCCCAACTTCCACGGCACCAGGGACCATCTGCAAGGAAGTCAACCCCTCCACAGACCAGTGGGGATTGGTTGCAGCCTGTCACGCGGGGTGAAATGGGGTGTTGGAGGTGCGCCTCATTTGGGGGGGAGGGGGGGTGGTTCGTGGTTCATCCTGGGTCTCAGCAATACTCTATGAGATCCTGTCCCAGGCCTGGGTCTCCTCCCTCCCCTTCTTCGTGACCACAGAGAAGGAAAGGGAGTAGCGGTGAGCAGCCGTCCCCTAGAAGAAGGGGAGCGAGCGCCCTCTGGTGGTTGGAGGGTGGCAGTGAGGTTGTGCTGGCTCGCTCTGCCTGCCGCCAACCCCCGCCGTTTGGGCCGACTCCCTGCAGGCCACTGGTCCACGGCCCGAAGGCCCTAGACTGCGTTATTGGAGCCAGAGTAAATGGACTGGTGCTTGTCGTGGTGGGTCCAACTGGGCAAACGGCTTTCAGTTAGGAACCCCAAGATCTTTTTTTCTGGGGACAATCTGCAGACGCATACTGGATAAGCTGTGTTTATGCTCAGTGGCTAAGGCAGCACTGATCCAACATGGCAGCCCACACATGGATGAGGCCTTCTTCTCCTCCAATGACTGTCATATCCTTCATTCTGAGAATGCTTCACTTACTATCTACAATTGGCATTTACAATCTCAGAGCTTCTTCTTGAAGGGTTTGGCTGACATTACAAGCTCTTTTTCCTGACAGGTATTGGCTTCGCTTGTGATTTCTGTGTCCGAGAAAGCTGACAGGTGACATGTGACACCAAGAAAAACACTTCTCCCCCGGCAGACAGTGACGCAAATCATCCAGGGTCATGACTTCCAACAGCTGCAAGTGTGCCTTGCAAAGCCTTACTAGTCCAGTCTCCAGTCTGAAATTCTAAAACCATCATAAATATTTCATATAGACTCGTATATATTCACATGTAAAATTGTGTCATTCAGATGATCACAGTTCGTGTAGAGAAAATCACTCATCGCCGCCTCCCCGGCACACAGAATATCCTATTTAAAGCATATCTAAAATCAAAAAACTAATATATTAAAATTGAATAAATTATTTATTGATTACATTAAATAATAATATTATTTTTATTATTAATAAGCATAATCATCATCACATTTATAATAACAACAATAATGATAATAATAATACAATATTATTATTATTAATATTAATAATAATAACAAAAATAATATTATTATAATAATCACATTAATAATAATAACTATATATATATATATATATATATATATATATATATATATATATATATATATAGTTATTATTATTAATGTGATTATTATAATAATAAATATTATTATTATTATTTTTGTTATTATTATTATTATTATTATTATTATTATTATTAATAATAATAATAATAATAATAATAATAATAATAATAACAAAAATAATAATATATATTATTATAATAATTATTATAATAATCACATTAATAATAACAATATATATATATATATATATATTTAGGGTATATATGTTGTGTTGCTTCACTTGTTTGTTGTCCTGAGGAAGACAAGCTTGTGCCTCATCGAAATGTTGGAATAAAACCTTCATTACACCTTGTGCGTTCACCTTTCCAAGACCCATGAGTGCTGCTTTCTTTTTTGGATTATATGCACTACAGTCTTTGCTGTGCACCCGGGCCCATTTTTTATTTTAGATGTGTATGCAGTGGCAACCATTGGATAATGAATATATATATATATATATATATATATATATAGAGGTGGAGGTCAGTAGAGGGATTGGCAGAGAAGAATGAAGGACACTGAGCAGGGGCCTCTGGAGAGATTGGCAGAGAGGGGTGGAGGACCCTGAGTGGTTGGTAAGATTAATGAGTCTGGCAGCAGCACTCATGATAAACTGATGGGAGGATGGTCTGTGTAGAGGTAGGAGACAGTTGGAGAGATTGGAGTAGGGATTTCCAGAGGATGGTGGAAGCTCTAGGGAAGTCCTGGACATGAGCATAGGAGGAGGTGTAGAGGGAGCTAGGGAGCTGGAAGACTTGGGAGGAGCGGAGAGGACTGTTTGGGTGATATTTTGGGATGAGAATGGTGTAGCTTCAGGCAGAGTTGTGGATGGCTGTGTATGTTGTTAGCATTTTGAATGTTATGCATTGGGCAATTGGAGGTCAGTGGAGGGATTGGCAGAGAGGGGTGGAGGACACTGAGCAGGGGCCAGCGGAGGGATTGGTTGAGAGGGGTGGAGGACACTAAGTTGAGACCAATGGAGGGATTGGCAGAGAGGGGTGGAGGACACTGAGTAGAGGCCATTGGAGAGATTGGCAGAGAGGGGTGGAGGACACTGAGTAGAGGCCATTGGAGAGATTGGCAGAGAGGGGTGGAGAACACTAAGCGGATGCCATTGGAGAGATTGGCAGAGAGGGGTGGAGGATACTAAGCGGATGCCAGTGGAGAGATTGGCAGAGAGGGGTGGAGGACATTAAGCGGATGCCAGTGGAGAGATTGATAGAGAGGGGAGGGGGACACTGAGTGGAGGCCAGTGAAGAGTTTGGCAGAGAGGGGTGGAGGATACTGAGTAGAGGCCATTGGAGGGATTGGCAGAGAGGGGTGGAGGACACTGAGTGGAGGCCATTGGAGGGATTGGCAGAGAGGGGCGGAGGATACTTAGCGGGGGCCTGTGGAGAGATTGGTAGAGAGGGGTGGAGGACACTGTGTGGAGGCCATTGGAGGGATTGGCAAAGAGGGGCAGAGGATACTTAGCGGGGGCCTGTGGAGAGATTGGCAGAGAGGGGTGAAGGACACTGAGTGGAGGCCATTGGAGGGATTGGCAGAGAGGGGTGGAGGACACTGAACGTGGGCCTGTGGAGAGATTGGCAGAGAGGGGTGGAGAACATTGAGTGGTTGGTAAGGTTGATGAGTCTGGCAGCAGCATTCATGATAGACTGAAGGGGGATAGTCTGTGTAGAGGTAGAAGATAGCCAGACAGATTGGGTTATGGAGTTCCAGAGGATGGAAGGGGATGGGAGAGTCCTGAAGGTGAGCATAGGAGAGGGAGACAAGGAATTTAGAGAGCAGGAGGTCTTGGGAGGAGCAGAGAGAACGGTTTGGGTGATATGTTGAGATGAGGTTGGTGATGTAGTTTCAGGCAGAGTTGTGGTGGCTTTGTATGTTGTGGTATTTGGAATTGTATACATTGGGTGATTGCAGGCCAGTGGAGGGACTGACAGAGAAGGGCGGCAGATACTGAGCAGTTGATAAGATGGACGAGTCTGGTAGCGGTAGCACTAATACATCATCCAGTCAGTGTTGCCAACCTACCAGATTGAAATTTACTGACACGACACCCAAAATTTCCTGGCACTGCCAAGTTTTTACTGGCATTTCCAAAAATTACAAAATTATAGTTTTAAGTGCAAATATTAGTATTTAGGCTACAAACAAGTACAATATGCAATTAGCAATGTGATTTAAGGTAGATATTAGGGCAAAAAACATATTTCTTATTTTATTTTCGATATATTAAAAGTGAGTAGCTCAGGGACAGGACTCAGGAGGGCAAGAAATTAGAATGGACTTCTCACCGGCATGACATGTCCCCCTCCTGAGTCACAGTGACAGTCTCTCTCCAAACCAGGTGGCCACTCCAGTCCAAACAGCACTGGCCGATCTGCCTGGCTCCCTTGCACTATGACATCACACAACATGCTCGGGGCACCGCCAGAGCTGCCCGAACACACTGTAGCAGGCGCTGGGATGGTCTCGGCCGGCTCTGGACCAGGCCGAACATCACAGCCATATTTTTTACTGGCAACTTTTTCCTTTTACTGGCATTCACTGGCAGGAGAAAATTGCCTGTTTTTTACTGGCTGCCAGTAAAAATACTGACGGTTGGCAACACTGCATCCAGTGCTCTTCCACGACTATTACTGGATTGTACACAGGCACAGATCTGAATGCCGCATGAGGGGAAGCTGAAGTGTATGAGGATCTCTCCAGAGTCCTCAAGCTCAGCAGGTGCAGGAGGCAGCTGCAGAATATAATCCAGACGCTGTGGGTTTATTAGACAAGTGTGACAGGGCCGGAAAAGGGCACGGCTGCTGATTACAGACGAAGGCATTGACTTGCAAAATTTGACAATGTCAGCAACAGACTGCGAGGACCAGATGACACCGAAGAATGGATGTCTACAAGTCCCACGTGTACGACTCCTGACATTACATATCACACACGGTTCTGAGGAGCGACATTTAAAGCGCACTTGTCATATTAGGAGTAAATATAATGCTTTGTGAGAAATTTATAGAATGTGTATCTTGGTTTACCAGTCATGAAAGTTTTGGTATCTTTTGGAAAAACCAGACACCCTGTGTACAATGTATTTTGAGAAGCTTCTCTCTAAGGCCTACTCTTGTTCTTTGGGCCTCCATACCAATTCCCTGTGTAGCACCTTCCTAGTTATTCTGGCAGGCAAATTTATTTTCTGTAGCCAGGGAAGAAATGTTTTAGGGTTGCACAGATGCCGGTAGCGGTGCCAATATCGAGCATTTGCACGAGTACTCGTGCAAATGCTCCAAAACTGGAAACCAATACCTTTGCAGTGCGCTTTGAGCCCATACAAAATGAATGTCACTTGTCATAGTGACTTCAGCCTGGGTTCACACAGGAGCGGTGCAGGGAAAACGCATGCGATTCCGACAGGTTCGCATGTGTTTCTTTTAAGTGCAATTTGAGCCCATTTATTTTGCATGGGCTCAAATTGCACCGCAAAGGTATCGGCACTCTGTATCGGCGAGTACTTGACAGAAAGTATCGGTACTCGTATTTGCCGATAAACGGTATCAGTGCAACCCTACAATGATTGTTTCGTTTTGTCTGCTCAGGGCTGCACCAGCTGGGAGTTTCTAGAGTTTAGGGAGGGAGAATTTAAATGACCGGATGGAATATTGAGCAGGTCCCAGCCAATCCCTGGGAAAGTGTGCCCGGTAAGTGGCCGGGAGAAATGTTAAATAGTGTGGAGCCCTGAGGAGATTGTCTCTTCTTCCCCCTGGGGGGATGGATTGCTGAGCTGAGGAAGACAGGGGCTGCTTGCCTCTGGAGTTCAGGGACTGGATGCTGAATTACTCTACAAGGGGCAGCACCTATGGACTGAGCCTATACCAGGACACCGTGAGTAAAGCCTCCTTTCTGTGCTGCACCTTAAAGCTACTTCATGGTCCTCAGCCATGAGCCCTACTAGCTGTATTTGTGCTCAGCTACTTCATGGTCCTCAGCCGTGAGCTCTACTAGCTATATTTGTGCTAAGCTACTTCATGGCCCACAGCAGTGAGCCCTACTCACTGTATTTGTGCTAAGCTCTTTATGGTCCTCAGTTATGAGCCCTACTCTCTGTTTTTGTGCTAAGCTTCCTCATGGTCCTCAGCCATGAGCCCTACTACCCTGTTTCCCCGAAAAATAAGACCTAGCGTGATTGTCGGTGATGGCTGCAATATAAGCCCTACCCCCCAAATAAGCCCTAGTTAAAGTCCTTGTAGGTCTTATTTTCAGGGTAGGGCTTATTTTCGGGGAAACAGGGTAGGGCTTATTTGGGGGGGTAGGGCTTATATTGCAGCCATCACCGACAATCACGCTAGGTCTTATTTTCGGGGAAACAGGGTAGCTATATTTGTGCTAAGCTACTTCATGGTCCCCAGCAATGAGCCCTACTAGCTGTATTTGTGCTAAGCTATTTATGGTCCTCAGCCATGAGCCCTACTAGCTCTATTTATAAAAAGCTATTTCATGGTCCTCAGCCGTGAGCCTTACTAGCTATATTTGTGCTAAGCTTCCTCATGGTCCTCAGCCATGAGCTCTACCAGCTATATTTGTGCTAAGCTACTTCATGGTCCCCAGCCATGAGCCCTACTAGCTGTATTTGTTATAAGCTACTTCCTGGTCCCCAGCCGTGAGCCCTACTAGCTGTATTTGTTATAAGCTACTTCCTGGTCCCCAGCCGTGAGCCTTACTAGCTGTATTTGTGGTAAGCTCCTTCATGGTCTTCAGCCATGAGCTCAACTAGCTATATTTGTGCTAAGCTGCTTTATGGTCCTCAGCTGTTAGCCCTACTGGCTGTGTTTGTGCTAAGCTACTTCATGGTCCTCAGCCCTACTCACTGTATTTGTGCTAAGCTCCTTCATGGTCTTCAGCCATGGGCTCTACTAGCTATATTTGTGCTAAGCTGCTTTATGGTCCTCAGCTGTTAGCCCTACTACCTGTATTTGTGCTAAGCTCCTTCATGGTCCCCAGCCATTAGCCCTACTGGCTGTGTTTGTGCTAAGCTACTTCATGGTCCTCAGTCTTGAACTTGACTAGCTATACCTGTTCTTTATCCCACCTCATGGTCCCCAGCTATGAGGGAATAGACAGTTCAATATTCACATTCACTTAAGGAGATTGTCCTCTAACTGCTATTTGTCAATCGTTTTGGAGTATCTCATTTCACCCCTAATCCCCTCACAAGTTTCTACCAGTAAATAAACTGCAAGAAGACAAACCCATGGACTGTTCAATGAGCCGGAGTGAATGGACTGTTGCTGTGTGCCTGGCTGCCTCCGCACTGTGTGGGAAGGAACCAGTGAATCATAACGGTTCCTTCGAGGCCATCGCTGCACCTCTTACCACAAATGCACAATTAGAATAGACCAACGGAGAACAGGGGCTCTTTATATTGGACTTTTTTTTTTCATTTGCCGTACATAAAAATTCTTAACATTACATTCTTAACATAAGATTCTTCTAAAAAAGAGAATCTTATATGTACCAGCAGAGGTGAGTTTGTGTGCCATGGCCATATTTGCTCAATTTACCTTAATTTTTGAATGGTATCTAAATTGCACATGCATTGATTTTCTCTAAATCCCATGCATCTGGTGTTAGTGAGGAGTAAGTCATGACAAGTTCATGTCACCCGCCATTAGGAAACATTTTCTGACGGAAAATGTCCTATCGGACCATGTTGTCGGAAATTCCGACCGTGTGGGGGCTCCATCGGACTTTTTCCGTCGGACAACCCAACCTCCTTACATGGCCAAAACAATACGGAGGTCTAGCAGTTCCGGATCTCCGGAAATACTACCATGCCACACATCTGACCAGACTAATTGACTGGAACCGTCACCAGACCACGAAACAATGGACAAGACTGGATTTTCTGACGGAAAATGTCCTATCGGACCATGTTGTCGGAAATTCCGACCGTGTGGGGGCTCCATCGGACTTTTTCCGTCGGAATTTTCGACGGAAAAAGTTTGAGATCCTGCTCTCAAATTTTCCGACAACAAAGTCCTATCGGACTTTTTCCGATCGTGTGTAGCGTCAGCCTGTCTCCCACGTGGCTGGAACCCTCTGAGCAAGGCTCTCTCCTCATTTATACAGTGGTGTGAAAAAGTGTTTGCCCCCTTCCTCATTTCCTGTTCCTTTGCATGTTTGTCACACTTAAGTGTTTCGGAACATCAAACCAATTTAAACAATAGTCAAGGACAACACAAGTAAACGCAAAATGCAATTTGTAAATGAAGGTGTTTTTTTTATTTAAGGTGAAAAAAAATCCAAACCATCATGGCCCTGTGTGAAAAAGTGATTGCCCCCTAAACCTAATAACTGGTTGGGCCACCCTTAGCAGCAACAACTGCAACCAAGCGTTTGCGATAACGTGCAATGAGGCTTTTACAGCGTCCTGGAGGAATTTTGGCCCACTCATCTTTGCAGAATTGTCCTAATTCAGTTACATTAGAGGGTTTTCGAGCATGAACGGCCTTTTTAAGGTCATACCACAACATCTCAATAGGATTCAGGTCAGGACTTTGGCTAGGACACTCTAAAGTCTTCATTTTGTTTTTCTTCAGCCATTCGGTGGTGGACTTGCTGGTGTGTTTAGGATCATTGTCCTGCTGCAGAACCCAAGTTAGTTTCAGCTTGAGTACACGAACAGATGGTCGGACATTCTCCTTCAGGATCTCTTGGTAGACAGCAGAATTCATAGTTCCTTTTATCACGGCAAGTCTTCCAGGTCCTGAAGCAGCAAAACAGCCCCAGACCATCACACTACCACCACCATATTTTACTGTTGGTATAATGTTCTTTTTCTGAAATGCAGTGTTCCTTCTACGCCAGATATACTTGGACACACACCTTCCAAAGAGTTCCACTTTTGTCTCATCGGTCCACAGAATGTTGTCCCAAAAGTCTTGGGGATCATCAAGATGTGTTGTGGAGAAATTGAGACGAGCTTTGATGTTCTTTTTGCTCAGCAGTGGTTTTCTCCTTGGAACTCTGCCATGCAGGCCATTTTTGCCCAGTCTTTTCCTGATGGTGGAGGCATGAACGCTGACCTTAACTGAGGCAAGTGAGGCCTGCAGTTCCTTGGACGTTGTTGTGGGGTCTTTTGTGACCTCTTGGATGAGTCGTCGCTGCGCTCTTGGGGTAATTTTGGGCGGCCGGCCACTCCTGGGAAGGTTCACCACTGTTCCATGTCTTCGCCATTTGTGGATAATGGCTCTCACTGTGGTTCGCTGGATTCCCAAAGCTTTGGAAATGGCTTTATAACCCTTTCCAGACTGATAGATCTCAATTACTTTCTTTCTCAATTGTTCCTGAATTTCTTTGCGTCTCGGCATGATGTGTAGCTTTTAAGGATCTTCTGGTGGACCTTACTGTGTCAAGCAGCTCCTATTTAAGTGATGCCTTGATTGTGAACAGGTGTGGCAATAATCAGGCCTGGGTGTGGCTAGAGAAATTGAACTCAGGTGTGGACAACCACAGTTATAGTATGTTTTAACAAGGGGGGCAATCACTTTTTCACACAGGGCCATGATGGTTTGGATTTTTTTTCACCTTTAATAATAAACACCTTCATTTACAAATTGCATTTTGTGTTTACTTGTGTTGTCCTTGACTATTGTTTAAATTGGTTTGATGTTCCGAAACACTTAAGTGTGACAAACATGCAAAGGAACAGGAAATGAGGAAGGGGGCAAACACTTTTTCACACCACTGTGCACAGAGAAGGGGGCAGAGCCAAGCAGCAGCCAGCCAAGTGAAAAGACTGGGAAATGTGTTAACCCTTTCCCTCCCTGCCAGGTAGCAACTATCTAGAACTTTCCAATCTACTTACATGCATATGCTGTGCTAACCCTGTTTTAATAAATCTACACTTAGATGGTCACACCCTCTGTCTGTCCTTCTTCTTCAATATTAATGTCCAGAGGATTTACCCAAAATCTGTGTGAAGAAGAGCTGCAGTCATCCCAAAAGTGACTGTTCTGTTGAACTTTTAAGGGCAATAATATAGCATGCTCTCAATTTTTGCTCCAAAGAAAACTGTTGTTTATTTCCATCTAGTAGTCACAACGCAGTATTTTCCACGGAGATCCACCATGAAGCATCTGGTTGGGATCATGTGCGTACTTTTTTGAGCTACATGTGCTATTTTAACTAGAGTTGCACCGATACCGGTGCCAATACTAAGCAGTTGCTCAGGTATTGTACTTGTGCAAATGCTCCGATACCTGAAACCGATACTTTCAGGCTCGGTTATTTCAGCTGTCAGCGGGATTCCCCCACTGACAGCTGAATTATCAGTTGTTAAGGAGCGAGGCCGCCGCGTCCTTAACCACCGATGACTCATGCAGCTGTCAGTGGGGTTCCCCTGTTGACAGCTGAAATGTAAACAAAGTCCCGGCAATTGGAGCTGTCAAAAAAGAAAAAAAAAAAACAGCCAGGCAATGTTTATCAACAACATTGCTCAGCCTATGAAGCAAAAAGATAAAAAGAAATATTGTTTCTTTTTTGTATCTTTCTGTTTATTCATCTACAGATCAACTTCGATCTGCATATGATCACGTCATATGACGTGCGGTCCGGATTTTGAAACCACTTTGCCGCCATCATTCTGCTATATGGCAGGCGGCAAGTGGTTAATAATTAAAACTTTTTTTTGCTTTGTTAATTACTATTTTTACACCTTTAACATATATTTACAAGCTTCGCATTGAAAAAAGCGCAAAATAAATAAAAAAAAATTATTTCATTTGTAAATAACTTTTCAATGCTTTGTACCATGACAGCTGAAGTGTAAACAAAACAGTTGCGGGACGTATCAGTAATTGGTATCGGCGAGTACTAAATAAAAGTATCGGTGCTCGTACTTAACCCTTTCATGCCTAAGCCTATTTCTGACATTTGGTGTTTACAAGTTGAAATCCGTATTTTTTGCTAGAAAATTACTTAGAGCCCCCAAACATTATATATATATATTTTTTAGCAGAGAATCTAGAGAATAAAATGGCGATTGTTGCAATATTTTATGTCACACGGTATTTGTGCAGCAGTGTTTTAAGCGCAACTTTTTGGGAAAAGGGACAATTTCATGAATTTAAAAAAAACGAAACAGTAAAGTTAGCCCAATTTTTTTTATATAATGTGAAAGATGATGTTACGCCGAGTAAATAGATGCCAAACATGTCATGCTTTATAATTGCACGCACTCGTGGAATGGTGAAAATATACAGTACCTAAAAATCTCCATAGGCAACGCTTTAAAAATTTTTTATGGTTACCAGGTTAGAGTTGCAGAGGAGGTCTAGTGGTAGAATTATTGCTCTCGCTCTGACAATCGCGGCGATACCTCACATGTGTGATTTTAACACCGTTTACATATGTGGTGCGACTTCTGTATGCGTTTCCTTTGCTGCCCGAGCTTGCGGGGACGGGGGCGGTTAAAAATGTATTAATATTATTAAATTGTGTTTAAAAAAAAATTATTTTGATCACTTTTATTGCTGTCACAAGGAATGTAAACATCCCTTGTGACAGTAATAGGTGGTGACAGGTACTCTTTATGGAGGGATCGGGGGGTCTAAAAGACCCCAAATCCCTCCTTTGCACTTCAAAGTATTCAGATCGCCGTTTTTAGCGATTCTGAATACTGTATATATATTTTTAAAACCAGCGCCATTGGCAGCCGAGTAAACAGGAAGTGACGTCGCTTCCGTGTTTACAATCTGGAGATTGGAACAAAGCCGTTTCTAACTTCGTGGCAGTCTGTCCCTAGCCGCCGAAAGTGGCAGATCGTCGATCAGGTCTACCGGTGGGACAGGATGCCCGTTCAGAGCGGCGGGAGGCCGCTCCTCCGGGATAACAGCCGAGTGGCTTTTAGCCGCAGCAGTTGTTATGCCTGGAAAGCCGATCGCCCGCTCTAAAATACGGTATTGGGATGATGCCTGCAGCTGCGGGCATCATCCCGGTAATAACCCCTGAATGCCGAGGCCGCGCATCAGCGTACGCTCAGCAGGAAGGGGTTAAAAATGGTATTGTGGCAGCCCTTATTTTAACCCTATGTTTTAATAAATCTGTTGTCTAGTGGCCATAATGTGGTATTTTCCTGAGTCGTGCTTCTTATTAAACCATTCGCCCTAGAATGAAAAATTGCCTAGTAATATTTGGTTTTGCCAGTAATCACACCGAACATACATGCACATGCACAGGGCAAATAGCTTTGAGTTTTTTTTTATAAATTCACACGGTCGGAATTTGTCGGAAAAAGCTCTGATGGTTTTCCCGTCGGAATTTCGCTCAAACCGCCTTGCCTACACACGGTCACACCAAATTCCGAAGGTCACTAACACCACGACATACAACACATTCGACGGCACTATAAAAGGGAAGTTTAATGCTACCGAGCATGCGTTGAATTGTTTCCGAGCATGCGTCGAATTGTTTCCGAGCATGCGTCGGAATTTTGCGTGTCGGAATTACATACACACGATCGAAAAATCCGATAGAAAGGTTTTCCGTCGGAAAAATTAAGAACAGGCTCTCAATCCAAAGTCCGTTGGAAATGCTGACAGAAAAAGACCGTTGGGCGTACACACGATGTAAAGCTCCCATCGGACTGTTTCCATCGGAAATTCCGACCGTGTGTACGCGGCATTAGTACTTCTGGGGTTGAATAATTCAATACAGATTTGCCTCAATTATTTTATTATATCAATCATGATGTAACGTAGGTTTGCTGAATCTTTCAGTCTAATGACCGTGTGTGATATATGGACAAAACCGTGTGTATAGCGCTTGGCAGCAAAAGCTGTAAAAAGCCTTCTCTGCATGTAATGCAATTAACGCGTTCGCAGAGCTTCTACATGGGGTCTGAAGTTGCCTCTGATACTACAGATTTCATATTTGTCCTTGTACACCATGGAAGGACAAACCGGTACATTCTATTATCTGGGATTCTGAGGAATCAATGTACACATATAACTGAACGTCGTCTATATATCTCTGCTTCATGCGGAGAGACTGGATAAACCCCTCTGTATGTCACTGGCAACATCTATTTTCTAAATACTTTTGTTGGAAAAAAAATGAAAAAACAGCGATGATGTATTTGTTATCCATTTATTTATAGAAAATAAAGCTACATTTAGAGCCTTTAGCATCACTGACCTTGAATTTCTTCATTATTCTTTGGGAAAGTAAATGACATGCAAATCCGAGCTCGATCATCTTACAAAGATAATTTTATCTGAGATGGTTTAATCATCAAGAACTTATTGTGCTGATTGAATTTTTTTCATAATCCAACTGAAGACAGATTATGAAGTCTCACATATTCATGGAAGGAGAGAGGGTTTTAGGGGGCTACTGTACACAAAATAATATCCGTTACATTTTTTGCTTTTTGTGAAAGAGGCATTAATGACTTATTTTTATGGGTAAACATGTAATGGATTAGAGCAGCCATTCTTTTTTACCCAGGAGGAACCCTTAAAATAATTTTCAGGTCTCGGGGAACCCCTACTAAAACCAAGTAATTGGAAAGAATGATCATTACATTGAAGGTCAGTGGGAAGAATGTTCCTTAGATTGGTTGTCAGTGGGAAGAATGTTCCTTAGATTGGTGGTCAGTGGGAAGAATGTTCCTTAGATTGGTTGTCAGTGGGAAGAATGTTCCTTAGATTGGTGGTCAGTGGGAAAAATGTTCCTTACATTGGTGATCAGTGGGAAGAATGTTCCTTACATTGGTGATCAGTGGGAAGAATGTTCCTTACATTGGTGATCAGTGGGAAGAATGTTCCTTACATTGGTGGTCAGTGGGAACAATGTTACTTACATTGGTGATCAGTGAGAAGAATGTTCCTTACATTGGTGGTCAGTGAGAAGAATGTTCCTTACATTGGTGGTCAGTGGGAAGAATGTTCCTTACATTGGTGATCAGTGAGAAGAATGTTCCTTACATTGGTGATCAGTGAGAAGAATGTTCCTTAGATTAGTTGTCAGTGAGAAGAATGCTCCTTACATTGGTGATCAGTGGGAAGAATGTTCCTTACATTGGTGATCAGTGAGAAGAATGCTCCTTACATTGGTGGTCAGTGGGAAGAATACTTCTTACATTGATGGCCAGCGGGAAGAATGTTCCTTACATTGGTGGTCAGTGGGAAGAATGTTACTTACATTGGTGGTCAGTGGGAAGAATGTTACTTACATTGGTGATCAGTGGGAAGAATGTTACTTACATTGGTGATCAGTGGGAAGAATGTTACTTACATTGGTGGTCAGTGGGAAGAATGTTACTTACATTGGTGGTCACTGATCATTGGGAAGAAGGAGGAGGACACACCAAAGGAGATCTCTCTCAGAACGAGTGTTTTTCAAGCCTGCTAGCTTGGCCCAGGAACAATGCCTGATCCTGGGGGAGGCCCTAGGAGAGATCTCCTGGGAGAGATCCCCCTGATGACACGGGGCCTAGTGAGGAGGAGGAGGTGGTGGAGGATCTGACTGTGGGTCCAGGCCCTGGTGAGGATGTCAATATCTTCAGTCGATCGTTTTAGGGCGATTGGAAGAGCTGAGGAGAAACTTTTTCGGAGGCTGAACTTCAGAGCCAAATACTGCCAGACCTGCAGTAAGAATCGCACAGCCATGAAGCCTGAGTTACAGGAACTGGAGGAAAAGGTAAAGAAGCAAACTTTATTGTTGGAGAAGTTGAAAGCCAGAAGTGGAGCATTTAAAGAAAAGCAGCTGAAGCTTCCACCAGCACTGCAGTGGGAACTGACACTGTTGTGAAGACTGCAGGAACTGTGAATATGCCAGCAAGTATTGAGAATGACAATAATATTAAAGCAACGGATGTGATTGGTGGCGGTGAAGGGGTTAATAAAGCTGGGAAAAATGGCATTTCTCCTCCTGCTCAGCAGAGGAAAGACTAATCGATTGTGTGGACTAATCCCAAATCTGTGCAATCGATATCTGCTAAAGTCTCAGATGCCTCCAAACACACAAATGTTTTTTTTTTCTGCTGGGAAGAATGTGGGGAGTTATGCGTCTGTTCTGGGGAGTCGCACCAAGGAGGGTGGAGGGGATTTTGTAAATGTTAATGTCACAATTTGGGGAGGTTTGGTGGGGGGATGGTTAGTGGGTACTAGACATGTGCACAACAAAAAAATTTGTTTATTTTCGTTTCGTTTTTTTTGTTTCCGTTGATTCATAACGATTCGTAAATTCGTAAGTCGTCTGTGTTCGTTTTCGTAACGATTCGTATTTTCGTTAGAGTTATTGTTTCGTTGATTTGTTTTTCCGTTAGTTTAATTTTCGTTTATTCGAAATTCGGACGCATTCGTATTTATTCGTAGATTCGTAACATTCGTAGATACGTAATCGGAGCATAATTCATAATGTTATGTAATGTGTATGCTATTATTACATTTTAAGAGACACGGAAAATTACGAATCGAAAAAAAAAGTTACGAATGTACGAATTTTTTCGTTCAATCCATTCGAAGCACGTTAAGCAGCGCCATTGTAAGAGACACGGAAAATTACGAATCGAAAAAAAAAGTTACGAATATACGAATTTTTTCGTTCAATCCATTCGAAGCACGTTAAGCAGCGCCATTGTAAGAGACACGGAAAATTACGAATCAAAAAAAATTAAAAAAGAGTTACGAATGTACGAATTTTTTCGTTCAATCCATTCGAAGCACGTTAAGCAGCGCCATTGTAAGAGACACGAAAAATTATGAATCAAAAAAAAAAAAAAAAAAAGTTACGAACGTACGAATCTTTTCATTCAATCCATTCGAAGCACGTTAAGCAGCGCCATTGTCAGAGACACGGAAAATTACGAATCGAAAAAAAAAAAAAAAGTTACGAATGTACGAATTTTTTCGTTCAATCCATTCGAAGCACGTTAAGCAGCGCCATTGTAAGAGACACGAAAAATTATGAATCAAAAAAAAAAAAAAAAAAGTTACGAATGTACGAATCTTTTCATTCAATCCATTCGAGGCACGTTAAGCAGCGCCATTGTAAGGGACACGGAAAATTACCAATTCAACAAAAAAAAAAAGTTACGAATGTACGAATTTTTTCATTCATTTTGATTTTCGTTGTTCCTGTTTTCGTTTTTCAGATTTTCTTCTTTCGTAGATTCGTTGTTTTTAATTTGTTTTTTTCGGATTGTCGTTGTTTTCGGATTCGTTCGATTCGAACGATTCGTTAAAATTTTTACCGAATCGTTCGTTCATTCGTACGATAACGAATGAACGAAAATAACAAAAAAAAAAGGAAAACGAAAAAAAAAAAAAAATTGCACATGTCTAGTGGGTACAGGAGGAGGAATGTGGTTCAGTTGAGGTGGGGGGGGGGGGGGAGGGAACACCACCAGTAAGGGGGAGGGTGGCTGAGCTGGTTTTGGAAATGGGGTTTAAAGCCTCGGGCGTATTTGCCTTTAATTTGCCCAGTGGGGATTTATGAATTTGATTTGTCATTTGTAAAACCTGAAGGTTTGGATCTGTTTCGGGAGCCATAAAGGAGGTGCGGGGGCCTCAGGCAGTGGAGTGGTTTGGTGCCAAAGGTGGATTCGAGGCAGCCTTTGGTCAAATCTGTGACCATCTTGGTGCGCAACAAATCAATACCAGAGGCTGATTTAATAATATGGCTACGCCGATATGGCGAGGTCCTCACTCCACGGCGGAAGGTCCTTGATGAGCATGGGATATGGACAGGGGTCTGGACAGGGTCACTAAAATTGGGGGGCGCTGGGCAAAGTAGGTCAACACCTGCCCTGTTCAGCTTTTTTTGGGGAGGGATAGGCTGACCATTTTCTACCAGGATCAGCCTAAAGTTTGTAATAAATATGGAAAAGGCCATTTTGCATCAACCTGTAACCACAAGAGGTGCTCACTATGCCAGGATCTTGACCATTTGGCCAAAGATTGTACTAAGATTCGGTGCAATTTGTGCCAGAAGCTCGGTCATGCTTATAGTCAGTGCCCCGAGGCATTATATAACTTGCCAGGACTGGAGGCTGAGCTGCAAAGGCTTGATAAGGAGGATGAGGCTGCTAAAGTTAGGGAGGAAACTGTTATTGCCCCTCCTGTCTCTGTTACATCTGTTGTTTCGGATTCTGTTTCCCCTAGTGATGTGGTTCCTGAGTCGGTCCCCCATGTGGTAGTTACTAATCCTTCTGTACATAGATCCTCCAGAGTAGCAGAAGCTGCTGGGGGGGGGGGGGGCAGGTTTTGCGGATCTTCCCTCTCAGCCTCCAGTCCCTGTCCCTCAACAGCACAAATGTGGTCAGGGGAGTGTAGAGGTGCTGGATGGGGGTGTGGCTGAGGGAAGGGTGTCCATATCCCATGTCTCACCCTCTGTTGAGGGAGATTCAGATGATGAGGCATGGGAGAAGTTTAAGAAGAAGAAAAAGAAGAAGAGAAAGACAAGTAAAGTGGTAATTTCTTCCACAGAGTTGGAGAAAAAACGTAAATTTTGTAAAAAAAAACAATATTTTTTACTTTCTGCTTTACCCGTTGCCGACCGCCCACCGTCAATTGACGGCGGAGCGGTGCGGCTCTTGTGGCGGGCCACCGTCATATGATGTCGCTAACATTTCGGCCACTAGGGGGCGTGCACGTGCCGCGGGAGGCGCGCGTGCCCGCCGCGTCGATGGGGACCCGATGCGCGTGCCCGGCGGCCGCGATGTCCGCCGGCACCCGCGATTGCCCAGTAACTGAGCAGGACCTGGATCTGTGTATGTAAACACACAGATCCACGTCCTGTCACTGGAGAGGAGACCGATGGTGTGTCCCTTGTACATAGGGACACCGATCGGTCCCCTCCCCCAGTCAGTCCCCTCCCCCCACAGTTAGAATCACTAACATAGGGAACATATTAACCCCTGCAGAGCCCCCTAGTGTTAACCCCTTCCCTGCCGGTCACATTTATACAGTAATCAATGCATTTTTATAGCACGGATCGCTGTATAAATGACAATGGTCCCAAAAATGTGTCAAAAGTGTCCGATATGTCCGCCACAATGTCGCAGTCACGATAAAAATCGCAGATCGCCGCCATTACTAGTAAAAAAAATAATAATAAAAATGCTATAAATCTATCCCCTATTTTGTAGACGTGATAACTTTTGCGCAAACCAATCAATATACGCTTATTGCGATTTTTTTTACCAAAAATATGTAGAAGAATACGTATCGGCCTAAACTGAGGAAAAAATTTGTTTAAAAAAAAAAAATTGGATATTTATTATAATAAAAAGTAAAAAAATATTATGTTTTTTCAAACTTGTCCCTCTTCTTGTGTTTATAGCGCAAGAAATAAAAACCGCAGAGGTGATCAAATACCACCAAAATAAAGCTCTATCTGTGGGGAAAATTTTTTATTTGGATACAGCGTTGCATGACCGCGCAATTGTCATTCAAAATGCGACAGCGCTGAAAGCTGAAAAATGGCTTGGTCAGGAAGGGGGTGTTCGTGCCCGGTAGGCAAGTGGTTAATACATATCCAAAAAAATATCAAAAAATACAAATGTATTCATCAATTTAGGCCAATATGTATTCTTATACATATTTTTGTTAAAAAAAATCCCAATAAGCGTCTATTAGAGCTGCGCGATTAATCGTTAATTTCCTGATTCTTTCTATGCAGAGAATTTTCTGCTGAAGCCGACAGCTGTCAAAAAAAAACAAAAAACGGGCAGTCTGCCAAGTCATCACAACATTCCTCAGCTGCTGAGCCAACTATAAACATTGTAACGTTTTGTCCTTTAGATCAAAGGAATGAACTTGGTGTGTAGATTAGACATGTGCAATTCGTTTAGTTTTTATTAGTTTTCCGTTAAAATTCGTTATATTCGTTCATTCGTTATCGTACGAATGAACGAATGATTCGCTAAAAATTTTAACGAATAACGAATTAATGAATCGAACGAATATGAAAAACAACGAAAAAAAAAGTCAAAAATTTTCTTTTCTGTCATTGTTTTCGTATTTGTAATTGTGTATGCATTTTATTTGAATGTTTTATATTTCTGTATTGGAAATTATATGGAAGAACTTGTATGTATGTTCACAATAATTTAATAAAAATAATTTAAAATCAAAAAAAAAAAAAAAAAAAGAAAAACAACGAAAATCCGAAATAACCAAAATTAGAAACAACGAAACTACGAAAGAAGAAAATCCGAAAAACGAAAACAGAAACAACGAAAATCAAAATGAACGAAAAAATGTGTACATTCGTAACTTTTTTTTTTTTTTTGAATTGATAATTTTCCGTGTCCCTTACAATGGCGCTGCTTAACGTGCTTCGAATGGATTGAACGAAAAAAAATTCGTACATTCGTAACTTTTTTTTTTTTTTTTGCGATTCGTAATTTTCCGTGTCTCTTGCAATGTAATAATAGCATACACATTACATAACATTATGAATTATGCTCCGATTACGAATCTACGAAAACAATGTTACGAAAGTACGAATAAATCAATCTTACGAAAGTACGAATGTAACTAAATCTACGAAAATACGAATGCGTTCGAATAAACGAAAATTAAACTAACGGAAAAACGAATCAACGAAAAAATAACTCTTACCAAAATACGAATCGTTACGAATACGAACACCGACGACTTATGAATTTACGAATCGTTACGAATCAACGGAAACGAACAGAAACGAAACGAAACTAAACAAATTTTTCTATTGTGCACATGTTTAGTGTAGATGAGGGAATATATATATATTTATTATTTTTTAGCAGAGACCCTAGAGAATAAAATGGAAATTGTTACAATATTCTATGTCACACTTTATTTGCGCAGTGATCTTTCAAATGTAATTTCTTGGGAAAAAATACATTTTAATGAATTAAAAAAATAACTAAACAGTAAAGTTAGCCTAATTTTTTTGTAGAATATGAAAGATGATGTTATGCCGTGAGAGAATCGTGATCTTTATTCTAAAAAATCGTGATTCTCATTTTGGCCAGAATCGCGCAGCTCTAGCGTATATTGATTGGTTCGCGCAAAAGTCATAGCCTCTACAAAATAGGGAATAGATTTATGGCATTTTTGTTTATTTATTTTTTACTAGTAATGGCGGTGATCTGCGATTTTGAGCTGGACTGCGACATTGCGGCAGACAGATTGGACACCTAACTGACATCTTTTTACTCTTTTTTGGGAACCAGTGGCATTATTACAGTGATCAGTGCTAAAAAATATGCACTGTTATTGTACTAATGACACTGGCAGGGAAGGGGTTAACATCAGGGGTGATCAAAGGGTTAAATGTGTTCCCTGTTTGTGTTATGTAACTGTATGGGGGAAGTTGTGATGGGGGAAACACACAGATCCATCTTCCTGCATAGCAGAAAGACAGATCTCCGTGTCATCCCGAGAGGACGGAGATCTGCCTTGTTTACTTTGGCAGATCCCTGTTTTGTCTTGCGGCGAACGATCGCGGGTGGCTGGTGGACGTTGAGTCGGCCGGACCCACTGATTGGCTCCCCCCCCACTGGCCAATCAGAGCCCACGAAAGCTAGTACACGATTCGCCGTACTGGTGCAGCGATTTGCGCAGCCGAACCACCTTGCCCGAGTACATCTGCGGCGGGTGGTCAGCAAGTGGTTAAGATTCTTGTTCGGTCTCTTCCTCCTAATGGCTTGACTAAGCTTCTTAAGTGTCTCAATGTTCCACTTGCTGGTCACGGTACGGCCACGTTCCCCAAAAAAATCAAGGCAAATGACTTGGGGTACACATTCATTTATTTAGCACTTCATGTTATTTTATTTCATTTATATTTAATATTTATTTGTTGGGGTACACATTCATTCATTTAGCACTGCATTTATGTTATTTTATTAATTTATATTTAAAATGTATTTGTTGGGGTACACATTCATTCATTTAGCACTGCATTTATGTTATTTTATTAATTTATATTTAATATTTAATGTTGGGGTACACATTCATTTAGCCCTGCATTTATGTTATTTTATTAATTTATATTTAATATTTATTTGTTGGGGTACACATTCATTTATTTAGCACTGCATTTATGTTATTTTATTAACTTATATTTAATATTTATTTGTTGGGGTACACATTCATTTATTTAGCACTGCATTTATGTTATTTAATTTCATTTATATTTAATATTTATTTGTTGGGGTACACATTCATTCATTTAGCACTGCATTTATGTTATTTTATTAATTTATATTTAAAATGTATTTGTTGGGGTACACATTCATTCATTTAGCACTGCATTTATGTTATTTTATTAATTTATATTTAATATTTAATGTTGGGGTACACATTCATTTATTACTGCATTTATGTTGTTATTTCATTTAATTTATATTCAAGATAAATGGAGAAATAAATCCAAGCATTATCAAATATCAGCTTCTCTCTTATGGCTGCGATGTGGACATATAACAATTCCGTCCCTTTATTCCATATTGGATGTGCACAAATAATTTCCTTTAAATGGTATCAATATACAATTCAGCAAAATAGGGGGGGGGGGGGAGGGACGACATTTTGCACACGACTTGCCCTTTACATGGCTTTATATTTAGCGCTCGTAATATCAAAGGAGGTCTCCACATTCTGACATTTGAAAACTATTAATTATTAAGTGAAGTAGCTGACAAAGTCAGCGTCATTGGACTCCATGCTCAGGATTTCTTTCCCCCTTTGGTAAGGCACAAAGAGAGACCCAAAACACTGAACAACAGAGAGCATCTATTCATGTAGAATACAAGTGTGTTAAAATAAAATAATAAAATATGCGATTAAAAAATATCTATAAAAAAAAAAAATGTGGCATTTGGATGTCTTCAGTGTATGTCACAACAAATGATCACTGCATTGTTTGTATTATGATTTTTTTCCTATGATCATCAGCTCCATCTAGTGGCCAAAATGTGGTATTTTTCTGAAAAAACTCAATAAAAAACAAATACTGCACTATGGCCACTAGATGGAGCTGACAATCATATGACATAATTGTAATGAAAACAATACAGTGACTGTTTGTTGTGCGAATAATGAAGACAACTTTTTATACGTAGACCCCCCCCCCCCCCCCCCTCCAGGTGTCCACTGACTTCTGCCGAGTTGTTTGCGATCGGTCACTCGGTCACTGCACTTTAAAAACAGGACCCCATAATCTGAGGGAATGATGTACTTCAAAAATGCCACAAACCATTGTTTTTATGAATTCTGTTTATTAAAATGGTTGTAAACCCCCCCCCCCCCCCAAAAAAAACTGCAAGACAAAGGCATAATGAGCTAGTATGTATAGAACACTAGATCATTGTGAATTACTTAGATCGAAGCCCCCGCATCGGTCCTCATAGCCCGCTCCGCCGACATCACTCCCGGAGTTACTTCCGGGTATCACGGGCTCCGTCGCTGTGATTGGCCGGAGCCGCGATGACGTCACTCCCGCGGGAGCCGCCGATAACGCCACACTCACCGAAGCAACGGAACGTACGTGCCGTTGCTTCAGTGCGCATGTGCCGGTGACGTCGGCACATGCCGACACAGGAGATAAGGGGGGACTGAAGATAATCCAGCAATTTGGCAGTGTCTGGGCTGGGCTTATATAGGGAACTTTGAGGTCACTTCCTGTGCACCTCCTAGGGATTTTCCCACCCTTTTCCATCAGGTTGAGGTCACTTCCTGTACTCCTCCTGGGCATTTTCCTGCCTTTTTTCCATCAGGTTGAGGTCACTTCCTGTGCGCCTCCTGGGCATTTTCCTGCGTTTTTTCCATCAGGTTGAGGTCACTTCCTGTGCGCCTCCTGGGCATTTTCCTGCCTTTTTTTCCCATCAGGTTGAGGTCACTTCCTGTGCGCATCCTGGGCATTTTTCCTGCCTTTTTTCCATCAGGTTGAGGTCACTTCCTGTGCGCCTCCTGGGCATTTTTCCTGCCTTTTTTCCATCAGGTTGAGGTCACTTTCTGTGCGCCTCCTGGGCATATTTCCTGCCTTTTTTCCATCAGGTTGAGGTCACTTCCTGTGCGCCTCCTGGGCATTTTCCTGCGTTTTTTCCATCAGGTTGAGGTCACTTCCTGTGCGCCTCCTGGGCATTTTCCTGCCTTTTTTTCCCATCAGGTTGAGGTCACTTCCTGTGCGCCTCCTGGGCATTTTTCCTGCCTTTTTTCCATCAGGTTGAGGTCACTTCCTGTGCGCCTCCTGGGCATTTTTCCTGCCTTTTTTCCATCAGGTTGAGGTCACTTCCTGTGCGCCTCCTGGGCATTTTTCCCGCCTTTTTTCCATCAGGTTGAGGTCACTTCCTGTGCGCCTCCTGGGCATATTTCCTGCCTTTTTTCCATCAGGTTGAGGTCAGTTCCTGTGCGCCTCCTGGGCATTTTCCTGCCTTTTTTCCATCAGGTTGAGGTCACTTCCTGTGCGCCTCCTGGGCATTTTCCAGCCTTTTTTCCATCAGGTTGAGGTCACTTCCTGTACGCCTCCTGGGCATTTTTCCTGCCTTTTTTCCATCAGGTTGAGGTCACTTCCTGTGCGCCTCCTGGGCATTTTCCTGCCTTTTTTCCAGCAGGTCATTCTGCGTAGGTGCAGGTTGGCGCACTGAGGCGTCTTTGGCGCATGCTCAGTTGGCACGTATTTCCTCTTGCGGCAATGCGCCATTGGTGCATGCGTAGTAAGCCCTGGACTCTTACACGGGTGCCCAGGCCCTCGAAGGGGGTAGGGCACACAGTGAAAATCATGTTACCAAAACATCAACAGTTAAAACATAGAAAATCATAGAATATCGCGAAGCTGGTGCGTGGCACACGTAAAAGTTGTCAGGATACTGTATATACTATATACTATATACAAGTGATAGAACATAAAATAAATCTTTACATTGTCATCAGATGTGCTATTATCAGTCTGTACTATGGCCAGAGGGTTACGCCTTTGTTATATCTTCACCTGTTGTCTTCTGCTAAGTCTATATGTGAATTGTGATATCTTTAAAAGTTAAAAATAAATCAACGGAATTAAATTAAAAGGTAAAAAAAACAAAAATGGATGAACTGCCATATTACAAAGCAGGTTCTGGCAGGACGCAACGCGCGAGTTAATGTAACTCTAACATAATGTGATCAGGGAGCAGCTCTTGCCCTCGGTCCTTCTTCCCTAATCAAGGGGCCGTTTCACATAAGCTGGTCTGATCACTGGATATAATAAATCTGACGACGGGGAGCCTTGGCACTGGACCTGCCGAAAAGCATTCTGGGCAAAAACGCACTCACATATGTTTACCAGTTGTTGGGATAGCGAGTGCTGATTTTCCTTTCTGCTTTTCCCAATTGGAAGTTGGAGCATATGTCTTCTACACTGCCCATGCCAGGATTCATTATTATCAGCTTGGCAGCTGGAGGAGCCAACATGACAGCCTGCTAAAAAAACGAAAACTTCCCGATATCCAACAAGTGCAGTCAGATGGTTTTAAAAACTGGCAAAAATGTAGGCTTCACAAACGCTTGTAGCCCGACTCCAAGGAAAAAAACAACTGCCTCAACTGATGGGGCACTATTCCTCCCACTGATACCAATGATGGGGCACTACTCCTCCCACTGACACCAATGATGGGGCACTACTCCTCCCACTGACACCAATGATGGGGCAAACACACAACAAATTCTCCTGCGCTCGGGTGTCTAGTCTCTTGATTCGTGATCTAAATAGTTCCTCAAGGAAATGTCCAAGGTCTTGCAGCCCTCCTCTGAACAATGGGTGTTCATAAACACTGAGGAAACAAGTTCTGTTTTGTTTTTCTTGTTTCACCAATGATGGGGCACCATTCCTCCCGCTGATACCAGTGATGGGGCGCTATTTCTCTCACTGGCACCAATGACAGGGCACTATTCCTCCAACTAACACCAATGATGGGGCACTATTCCTCCCACTGACACCAATGATGGGGCACTATTCCTCCAATTTGATACCAATGATGGGGCACTATTCTTCCCACTGACACCAATGATGGGGCACTATTCCTTCAACTGACACCAATGATGGGACACTATTCCTCCCACTGACACCAATGATGGGACACTATTCCTCCCACTGATACCAATGATGGGGCACTATTCTTTCCACTGATACCAATGATGGGGCACTATTTCTTCCACTGATACCAATGATGGGGCACTATTCCTCCTACTGATACCAATGATGGGACACTATTCTTCCCACTGATACCAATGATGGGACACTATTCTTCCCACTGATACCAATGATGGGGCACTATTCTTCCCACTGATACCAGTGATGGGGCACTATTTCTCTCACTGGCACCAATGACAGGACACTATTCCTCCCACTGACACCAATGATGGGACACTGTTCCTCCCACTGGTACCAATGATGGGGCACTATTCCTCCCACTGACACCAATGATGGGACACTGTTCCTCCCACTGGTACCAATGATGGGGCACTATTCCTCCCACTGACACCAATGATGGGACACTATTCCTCCCACTGGTACCAATGATGGGGCACTATTCTTCCCACTGATACCAGTGATAGGGGCACTATTTCTCTCACTGGCATCAATGACAGGACACTATTCCTCCCACTGACAACAATTATGGGGCACTATTCCTTACCTAAGGCCCCTTTCACACGGGGGCGGGGAGCCGTGGTGACGGTAAAGCAGCGCTATATTTAGCGCTGCTTTACTGTCGTTTTAGCCGCGGTGATCGGCCGCTCGCGGGGGGTAAAACCGCGGCTAAAAAGGGTTAAAGACCCCCCGCAGAGCACCGCTGTAGCGGCGCTTTGCGGCGGTATTGCCGCGGTATTACCGCGGTGTCCCATTCTAATCAATGGGAAGGAGCGGTATAGGAGCGGTGAACACACGGCTCCTTCACCGCTCCAAAGATGCTGCTAGCAGGACTTTTTTGACCGTCCTGCTAGCGCACCGCTCCAGTGTGAAAGCCCGCTGGCTTTCACACTGGAGTGAATGGGGCCGGATTTTTTCAGGCGCTATTTTTAGCGCTGTACCGCCTGAAAAACGCCCCGGTGTGAAAGGGGCCTAACTGACTACAGGGTCTGTGTATTTTTTTTTTACTCCCACTGACCACCAAGCCCGAGGCATTGTTTACCCTCACTGATGGTGGGGCATTGTCTACTCCCACTGGCCAGAGTCCGGCCTCCTTAAAGTCCACAGAACAGTAAACTGGCCCCTTGTTTAGAACGTTTGGAGACCCCCCCCCCCCCCCCCCCCACTCTTGCTGATTGCTGGAATAAAATACTCAAAATATCCTTCTTACACATCTGAACCCTCAGATATGGTCCTCATGATTCTCTCCTGTTTTGTTCTGGTGGTGTCCTTCTTTGGGTGTGCACATTACTGCCGGCGTGATATGGACACCTCCTATTGGCTGTCCATTGCTGGAACCTCTCAGGTTCCAGAAAGAGTGACATCACTGCCCCCCCCCCCCCCCCACACACACACACACATATACACGGTGTCACTGGATGCAATAATAACCCCCAATAGAAAAGCTCAATTTTTGCCTGGAATGCATTCCAATCACTAAAATCTCATTCAAGCTTCAACATGGTAACGTAATTAGTCTAATGGTTTAGATAACACGCAGCCATGCCAACACCCGTTGTGCATGCATGGTCTCCCATTGTCCACATCAGGACCCCAGGCCAGAGCAAACATTTTTTGGGGGTCGGTAAACAGTATAACCCCCCCCCCCCCCAGATGGTCGGGTGGGTCTGGTGCACTTTCCCCATCTATGGTGGGCAGCGCTTCTCCCGGGCTTCATTGGTGGCTTCCCTTTTGTAACACGCCTGGGGGTGGGCTCCTGGTGAAATGCTCTGTGCCTGGAGCCCAGCCAATTAATGAGGAGCTTCAAACCCCCCCCCCCCCCCCGGCCCTGTAATTCACTTGACCTGAAAGGGACCGGACGCATGAATAGGGGGTGGCGACCTTCTGTCAAAATAGTGATTGTGGATAGAGCATAGGGGGTGGCGGCCAGGGATAGAGGGGGCGGAGCCCGTGCGCCACTAATGGACGGGCCGCCACTGGTTCTTTAGAAAACTTATGCCGCGTACACACGGTCGGAATTTCCGATGGAAACAGTCCGATGGGAGCTTTTCATCTGATTTTCCGACCGTGTGTATGCCCAACGGTCTTTTTCTGTCGGAATTTCCGATGGACTTTGGATTGAGAACCTGTTCTGTCGGATTTTCCGATCGTGTGTATGCAATTCCGACACGCAAAATTCCGACGCATGCTCGGAAACTATTCGACGCATGCTCGGAAGCATTAAACTTCCCTTTTTATAGTGCTGTCGAACGTGTTGTATGTCGCGGTGTTATTGACCGTCGGAATTTGGTGTGACCGTGTGTAGGCAACACAGCTTGAGTGAAATTCCATCGGAATTCCTACGGGAAAACCATCAGAGCTTTTTCCGAAGAGAATTCCGACCGTGTGTACGTGGCATAAGATTTATCCACTTAAAATTAATTTTAATAACAGCATCCTGCCTAATAAGAATTGTCTGTAAACACTTTACACAGCGAACAAATACACGGTATGGGCACCCGGGGGCCATCTTTAAACTGCATTGAAGGATCATTGAGGGAGATGTACAAAGAGCTGCGTCGGGATTTGTTCTCGCCATTCCCGCACCGGAATTTATACAGTTTTCACTCATTTGTAGATCGTTCACCATAGCAACTACATGGCGCAGAGTCCCCGGGAAATCTCTGCAAATCTCACCCAAAAGATTTGAATTGTGTGTGGGGGGGGGGGGGGTGAGTTATCCTGCTCGGTACTCATCGCTGAGCCACTCGTCTTCTCTCATTTTGTATATGAAATTTTGTATATGAAGATTTCTATGGGTCTAATTTACCCCTGGAGGCCGATACCTACATTACAAAGGGAACGTGTAGCGATTTTCTATTTTGTTTATTATGGTCGGGACCTCGCAAAATAAAAATGTTAAAATAAATGAACACATTTGCTGTAGGGATATATAATGTATCTTTAGAGCTGCAGGTGGAATGCGGGTCTCCTATTCAAATATAACATTGCGATATATTGTATGCGTCTTCTCTGATACAATGCAGAAAGAATCGCATAGCTTACAGAATTCCATGAGCCACCATAGACAAAGGGAGCTGCAAAGTAGGCAGTGTCTGCCAGGCCTAGACTAGGAGAAAAAATAAGCCCCCGGGCATTTTAGACTGAGCAGCCCGGTGGCGGAACCTCTGCGACTGTGGTAGTTCTGCCACTGGCGGCTTTCCGTGGTGGGCAACCAATGAAGGGGAGAAGCCAGGAGCGCCGACAGGGCACTCCAGATGGAGAATCGGGGCTGCTCTGTGCAAAACCCTTGCACAGAGCAGGTAAGTATAACATGTTTTTTTTTTTTTTTTTTTAAATGAATGAATGTAGCACCCTGGAGTTTAGGCAGGGAGCTCCTTACAAATGTACTTATCAGGAGTAGTTATCCTGGTTGATTGATAGAGATCTATTGATTTCTCCCTAAGTTTGGCCTTGTTGCACTTTTCTCTTCTACCACTAGGTGGCCGGGTACTTGGTGGTACTAGATATGAGAAGGGCAACCCAAGGATAGGTTATGAGTATATGGGGTATCTCAGCCAATGGGCAGGGGTTTTCTTGAATCCCTTGACCTGCTAGGAGAACCTATATATTCTGGTGGAGTCAGGTGATCGTGTTCTGTGCCACCTGGATGGCTGTCTGGGTGGACGTGTGTCGAGTGCCCCATGCTGCTAGGCCGGAGATTGGGCCTACCCCGGGGGCACCTGGATGCTAGGGCCTATCCAGAAGCAAGAGAGCAGCACAGGGTTGGGACTGCGGCTTGCAGTCCAACCAGAAGTGACGGTTCTGCCGGCCGGAGAACCTGTCGTGGTCAGAGGTAGAAGGGAAAGCTGTCGCCACAAAGGGACCAACCACCTTATTACCAGGGACCACAGTGAGTAACTGAAGCAAGTACAGGAGCAGCGTTCTCACCGAACAGCACGGTGGAGAATCGGGAAACTTCAGGTGGTGATCAAGTCAGGGACCCAACCAGTGGAGGTGATGCTTGCAGAGCAGCCATGTGTCAAGCCAGGGACCGAGCCGGTAAGTATCTGGAGTGCCAAGCTAGGGACCCAGCAGGGAAGCGTGGCTGACATTTAAGGGAGATGCCACTGCAAACCTTGGAGGAGCTCAAGGGATTCAGAGTCAGTGAATCAGAGGGTCTAGTGAGAGACCGGGAGCTCAGGATTGAAGAACTACAAGCGGCAGTTGTAGTGAAGCTGAAGGAATGTTTGAAAGGGGGGGGGGGGGGGTTGGAAGGGAGCACACAGGTGCCTGGAGACAGCATAGGGGGACCAGGAGAGAGGGCAGGGGCAGCATCTAGAGGAACCGATCTGTCCATTTCGCTCCTGCCGCGGCTGAATGCCTGCTGGAGGAGGAGAATTCAGCAATGACAGGAGGAAGCCGGCAACCAGCGGATCAGTTCCTCTATATGCTGCCCCTCCTATCCAGGCTGCCCCGGTCCCACTGGGAAAATGCACGGTGTGCCCTATGGCCAGTCTGGGCAATGCCTGGGGGGGCACTATGGCCAGTCTGGGCAATGCCTGGTGTGCCCTATGGCCAGTCTGGGCCTGGTGTCTGCTTAGGTATCTAAACAGCAAACATAAAGACATAAGTCAACCAACAACCCCCTGACAAAATACCTAACTAAATGACTTAACAGAATAACAGAAATCCTAACTATCGAACTAACAATATACAATATATACAAATGGGGAACACAGGAAAGCAAGGTAAACTGGAGATACAGGGAACATATAGGAAGGGGAAACCATAACTGGTATCAGGTACAAGGGGGAGTATGAACAAAGCAACAAGGGTCGGGGTAAAGGTACTAAACAGAGAGCATGATCAAAGAGCAGGAACAAGCAGTGGCGTCAGCGTCACTAGGGTTGATGTCACCCGATGCGAAAAAAAATGGTGTCACCCCCCCCCCCACCAACTATAGTCTCCCCTCAGTACAGACCCCCCTCCACTAACTACAGACTCCCCTCCCGCAGTATAGATCCTCCTCCCCCAGTACAGACCCCCCCACTAAGTACAGACACCCCTTCAGTGCAGACCCCTCCATCAGTACAGACTCCCCCACCCCGGTGCAGGCACCCCCACCTCAGTGTAGACCCCCCCAGCATTACAGACACCCCCCTCAGTGCAGACCCCCCAGTGCAGACCCCCCTCAGTACAGACACCCCCCCCTCAGTGCAGACCCCCTCTCAGTACAGACACCCCCTCAGTGCAGACGCCCCTCAGTGCAGACCCCCCTCAGTACAGACACCCCCCTCAGTGCAGACCCCCCTAAGTACATACACCCCCCTCCGTGCAGACCCCCCCAGTGAAGACAGCCCCCCAGTGCAGACCCCCCCTCAGTGCCAACCCCCCAGCAGTACAGACACCCCCTCCCCTCAGTGCAGACCCCCCCATCAGTATAGATGCCCCTCTTACAGACCTCAGCGGTGTGTCCCTCGGGCTCCTCCTCCTCTGTGGATGTAAACAGAGAGGAGGGGGAGGCGGCTTCGCTCCGCTGAGGGACACACACAGCCGTAGCGCGAGACACAGGGCAGTGGGCGGTGTTAGCGGTGCCGCTACCCACGAGTGTCACCTCTCTGGCAGGTGTCACCCAGGTGCGGACCACACCCCCAGCACCCGCCTAGCAACGCCACTGGGAACAAGATCATGGCTAGAGGTATCTGGCAGCAAGCAAGGCAAAGCACTGGAGCAAGGTGTAACAGCAGAAGAGGGACTAAATACTTTCCCAGCAGCCAGCATCAGGTAGAAACTAATTACTGGGACCTGCTGGCTGCTGGTAAAACAGGTCCTAACAAAGGTAGAGCCAAGGACAAGATGGGTCAGCATCAGGAGAGCAGATCTCGTAAACAGGTTCTAGGTTCTAGGCGAAGGTTAAAGCTGAAGACCATCCAGCAACTTCCTATTTCATCTCTGTTCCTTAAATAGGCCATCTGATGTTGCAGATTCCTACCTTTTTGTTATTCTGAAGGAATAGCTGCTTGTTTCTCTGTGTCCGTGGGCAGAGTGACAGTGAATGGGAGTTATTTTGTCATTATCAATCAGCTGCTGCACATGCAGGGCTCTAATGAGGAAAGTGGCAGGGTCTGCAACCCCTTAGATGTGATTTACACCAAAAATGAAATTTTTGTTGCAGGGGATGCCAGAAATCTGACTTGTATCTTAGTGCAGACTTCTGGGAAAATCAGTGAGCCAATCACACAAGTAGGAAATTACATTTCTGGGGGGGGGGGGGGGGACGCACTGTATACCATCTGTGTACAGGATGCCTCCAGGTGGCCATATTGCATTTTACAGAAAATTACAGCGGCTGCAGAATTAAAAGGAAAGGTAATTTTTAATTACAGTATGACTTTTGTATACACTATATTATTTTTTTTTATTTGCTTTTTTGTCCACCCACCAAAGTGGTGTTACCCTTTAAGCTCAACCGTTTGTTTATACTGGAAGCTGAAGCGTCAATTATTCTGAGACATCAAAACGTATTGTTCCCTGTAGAATCCATCAATGTAGGTCACATTTTATAATTGTGTACGGCAAGCTGATGTAAGCGCACGCCATACCTCTGTGCGGAGCCTACCAAGGCCATTTATCGCTCACATCTTTACCACTGTGCGACAGATGCCATCCTTTGCAAAAGCGTTGGATGATCTAAGACACAAAAAACGCTCACATTTCCAATAAATGTTAATTTCTCTGCAAAAATACAAAATGCTGTTCATTATTTAGCAGTAAAGAAGAGGCTGAGAGAGAAAAATATCCCAAACAATATGCTTTGTCCAACCAGGTCATGTGTAGTCTAGACCCCTGGTACCCAACCTGCAGTCCAGGAGCCGTATGCAGCCCTCAGACACTTTTTGTGCAGCCCTCCTGCAGACACTAATCAGTTTTTTCCTATTGCCCTGTTATAATAGTGATTTCTAGCAGTCTCGTGTAATGTGTCTGCAGTCTATAACTAACTCCTAAAGCATGTCCCCAGTCTCCAACAACTCCTATAGTCCTATAGTTCACAGTCTCTGACAGTCTCCGGGAGCATGTCAACAGTCTCTGACCATCTCTTGTATCATGCCTGCAGTCTCTGACCATCTCTTGTATCATGTCTGCAGTCTCTGACCATCTCTTGTGTCATGTCCGCAGTCTCTGACCATCTCTTGTATCATATCCACAATCTCTGACCACCTCTTGTGTCATGTCCACAATCTCTGACCATCTCTTGTGTCATGTCCGCAGTCTCTGACCATCTCTTGTATCATGTCCACAATCTCTGACCATCTCTTGTATCATGTCCACAATCTCTGACCATCTGTTGTATCACATCTGCAGTCTCTGACCATCTCTTGTATCATGTCTGCAGTCTCTGACCATCTCTTGTATTATTTCCTCGGTCTCTGACCATCTCTTGTATCATGTCTGCAGTTTCTGACCATCTCTTGTATCATGTCTGCAGTCTTTGACCATCTCTTGTACCATGTCCTCAGTCTCTGACCATCTCTTGTATCATGTCTGCAGTCTCTGACCATCTCTTGTATCATGTCCTCAGTCTCTGACCATCTCTTGTATTGTGTCCTCAGTCTATGACCATCTTTTGTATTGTGTCCTCAGTCTCTGACCATCTCTTGTATCATGTCTGTAGTAGACATGTGCATTAGTTTTCGTCCGAATTTCAGGTATTTTCGTTATCGTTTTAACAAACGATAACGAAGGTCCAGAATCCGAAAAACGAAAGATCCGACATAAACAAATGCTTTATTTTCGTTGTGATAACAGTTTGTTATAAAAATAGGAGATTCGACGCTGACAATAACAATCTGTGTCCATCGAACCTGTGGTCGAATGTGCCTAAACTTAACTCTATTAGTCCAAGATTATTCTACACAGAGAGAAAAGATTCGACGTAGAAAGGAAAGATTCGACGTAGAGAGGAAAGATTGCTGCTGGAATTGGGTGGAATTGCAGCTAAACTATACAGAGTCATACAGTCTAGCTGCTCCATCGAATCTTCTTTGAACATTCTACAGACACCATAAGCCTTCAAAGACAGATTCGACCTTAATTAATTTGGATTTTCAGACGAATGCAATTTTTAACGAAAAACAAAATAAATAAAAACGAATTTCGGGAGTAACTAAATAAATTTATTTTTCGGACGAAAACGAAATTCCGAAACAAAATATTTCAGTGTGCACATGTCTAGTCTGTAGTCTTTGAACATCTCTTGTTTTATGTTTGCAGTCTCTAACCATCTCTTTTATCATGTCCTCAGTCTCTGATCATCTCTTGTATCATGTTCTCGGTCTCTGACCAAACTTGAAAAAATCAAAAGTGCCCATTTTGAAGGCTTATATGCAAGTTATTGGGCACACAGAGGGTATTGGGGTCAGGGGGGAAATGTATCAATGCAAAACAAGTTTTAAAAAAAGATAATTTTTAAAGGAGCAGTGATTTACTGATGCTTAAAGTGAAACAATAAAAAACGAAAAATTCCTTTAAATATAGTGCCTGGGGGGGATCACCTTAGTCTGCCTGTAAAGTGTTGCATCTGTACCGTGTATAGAACCTGCTGCAGCAAAACTGACATTTATAAAAAAAAAAAAAATGACATTTATTTTGTAAACAACGGCTTGTATGATGAAGCCATAATGTAGTGCACTTGGGAACAAGATTAGAGATTTTATGGATAAATTCTGGTGTCTCTTTTGCAGACTTTGTCTAGAAGTAACAGGGGTGGAAAAATTGGTCTTTGGGTATCAGTGGCGCCTTCACACCATAATCCTATAGAGGTACTGTTGATGAAAGCAGGAATTGGCCTTGCTGTAAAAAATTGAAATGATATG
Source organism: Lithobates sylvaticus (assembly GCA_028564925.1). Lineage (NCBI taxonomy): Eukaryota > Metazoa > Chordata > Amphibia > Anura > Ranidae > Lithobates > Lithobates sylvaticus. The sequence goes on from CM053029.1 coordinate 609,021,944, forward strand.
CACCTGTCAAACAGTAGCATAAAACTTAGGCTTTGGGTGTTGGCGGTCCCTTCACCCCATAACCATCTAAAGGTACTCTTGATGAAAGCAAGAGTTGGCCTTGATGTAAAAAATTTAAATGATATGCACCTGTCAAACAGGTGTGGAAAAATTGGTCCTTGGGTTAATTGTGCCCATGAAACCTACACCAAAAGATTTATTCCAGATAAAATCAACACCGATAAAGCTAGATAGCCTAGACAATCTTGCACAGATTCCACATCCCAAAAACTGTTTATCGGCATCAGGGGCTTGATAGCGGCTGCTTATCCAGGAATTATTCATTTTGATAATTGTCAGCCAGTCAACGGAGTCTGTGGACAGACGTACTCTTTTATCTGTCACAAATCCTTTGGCAGCACTGAATGTCCGCTCGGAAAGCACGCTGGATACAGGGCCCAGCAGCTCAATTGCATACTGGGCAAGTTCTGGCCAGTGGTCTATTCTTATGACCCAGTAGATCTTCGACTGAAAAGCTCTCCATGTCTGTTTTCGCCCCTCAATAATTTCCACCATATGATGCAGATGTTGCCGATGGGATGTGTAAGCTGACAGCCCTGAGCAACGAGGACTAAAAAAATGTTGAAATGCATCACCGAGGCAGCACCCTTTCCCCCTGCTCCTCTTCTGACCAACAGAAACCTCAAAATCTCCTCAACCCAACAGAACAACTTTGGGATGAATTAGAGTGGAGATTGTGAGCCAGACCTTCTTGTTCAACATCAGTGCCTGACCTCACAAATGCGCTTCTGGAAGAATGGTCAAACATTCCCATAGACACCCTCCTAGATCTTGTGGACGGCCTTCCCAGAAGAGTTGAAGCTGTTATAGCTGCAAAGGGTGGGGCCAACTCAATATTGAACCCTAAGGACTAAAACTGGGATGCCATTAAAGTTCATGTGCGTGTATAGGCAGGTGTCCCAATACTTTTGGTCATAGTGTATGTCTGTGTGAGAACGGGGCTTCCCTCTACATCCAGTGTATGAGGGATCACCAGAAAACAAATTATAGCAGAACAAACAGCAGAACGTTGATTAAGTGCCAAATAATGCAACGTTTGAACCTTTCCTCAGGCAGCACTTAGTGGCCCTGGAAAGCTGCATTATTTTGCAGTGAATAAACGTTCCGCTGTTTGTTCTGCTATAAATGGAGTGCTGGTGATACCTCATACATCAGACTATAGGGGTTGATTTACTAAAACTGGAGAGTGCGAAATCTGGTGCAGCTCTGCAAAGAAACCAATCAGCTTCCAGGTTTTATTGTCAAAGTTTAAGCGCTTCACCCCCGGAAGATTTTACCCCCTACCTGACCAGAGCACTTTGTGCGATTCGGCACTGCGTCGCTTTAACTGACAATTGCGCGGTCGTGCGACGTTGTACCCAAACAAAAACGTCCTTTTTTTCCCACAAATAGAGATTTATTTTGGTGGTATTTGATCACCTCGGCGGTTTTTATTTTTTGCGCTATAAACAAAAAAAGAGCGACAATTTTGAAAAAATAACAATATTTTTAACTTTTTGCTATAATAAATATTAGACATGTGCACAACAAAAAAATTTGTTTATTTTCGTTTCGTTTTTTTCGTTTCCGAAAAAAAATTATTTTTTTTCGTTTCCGTTGATTCGTAACGATTCGTACATTCGTAAGTCGTCGTTGTTCGTATTCGTAACGATTCGTACATTTGTAAGAGTTATTTTTCGTTGATTCGTTTTTTCGTTAGTTTAATTTTCGTTCATTCGTTTATTCGAAATTCGGACGCATTCGTAGTTATTCGTACATTCGTAACATTCGTGGATTCGTAATCACAGCATAATTCATAATTTTATGTAATGTGTATGCTATTATTACATTTTTAATAATTTACGAATCGAAAAAAAAAGTTACGAATCGAAAAAAAAAGTTTACGAATGTACGATTTTTTTTGTTCAATCCATTCGAAGCACGTTAAGCAGCACCATTGTAAGGGACACGGAAAATTACCAATTCAACAAAAAAAAAAAAGTTACGAATGTACGAATTTTTTCGTTCATTTTCGTTGTTCCTTTTTTCGTTTTTCGGATTTTCGTTGTTTGGTTTTTAGGATTTTCGTTGCTTTTCGGATTCGTTCGATTCGAACGATTCGTTAATCGGATTCGTACGATTTGAACGATTCGTTCATTCGTACGAAAACGAACGAACGAAAAAAACGAAAGAAAATGAAAAACGAAAAAAAAGGAAACTAATTGCACATGTCTAATAAATATCCCCCAAAAATATATATTAAAAAAAGTTATTTCTCAGTTTAGGCCGATACGTATTCGTCTACATATTTTTGGTAAAAAAAATCGCAATAAGCGTTTATTGATTGGTTTGCGCAAAAGTTATAGCGTCTACAAAATAGGGGATAGTTTTATGGCATTTTTATTATTATTTTTTTTTTTTTACTAGTAACTGCAGCGATCTGCGATTTTTATCATGACTGCGACATTATGGCGGACACATCGGACACGTTTGACACTATTTTGGGACCATTGTCATTTATACAGCGATCAGTGCTATAAAAATGCACTGATTACTATGTAAATGACACTGGCAGTGAAGGAGTTAACCACTAGTGGGTGATGAAGGGGTTAAGTGTGTCCTAGGGAGTGATTTTAACTGTGGGGGGGGCGGGCTTCAACTCACATGACAGCGATCACTGCTCCCGATGACAGTGTACAGTGACCTCTGTCATGTCACAAGGCAGAACGGTGAAGTGTCTTGTTTACATAGGCACTTCCCCGTTCTGCTGCTCCATGACACGATCGATGGGAGACCGGCCCGCGGGCACGGTTAGCCTGTACGCAGCGCGCGCGTGCTAGCCCCGTCAATTAAAGGGGATGTACAGGTACGCCCATTTGCCCACCGCTGTCATTGTGCCAACGTATATCGGCGTGCATCGGTCGGCAAGTGGTTAATCAAACAAGCTGAAGTTAGAAGCTGATTGGCTACTATGCACAGCTGTACCAGATTCTGAGGGCTCAAGTTTTAGTAAATCTCCCTCTATGTGTTTGATGGGAAAATTCCACACCTGAAGAAGTCTTGTCGGCGAAACGTGTTAAGTTACATGTGCCATTCCGCTGAAAATAACAGATCATCTATTATTTCTGATTCTCAAAGACAGAGCGCAGTTATTGGGTGAATTTATGTGGATGTGTGAGCAATTAGAAGTTTGTTTTCCTTTTTAATAAACATTTAATGATCGTACGCTATGGACGCCTTCTTCCTTCTTCCTCTTCTGCCTTACCTGGATAACCATCTGGGCAGAATAAGTGCGGAGTATGAAGATGCAAAGGAGAGAGGAGAGACGTGGATCTGTACTTAATGAGCGCTCTGTGACCTTTATGCTTTGATGGCAAAATTCCACTCCTGAAGAAGTCTTGTCGACGAAACGTGTTAAGTTGCATGTGCCATTCCGCTGCAAATAACAGATCATCTATTATCGCTGATTCTGGAAGACAGAGCACAGTTATTGGCTGAATTTATGTGGATGTGTGAGCTATTAGAAGTTTGCGATCAGAATGGACAATTCTATTTATTGTGCAATGAACTGTTATGGAGGTTCGGGATGTCATCTTGGTGATGGGCACGTTGGATATTTTGTATCATTGTTACCAGAGTTTAAAAATTGCAACATTGTACATCAACATATCATAAGATAACATTGTACATTAACCCCTTGCCTACCTGCCACTTTCACCCCCTTCCTGCCCAGGCCAATTTTCAGCTTTCAGCGCTCTCACACTTTGAATGATAATTACGCAGTCATGTAACACTTTACCCAGATGATGTTTTTATCATTTTTATCACACAGAGTATTTTTTATTTTATTTTTTGGTGGTATTTAATCACTAATGGGATTTGAATTTTTTTCTAAATAAACGAAAAAAAAGACAGAAAATTGTGGATTTTTTTTTTTTTTTTATAGTTTGGTATAAAATTTTGCAAACAGGTATTTTTTCTCCTTCAATGATGTGCGGTGATGAGGCTGCACTGATGGGCACTAAGAGCCCTTTCACAATGAAAGGGCCCGGGAGTCGGCAGTAAAGCGGCGCTATTTTTAGCACCACTTTACCGTCATTAAAACCACCCACAAAACGCAGCCGCGGCGGTTTGCCGGCGGTACAGCCCATTGATTTCAATGGGCAGGGGCGCTATGGGAGCCGTGTATTTACCGCTCCTGTAGCGCTGCAAAGAAGCTGCTTGCAGGATTTTTTTGATGCCCTGCCAGCGCAGCGCCCCCAGTGTGAAAGCACTCGGGCTTTCACACTGGGTTTCCAGCTGAGGCTTTTTTCAAGCACTTTACAGTCGCTATTTTTAGCGCTAAAGTGCCTAAAAAACGCCTCCAGTGTGAAAGGGGCCCTTTTTGGGGGTTAAAAGCTCCTGCTACTGCCCCCCAAAAGTGGGGCCAAAGTGCCGCAATAACAGCAATAAACTGAGCGGCACTTTACTGCTAAAGCCGGTACCACCCCAGTGTGAAAGTACCCTAAGGGGGTAGAAGTACACTGATAGGCAGCACTGATAGGTGACACTGATGAGGAGGTACTGATGGGTACTGATAGGTGGCACTGATGAGGAGGCACTGATAGGTGACACTGATGGGCACTGATGAGGAGGCACTGATAGGTGACACTGATGAGGAGGCACTGATGGGCACTGATAGGTGGCACTGATTAGGAGGCACTGATGGGAACTGATAGGTGACACTGATGAGGAGGCACTGATGGGCACTGATAGGTGGCACTGATGAGGAGGCACTGATGAGGAGGCACTGATAGGTGACACTGATGAGGAGGCACTGATGGGCACTGATGAGGAGGTACTGATGGGCACTGATAGGTGGCATTGATTCGGAGCCACTGATAGGCACTGAGTGGCAGCACTGATAGGTGACACTGATGAGGAGGTACTAATGGGCACTGATGGACACTAAGAGGCAGCACTGATAGGTGACACTGATGAACAGGCACTGAGTGGCAGCACTGATAGGTGACACTGATGAGGAGGTCCTAATAGGGCACTGATAGATGGCACTGATGGGCAGAACTGATAAATGACACTGATGAGCAGGCACTGATAGGCACTAAGTGGCATTACTTAAAGGTGACACTAATGAGGAGGTACTGATGGGCACTGATAGGTGACACTGATGAGGAGGTACTAATGGGCACTGATAGGTGGCATTTATAGGCAGAACTGATAGATGACACTGATGAGCAGGCACTGATAGGCACTAAGTGGCATCCCTGAAAGGTGACACTGATGAGGAGGTACCGATGGGCACTGATAGGTGAGACTGATGAGGAGGTACTAATGGGCGCTGATAGGTGAGACTGATGGGCACTGATGAGGAGGCACTGATAGGTGACACTGATGAGGAGGCACTGATGGGCACTGATAGGTGGCACTGATAGGCAGCACTGATAGGTGACACTGATGAGCAGGCACTGATAGGCACAAAGTGGCATCACTGAAAGGTGACACTGATGAGGTGGCACTGATGAGCACCGATTGGTAGCACTGATGGGACTGCACTGATGGTCAGTGCCCTGATTATCAGTGCCGATCTCCCTTTCACACATGACGGTTATCGTCTCTCTTCTTCTCTCCTCATGCTGTCAGGGTGAGGAAATGAAAGCCGATAACTGGCTTGTGCTTAGATCCTGTTGGACACAGCTGATCACATGGTAAAGAGCCGCTGTGATTTGCCCTTTACCCCAATCTGTGATCAGCTGAGTCCGAAGGGGGGGCACGAGCAGTGTGATCACCAGAGGACGTCCTCCTGGCAAAATAAGCCCACGCCGTAGCCTGTATTCCGACTCTAGCGTGGGGAGGAAGTGGTTAACATATCATAACATAACATTGTGCATTAACAATGGAAAATATTCATCCAGCAAAGGAAATAGCCAAATAACATTTGCTTTTTTTGCCCTTTTTGTACAGAACAAATGTATTTGCACTTATAGTGGGCAAATTGGTTTCATATTTTTTATTCCCCATGGAGAGTTTCTTTGACTTTATGCTCTGGATGGATGGTGGATGGATGGATGATTGATGGATGGATGATTGATGGATGGTGGATGGATGGTGGATGGATGGATGGATGATGGATGGATGGTGGATGATGGATGGTGGATGAATGGATGGATGGTGGATGGATGGATGGTGGATGGATGGATGATGGATGGATGGTGGATGGATGATGGATGGATGGTGGATGGATGGATGGATGGTGGATGGATGGATGGTGGATGGATGGATGGTGGATGGATGGTGGATGATGGATGGTGGATGGATGGTGGATGGATGGATGATGGATGGATGATGGATGGTGGATGGTGGATGGATGATGGATGGATGATGGATGGATGGATGATGGATGATGGATGATGGATGGATGGATGGATGGTGGATGGTGGATGGATGATGGATGGATGGTGGATGGATGGATGATGGATGGATGGATGGTGGATGGATGGATGGTAGACATGGGAACTGTCAAAAAATTCGTTTTGTTTCGTTCCGTTTCGTATATAAAAAAAATCGTAATTCGTGTACGAAATTCCATTCGAATTCGTACGAAATACGAATTTCGTACGAATCGTAAAAAATTTTTTGAATCGTTACGAATCGTTAGTAAAGAATGATGAATGAATTGTCGGTTCCCGTAACACAGAGAACAATTCGAATCCAACTACAAATATCGAATTTCAACTAATACGAAAGAAATTATTATAGCGGATATAACGAATGCTTCGAATGATTTGAACGAATTTGAGATTCAGTATATCTAATATAGAGAACTGTCCCTGCACAAAGTGTCATTTTTGCAGGAAAAAAAGCTATTTAAAATCACTCGCGGCTAATGAATTGTCGGCTCCTGTCATTGCTCCTGTCAAGACCGTCTCCTGTCATTTTTACCATTTTTGTCACCTTTTTTGGTGAAATGGTAGGGGTACTTTTGTACCCCCTTACCATTTCACACAGGGGGGGGCGGGATCTGGGGGTCCCCTTTGTTAAAGGGGGCTTCCAGATTCTGATAAGCCCCCCGCCCGCAGACCCCCACAACCAATGGCCAGGGCTGTGGGGATGAGGCCCTTGTCCCCATCAACATGGGGACAAGGTGCTTTGGGGGTCTCAGACCCCCAAAGCACACTCCCAATGTTGAGGGCATGTGGCCTGGTACGGTTCAGGAGGGAGGGGGGGCCGCTCTCGTCCCCCCTCTTTTCCTGCGGCCTGCCAGGTTGCGTGCTCGGATAAGGGTCTGGTATGGATATTTAGGGGGACCCCTACGTCATTTTTTTCTTTTATTTGAAACGGGGGTTCCCCTTAATATCCATAGCAGACCTGAAGGGCCTGGTTATTGAATTTGGGGGGACCCCCACGCTTTTTTTATCAATGACTTCAATGAATGACTGTTCTCTGTGTTACGGATCCGACAATTCATTAGCCGCGAGTGATTTTAAATAGCTTTTTTTCCTGCAAAAATGACACTTTGTGCAGGAACAGATCTCGATATTAGATATACTGAATCTCGAATTCATTCGAATCATTTGAATCATTCGTTATATCCGCTATAATAATTTCTTTCATATTAGTTGAAATTAGATATTTGGTAGTAGTTGGATTCGAATTGTTCTCTGTGTTACGGGAACCGTCAATTAGCCGCGAGTGATTTTAAATAGCTTTTTTTCCTGCAAAAATGACACCTTGTACAGAGACAGTTCGAAGCACAGGAAACATGCCCCCTTCACATGCATACTACTCTATAGTATATACTATATACTCTATAGTATGTCTGTGAAGGGGCGCATGTTTCCCGTGCTTAGAACTGTCTCTGTACAACGTGTCATTTTTGCAGGAAAAAAAGCTATTTAAAATCACTCACGGCTAATTGCCGGTTCCCGTAACACAGAGAACAATTCTAATCCAACTACTACCAAATATCTAATTTCAACTAATATGAAAGAAATTATTATAGCGGGTATAACGAATGATTCAAATGAATTCGAGATTCAGTATATCTAATGTCGAGATCTGTTCCTGCACAATGTCATTTTTGCAGGAAAAAAAGCTATTTAAAATCACTCGCGGCTAATGAATTGTCGGCTCCGTAACACAGAGAACAGTCTTTCATTGAAGTCATTGATAATCGTGAAAAAGCGTGGGGGTCCCCCCAAATTCAATAACCAGGCCCTTCAGGTCTGCTATGGATATTAAGGGGAACCCCCGCTTCAAATTGAAAAAAAAAAAAAATGACGTAGGGGTCCCCCCTAAATATCCATACCAGACCCTTCAGGTCTGGGATGGATTTTAAGGGGAACCCCGGCCAAAAAAAATGGCGTGGGTTCCCCCTCAAAATCCATACCAGACCCTTTATCCGAGCATGCAACCTGGCAGGCCGCAGGAAAAGAGGGGGGGGCGAGAGCGGCCCCCCTCCTGAACCGTACCAGGCCACATGCCCTCAACATTGGGAGGGTGCTTTGGGGGTCTGAGACCCCCAAAGCACCTTGTCCCCATGTTGATGGGGACAAGGGCCTCATCCCCACAACCCTGGCCATTGGTTGTGGGGGTCTGCGGGGGACAAAGGGGACCCCCAGATCCCGCCCCCCCCCCGTGTGAAATGGTAAGGGGTACGTACCCCTACCATTTCACCAAAAAAGTGACAAAAATGGTAAAAATGACAGGAGACGGTCTTTGACAATTCCTTTATTAAAATCTTCTTTCTTCTTTCTTCTGGTCTTCCTTTCTTCATCCTTCGGTTTTTCTTCATCTTCTCCTTCCGGCATCTTCTTCCATCTTCTTCTTCCATCCTCTTCTTCCTCCGATCCGCTACTTCTTGCGCTGGTCTTCTCGTCCTTCTCGTCCGGCATCTTCTTCCATGGCGTCGGCGTCTGTTCTTCTATCGGGCCGCTCCTCGCAATGGGAGGCTCCCGCTGTGTGAGGCTTCGCTCCATCTGACAGGTCTTTTATAACGGAGGGAACCTGGTGACCCCCCGCCCCCCTCTGACGTCACGGGGAAAGCCATAGGGAAGTCCCCATGAGGTCCCCGTGCGTCAGAGGGGGCGGGGTCACCAGGTGCCCTCCGTTATAAAAGACCTGTCAGACGGAGCGAAGCCTCACACAGCGGGAGCCTCCCATTGCGAGGAGTGGCCCGAGAAGAGACGCCGACGCCATGGAAGAAGATGCCGGACGAGAAGGACGAGAAGACCGGAGCAAGAAGAAGCGGATCGGAGGAAGAAGATGATGGAAGAAGATGGAAGAAGATGCCGGAAGGAGAAGATGAAGAAACCGAAGGATGAAGAAAGGAAGACCAGAAGAAAGAAGATTTTAATAAAGGAATTGTCAAAGACCGTCTCCTGTAATTTTTACCATTTTTGACACTTTTTTGGTGAAATGTAGGGGTACTTTTGTACCCCTCACCATTTTTTCACACAGGGGGGGCGGGATCTGGGGGTCCCCTTTGTTAAAGGGGGCTTCCAGATTCCGATAAGCCCCCCGCCCGCAGACCCCCACAACCAATGGCCAGGGTTGTGGGGATGAGGCCCTTGTCCCCATCAACATCGGGACAAGGTGCTTTGGGGGTCTCAGACCCCCAAAGCACCCTCCCAATGTTGAGGGCATGTGGCCTGGTACGGTTCAGGAGGGGCGCTCTCGTCCCCCCCTCTTTTCCTGCGGCCTGCCAGGTTGCGTGCTCGGATAAAGGGTCTGGTATGGATTTTGAGGGGGACCCCACGCCATTTTTTTTTTTGGCCGGGGTTCCCCTTAAAATCCATCCCAGACCTGAAGGGTCTGGTATGGATATTTAGGGGGGACCCCACACCATTTTTTTTTTTTTGGCTGGGGTTCCCCTTAATATCCATAGCAGACCTGAAGGGCCTGGTTATTGAATTTGGGGGGACCCCCACGCTTTTTTTTTTTTTTTATCAATGAATGACTGTTCTCTGTGTTACGGAGCCGACAATTCATTAGCCGGCAATAGCCGCGAGTGATTTTAAATAGCTTTTTTTCCTGCAAAAATGACACTTTGTCATTCGAATCATTCAAATTCATTTGAATCATTCGTTATATCCGCTATAATAATTTCTTTCGAATTAGTTGAAATTCGATATTGGTAGTTTGATTCGACAAATTTGAAGCTGAAATTCGTAAACGGAATTTTTCCTGCACAAATTACACTTTGTCATTCGAATCATTCGAATTCATTCAAATCATTCGTTATACAGTGCCTTGCGAAAGTATTCGGCCCCCTTGAACTTTTCAACCTTTTGCCACATTTCAGGCTTCAAACATAAAGATATAAAATTTTAATTTTTTGTGAAGAATCACCAACAAGTGGGACACAATTGTGAAGTGGAACGAAATCTATTGGATTGTTGAAACTTTTTTAACTAATAAAAAAATGAAAAGTGGGGCGTGCAAAATTATTCGGCCCCCTTGCGTTAATACTTTGTAGAGCCACCTTTTGCTGCGATTACAGCTGCAAGTCGCTTGGGGTATGTCTCTATCAGTTTTGCACATCGAGAGACTGAAATTCTTGCCCATTCTTCCTTGCAAAACAGCTCGAGCTCAGTGAGGTTGGATGGAGAGCGTTTGTAAACAGAAGTTTTCAGCTCTTTCCGCAGATTCTCGATTGGATTCAGGTCTGGACTTTGACTTGGCCATTCTAACACCTGGATACGTTTATTTGTGAACCATTCCTTTGTAGATTTTGCTGTATGTTTGGGATCATTGTCTTGTTGGAAGATAAATCTCCGTCCCACTTTCAGGTCTTTTGCAGACTCCAACAGGTTTTCATCCAGAATGGTCCTGTATTTGGCTGCATCCATCTTCCCCTCAATTTTAACCATCTTCCCTGTCCCTGCTGAAGAAAAGCAGGCCCAAACCATGATGCTGCCACCACCATGTTTGACATTGGGGATGGTGTGTTGAGGGTGATGAGCTGTGTTGCTTTTACGCCAAACATATCGTTTTGCATTGTGGCCAAAAAGTTCGATTTTGGTTTCATCGGACCAGAGCACCTTCTTCCACATGTTTGGTGTGTCTCCCAGGTGGCTTGTGGCAAACTTTAGACGAGACTTTTTATGGATATCTTTGAGAAATGGCTTTCTTCTTGCCACTCTTCCATAAAGGCCAGATTTGTGCAGTGTACGACTGATTGTTGTCCTATGGACAGACTCTCCCACCTCAGCTGTAGTTCTCTGCAGTTCATCCAGAGTGATCATCATGGGCCTCTTGGCTGCATCTCTGATCAGTCTTCTCCTTGTCTGAGCTGAAAGTTTAGAGGGACAGCCAGGTCTTGGTAGATTTGCAGTGGTCTGATACTCCTTCCATTTCAAAATGATCGCTTGCACAGTGCTCCTTGGGATCGCTTGCACAGTGCTCCTTGGGATCGCTTGCACAGTGCTCCTTGGGATCGCTTGCACAGTGCTCCTTGGGATGTTTAAAGCTTGGGAAATCTTTTTGTATCCAAATCTGGCTTTAAACTTCTCCACAACAGTATTACGGACCTGCCTGGTGTGTTCCTTGGTCTTCATGATGCTCTCTGCGCTTTCAACAGAACCCTGAGCCTATCACAGAGCAGGTTATACAGAGACTTGATTACACACAGGTGGATTCTATTTATCACCATCAGTCATTTAGGACAACATTGAGAGATCCTCGCTGAACTTCTGGAGTCAGTTTGCTGCACTGAAAGTAAAGGGGCCGAATAATTTTGCACGCACCACTTTTCAGTTTTTTATTTGCTAAAAAAGTTTAAAATATCCAATAGATTTCGTTCCACTTCACAATTGTGTCCCACTTGTTGGTGATTCTTCACAAAAAATTAAAATGTTATATCTTTATGTTTGAAGCCTGAAATGTGGCAAAAGGTTGAAAAGTTCAAGGGGGCCGAATACTTTCGCAAGGCACTGTATCCGCTATAATAATTTCTTTCATATTAGTTAAAATTCGATATTTGGTAGTCTGATTCGAATAATTTGGCGACGAAATTCGTAAACGGAATTTCGTATTCCGTACGGAATTCGTATTCAAAAAAATTCGTACTACGGATTCGTAAATTCGTACGAATTACGAATTCATACGAAACTAATCGCACATGTCTAATGGATGGATGATGGATGGATGGATGGTTTTTGTCATGTGTGCATCAATATTATATCCTTGTTGTCACCGCTGAGATTCTCCACCTTTTTTCAACCTCACCAGCTATGTATCTATGTAACACTTTGACCCTGAATGGCCGATTCTCTATTTGACTTCTTTGCTCTTAGCTAAAGGATTACAGGCTGATCTCTGTCTGCGGAATGTTTGCATTGTGTATCGGGCGCCTCTCTGGAGGGCCGTTATTTATTCTTCCTAAGCTGTTGGGTGGCTCATTTCCAACCACCGGGGTTGTTACCCCCTCAGCGGGACGCGGTGCTGAGCTCAATGAGCTTTTTATAGCCTCAGGTTCTGGTCAATCGGGTTTAATGACTCCTCTGTGAAGCCCTGGATTGTAATATATCCCTGTCATACAGTGACCTCTCCAGATACAACGAAATGTTCTCACCCGATGATCGAATACAGACATGTTTTCTGGTGATTTACACTCACCGGACACTTTATTAGGCCCCCCTTCCTAGTAACAGGTTGGACCCCCTTTATTAGGTCCTCCTTGCTAGTAGCGGGTTGGACCCCCTTTATTAGGTCCTCCTTGCTAGTAGCGGGTTAGACCCCCTTTTGCCTTCATACTTGGTGGAATAGATACAACAAGGTGTTGGAAACGTTCCTCAGAGATTTTGCTCCATAGAGACCTGATAACATCACACAGTTGCTGCAGATTTGTCAGCTGCACATCCATGATGCCAATTCCACCACATCCCAAAGGTGCCTCTATTGGAGGAGATGTGGTGAGTGTGGAGGCCATTGGAGGACAGTGACCTCATTGTCCAGTGGTGAGATGGTTGGAGCTTTGTGATGTAGCGATACCCCCCCCCCCCCCCCGCTGCTTAAAGCGGAGTTCCACCCAAAAAAATAAATCATTAAAAGCCAGCAGCCAGGGGTGTTGCTAGGTCTACAAAAGATCTGGGGCCAGAGCCCATAGCAGCGAAGTAAATAAAGTCATACGCTTGGGCGGGCATACACATGTATATAATATACGTGTGTGTGTGTATATAAATATATATATATGGTGCAGGAGGCGATGCAAAGGCTGAGGGCATGGTACAGACTACCCCCTCTATCAGTACAGACCACCTCCCTCCATCAGTACAGACCACCCCTCAGTACAGACCACGCCCTCTATCAGTACAGACCAGTGATAAGACACTATTCCTCCCACTGACACCAATGATGGAGCACTATTTCTTCCACTGACACCAATGATGGAGCGCTATTTCTTCCACTGACACCAATGATGGAGCACTATTCCTCCCACTGACACCAATGATGGGGCACTATTCCTCCCACTGATAACAATGATGGGGCACTATTCCTCCCACTGACACCAATGATGGAGCACTATTCCTCCCACTGACACCAATGATGGGGCACTATTCCTCCCACTGACACCAATGATGGGGCACTATTCCTCCCACTGACACCAATGATGGGGCACTATTCCTCCCACTGATAACAATGATGGGGCACTATTCCTCCCACTGACACCAATGATGGGGCACTATTCCTCCCACTGATAACAATGATGGGGCACTATTCCTCCCACTGACACCAATGATGGAGCACTATTTCTTCCACTGACACCAATGATGGGGCACTATTCCTCCCACTGACACCAATGATGGGGCACTATTCCTCCCACTGACACCAATGATGGGGCACTATTCCTCCCACTGACACCAATGATGGGGCACTATTCCTCCCACTGACACCAATGATGGTTTGCGGGAGATTTCAGGGCGTTCACCAAAAAGGTTGATTACATTTTTCTTCCCTCATCTCATATGTGACACATTTAGTAAAAATCCTCTTTTTTTTTTTTTTTTTAATAAAAAGTTATTCCAGCGGAGGGATCTGGTTTTTAGGTCAGAGAGGAGGCGGGGGGAGGGGAACGGTTATTTTCGTTGTAAAGGTTTTTTTCGGGCTGCTTTAAGATCAATGCCGCAGGAAGAGAATTCAGTTCAGGAGACATTTCCCAAAAAATAAATGAGGTTAGACCTGAATGCGGCGCTCCGCTCTCACCCCGGCGCCGCACCGTTTTAATTAATATTTCCTCTTCAGTTAATTAGGCTTCCAATTTTGTAGTTTTGATTACTTTTAGCGCCTCTCTTTACCCAACGACTCGGAGAGATAAAAATAGCAGGAAGGCGCAGAGCGTGAACGCCGCCAACGCCGCCACCGCCATGTACAGACACATCCCAGGGATGAATGTTTTAATTTCTGTCGGAAAATCCTATTGTGTGTATGGGGCAATAGAGCTTTCTTTTGCTGGTATTTAATCACTGCTGCACTACTGCATTAATTTTGCTAAAAAAAAAAACAAAAAAAGACAGAAAAAATAAAAAAAAACTGTTTAATAGTTTGCTATAAAATTTTGCAAACAGGTAATTTTTGTCCTTCATTGATGTGCACTGATGAGGCTGCACTAATGGGCACTGATAGGCTGCTCTGATGGGTGCCACTAAAGGGCATTGATAGGTGCCACTGATGGGCACTGCTAGGTGACACTGATAGGTGGCACTGATAGGTGTCACTGAGGATGAGGCACTGATTGGCAGCACTGATGGGCATTGATAGGTGGCACAGGTGGGCAGTGGCAGGTGGCACAGATACTTGGGGTATGTCTCACCCACTTCAGGACCGCTGTCCCTCTGACAAAAGCCGGTGATCGGCTTTTTTCTTCTGCTCGCGCTGTCAGCATGAGCAGAAAAAAAGCCAATTACCGATCTTTTATTTACATCACGTGATCAGTTGTCATTGGCTCGACAGCTGATTACGTGGTAAAGGGCCTCCAATCTGTGATAAGCCGAGTCTCATTGACTCTGTGATCACAGAGTGCGCCGAGTGCGCCCCGCAGGGGGTGTGCAGGCAGCTCGTGCACGGGAGCTGCAGCACTTATAGTTTTCCCACCAGTGAAGTCCACCAAATGCAGCTGCCTGTGATAGGGTGACAACAATGCTGCACTGCTCGGGCATTCAGAGCAGAGTTGTCGCTCTCATGTAAGCTGTGCCTGCTTGCACTATGGTAGTAGAAGATATTGCAGGGGCGTGGCTAAGAACTATACAAGCTTTGGGTGCCGCTCCAAGTAGTCATCCTGCAATACTCTGGTGACTCATATTGGATGCGGGTGCCGGTGTTGGGAGAGCCTGTCCTGGCTCTATATACACACATTGAGAAGAGAAGATGGAACGCTGCACTCTGCAAAAACAGCCCAGGCAAGAGATTATGAAAGCGGCTTTAGCCCGACTCCATCCAGGACATGCCCTAACGCGTTTCGTCCCTCCCACAGGGCTTAGTCATAGGGGTCAAGGGGACATGGCTTTCAGCATTGTCACTGCTGATTCGTAAGTCTGTATATTGTCCATCATCACTTGCTATGAATTCAGTTATCCTTTAAGATCTGCATTCGGCATTCCCAGACTGGAAATGAAGGGTGGTTTATAGGCTTCGCAATGGCTGCTCAGAAATACGTGAAAACGGTGAAATGTTCTGCAACTCCTTGCCTAAGCTGATGATCTTCTCACCGGCATTTACAAGCAGAGATTAAACAATGCCCATGTGTTTAGGATCTCGAATAATAGTATAATTGGAATGGAGCAAATGATAAGTCGTATTTTTGCCTTATAATCCTTTTCATGCAAAATCTCCCTGTGGAATTTCTCATTAACCAGCAAACAGCAAAATTATGATTGGCCTAGTGTGCCGGTGTTAAGTTACTTTGGGGAAAAATATACACCGATCAGCCATAACATTATGACCACCCACCTAATATTGAGTAGGTCCTGCCTACTCAATACCAAAACAGCCCTGAGCCATCAAGGCACGGACTCCACTGGACCTCTAATGGTATGCTGTGCTATCTGGCACCCACCAAATCAGTAGCAGATCCTTTAAGTTGTGAGGTGGGGGATCCATGGTTAGTTTTTCCAGCACATCCCACAGATGCTGGATTGTATTGAGATGTGAAGAGTTTGGAGGCCAAGTCAACCACTTCAAACTTGTTCTTGTGTTCCTAAAATCAGTCTTAAGTTTTTCAGACCAGGCCGCCTTCTTCTATTGCTCCTTGGTCCAGTTCTGATGCTCATGTGCCCATTGTAGGAACTTTTGACACAGGTCAGCATGGGCACCCTGACCGGTCTGCGTCTACACAGCCCCATACACAACAAACTGCAATGCTCTGTGTGTTCTGACGCCTTTGAGCTACAGTAGCTCTCCTATTGGTTCGGGCTACACAGGCCAGCCTTCCCTCCCCATCTCCATCAATGAGCCTTCCCTCCCCATCTCCATCAATGAGCCTTCCCTCCCCCCATCTCCATCAATGAGCCTTCCCTCCCCATCTCCATCAATGAGCCTTTCCTCCCCACCTCCATCAATGAGCCTACCCTCCCCGCCTCCATCAAGGAGCCTCCCCACCTCCATCAATGTGTCTTTCCTCCCAACCTCCATCAATGAGCCTACCCTCCTCCCAACCTCCATCAAGGAGCCTACCCTCCCCCCACCTCCATCAATCAGCCTTCCCTCCCTCCTCCTCCACCAATGAGCCTTCCCTCCCCACCTCTATCAATGAGCCTTCCCCCCATCTCCATTAATGAGACTTCCCTCCCACCTCCATCAATGAGCCTTCCCTCCCCACATGCAATAGTGAGCCTTCCCTCCCCACCTCCATCAATAAGCCTTCCCTCACCCCTCCTCCACCAATGAGCCTTCCCTCCCTCACCTCTATCAATGAGCCTTCCCCCCCATCTCCATTAATGAGACTTCCCTCCCCACCTCCATCAATGAGCCTTCCCTCCCCACCTCCATCAATGTGTCTTCCCTCCTCCACTTCCATTAATGAGCCTCCCCTCACCACATGCAATAGTGAGCCTTGACCTCCCATCTCCCTGATGCTGGTTCACCAGTTTTCCTTCCTTGGACCACTTTTGGTCGGTCCTGACCACTGCAGACCAGGAACATCCCACAAGAGCTGCAGTTTAGGAGTTGCTCTTACCCAGTCGTCTAGACCAGTGGTTATCATCCCTGTCCTCAAGTACCCCCAACAGGCCATGTTTGCAGGTTTTTCTTTATCTTGCAAAGGTGCTTTAAATCAGAGTCAATGGCTTGGTATTGGGGGTATCCGAGGACAGGGTTGAGAACCACTGATCGAGACATTACAATTTGGCCCTTGTCAAAGTCACTCAAACCCTTATGTCGCGTACACACGAGCGGACTTTGACGGACTAGGTCCGACGGTCTTTCCGACGGACTTTTGACGGAGTTCCGACTTACTTTTCGAATGAACGGACTTGGCCACATACAATCACACTAAATTCTGACTGATTCGAACGTGATGACGTACGACTGGACTAGAATAAGGAAGTTCGTAGCCAGTAGCCAATAGCTGCCCTAGCGTCGTTGTTTGTCCGTCGGACTAGCACACAGACGAGCGGATTTTTCGATAGGAACTGGGTCCAGCTGAGTTCCGGCGGGAAAATTTAAGACATGTTCTATTTCTAAAGTCTGTCGGATTTTTCGATGGAGCCCACACACGATCGAATTGTCCAACGGATTCGTTCCGTCTGACCTTTGCTGTCGAAATGTCCTCTTGTGTGTACGCGGCATTACACTTGCCCATTTTTTTCTACTTTCAACACATCAACTTCAGGGATAACAATTTCACTTGCTAGTATGGGGGAATATCACTGCGCTAAAAAAAAAAACCTACGCGTTTCGACCTAGTGGTCTTCAACAGGGGCATGAAGACCACTAGGTCGAAACGTGTAGGGATTTTTTATCTGATACTTTACACATTGCCCTTTACTGTTTTTAGCCTGTATCTTTTAAACTGGACTATTTTTAATTTGCTCCTTCATTGTGAGACTTTTTATTCCAATAAATTATATTGGTTAACCTGCACCATATGGAGCATTTTTTCCTGCTTTCTCACAATATGTCCTACTCCATGTGATCTTGGACGAGCTGGAAGTACAAGTTTCTTACTGTGTACCAACTATTGGGTGCGTCTGCTGGATGCTTCAACGCGTGTTAACCCCTGGAAGTTTCGGTGATGCCCTAAGGCTGCGTGTTCATACCCTCAAGGCGTATTCGCAGGACCTGGAACCCCCTTCCAACATCCAAAGGGAGAAATAACACACAAGCGGATCGCATTCATACTTTGGTGCATTTAATACCTCTCCATACCAGTTTCACCTACGTTTGGAAAAGAAATTGCCATATCTTCACCCCAGCAGTCCATCTTGAATAAGAGAGATTCCTTTATCTCAAGTGTTATCACTACCATTATATTTCACCACTACCGCACTTTATTATTTTTTGTACTTTTTATACTTTTTTTTAAATTTTATATGTAATTTAATATTCATATATTTTACTGCAATTTTTGCACATCTTCACGTTTTAGTGCTTCACATATTATTTCCACAATTTCACTTGCTGCCTATTATATCCCACCCACTTTCAGTTGCCATTGTCAAGAGATAATCAATGTTATTGACTTTACCTATCAATGGTAATACTATTATGGCTGATCGGTGTACATTTGAAATGCATTTTTAAAGTGTAATAGTATAGATTTCATATTGCAGATATTTCTTAAAAAGTAAATTGTCAGTGATATATAAATAACTGTAATAAATAATAAATAAGTAAGCCATTTTTTTTCTCTTATCCCAGGTAGGAGCTTGGACACTGTATCATCATGGGAGAAGCTCAGGATTCTTCTTTCCTTCTTGTAAAAATCTTGGAGGATTTGGACTCCAAACAGAACTCTGTTTCCTACCAAGACCTCTGTAAGTCTTTATGTTCCCGTTACGATCTACCTGAACTGGCGAAGTTGCGCAGCCTCCTATATTACACAGCGTGCCAGGACCCAAGCTTTCCAGCAAGCCTCTTCCGAGACAAGATGAGAAACGCTGCGGACAATCAACAGTCTAAAAAAATAATTGCGGCGGCTGACATAGTCACCATATTTAACCTGATCCAAATGAACGACGGGGCTGCCAAAGAAAAAATCCCGATTCAACAGCAGACTCAAGAGAAGGAGGCCGTAGAGTCCGATAATGATGTTTTCGCAGGGACAGATATCGCACCTCACAAGGAAACGCAGAAAAGGGATACCAGTCGGAGCTACTCTATCACCAGATCCTCCAGCTGCCACAAGGAAGAATGTGAGGGGCGTCATACATTCCTCCCTGAACCAAACTTTCTCCTTGGCGTTAAAGAAGAGGGCAATGGGCGAGCTGGATCGCTTGATAGATTACAGGCTTTGGACTCTTACGGCATGGTATCTCCCCAGTCTTGTGAAATGCAAAGCACCTATTTCCCTAGCCAGCCGTTATCTGAGCCGGAATCACTGCCGCCTACACCCAGTGAGGAACCTTTTAGACTTTCAAGCTCTACTGGCCAGAGAAGAAATGTTTTTAAAGATGATTTCCACAGCATGGTTAGAATGTCTCCCAACCTCACCATGAAAAAGAACGAAGGAAAGATAAGCCCCAAGACGGTTTTCTTCAATCACAGTTTTGAGATGCCTTACAGCTCTCACTATCTCAATACGGCTTACTCTTCTTCCGAAGACTTCCGGCGATCAAAGCACGAAAGCTTAGACGATCTTCAAGCATCCACGTACTTTGGCCCAACGGCTGGGCCTGGACTGCAAGAGCAAAAAAGATTTGCAAGCAAACCAAAACCACTCATAGGCAAGCCAGTAAAAAGCTGGAGTCTAAACACTGAGGAGGTGCCAGATTTCGAACGCTCGTTTTTTAATCGAAAAGAAGAAAATCTGTGCTATCCCAGCACCGGCTTGGTGCAGACAACCAATTTCGTTTCGATGCCAGAGCGACATCATTCCTATTTACCAGATCTGGCATTGAAAAATAATGGGAAAAAATTTTGTGAGCCTCAAGATGTGGAAAAGCAGGAGGCCCTAAGGAGGTTCAGAGAGAAGCCTACCAAACCGCCTTCCTGTCAGTACAGCACTGAGAAGACGGAGAGTGTTGGCACACAGACAGAGCAGGTGGACGCCAAAAAGGGAAAAGAATCAAATATCCCCTCTAACTGTAGTCGTTTTATGGAAGGTAGAGCCCGGAACCAATCTGAGGCAGACTCTGAAATTATAAGTGACGATATAAGTGACATATTCCGATTCTTGGATGATATGAGCCTTTGTGGGTCTTCTGGTATACCCCAATCTTCCTGCTATAACAGTAGCGGTTCCCTTGCTCAGGTTTCACGAGCAGACAATGAAAGTTCTCCAGAACACGTGGCCAACAGATCTAACACCAAACCAACCAAGGGCCCACGGTCTGAGACGGTGGAGGAAGAAGAGCTAAAAAGCAGCGTCAGAAAACTAGTTAAAAGGATTGGGGAAATCGAGAAGAAGCTAGAGTCCCTGTCAGGTGTACGGGATGAGGTGTCCCAGGTGCTGGCCAAGCTTAACAGGCTGGATGAGAGGATACAACCACCTGAAAAGGGGAAATTAGAGCCCGACGGTCAATCCCACAGTGATGCCCATTCAAGCACCAGGGCATCTCCAAGTCCATTTCAAGACCAAAACTCATCCCATAATGGGAATGTGGAGAACAAGCCAGACTGTTGCTGTCCCGATGGTAGCAGTGGCGCCACGGAAAGTCTTCGAGTTAAAGCCATGAAGAAAAATATGTTCGCACAAAGGTCAGTCCGTTCGTTGACAGAGGATATTTCTATCATTGAGACCAAGCCAGGAAACCTGCAACATGAATGTCGACCTTGGGGATTTCCCAAACAGGCTAGCATATCTGAGGAAGAAAAGAAAGATAAAGGGGGGTCAAGCAGAGACTGGCACCGCAAATCCAAAGAGGTAACAAAATATATTCATTTTTTTAAATGATGTATATAGTAGTATAATGTAGTATATAGCTATCTCCTGTCCTGAGCCTGCCATTTGTACCCTCTCCTTCTGTTTAGCTTTCACAACTTTTAGAACAAACTCAACACAGTATATTAAAGCCTCATACACACGATCGGACCGTGGACCAACTTTCCTGTGGATTTTTGTCCAAAGGGCGTTGGCCCCAAGTTGGTATTGCATACACACGGCAGGACTTTTTCAGCCAACTTTCACCAAATCACTTGGTTTTTCTGCTCTTTACCGCCACCTTTGGTCAACTTCTGTATTGTTGTCTGATCTTTTGCATTGGTTCTGCATTGGTTTGTACAAAAGTCCGTTGGTTTTGTGTACACACGGTTGGACTTTGGTCCATCGGACTTTTGTTGGCAGAAAGTTGGTCCGTTCGCACAGCCAACAAAAGTCCGATGAAACCTGGAAAAAGTTGGTCCGATGGAGCGTACACACGGTCGGATGTTGGTCCAAAACAGCTAATTTGCATGTTGGTTGTCAAAAAGTCCGATCGTGTGTACGGGCCTTAACACTCATTGCATTCACTGCCCTTCTAATCCCAGATACTACCGTTACTAATATTCTTTGATAATTCAGGTTTTCTCCCTGAAAAACTCTTTCTACGGCCTATCGTATCTGATTTATAATTTATTATGCCATTTTGCTAAATCAAAGTTTCTCAACCTTTTTCCAGCCGGCGCGCCCTTGAAAAAAATGTTTTATTCTCGAGGCACCCCAGTTAAGCCTTGGTTCACATTACTGCGTGTTGGGGAACTCGTGCAAGATCGCGTGCACACCCAACACGCACACAAATGCGTGGCTCTTTATCAAAGGCACAGGGTGTCATTAATTCTTAATAGCACACCCAGCAAATGCAGTGCGTTTTCGGTGTGGCACGATGTAAAAAAAAAAAAAAAAACAGTTTGGGGACTAGGACTGGTTTACACCAGAACGCAGTGTAGGAAAGGCGCGCTCCGTGTGCGTTTCCCGCACTGCCCTTGGATATTTGTATGCAGGTGCCAATGCATTGTTAACTGCACCCCATACACATCGCAAATGCAGTGTGTTTGAAGACACCAGAGTGCATGGTACTGTAGTAACATGCCGTTTGGTGCAGAGCATTTTTTTTAAACGTAGTGCATGCACTGCTTTTTCTGCGCTTCAGTGTGATTTGCAACCCATTCAAACGAATAGGCTGCAAAATCACACTGCACGTTCCCCTCTCTGCTGACCTCTGCGCCTCAATCCCAGTCTTCTCACCTTTGGACCCCAATCCCCCTGCTAAACTCTGCACCCTAGAACCCTTCTGCTCACCCCTGCACTGCAACCCCCCTCTTTGCTCACTTTGGTATACTTAAAGCCCCCTCTCTATTCACCTGCATACCCCAAAACAATTTTTTTGCTCACTTTTGTACCCCAAACCCCCTCTCTGCTCACCTCCACACGCTCCTCTGCTCACCTGTGTATCCCTAACCCCCTCTCTGCTCACCTGTGTACACCCAACCCCCTCTCTGCTCACCTGTGTATCCCTAACCCACTCTCTGCTCACCTGTGTACACCTAACCCCTTCTCTGCTCACCTGCGTACTCCTAACCCCCTCTCTGCTCACCTCCACACCCCCTCTGCTCACCTGTGTATCCCTAACCCCCTCTCTGCTTACCTCCACACCCCCTCTGCTCACCTGTGTATCCCTAACCCCCTCTCTGCTCACCTGTGTACACCTAACCCCCTCTCTGATCACCTCCACACCCCCTCTCTGCTCACATTTGTATCCCTAACCTAACCCCCTCTCTGCTCACCTGTGTACACCTAACCTCCTCTCTGCTCACATCCACACCCCCTCACTGCTCACCTGTGTACTCCTAACCCCCTCTCTGCTCACCTTCACACCCTCCTCTCACCTCACCTGTGTACCCCTAACCCCCTCTCTGCTCACCTGTGTACACCTAACCCCCTCTCTGCTCACCTCCACACCCCAAAACCACCTCTCTGCTCACCTTCATACTGCAAACCACTCTTTGCTCACCTCCACACCCCCCTCTCTGCTCGCCAGTGTACCTCAACTCCCCTCTCTGCTCACCTCCACACACCAAGCCCCCCCCCTCTGTTCACCTCCACAGCACCCTCACTGCTCACCAGTACAGGGCAGAGTGAACAGGGCAGAAAAGGAACAGGATAACGGCTAGTAGTATCTGGCAGCAAGCGTAACACTGGAGCAAGAGGCACTTAGTAGGGGAGGACATAAATACTCTCCCCAGCAGCCAGCATCAGGTGGAAACTGATTATTGGGGTCTGCTGGGAGACACCCGCTGGTGGACACTGGAATTACAGCCCTCTGCCCAGGGAATCACAGTGCCAACAGGTAATCCAGTTCCTGACACTGCATTTTTCGCCATCTTCCACAAATGCTTCCCCTCCCTTCCTTAGTCACCAGCTCAGATTTCCCTGGCTGCACATAGTTGTGCCATTGTTGGCACTAGCTTCAGCACTGACAGGAGGATGGCACTTCCTCTGTCCGGACCTGCTCTGCCTCCACCTGCTAAAGCCAAGCTCCTAGGTTTTCCAAGCTCCCAGCTACACTGTACATCTGTGAGTTTAGGGTGGACTATAATGGGGACATTCACATAAGGGCGGACTCAGATGTAAGGGGAACTCTGATTTAAGGAGAAAATCTGATGGGGACTCTGATGTAAGGGGGAAATATGATAGTGACTGATGTAAGGGTGAATATGTGTCAGGAATCAGCAGCAAGGATGGCCAAACCTGTGTAGATACACTTAGGTGACTGAGACCAGACTTAAGTGAGGTTTATTTACAGTGAAACAAAATCCATCCAAACACCAGTAAACAGAAAACACAGCAAAACATACAGATATAAGTGAACCATACCCCAATGACAAAAAAAATACCTAAAAAGCAACCTAACAGAGTAAGAGAAAGCCTAACTAACAAACTGTCTATATACAATATATACACAAAATGGGGAACACAGAGCAACCAGGTAAACTGGGAAGGGGGAACCAGGAATGAGATCAGAAACAAGAGGAGCAGATAAGAGGCAGTAGGGCACAGGATGCAGGGCAGGATCAGAATAAATGGCACAGAGTCTCTGGCAGCAGAGCAAAACACTGGAGCGAGAGGCGATAAAAGGGGAAAACTTAAATACCCTCCCAGCAGCCAGCATCAGGTGGAAAATGTTTACTGGGATCTTGTGGCTGCTGTCAGACACCTACTGGTGGACATTGAAAATACAACCCTCTGCTCTGGAAAGCATAGTGCCACCAGCAGGTGATCCAGGTCCTGATATTATGATGGTGTCTCTGATGTAAGCAGCACTTTGATGGGGACCCATATGTAACAGGAGGCTCTGATGTAAGAGGAGACTCTGATGTAAGGGAGAACTTTGATGGGGACTCTGATGTAAGGGAGAACTTTGATGGGGACTCTGATGTAAGTTTATTTGGAATTTTCTTTGCTTTGTTTTACTGAAGTTCTTTCTCCGTTCTCTTTGAATCGTATAATGCTGGTTACAAAAAAAGCTCCAAGTAAAATGTATTCATTCATTTATAAAACTGATCTTTTTTTTCGGTCCATGCATATTTGTAGACTATACAATGTGGCCCTTGTACTGAAAAGTTTGGAGGCCCCTAGAGTAATGCCGCGTACACACGGTCGGAATTTTCGATGGAAACAGTCCGATGGGAGCTTTTCATCGGATTTTCCGACCGTGTGTATGCCCATCGGTCTTTTTCTGTCGGAATTTCCGACGGACTTTGGATTGAGAACCTGTTCTCAATTTTTCCGACAGAAAACCTTTCTATCGGATTTTCCGATCGTGTGTATGCAATTTCGACACGCAAAATTCCGACGCATGCTCAGAAACAATTCGATGCATGCTCAGAAGCATTAAACTTCGATTTTATAGTGCTGTCGAACGTGTTGCATGCCTTGGTGTTATTGACCGTCAGAATTTGGTGTGACCGTGTGTAGGCAGGACAGTTTGAGCGAAATTCCGCCGGAATTCCGATGGGAAAACCATCAGAGCTTTTTCCGACGAGAATTCCGACCGTATGTACGCGGCATAAGTGATAGGCACTGAATGTTGCCCTTTTTCCTTAATGGCGGTAAGCTTTGACAGCAGATACTCAGTTCTGCTCTAGTAACTGCAGTTGAAAGGCAACAACGGAAGCCAGATTTCCTTCTGTCCAGCAAGACAGGAAGTTTACTTGTATCAAAGTCTTCAATAAAGTTGTTTGGATGAAAAGAGATTTGGGACTTTAAATGAGGCAGGCACCAAAGGGATGCCAGCCTCCATCCCGGGTCAGGTATAATAAGGGAGCACGGTTGGGACTTTAAATGGAGCAGAGAATTGCTAGTCAAGTGACTAATTAAAATGTTATTGCATGTAGTCCATGATAAGTAATAGAGCATTTTGGGCATCAACCTCTAAAAATGCTCTGGGCATATTGCCTCCATATAGTCAATCATGGACCAAAAAATGTACAACAATTGTAATCAAATATGCAATTACAGGGAGAGCAGAAACACAAAAGTACATACATATATAAATTGCTTGCAAAGGTTGAACCCAAAATGGCCACGATGACCATGATAACTATAAAACTGCCAGTTCATTATAGATAAATAAAACAAAATCTTTAAAATCTTGATATTCCATGCTTGAGATGAAAAAGTAATGGCTAAAGGCTCTACGCGTTTCGCGGTGTTGCAACCGCTCATCAGGAGCATATGTCATGGAATAAATTCTAGAGAAAAAAAGAATAAATTGAAATAGGCAGAATAATTGAATTGGGCATAGTAAATTATTTGGAGGCTGTGCGTCCAAACTCACGTCTGCACCAGCGGGCCAAGTCAAACAGCATCCCAGGCCGCAAACAGCCCGCAGCGCCGGGTCCACAGGCTTCAAGGTGGTCAGCAGGAATGGCATCCACTGCCAAAGACATAACCAGGTTGGGCATACAGTGTATGATTGACTATATGGAGGCAATATGCCCAGAGCATTTTTAGAGGTTGATGCCCAAAATGCTCTATTACTTATCATGGACTACATGCAATAAAATTTTAATTAGTCACTTGACTAGCAATTCTCTGATGTGTGCTCCATTTAAAGTCCCAACCGTGCCCCCTTTATTATAATCTTCAATAAAGTCTTCCAGAAAACCTTCCAATCTCCTGGGGTTAATAACAATAATCTGATGCTCAGCGTGATCAATTCCTATTCCCATAATTGGAGACCTTTGGAAAGGCCATTTCCTGTCGCATCATGGCAGCATACACTCTGGGTTGTGACTCCGCCTCCACAACCTGATAGGACCACATAACTATAAGATGATGATACGCCCATTGACATTGTACGCCTTTACTTTGCGCAATTTACAAATCACTGTTTTGTTTATCTTTGTGTTGTTCTCCCGCTGATCAGGTGGAACGCCAACATGAAATACCTCATTTGCACAGAATTCCCAAGTCATCCAGGGATTCGTATATGGTGGAGCAGGTGTTCAGTCCTCACCCATATCCAGCATCTCTCAAATCTCACATGAAGAGCAATCCGATTTACACTGACATGCGCCTGACGGAGATGGCGGAGATAAAACGGACCCAACCCTCATGGACCATAGAGGAATACACACACAACTCAGGGGAGAAAGGCCGGCTGACTGCACTAGATCTTCAGGTAGGTGGTCATATACTTCATCTCTAGACATGAATTATCCCCCCTCCCCCGGATAAGGATTACACAACTCCTGTAAACCACCATGCTGCCCATACCTAGCTTAGTGGCTGATGAATACAACAAACTCCCTAAATTCGACCTGGCACTACAGGGTGCCTAAAAATGTCCCTATATCCCCCTCTTTTGGCCCAGAAGCCAGATTATTGAGTATCCACAGAAAATGTGGCCATTTTGACTATGTTTAACTATTTTCTCGTGCTTTTGAGTAGTTGAAAATTAGTGGACTACCTAATGCAGTGCGCTGCATTGCATCTCAATGCATGCTGTGTGTTTGTTACATACCTGGTTGGAGGCCAAAGTGACGAGATGTCTTTCATTGAGGCTAAGCTCCGAGCACCGCAGGAGGTGAGGACAGGGAATACAGGGTTCAAAGAAGCACAGGTTGCCTGCTGGAGACTGCTCATGGTGACATCTGTTTGGAGGGTTGCTAGACAGGGCGTCCAGGTAGTCAGCTATAGTACTGGAACCCTAGATGGTAAGGCAGGCCCAGAACAGCAGAAAGAGGTAGGCGGCACCTGTGGCAGGTAGCAGGTCAGTATGGCAGAACTGAAGCACAGTAGTCGGGACCAGAGCAGTGTTGCCAACCTACCAGATTGAAATTTACTGACACGACACCCAAAATTTCCTGGCACTGCCAAGTTTTTACTGGCATTTCCAAAAATTACAAAATTATAGTTTTAAGTGCAAATATTAGTATTTAGGCTACAAACAAGTACAATATGCAATTAGCAATGTGATTTAAGGTAGATATTAGGGCAAAAAACATATTTCTTATTTTATTTTCGATATATTAAAAGTGAGTAGCTCAGGGACAGGACTCAGGAAGGCAAGAAATTAGAATGGACTTCTCACCGGCATGATATGTCCCCCTCCTGAGTCACAGTGACAGTCTCTCTCCAAACCAGGTGGCCACTCCAGTCCAAACAGCACTGACAGTCCTGCTCCCGGCCTGTCCTGCTCCTTTCCTGCAGACCCGCACACGAGGCTCTGGCCGATCTGCCTGGCTCCCTTGCACTATGACATCACACAACATGCTCGGGCACCGCCAGAGCTGCCCGAACACACTGTAGCAGGCGCTGGGATGGTCTCGGCCGGCTCTGGACCAGGCTGAACATCACAGCCATATTTTTTACTGGCAACGTTTTCCTTTTACTGGCATTCACTGGCAGGAGAAAATTGCCTGTTTTTTACCGGCTGCCAGTAAAAATACTGACGGTTGGCAACACTGGACCAGAGTCAAGGTCATGCACAGAGGTTCAAGAAGATGAGGTGGCAAGAGCATAGTCAAGACAGAGCTGAGGTCATGCACAGGAGCCAGACGGGAGATCAAGAAAATGGTCAGAAGGGCAGGTCAGGGTCAGGCACTGGTGGTTGGAGGAGGCAGATTCTGTAAGAGTACGCAGAGGTCAGAACCAGAAAGCACGGGTCCAGAGGCAAGTCGGTATGGTAACGGGATGTCCAAGAAGCACAGGAAACATAGGAACAAGAGCACTGGGGAGCCAAAGGCCAACCGACAATCTCTGAAGGCTACTGTCCTCTTTATAAAGGGCGTTTGGCGCCAGTTTGAGGCGAGGATGTGTGCCAGTGCACATCCCTGTGCCGGCACACACCAGCGCATCCCTAATGCCTCCTTGTATATTTCCTATGCGTCTGTGCACATTCCAGAACAGACGAACGTCGCCATGTAGGGTACTGGCAATGGTGCCAGGTCTTTACTTCAGGGCACCCTGACAGTGTGGCGTGATTGGGACCTTAAACTGTACTTTGCCCATGCAGGGCACAGAGCAGAAATAAAGTAAACAGGAAAATGCCCCATACCACCCAACCATGATATGTATGTTTATATGTTTTTTTTTTTTTTACTGCTGTATTATTTCTGTTGTTTTTTCATTATCTTTTTACAATCTTTGTTTTACAAATAATGGGCTTCTAAAGAGGCAGCAGAGCAGCTTGCTTTGCAGCCTACTTTGTCTTAAAGAGACCTCAGAATCTACCATCTGGAGGAGTAGCCGTTGCTGTAATGACCTTTGACAGCATCTTTTAGCACAAATGAAATGTATTCAGGAACACTAATGTAAAAAGCAGGCCAGATCGCCACCTGTTGGCTAGATAGAAGACTGTATAATATCAATAGTCGATATTTCATATTCACATGACATTTTTTTTTTACCCTGATCATAATAAACAAATATACCAATATGTACACACCCTATAACATCATATTTAGCACACCACATTGAATACAAACTATCATATGAGATTCATTATTATTATTATTATACACGATTTATATAGCGCCAACAGTTTACGCAGCGCTTTACAATGTATAGGGGGGACAACACAATTACAGTACAGCTCAATACAAAAGGTACAGGAGGGCCCGGCTCGTAGAGCTTACATTCTAAAGGGAGGGGGTGGTGGTACAAAAGGTAATAGCTGCGGAGAATGATTTGATGGGGGTGGCTCGGGGACAATTGTTATTAGGTGGGTGTGGGATCGGCTTACCTGAATAAATGAGTTTTCAGGGATCTCCTAAAGGTGGACAGGGTAGGGGCTGATCGGGCAGACTGGGGCAGGGAGTTCCAGAGGATGGGAGAGGCTCTGGAGAAGTCTTGAAGCTGAGCGTGCGAGGAGCTAGAAAGCAGGAGGTCCTGGGAGGAGCGGAGGGGACGATTTGGGCGATATCTGCAGATGAGGTTGGTGATGTAGATGGGGGGCGATGTTGTGGATGGCTTTGTATGTTGTGGTTAGCATTTTTAATTTTATACAGTGGGGGAGGGGAAGCCAGTGAAGGGATTAGCAAAGAGGGGCGGCAGTCATGGATCGATTAGTGAGGTGTATTATGCCGGCCATACACAGTTCGAATTTCGAAAGAATTTTCTTTCGAAAATCGTATCTAAGAATTTTCGTACGAATTTCGCACCATTAGTGGGGCTGCAGCAACAGCCGATTTTCGTGCGGAAATCAAATTTGAGGAATCGGACATGTTGGAAATTTTTTGAAAAACAAACGATTTTCTAATCAATGCTGGGCGAATCGTGCGAGAAATGTAATAAGAAAAGAAAATTTACGGAGAGAAAAAAATATTCCCGGCAAAGAAAATTCTTTTCTGTAGCAACATGAGGTGAAATTGAAGGCTTGGTCAGCCGAATTTCGAAAATCAATGGTGGTACAATCGGATCACAAAAAAACGAACTTTCTGATTTTGAAAAGAAAATTCGTTCGAAATTCGACCGTATATGGCCTGCATTAGTCTAGCAGCAGCATTCATAATAGACTGAAGGGGGGAGGAGCCTGCTTAAGGGTCGGCCATTAACCACTTTAAGACCAGCCTCGTTTTGGATTTTAGGTGTTTACATGTTTAAAACAGGTTTTTTTGCTAGAAAAAAACTTAAAACCCCCAAACATTATATATTGTTTTTTTTCTAACACCCTAGAGAATAAAATGGCGGTCGTTGCAATACTTTTTTTTCACACCGTATTTGCGCAGCGGTCTTACAAGCGCACTTTTTTTGGAAAAAATTCACTTTTTTGAATAAAAAAAATAAGACAACAGTAAAGTTAGTCCAATTTTTTTATATATTGTGAAAGATAATGTTACGCCGAGTAAATTGATACCTAACATGTCACGCTTCAAAATTGCGCCCGCTCGTGGAATGGCATCAAACTTTTACCCTCAAAAATCTCCATAGGCGACGTTTAAAAAAATTCTACAGGTTGCATGTTTTGCGTTACAGAGGAGGTCTAGGGCTATAATTATTGCTCTCGCTCTACCGATCACGGCGATACATCACATGTGTGGTTTGACCACCGTTTTCATATGCGGGCGCTACTCACGTATGCGTTCGCTTCTGCGCACGAGCTCGTCGGGACAGTGCGCTTTAAAAAATTTTTTTTTTTTTTTCTTATTTATTTTTCTTGATTTTATTTATTTTTACACTGTTTTTAAAAAAAAAAAAATTTGCTCACTTTTATTCCTATTACAAGGAATGTAAACATTCCTTGTAATAGAAAAAAAGCATGACAGGTCCTCTTATATATGAGATCCGGGGGGTCAAAAAGTCCTCACATCTCATATTTGGACTTAAATGCAATAAAAAAAAAAAAAAATGTCATTTAAAAAAATGACATTTGGAAAATGTTCCTTTAAGAGGTATGGGCGGAAGTGACGTTTTGACGTCGCTTCCGCCCTGCTATGGTATAGAGACGGGTGGCGGCCATCATAGCCTCACTGGTCTCTATACCCAGCACGGAGGAGGACCCGATCGGGAGAGGGGGCACCTCTCCCGCTGCCGATAACGGTGACCACCATTATCGGAATGCCGACCGGCGCCTGAAGAGATGGATACCTCAGTTGTGGCAGCAGCTGCTGCCGTTACCGAGATATCCCTCTTAAAAAAAGGGACGTATATCGTCGTTCGCTGGTCGGAAAGTGGTTAAGGAGGGAGTTGCAGTAGTGAAGGTGGGATGTAATCAGGGAGTGAATGAGTTGCTTTGTGGTGTCATTAGTCAGGAAGGGTCGAATTCTGGAGATCTGGAGATTTATCCAATAATATCTATGGGGATAATGACAGAAATCCTGTTGTGTATTTAATTGTAACCAACTGAAAGCAATTTGGTAACATTGTCATGATCCATCTTGTATTTAACAGGCTCAAGAATCCCTGAATCCAAACAATTTGGAGTTTTGGATGGAGGACATCTACACTCCAGGTTACGATTCTCTGCTAAAGAGGAAAGAAGCCGAGTTCCGGCGAGCCAAGGTCTGTAAAATAGCGGCACTCATCACGGCAGCGGCCTGCACGGTCATTCTGGTCATCGTTGTCCCCATTTGCACCATGAAGTCCTAATTTTTAGCAATGACCAGAAGAAGATCCTTTACGTGCATTCCCCAGGCGTCCCGCCCGCGAGTGACTAGGAGCAGATCTGAGAGACGCTAACTTTTAGATGCATACATCTTCCTACAATATGAATAGTGGGTGCAGAAAAGGCTCAATACAAGCACCACGACGCACATATTACCAATACGATGCTAACGTTTTCTGTGAACTCGGATAAAAGAAGTATGGATTCCAGTATGGTCTGTCCCTTTTCTGTATTGTACCCTGTTTCCCCGAAAATAAGACCTATCATGATTGTTGGTGATGGCTGCAATATAAGCCCTACCCCCCAAATAAGCCCTACCCCGTTTCCCCCGAAAATAAGACCTACCCTTAAAATTAGACCTACAAGGACTTTAACTAGGGCTTATTTTGGGGGGTAGGGCTTATATTGCAGCCATCACCGACAATCACGCTAGGTCTTATTTTTGGGGAAACAGGATAACTGGATTAGAGAAAATCCTCCTTCCCTCCAGAGACCCTCTTGGACAGTCATCACACAATAAGGCTGACACACATACATGGTCCCCGAAGACTTGGTCCACCGTCTACTCGAGCAAAGGAAGAAAAAAGAAAAAAGAAAGCAGGACGAGTAGAGGACAAAAATGAACAGCCAAAGAGATGACACAGCATCCTTTCAACAGCAATACAAAACCATTTCATCTTTTGTGCCTTTTCTTCGAAAACATTGTCAGCACTTCTTGAGTTTCTGCATTTCCATGTTTGTTAACGAATGTCAATAGAACGTACTTCCTGGAAAGTATGAAGACGCTTAGAGTATTGGTAGGTCCAGTGAACTCTCTCCGTATTCTGTTGGATATCACATTCTGTAAAGCCTCATACACACGATTGGACCGTGGACCAACTTTCCCGTGGATTTTTGTCCAAAGGGCGTTGGCCCCAAGTTGGTATTGCATACACACGGCAGGACTTTTTTCAGCCAACTTTCACCAAATCACTTGGTTTTTCTGCTCTTTACCGCCACCTCTGGTCAACTTCTGTATTGTTGTCTGATCTTTTGCATTGGTTCTGCATTGGTTTGTACAAAAGTCCGTTGGTTTTGTGTACACACGGTCGGACTTTGGTCCATCGGACTTTTGTTGGCAGAAAGTTGGTCCGTTCGCACAGCCAACAAAAGTCCGATGAAACCTGGAAAAAGTTGGTCCGATGGAGCGTACACGCGGTCGGATGTTGGTCCAAACCAGCTAATTTGCATGTTGGTTGTCAAAAAGTCCGATCGTGTGTACGGGCCTTAGGAGATATAGGGTAGATCTTCGCTCATCCCTAGTTTGCACCTTGCTTATGTCTGATGGAAAAAAAAGTATTTCAGGAAACAGTTGCATGATGACAGAATGGGACTCCTAAACTGCAATTCGCAGAAATGATCCAATAACAGGCGCTGGGCTCAGCGTTGATCTAATTATTTTGAGCAATTTGTATATTTTGGGATTCTTGCAAGAGATGCAACCAGTCTGAGCGGCAGAGGTTACCAAGCATTAGATAACGAGCATCGGCATGGGAGCCAAGACTGATGTTGGCCACAGAGATCTTCAGTCATGGCTGAAATGTCTATAACAGCTAGACATGTGCACAATACAAAAATTTGTTTATTTTCGTTTCGTTTCTGTTCGTTTCCGTTGATTCGTAACGATTCGTAATTTCGTAAGTCGTCGGTGTTCATGTTCGTAACGATTCGTATTTTTTCGTTGATTAGTTTTTCCGTTAGTTTAATTTTCGCTTATTCGAAATTCGGACGCATTCGTATTTTCGTAGATTTAGTTACATTCGTACTTTCGTGAGATTGATTTATTCGTACATTCGTAACATTCGTAACATTCGTAGATTCGTAATCGGAGCATAATTCATAATGTTATGTAATGTGTATGCTATTATTACATTTTAAGAGACACGGAAAATTACGAATCGAAAAAAAAAAAGTTACGAATGTACGAATTTTTTCGTTCAATCCATTCGAAGCACGTTAAAGCAGAAGTAAACCCATCGATTTAACAGTCTAAAAAAAAAAGGCATGCCGTGAATGCTAACTGCACATTGGTTGTGCTCTCAACCAAACAGTCAAACCATCCAATGGCTGGTGTCATAACTGATCACATGTGCAGCACCGTGGCAGTTGAAGATTAAACAGAGGCAAAGATGGCAGCTTCCTTGGCTGAAAACGATAGGAGGGTTTACTTCAACTTTAAGCAACGCCATTGTAAGGGACACGGAAAATTACGAATCGAAAAAAAAGTTACAAATTTTTTCGTTCAATCCATTCGAAGCACGTTAAGCAACGCCATTGTAAGAGACACGGAAAATTACGATTCGAAAAAAAAAAAAAAAAAGTTACGAATTTACAAATTTTTTCGTTCAATCCATTCGAAGCACGTTAAGCAGCGCCATTGTAAGAGACACGGAAAATTCCGAATCGAAAAAAAAAAATATATAAGTTATGAATTTACAATTTTTTTCGTTCAATCCATTCGAAGCACGTTAAGCAGCGCCATTGTAAGAGACACGGAAAATTACGAAAAAAAAAAAAAAAGTTACAAATGTACGAATTTTTTTGTTCAATCCATTCGAAGCACGTTAAGCAGCGCCATTGTAAGGGACACGGAAAATTACCAATCGAAAAAAAAAGTTACGAATGTACGAATTTTTTCGCTCAATCCATTCGAAGCACATTAAGCAGCGCCATTGTAAGGGACACGGAAAATGACCAATTCAACAAAAAAAAAAAAAAGTTACGAATGTACGAATTTTTTCGTTCATTTTGATTTTCGTTGTTCCTGTTTTCGTTTTTCGGATTTTCTTCTTTCGTACATTCGTTGTTTCTAATTAGTTTTTTTCGGATAATCTGTGTTTTTGGATTCGTGCGATTCGAACGATTCATTATTCGTTAAAAATTTTAGCGTTGTTTTCGGATTCGTTCATTCGTACGAAAACGAATGAACGAAAATAATGAAAAAAAACGAACAAAAACGAAACGAATTGCACATGTCTACTTAACAAGCATAAGATAACGAGCATCGGCACAGGAGCCAAGACTGATGTTGGTCACAGAGATCTTCAGTCAAGGCTGAAATGTCTACATCAGCCTTTCTCAACCTTATTACCCCAGAAGAACCTCGAAAATAATTTTACGGTCTCTGGCGACTTCTGTTAAAACCAATTTATTGGGGTCAGTGGGAAAAACCATCCACTTCTTTGGTGGTCAGTAGGAAGAATGCAACCCTAAGCCCCCGTACACACGGTCGGAAATTCCGACCACAAAATCCATCGGATTTTTTCAGACGGATTTTGTCCGACACTGGTGTTGCATACACACGGTCGGACAAAGTTGTCGGAAAATCCGATCATTCTGAACGTGATGACGTTCGTTGCGTACGACGGGACTACGTAGAGGCTAGTAGCCAATAGCTTTGGTCTCGTAATTTGATCTGAGCATGCGTGGCACTTTGTCCGTCGGAATTCTCTACACACCATCGGAAAAAGTCCGATAGGACTTTGTTGTCGGAAAAATTTAAAGGCAGAACCTCAAATTTTTTCCGGCGTAAATTCCGATGGAAAAGGTCCGATGGAGCCCACGCACGGGCGGATTTTCCGACAACATGGTCCGATCGGACATTTTCCGTCGGAATTTCCGACCGTGTGTACGGGGGGCATTACAGTGGTGGTCAGAATGCCACCCTTACAGACAGCGAATAAAGACCATTGGTGTCATGCTAATGGCTTTGCATCTCCGGGTTGGAGCATTTCTAGGTAAATTGAGACCCTCCAGCAATTGGAGAATTACATATCGTTGTCCCTAGTACACTGCAGATACCATCAAATAGAACACCCATCATCCACACCTTTTTCTTTAAAACCCTGCAAGACAATTGCATAATGTGCTAGTATGCATCGGATGTTAGCACAATATAAAATACTTACCGTATATACTCGAGTATAAGCCGACCCGAATATAAGCCGAGGCACCTAATTTTACCACAAAAAACTGGGAAAACTTATTGACTCGAGTAAAAGCCTAGGGTGAGAAATGTGCAGCTACTGTAAGTGGAAAAGAGGGTCAACAATGCCCATTTGCAGCCTCACTGGGCCCATTTGCAGCCTCACTGGGCCCATTTGCAGCCATAGGTCCCCCGAACTTCAAACTTGGTAGTTAAGGGTTCCTAGATGCCCCCCTAGCTGCAGACAAAATTTGGGGTCTCGAAATAACCCAAAGGGTCCCGAAATGACATTGCTGCAGATGGACACAGTTGACCGACTTTGGGGGGCCGTATCTCGGGGCCACTTAGTGCTAGGAACCTCAAATTTGGTGTGCAAACCCAGTGGAACCAGCACTACAACATACCCAATGGGGTTCCTACCACCAAGTGGCGCCGAGACACGGGGCCCCAAAGTCGGTTCGGAAAATGTCAAGCACTTTTTTGCAGCAGAGAATGACATTTTCCGAACCGACTTTGGGGCCCCGTATCTCGGGGGCCACTTGGTGGTAGGAACCCCATGGATATGTTGTAGTGTTGGTTCCACTGTGTTTGCACACCAAATTTGGGGTTTCTAGCACCAAGTGGCCCCGAGAAACGGGGCCCCAAAGTCGGGTCGGAAAATGTCATTCTCTGCTGCAGAAAAGTGCTTGACTCGAGTATAAGCCGAGGGGGGGCATTTTCAGCACACAAAAAAATGTGCTGAAAAACT
Source organism: Lithobates sylvaticus (assembly GCA_028564925.1). NCBI lineage: Eukaryota > Metazoa > Chordata > Amphibia > Anura > Ranidae > Lithobates > Lithobates sylvaticus. Next base: position 609,058,374 of record CM053029.1, read on the forward strand.
CGGCTTATACTCGAGTATATACGGTAAGTTAGAACAAAGCCCTCCAGCGACGTGCTGTCACCGCTGTCAGTTCTTCCATCTTCACGCGGTCTTCCTGCTGGGTTCGCGTCCTGCGGCCATCCAGGCTTCTATGATAATGCCACAGGAGTCGCGGATGTGCCGTTCCTTCAGAGCGCATGTGGCGGTGACATCACCGGCTGCATGCAGTGTGAATATCTCCTATACCGTGCAGGTGTAGGAGATATTCCCTGTACCTACAGGTAAGCCTTATTATAGGCCTTATTATAGGCTTACCTGTAGGTACAAGGTAAAAGAAAAAAAAAGGAGGGGTTTACTCCCACTTTAATGAACCCCTAGCAACCTTTGGAGGAAATCTAGGGTCCCACGGAACCTTGGTTGAGACGGTTTGGTCTATAAGTTCAGCTTGACAAAGAATAGCTGTGCAGAATCATTGGCGTTATGGCTTGGACAACTTCTAACTGGCAGCCTCAGGAGTAGGCAGATGCAGGGGCGGACTGACCATTCGGCCACTCGGGCACTTCCCGAGGGCCCCCGGGCCACTAGGGGGCCCTATCAGGGTTGCCAGCCTCAGTAAAGGAAAAAATCTGTGTTTTGTTTTTTTACATCTGTTTCTGAAATGTCCCTTACCGACATCCTTTTGGTCTAAAAATCCAGAGATTATAGATGCCCCACCTCTCCAGTACCTTCTCAGCCAATAGAAACATGTCTGTGTATACTGTGTGATTGTATACTGTGTGTACATGTATGTGTATACTGTGTGATTGTATACTGTGTGTACATGTATGTGTATACTGTGTGATCGTATACTGTGTGGCCCCATAATCTCTGATTGCCTGGGGGCCCCATAATCTCCTATTGCCCGGGGGCCCCATGAGTTGTTAGTCCGCCATTGGGCAGATGTTAGATCCCCACCTCTGTCAAGGGGAAAGCGGTAATAAGTATGGCTGGCCTCAGGCCACCTTTGGTCTTCCCAGCCTTTGCAGAGCTAAATAGCTTTGCAAACCCATCCAGGCTTTTATGATTAGGTATGATGGGACGTGTAGTTCTCCAGTTGCCCGAGGGTCTCAATTTACGTGGAAACGCTCCGGCCCTGGGATGCAAAAATCTTGATTTCTAAGTGTCATTGTGTCAAACTTTACATTTTGACTTTGGTCTGGGATCCAAGATGTTGTAGCAAAAGACAGCCCAAAAGAATGAATGTTGTATCCAGGGGGCGGACTGACAACTCATGGGGCCCCCGGGCAATAGGAGATTATGGGGCCCCCAGGCAATAGGAGATTATGGGGCCACACAGTATACACACACACAGTATACAATCACACAGTATACACATACGTGTACACACAGTATACACAGACATGTTTCTATTGGCTGAGAAGGTACTGGAGAGGTGGGGCAGCTATAGTCTCTGGATTCTTAGACCAAAAGGATGTCGGTAAGGGACATTTCAGAAACAGATGTAAAAAAAAACACAGATTTTGACATGCTGTCCCTGGTTTTACTGAGGCTGGCAAGCCCGATGGGGCCCCCTAGTGGCTCAGGGCCCTCGGGCAGTGCCCGAGTGGCCGAATGGTCAGTCCGCCCCTGGTTGTATCTAAAAACCCAGGTATGAAACAACCTGCAGGCAGTAGATGGATGGTCACTTGTGATCTGTAGGGTATTCCCAGTTAAAGCACCTCTGTTGCTAAAATAAAACCGTACAATGAAGGGCTTCCCTGCGAAGAAAGACATTAAATAATCACCTCTTCCATTGCCCAGACCACTGATCTCTGCAGTACCAAAGGAAAACTGCTGGCTGAAGATCCTACTTTTCGACAATTCTGAAAGTGACATATTTCTGGTATTTGTATAATTTGGGATTCTTGCAAGAGATGCAACCAGTCTGAGTAGCAGAGGTTACCCTGTTTCCCCAAAAATAAGACCTAGCGTGATTGTCGGTGATGGCTGCAATATAAGCCCTACCCCCTAAATAAGCCCTACCCTGTTTTCCCGAAAATAAGACCTACCCTGAAAATAAGACCTACAAGGACTTTAACTAGGGCTTATTTGGGGGGGTAGGGCTTATATTGCAGCCATCACCGACAATCACGCTAGGTCTTATTTTCGGGGAAACAGGGTAACAAGCATTAGATAACGAGCATCTGCATGGGAGCCAAGACTGATGTTGGCCACAGAGATCTTCAGTCATGGCTGAAATGTCTATATCAGCCTTTCTCAACCTTTTTACCCCCAAAATTATTTTTAAGGTCTCTAGAAACTCCTGTTAAAACCAATTTATCGGAGTCAGTGGGAAAAACATCCACTTCTTTGGTGGTCAGTAGGAAGAATGCGGCGTACACACGATCGGAATTCTAGTCGGAAAAGCCAAGTTTGTGTTGCCTACACGCGGTCACACCAAATTCCGACCGCTAAGAACGCGGTGACGTACAGCACTACGACGAGCCGCGAAAATTAAGTTCAATGCTTCCGAGCATGCGTCGAACTGTTTCCGAGCATGCGTCTGAATTTTGCGCGTTGGAATTGCCACAAACGATCGGAATTGAGAACATGCTCTCAATCTTTTGCTGGCCGAAATTCCACCAGCAAAAGTCCAATGGAGCATACACGCGGTCGTATTTTCCAAAAGCTCACATCGGTCTTTTGCTGGCGGAATTTCCGATCGTGTGTACGCGGCATTACAGTGGTGGTCAGAATGCCACCCTTGCAGACAGGGAAAAAGACCATCGGTGTCATACGAATGGCTTTGCATCTCAGGGTTCAGTGGTTCCTGTAGTGAGGCTGGAAGAAGAATCCTCCCTTCAGTCTATTATGAATGCTGCTACCAGACTCATCCACCTTACCACCCGCTCAGCGTCCTCCACCCCTCTCTGCCAATCCCTTCATTGGTCTCCACTTAGCGTCCTCCACCCCTCTCTGCCAATCCCTCCATTGGTCTCCACTTAGTGTCCTCCACCCCTCTTTACCAATCTCTCCACTGGCCTCCGCTCAGTGTCCTCCACCCCTCTTTACCAATCTCTCCACTGGCCTCCGATCAGCGTCCTCCACCCCTCTTTACCAATCTCTCTACTGGCCTCCGATCAGCGTCCTCCACCCCTCTTTACCAATCTCTCCACTGGCCTCCGCTCAGCGTCCTCCACCCCTCTTTACCAATCTCTCTACTGGCCTCCGCTCAGCGTCCTCCACCCCTCTTTACCAATCTCTCTACTGGCCTCCGCTCAGCGTCCTCCACCCCTCTTTACCAATCTCTCCACTGGCCTCCGCTCAGCGTCCTCCACCCCTCTTTACCAATCTCTCCACTGGCCTCCGCTCAGCGTCCTCCACCCCTCTTTACCAATCTCTCCACTGGCCTCCGCTCAGTGTCCTCCACCCCTCTTTACCAATCTCCCCACTGGCCTCCGATCAGCGTCCTCCACCCCTCTTTACCAAACTCTCCACTGGCCTCCGCTCAGCGTCCTCCACCCCTCTTTACCAATCTCTCCACTGGCCTCCGCTCAGTGTCCTCCACCCCTCTCTGCCAATCCCTCCATTGGTCTCCACTTAGTGTCCTCCAACCCTCTCAACCAATGCCTCCACTGGCCTCCGCTCAGTGTCCTCCACCCCTCTTTACCAATCCCTCCACTGGCCTCCAATCAGCATCCTCCACCCCTCTTTACCAATCTCTCCACTGTCCTCCGCTCAGCGTCCTCCACCCCTCTTTACCAATCTCTCCACTGGCCTCCGCTCAGTGTCCTCCACCCCTCTTTACCAATCTCTCCACTGGCCTCCGCTCAGCGTCCTCCACCCCTCTTTACCAATCTCTCCACTGGCCTCCGATCAGCGCCCTCCACCCCTCTTTACCAATCTCCCCACTGGCCTCCGATCAGCGTCCTCCACCCCTCTTTACCAATCTCTCTACTGGCCTCCGCTCAGCGTCCTCCACCCCTCTTTACCAATCTCTCCACTGGCCTCCGATCAGCGTCCTCCACCCCTCTTTACCAATCTCCCCACTGGCCTCCGCTCAGTGTCCTCCACCCCTCTTTACCAATCTCTCTACTGGCCTCCACTCAGCGTCCTCCACCCCTCTTTACCAATCTCTCCACTGGCCTCCGATCAGCGTCCTCCACCCCTCATTACCAATCTCCCCACTGGCCTCCGATCAGCGTCCTCCACCCCTCTTTACCAATCTCTCCACTGGCCTCCGCTCAGCGTCCTCCACCCCTCTTTACCAATCTCTCTACTGGCCTCCGCTCAGCGTCCTTCACCCCTCTTTACCAATCTCTCCACTGGCCTCCGCTCAGCGTCCTCCACCCCTCTTTACCAATCTCTCTACTGGCCTCCGCTCAGCGTCCTCCACCCCTCTTTACCAATCTCTCCACTGGCCTCCGCTCAGCGTCCTCCACCCCTCTTTACCAATCTCTCTACTGGCCTCCGCTCAGCGTCCTCCACCCCTCTTTACCAATCTCTCTACTGGCCTCCGCTCAGCGTCCTCCACCCCTCTTTACCAATCTCTCCACTGGCCTCCGCTCAGCGTCCTCCACCCCTCTTTACCAATCTCTCCACTGGCCTCCGCTCAGCGTCCTCCACCCCTCTTTACCAATCTCTCCACTGGCCTCCGCTCAGCGTCCTCCACCCCTCTTTACCAATCTCTCCACTGGCCTCCGCTCAGTGTCCTCCACCCCTCTTTACCAATCTCCCCACTGGCCTCCGATCAGCGTCCTCCACCCCTCTTTTTTTTTGTTCAAAATGTTTTATTGAATTTGCAGGTTAATACAGAGTACAATTTAACGTTGTACGTCGCGCAACGACGTAGATGGTGTTATGAAAGGAAAAAAAGAAGAAAACTGGGTTGAACAATCAAACATATGTTCATTAACTTATGGTAACCAGTATATAGAAGTAACATTAGTCCTATAGAAAGGACAACCAGTGAGAAATAGTTACTGGTAGTACAACCTGACCACTCGGGTGGCACCCCATATGGGCTCCTCCACCCCTCTTTACCAAACTCTCCACTGGCCTCCGCTCAGCGTCCTCCACCCCTCTTTACCAATCTCTCCACTGGCCTCCGCTCAGTGTCCTCCACCCCTCTCTGCCAATCCCTCCATTGGTCTCCACTTAGTGTCCTCCAACCCTCTCAACCAATGCCTCCACTGGCCTCCGCTCAGCGTCCTCCACCCCTCTTTACCAATCTCTCCACTGGCCTCCGATCAGCGTCCTCCACCCCTCATTACCAATCTCCCCACTGGCCTCCGATCAGCGTCCTCCACCCCTCTTTACCAATCTCTCCACTGGCCTCCGCTCAGCGTCCTCCACCCCTCTTTACCAATCTCTCCACTGGCCTCCGCTCAGCGTCCTCCACCCCTCTTTACCAATCTCTCCACTGGCCTCCGCTCAGTGTCCTCCACCCCTCTTTACCAATCTCCCCACTGGCCTCCGATCAGCGTCCTCCACCCCTCTTTACCAAACTCTCCACTGGCCTCCGCTCAGCGTCCTCCACCCCTCTTTACCAATCTCTCCACTGGCCTCCGCTCAGTGTCCTCCACCCCTCTCTGCCAATCCCTCCATTGGTCTCCACTTAGTGTCCTCCAACCCTCTCAACCAATGCCTCCACTGGCCTCCGCTCAGCGTCCTCCACCCCTCTTTACCAATCTCTCCACTGGCCTCCGATCAGCGTCCTCCACCCCTCATTACCAATCTCCCCACTGGCCTCCGATCAGCGTCCTCCACCCCTCTTTACCAATCTCTCCACTGGCCTCCGCTCAGCGTCCTCCACCCCTCTTTACCAATCTCTCCACTGGCCTCCGCTCAGCGTCCTCCACCCCTCTTTACCAATCTCTCCACTGGCCTCCGCTCAGTGTCCTCCACCCCTCTTTACCAATCTCCCCACTGGCCTCCGATCAGCGTCCTCCACCCCTCTTTACCAAACTCTCCACTGGCCTCCGCTCAGCGTCCTCCACCCCTCTTTACCAATCTCTCCACTGGCCTCCGCTCAGTGTCCTCCACCCCTCTCTGCCAATCCCTCCATTGGTCTCCACTTAGTGTCCTCCAACCCTCTCAACCAATGCCTCCACTGGCCTCCGCTCAGCGTCCTCCACCCCTCTTTACCAATCTCTCCACTGGCCTCCGATCAGCGTCCTCCACCCCTCATTACCAATCTCCCCACTGGCCTCCGATCAGCGTCCTCCACCCCTCTTTACCAATCTCTCCACTGGCCTCCGCTCAGCGTCCTCCACCCCTCTTTACCAATCTCTCCACTGGCCTCCGCTCAGCGTCCTCCACCCCTCTTTACCAATCTCTCCACTGGCCTCCGCTCAGTGTCCTCCACCCCTCTTTACCAATCTCCCCACTGGCCTCCGATCAGCGTCCTCCACCCCTCTTTACCAAACTCTCCACTGGCCTCCGCTCAGCGTCCTCCACCCCTCTTTACCAATCTCTCCACTGGCCTCCGCTCAGTGTCCTCCACCCCTCTCTGCCAATCCCTCCATTGGTCTCCACTTAGTGTCCTCCAACCCTCTCAACCAATGCCTCCACTGGCCTCCGCTCAGCGTCCTCCACCCCTCTTTACCAATCTCTCCACTGGCCTCCGATCAGCGTCCTCCACCCCTCATTACCAATCTCCCCACTGGCCTCCGATCAGCGTCCTCCACCCCTCTTTACCAATCTCTCCACTGGCCTCCGCTCAGCGTCCTCCACCCCTCTTTACCAATCTCTCTACTGGCCTCCGCTCAGCGTCCTCCACCCCTCTTTACCAATCTCTCCACTGGCCTCCGCTCAGCGTCCTCCACCCCTCTTTACCAATCTCTCTACTGGCCTCCGCTCAGCGTCCTCCACCCCTCTTTACCAATCTCTCCACTGGCCTCCGCTCAGCGTCCTCCACCCCTCTTTACCAATCTCTCTACTGGCCTCCGCTCAGCGTCCTCCACCCCTCTTTACCAATCTCTCCACTGGCCTCCGCTCAGCGTCCTCCACCCCTCTTTACCAATCTCTCCACTGGCCTCCGCTCAGTGTCCTCCACCCCTCTTTACCAATCTCCCCACTGGCCTCCGATCAGCGTCCTCCACCCCTCTTTACCAAACTCTCCACTGGCCTCCGCTCAGCGTCCTCCACCCCTCTTTACCAATCTCTCCATTGGTCTCCACTTAGTGTCCTCCAACCCTCTCAACCAATGCCTCCACTGGCCTCCGCTCAGTGTCCTCCACCCCTCTTTACCAATCCCTCCACTGGCCTCCAATCAGCATCCTCCACCCCTCTTTACCAATCTCTCCACTGTCCTCCGCTCAGCGTCCTCCACCCCTCTTTACCAATCTCTCCACTGGCCTCCGCTCAGTGTCCTCCACCCCTCTTTACCAATCTCTCCACTGGCCTCCGCTCAGTGTCCTCCACCCCTCTTTACCAATCTCTCCACTGGCCTCCGCTCAGTGTCCTCCACCCCTCTCAACCAATCACTCCACTGGCCCCTGTTCAGTTTCCTCCACCCCTCTCTGCCAATCCCTCCACTGGCCTCCGCTCAGTGTCCTCCACCCCTCTCTGCCAATCCCTCCATTGGTCTCCACTTAGTGTCCTCCACCCCTCTCAACCAATCCCTCCACTGGCCCCTGTTCAGTGTCCTCCACCCCTCTCTGCCAATCTCTCCACTGGCCTCCGCTCAGTGTCCTCCACCCCCCTCTGCCAATCTCTCCACTGGCCTCCGCTCAGTGTGCTCCACCCCTCTTTACCAATCTCTCCACTGGCCTCCGCTCAGTGTTCTCCACCCCCCTCTGCCAATCTCTCCACTGGCCTCCCCTCAGCGTCCTCCACCCCTCTTTACCAATCTCTCCACTGGCCTCCGCTCAGTGTCCTCCACCCCCCTCTGCCAATCTCTCCACTGGCCTCCGCTCAGTGTCCTCCACCCCTCTTTACCAATCTCTCCACTGGCCTCCGCTCAGTGACCTCCACCCCTCTCTGCCAATCCCTCCATTGGTCTCCACTTAGTGTCCTCCACCCCTCTCAACCAATCCCTCCACTGGCCCCTGTTCAGTGTCCTCCACCCCTCTCTGCCAATCCCTCCACTGACCTCCGCTCAGTGTCCTCCACCCCTCTCTGCCAATCCCTCCATTGGTCTCCACTTAGTGTCCTCCACCCCTCTCTGCCAATCCCTCCACTGGCCTCCGATCACCCAACGCATAAAATTCAAAACACTGACAAACTCATCCACAACTCTGCCCTGAACTACATCACCAACCTCATCCCAAATTATCACCCAAACTGTCCTCTCCGCTCCTCCCAAGAGCTCCTGCCTTCTATATCCATCATCACCTCCTCCTATGTTCATCTCCAGGACTTCTCCAGAGACTCTCCCATCCTCTAGAACCCCCTAACCCAGCCTGTCCTGCTTTCTCCTGCTCTGTTCACATTTAGGTGATCTCTGAAAACCCCGTCCTATAGTGATGTAGACGCTTGTAGGATGAACCACAGAGTACAACGGGGGGGGGGGGGGGGGGGGGGCAGGAAATCGACCGTCCCAGAAATAATGGTAGGAAGCAGTTTCTCTTCATCACCGCAGAGATCAGTGGTGTGGGCAGCAGGAGACGTGAAAATGTAATGTCGTCTTCGCATGGAGCCATTTATTGACGTTTTCAAAATCACTAAAGCCTAATGCCCCGTACACACGGTCGGAAAATCCGACCACAAAATCCATCGGATTTTTTCCGACGGATTTTGTCCAACACTGGTGCTGCATACACACGGTCGGACAAAGTTGTCAGAAAATCCGATCAACCTGAACGTGGTGACGTTCGTTGCATACGACGGGACTACGTAGAGGCTAGTAGCCAATAGCTTTGGTCTTGTAATGTGATCTGAGCATGCGTGGCACTTTGTCCGTCGGAATTCGCTACACGCGATCGGAAAAAGTCCGACAGGACTTTGTTGTCGGAAAAATTGAGAGCAGGAGATAAAACTTTGTCCGTCGGAAAATCCGATGGAAAATGTCCGATGGAGCCCCCACACGGTCGGATTTTCCGACAACATTGTCCGATAGGACATTTTCCGTCGGAAAATACGACCGTGTGTACGGGGCTTAACTCCGCTCAATTTCAAAACATTATTGGGATAGATTGGGGAAGAAATGAAATGTTCTATTAGGTTTGTACCACTGAGGAGATTTTCCTCTACTTCCCTTTCTTGTGGCACCAGGACAGGACAGCACAGGCAGCAATAAAAAAAACATCGTTAGAAGTTCTAACTCTTCCTCACTCTATCCAAACCCAAAAATAAAAAACGTTTTAGAGTTCTGGAGTTGAGGTTTCTAAGGAAGAGTTCCAGATATGGATATTCTTGCATATATAGATTGGTTTAACTTGGACCAATGCAACTATGCATATACAGTGGAACCTTGGTTACTGAGTAACGCGGTTAACAAGCGTTCTGAAAGACGAGCAACTTTTTTTTTTTAATTCTGACTCTGTTTGCGAGTGTTGTCTCGCAAAACGAGCAGAATTACAGCTAATGGAGTGTGCAGTACTGCATTTGGCCAGAGGTGCGGGGGGGGCGCCAGTGACACTCAGAACGGTTTAGAGCCGTTCGGAAGCACATGGAAATACTCTGACTTATGCCCCGTACACACGGTCGGAAATTCCGACCACAAAATGCGTCTGATTTTTTCCGACGGATTTTGTCCGACACTGGTGTTGCATACACACGGTCGGACAAAGTTGTCGGAAAATCCGATCAACCTGAACGTGGTGACGTTCGTTGCGTACGACGAGACTACGTAGAGGCTAGTAGCCCATAGCTTTTGGTCTTGTAATGTGATCTGAGCATGCGTGGCACTTTGTCCGTCGGAATTCGCTACACACGATCGGAAAAAGTCCGAAAATTTGAGAGCAGGACTTCAAACTTTTTCCGTCGGAAATTCCGACGGAAAAAGTCCGATGGAGCCCACACACGGTCGGAATTTCCGACAACATGGTCCGATAGGACATTTTCCATCGGAAAATCCGACCGTGTGTACGGGGCATTCATAGTTTCATAGTTTCATAGTTAGTAAGGTTGAATAAAGACATCAGTCCATCCAGTTTAACCTGAGCGAGTGTCCACAATTGTCCCTATCCATGTACATTGCACACTCACATCAGTCCCTACCCTCAAGGAGCCCACAATCCAAAGTCCCCATTCATATACTAGGGCCAATTTTTGGACAGAAGCCAATTAACCTACCTGCATGTCTTTGGATTGTGGGAGGAAACCGGAGTACCCGGGGGAAACCCACGCAGGCACAGGGAGAACATGCAAACTCCAGGCAGGAAGTGTCATGGTTGGGATTCGAACCAGCGACCCTTCTTACTGCTAGGTGAGAGTGCTAACCACTACACCACTGTGCCACACAATTATTATGGTACTGAGTGTTTCCAGGCTTTTCCGAGTTCAGCAAATCTGTCCCCGAGTATTTCCGAGGCTCTCCCACCACCTCTGGCCACATGCGGTATTGCATGCAATAGAAGTTAATGCAGAACCAATTATCTTCGTTTCCATTGACTTCTATGGGGAAACTCGCTTTGATATGCAAGCATTCTCTTGGAATGGATTATGCTCGTAATCCAAGGTTCCACTGTACCATACTTGTGGGATCCCTCTAGAACAGTCTCTTTCTCAACCCCCAGAGGAACCCTTAAAATAATTTTCAGGCATTGGGGAACCCTTACTAAAACCAATTTATTGGAGGTCAATGGCAAAGAGCACCACTTACATTTGTGGTCAGTAGGAATAATGCAACCCTTGCCGTTGTGGTCAGAATGTCACCCAATTGGTGCTATGCTGTTGACTTTGCCAAGTGCCGTTGAACTTGGCACTATGCTGGCACCATCAGATGGGAGGTTAATCAGCCACAGCTCAAGGAACCCTTAGTAACATCTGGAGGAACCTTAGGGCTGCATGGAACTTTGGTTGAAAATGGCCGCTATAGCAGCTGGAAATGTCTACTACAGTCTTCAATAGCTTACGGGCCCTATGCCAAGCAGCTGCCCTGCTGCATTGTGAACACAGGAGGTGTCATTACCACCCTGCTATTCCACCTCATCCAATCAGAGAACACATTAAATTAATTGAGAAAATGCAAAGCGATCTCTGAACGGTGCCCAATGCCAAGTGGCCAACCTCCCATGTCAATAATGCAGCAAGGCAGCCACTCGGCACGGGACTCAGAAGCTAGTGGAGATCGTACAAGTCCCATGGGGCATAGCAAGACTCTGACAGCCACAACCATGACATCCAGAGGCAGAGGCATGATGGGACTTGTAGTTTTGCAACAGCTGGAGCTCCGCTAATTGCATATCCCTGTTCTAGAGGGATCCCACAGGTATTGCACATGTCTTCTTACATTGGTCCAAGCTGGACCAATGTAACTACCGTATATACTCGAGTATAAGCCGACCCGAATATAAGCCGAGGCACCTAATTTTACCACAAAAAAAATGGGAAAGCGTATTGACTCGAGTATAAGCCTAGGGTGAGAAATGCGCAGCTACTGTAAGTGGAAAAGAGGGTCAACAATGCCCATTTGCAGCCTCACTGTGCCCATTTGCATGCCTCATTGTGCCCATTTCCCCCAAACTCGGTAGTTAAGGGTTCCTAGATGCCCCCTAGCTGCAGCCAAAAATGGGGGTCTCTGGACCCAAAGGGCCCCGAAATGACATTGCTGCAGGTGGACACAGTTGACCGATTTTGGGGGGCCCCCGACATACGGGGCCCCAAACATTGTTAAGCACTTTTCTGCAGCAGAGAATGACATTTTCCGACCCGACTTTGGGGCCCCATATCTCGGGGGCCACTTGGTGCTAGGAACCCCAAATTTGGTATGCAAACCCAGTGGACCTTGCCCCATAACATATTAAAATGTGGTGATCCTATCACCAAGTGCCCCCGAGATATGGGGCCCCAAATTTGGGTCAGAAAATGTTAAGCACTTTTCTGCAGCAGAGAATGACATTTTCCGACCCGACTTTGGGGCCCCATATCTCGGGGCCACTTGGTGCTTGGAACCCATAATTTGGTATGCAAATCCAGTGGAACTACAACTACAACATATTAAATTATTTGGTGATCCTATCAGCAAGTGCCCCCGAGATACGGGGCCCCAAATTCGGGTCGGAAAATTTAATTCTCTGTGCTTGACTCCAGTATAAGCCGAGGGGGGGCATTTTCAGCACAAAAAAATGTGCTGAAAAACTCGGCTTATACTCGAGTATATACGGTATGTAAAATTATTGATCCCTGGAATTCCTCTTTAAAGTGATTGCAAACCCTTTAAAAAAATGTTTCTAATACTTACCTGGTCGATGCAATGGTTTTGCATAGAGCAGCTCCGATCCTCCAACTCTCAGGTCCCCCCGCCGGTGCTTCTGGCTCCACCTCTCCCCACTGAGTGCTCACTATAGCAAGCCGCTTGCTATGGGGGCACTCATGTGGGCTCGCTCCCGATCTGGGCTCTGTGTGTCCATAGACCCAAAGAACGCAGCTTGGCCCCACCTTTTGCTCCCCCCTCACTGGCTGTAATTGACAGTAGTGGGAGCCGATGGCTCCCAGAGCTGTCTCTGAGCTTGTGAGGAGAGAGAAAGCCGAGAGAGCCGCTGCTCTCATGCACAGGGCTAGATAGAGATCGGGCTCAGGTAAGTATATAGGAGGAGGGGTGCATCATAGAGCAGCACCAGCTATATGTATAAAATATGCCGAGATAGTAGCCATGTTGGTTTAGCTCTCTTATTTCTTCCTGTCTGAACACATGGACAATCGCATTGATGAATGTGTGCATCAGCGGAGAACGTTTTTCTAGGACTGGCCCTCATTAGTAAAAAATAAGAGGTGACCCGGACCATCCCCCGACACAACTTCGCTCAAGACTTTCGATCATCGGCTGCTACACAGAATCAAATGTTATTATTTAAAGCAATACCATAAAAAATAAAAAAAAAACGTGTATTTCTATTTTTTTCATAAGTGTTCTACGCCGGGCATTTTCATAGGAGGCCTCACCCCATAGTATCCAGGCAGAGTCACATGGATTCAAAGGGCAAAAACTATTTTCTTACACTCGACGATCTTGAAAAATAAAAATAAAAAAAGACTTTACGGGCCTTGAGAAAATGTTGACAATATATATGGTATAAATATATACATATATAAATATATAATGTGAATGTATAAGAATATGCATTGTACTCTATATTAATATAAGCATGAAATCTATAAATATATATATCTATATATAGATATATATAGATCTATATATATATATAAAAAAAGTATATATATATAAAACTATACATCCTCTGAGCCAGTTCTTCAGACAAGGTAGGCTGGATCGAGAGTCCTCCAACTGCACAGCTCCTTGATGCCTTCAGCTTTGCAGGGCAGCAGGAGATGGGACTCTTCATGCCTGGAAGAAGAGGCAAGTAGTACCTGCCTGGAAGGTACCTGCCCCGAAGATCAGGCAAAGCAGGTACCTGCCCCGAAGATCAGGCAAAGCGGGTACCTGCCCCAAAGTTTAGGCAAGCGGTACCTGCCCCGAAGATCAGGCAAAGCAGGTACCTGCCCCGAAGATCAGGCAAAGCGGGTACCTGCCCCGAAGATCAGGCAAAGCGGGTACCTGCCGCGAAGATCAGGCAAAGCAGGTACCTGCCCCGAAGATCAGGCAAGGCGGGTACCTGCCCCGAAGATCAGGCAAAGCGGGTACCTGCCCCGAAGATCAGGCAAAGCGGGTACCTGCCCCGAAGATCAGGCAAAGCGGGTACCTGCCGCGAAGATCAGGCAAAGCGGGTACCTGCCCCGAAGATCAGGCAAAGCGGGTACCTGCAATTATGCCTACCGAGAACTGTTTATGGAACCTTTCTAAAGATTGTGTAGTATCTCTGGACAAGATGAATGTATAGGAAATATATTATTTAATTAAAATATATTTGAAACAGACGTTTGTACTGGTCATTCCTTAAAAATAAAAAAGCTTGACTGAAGTTTTATATTAATCCTTTCCTGCCTGCCAGCATCCCTTTAAAAAGTTGTGAATTCCAGGGGGGTGGAAAAAAAAATTGACCAATCATGTGAACACTGTGATTGGCTGTCACAGTGGTCACATGATTGGGTGCCGGTTCTGCCATTTACCAATCGTTAGAAGGGACCAAGAGCTGTCTCTCTCAGGTCGGTCTCTGTGCTGGTAGTGTACAGTGAGTGCAGCTCTCAGCATGGTAACATCAGCCAGACGGCCACCCAGCAACACCTATGTGCAGCGAACAGGCGTTAAAGCCCATTCTTTTCGCTGCCACACATATGTGTTGGGCTGTCTTAAAGTGGTTGGAAAATATCTTATTTAGTACCCTGTTTCCCCCAAAATAAGACCTAGCGTGATTGTCGGTGATGGCTGCAATATAAGCCCTACCCCCCAAATAAGCCCTACCCTGTTTCCCCAAAAATAAGACCTACAAGGACTTTAACTAGGGCTTATTTGGGGGGTAGGGCTTATATTGCAGCCATCACCGACAATATGAATAAATATGTGACTCCAATCATTGAGAAGGAAGAAACTAAGAAAAATCCAAAGTGAGAAGGGTTCAAACGGTTTATCCGGTTGATAGTCCCACATGCCATGATGGAAACTGGAAATCGCAGAATAGTCAAGGTGTCAACTACCAAGCTTCTAAGCCAGGGATTGTGGGTTTGTGTCCCATCTGGGGTGCCAACTGAAATAATATGCTAATATAAATATTATCCGAGGGTGGTTACAGATTCCCTCTATTTATTCCATATATGTATTAATTTGTCTATTCCTAGTTAGCTAGTTTATTAAAACTCTGATAATGTTACTGTTGATAGCATAATAATATAAGGTTAGCTATGAAAACAAACACACTGCTTAATAAAACAACGTCTTATTTATTTCTCAAGTAAATAGGAAAATCGGGACCGACACCGAGCATTTGCGCGAGTACTTGTATTCGCACAAATGCTCCCAATGCCTTTTCCGATACCCGGTCGGCGGGCGGAGTCAGAGGGTGGGCGGAGATGGCGGGCGGAGTCAGCAGGTGGACGTAGAGGACTGGCGGAGTCAGCCTGTGTAATGAGACACATTACAAGGGGGCGTGTGTGAAGGGGGTGTGTCTTCTGCTGCCCTGTACCTCGCTGTGACAGAGATTGAAGCTGAGTTTACTTTCACTTTCCTATCTTCTCTGGAGATCCAGGTACAAAACTACAGAGAGAGATCAGTGGACCAAGGAGTACCAAGATGGACATCGCAAGCAGCCTTTTCTTTTCATGGCATTTCAGTGCCTGCCCATGGGTGCCCATAAATGTCACCTATTAGTGCCCAATGCCTGCAAGTGCCACCTGTCAGTGCCAGCCACCTGTCAGTGCCAGCCACCTATCAATGCTCATAAGTGCCTTATCAGTGCCAGACACCTATCAATGCCATCTATCAGTGCCAAATGCCCATAAGTGCCCCTATCAGTGCCAGCCACCTATCAGTGCCAGCCACCTGTCAGTGCCATCTATCAGTGCCAGCCACCTTTCAATGCCATCTATCTGTGCCAGCGACCTGTCAGTGCCATCTATCATTGCCAACCATTTGTAAGTTCCAGCCATCAGTCAGTGCTCATCAGTGCTGCATATCAGTGCCCATCAGTGCCACCTAATCCTATCAGTGCTGCATATCAGTGCCACCTAATCTGTATTGTGCTCTGAAACATGACATTAAAAGAAAAGTATCGGTAATTGGTATCGGCGAGTACTTGAAAAAAAGTATCGGTACTTGTACTCTGTCTTAACCACTTCCCGACCGGCGCACACAGATATACGTCGGCAGAATGGCACATACAGGCAGGAGGGCGTATATATAAGTCCCTCCTTAATGCCTGTCGTGCCATCGGGAGCGTGCCGTGAGCGGCGCGCTCCCGCG
Organism: Lithobates sylvaticus; assembly: GCA_028564925.1. NCBI lineage: Eukaryota > Metazoa > Chordata > Amphibia > Anura > Ranidae > Lithobates > Lithobates sylvaticus. The sequence continues at coordinate 609,074,293 of CM053029.1, forward strand.
CCGGTCGGGACCCCCGCGATCGTCTCACGGGAAGGCTGAACGGGGAGATGCCGAGATAAACAGCATCTCCCCGTTCTGCCTAGCAACTAGTGACGCCGATCTCTGCTCCCTGTGATTGGAGCAGAGATCAGCATTCACTAGCTGACAGCCACGCCCCCCACAGTAAGAAACACACCCCTAGGCATACTTAACCCTTACACTGCCCCCTTGTGGTTAACCCATTCACTGCCAGTGACATTTATACAGAAATCAATGCATTTAAATAGCATTAATTGCTGTAAAAATGACAATGGTCCCAAAAATGTGTCAAAAATGTCCGATGTGTCCGCCATAATGTCGCAGTCACAAAAAAAATCGCAGATCTCCGCCATTACTAATAAAAAAAAAATTATTAATAAAAATGCTATAAAACTATCCCCTATCTTGTAAACGCTATAACTTCTGCGCAAACCGATCAATAATCGCTTATTGCGATTTTTTTTACCAAAAATATGTAGAAGAATACGTATCGGCCTAAACTGAGGGAAAAAAATTTTTTTATATATTTTTGGGGGATATTTATTATAGCAAAAAATTAAAAATAATGCGTTTTTTTTTCAAAATTGTCGCTCTTTTTTGTTTATAGCGCAAAAAATAAAAACCGCAGGGGCGATCAAATACCACCAAAAGAAAGCTCTATTTGTGGGAAAAAAAGGACGTCAACTTTGTTTGGGAGCCACGTCGCACGACCGCGCAATTGTCAGTTAAAGCGACGCAGTGCCGAATCGCAAAAAGGGGCCTGGTCCTTTGGCTGCAAATTGGTCCGGTCTGAAAGTGGTTAAAAAAGTGGTATCGGGACAACCCTAGTGATTATATGTCAGTATTACATTGTATATCCCTGTAGGTTGCGTCGTTCAGGTGCTTATCTAATAGTTTCTTAAAACTATCGATGCCCCCCGCTAAGACCACCGCCTGTGGAAGGGAATTCCACATCCTTGCCGCTCTTAAGCCCCATACACACGCGCGGATTATCCGAGGACCAGGTCCGTCGGATCATGTCCGTCGTACTTTGTCCGATGTTGGTGTTGCATACACACGGACGGACAAAGTTGTCGGAAAATCCGATCATTCTGAACGTGGTGACGTTCGTTGCGTACGACGGGACTACGTAGAGGCTAGTAGCCAATAGCTTTGGTCTTGTAATGTGATCTGAGCATGCGTGGCACTTTGTCCGTCAGGAATTCGATACACACGATCGGATTTGGTGTGATCGGACCTTGTTGTCAAAAAATCTATCCAGCAGGAGATAGGACTTTGTCCGTCGGACAATCCGACGTACACTGTCCGATGGTGCATACACACGGTCGGATTTTCCGACAACATTGTCCGATAGGACAGAATCCATCGGAACATCCGACCGTGTGTATGGGGCTTTACAGTAAAGAACCTCTACGTAGTTTAAAGCGGTTCTGCACTCTTTTTTTTTTGGGCTATATGCCTAGGGCATATAGCTCAATTGGGGGACTTACCTGTTCCATCTTCCATCTCGATCGCCGCCGGTTTTCATCTTCATCTGCTTCTTGTCTTCTTCTTGTCTGCTGGGGTCCATCTTGCCTGTGGGCATGTGAAACCCCACAGGCACTTTAGATGGCCCAGCATGCACCGCCGTTACTCGCGCGTGCGCAGTAACGGCACATCTGCCGACATCTCACGAGATTTCGGAAGATGTGGCCGAAATCTCGCGAGATTTCGGAAGATGCCCGCACTGACTCCTGGGATCAATGACACCAGATCCCAGGAGACAGTGCGGCGTGACGACGATCGACGCAGAGACCCCGCCCGCCGCCGAAGAGAGAGAAGACCGGAAGTCATCAATTACAAGGTAAGTAAAAAAAAAAAAAAAAAAAAAAACATTTCATTTAGTACTCTTTGCCTGATTTGGAAGGCAAAGAGATTTACTAAATGAAATGGGTGCAGAACCGCTTTAAGGTTAAACCTCTTTTCTTCTACTTTTAATGAGTGGCCACATGTCTTGTTAAACTCCCTTCCGCGAAAAAGTTTTATCCCTATTGTGGGGTATTTGTATGTTAACATTGTATATGTGTGACCCCCCCTTGCTAAGAGTGGTCTATGTGCACTTTATTTACAACATCAAAGCCAGCGTCCCAGGTTATGGAACGCTCCTCCTAAACCTCCAGGTAGCGAAACTCCTTTCCAGGGACCCTTTGTTAACATCTTCAAGCCATCCATTCAATCTTCTGTATGAGCGCCGCTGATTTTGCCCTCTGCTGCTGCAACAAAGCCGCTTAGCAGGTCACACGGCGCTTGTAAAGTCAATATTCGGTCCTTCTCAGTGGGACGTCTCTTTCAGCTCAATCTTCTATCACCAGGCAATCACAGTATGTAACCATAAAAACAACCATAGTGTAGTACTTGAAAAATTGTGTTTATTATCCACTTGATTAACGGGCACTTAACCCCCTTCCTGCCCCAGGACAATTTTCAGCTTTCAGCGCTGTCACACTGTGAATGACAATTGCGCGGTCATACAACGCTGTACCCAAATTATATTTTTTATCATTTTCGTAATGCAAATGGAGCTTTCTTTTGGTGGTATTTAATCACTGCTGGGTTTTTTTATTGTTTGCTAAAAAAAAATGTAAAAAGACCGAAAATGTTGTAAAAAGACCGAAAATGTTGAAAAAACAAAACAAAAAAAAAAACTGTTTCATAGTTTGTTATAAACATTTGCAAACAGGTAATTTTTCTCCTTTTTTGATGGGCACTGATAAGGCGGCACTGATGGGCACTATTAGGTGGCACTGATAGGCAGAGGCGGCTCTAGGCTTTGTGAGGCCTTAGGCAAAACTTACACATGAGGCCCCAATCACTCCCATAATAGGAAAAAAAATACAAGCACAGAAAAGAGGGTGAGATAAAGAGGGGAGAGAGAGAGAATCAGTGTTTGAGCACAGGCAAATTAGGAGGCCGCGAGGCCCCTGTGAGTGCGAGGCCTTAGGCGACCGCTTAATTTGCCTAATTAGAGAGCCGCCTCTGCTGATAGGTACTGGTAGGTGACACTGATAGGCAGAACTGATAGGTGGCACTGGTGGGCATTGATAGGTGGCCCTGGTGGGCACTGATAGGTGGCCCTGGTGGGCACTGGTAGGTGGTACTGGTGGGCACTGCTTAGCAGCAGTGGGTGTCCGTGTGCGGCACTGATGTCCCTCTGACAGAAGCCGGTAATCGGCTTTTTCTTTTCTCCTCATGCTGTCAGAGTGAGAAAAAAAGCCAATTACGATCTTCTGTTTACATTACGTGATCAGCTGTCAATCACGTGGTAAGGGGCCGGGATCGGAGTCTGTGATCAGGGGCTGTGATTAGGGATGAGCCGAACCCCCCCCCCCCCCCCCGGTTCGGTTCGCACCAGAACATACCGAATAGGCAAAAAATTTGGCAGAACACCCGAACACCGTTAAAGTGGGACACGAACATGAATAATCAAAAGTGCTAATTTTAAAGGCTTATATGCAAGTTATTGTCATTAACCACTTCCCGTGGTTCAGATAACCTGACTGGGCGTCATATGGCCATACATGTGGGGGCGCGCATCGCGGCGATCGGTGGAGCGGCGTGTCAGTCTGACACACCGCTACACCGATCTCGGTAAAGAGCCTCCAGTGGATGTTACATAGTTACATAGTTAGTTAGGTTGAAAAAAGACACAAGTCCATCCAGTTCAACCACAAATAAAAAAATAAATAAAAAAAAAAAAAAAAAAAATATATATATATATATATATATATATATATATATCATACAATCCCATATACCCCATTCTATACCCACAATTGATCCAGAGGAAGGCAAAAAACCCCAGCAGAGCATGCTCCAATTTGCTAAAGCAGGGGAAAAAAATTCCTTCCTGATCCCCCGAGAGGCAATCGGTTAAGTTAAAATAGTAATAACTAACAGTTAAAATCACAGTAATCAGCATAGGAATTCTCCACAATCCTAAAGAGCAAACAACTGTACCTCCCTCCTCGGCCAGACGTGACGTCACCCGGCTCCTCCCAACGTGTTTTGTCCTGTCCTGCGGTTTCCCGTTTACATCACGGCGTGTGGGACTATCATCCTGATTTTCCCTTTGAACCCTTCTCACTTTGGATCTTTTTAAGTTGCTTCCTTCTCTGTGATTGGAGTCACATACGGTATCTTTCACTAAATACAGCCGGATAAAACAAAAACTTTGTCTGTCTTCATTTCAGGCTGCAAAGCAACAAAATGTGATTATTTTTAAGGAGGGGGGGGGGGTGATTCTTTTCTATATCCGCTGTATGTAAATCATTTATCCCAAAAGGAAAAGAACTGTTAATGTAACTGTTTATAAAGTGTTATTTTTGGCTTTAATTTGTTAGTGTGTGCAAATCTGCTAGTCCACCTTACACTCCCCTCCCCCCCTCCACTGACAACGACGCTGTCCAAAGGTGCCCCCTGTGCTCCTTCATCCAGAGTAGGGGTGCTCTAATAAAAGAGGTGTGTTACTAGCCAGATCACCAGGTAAAAAACAAAGGGGAAAAATGACTAAAAAAAGAAAACTAATGCTGCCACCACCAGGGCCGTCTTTAACCGCTTCCCGACCGCCTCACGCAGATATACTGCGGCAGAATGGCACGGGCAGGCAAAATCACGTACCTGTACGTGGCCCTTTAATTGCCTGCCCGTGGAGCTCCGTGACCTCGGCCGCGGGACCAGCGGACCCGATCGCCGCTGGTGTCCCGCGATCGGGTCACAGAGCTGAAGAACGGGGAGAGATCTGTGTAAACAAACCTCTCCCTGCACTTCCTACACTGCCTGTCACTAATCGGCTGTTCCCGGTCATCGGGAAAGCCGATCAATGACGTCAGACTTCAGCCCCGCCCCCAATGTAAAAAAAACACACACACGTCACAGCCCATAACCCCTCCCCTCCCCCTAGTGGTTAACTCTTTCACTGCCAGTGTCATTTATACAGGAATCAATGCATTTAAATAGCACTGATTGCTGTATAAATGATAATGGTCCCAAAAATGTGTCAAAAATGTCCGATGTGTCCGCCATAATGTCGCAGTCACAATAAAAATCGCTGATCGCCGCCATTACTAGTAAAAAAAAAAATATTACTAAAAATGCTATAAAACTATTCCCTATTTTGTAAACGCTATAACTTTTGAGCAAACCAATCAATAATCGCTAATTGTGATTTTTTTTTTTACCAAAAATATGTAGAAGAATACGTATCGGCTAAACTGAGGAAAAAAAAAAATTTTATATATTTTTTGGGGATATTTATTATAGAAAAAAGCAAAAAATATTGCATTGTTTTCAAAATTGTCGCTCTATTTTTGTTTATAGCGCAAAAAATAAAAACCGCAGGGGCGATCAAATACCACCAAAAGAAAGCTCTATTTGTGGGAAAAAAAGGACGTCAATTTTGTTTGGGAGCCACGTCGCACGACCGCGCAATTGTCAGTTAAAGCGACGCAGTGCCGAATCGCAAAAAGGGGCCTGGTCCTTTGGCTGCCAATTGGTCCGGGGCTGAAGTGGTTAATATTGATTGGACCCTGGGCAAACATTTTCTTTGGGCCCCTCCTGAATCCACTTATCAACTATTTGTGGGCAGTGCGGGGCTTAAGGGGCAGCTGCTTTGGCCCCCCCCCCACAACAATGTCTGTACCCGGGGCAGCAGCCCCTTTTGCCCCACGTTAATGCCGGCCCTGGGCCCACCATATCTAATGATTGGTAAGCTGCAATGTATGAAAATTTTAGTTTTGGGTTTAATACGCAGTAACATAATAGCCAAAGAGGAAAAAAATAGCTTTCAGCAGGTTTAAAAATCTCATTGCTGATCCTTAGCGATGGGCGGCTGCGAAGCGCCATTGATCGCCCCATAATCCCTTTTCATCCGTTGGACGGTGTGACTTGGAATACAGCACATCGCCTCTGCTATTAGGACAGGATGAATATACTAATAAACAGGATTTATGTTATCTGCGCACCAAGCTGTTCACAGCGGGACCTCCGGGGAATTACCGAACATAAAATAATAAAGACATAAACAAAACTTCAAAAGAAAAATAGAAGCGTGGATGTCCCAGATGCATAAATCACAGATTCCCCCCCCGCCCCCCCCCCCGCGAGGAAGAGACGAGTTCTCTTATACAATCTATGATCGAGCTCCAGGAACGGTGCGACCGCCCAACCCCCCCCCCCCCCATCCCGGCAAATCACGGGGGAACAACAATAACACTTGCTGCATATTGCACAGCAATTTCCAATTGTAATGGAATCGCTGCGCTCCAGTGATCTGCAATCGTTCCTCACTGATGTGGTACCTCCCCCCCTCCCCCTCTTCATGACCAGGACCATTCTTTGCTATTCAGCGATGTGTTAAGCCGGCCATAAGGCCCCTTTCACACTGGGGCGTTTTTCAGGCGGTACAGCGCTAAAAATAGCGCCTGTACAGCGCCTGAAAAAATCCGACCCCATTCACTCCAGTGTGAAAGCCGGCGGGCTTTCACACTGGGGCGGTGCGCTAGCAGGACGGTAAAAAAAGTCCTGCTAGCAGCATCTTTGGAGCGGTATAGGAGTGGTGTATTCACCGCTTCTATACCGCTCCTTCCCATTTATTTGAATGGGACACCGCGGTAATCCCGCCGCAATGCGCCGCTACGGCGGCGCTCTGCGGGGGGTCTTTAACCCTTTTTCGGCCACTCGCGGGGGGTAAAACCGCACCGCGAGCGGCCGAATACCGCGGCTAAAACGACGGTAAAGCAGCACTAAATATAGCGCTGCTTTACAGTCACCGCGGCTCCCGCCCCAGTGTGAAAGGGGCCTTAGACATGTGCACTGACAAAAAAAATGTGTTTGTTTTTGTTTCATTCGATTTTTTACTTTTTTCAGAAATATGGAAATTCGAAAATTCAGAAACTCGAAATTTCAGAAACTCGAAAATCCGAAAATTCGAATTTCCGAATTTCAAATTTCCGAATTTCAAATTTCAAATTTCCGAATTTCGAATTTCAAATTTCCGAATTTTAAATTTCCGAATTTCAAATTTCCGAATTTCAAATTTCCAAATTTCCGAATTTCCGAATTTCCGAATTTCAAATTTCCGAATTTCAAATTTCCAAATTTAAATTTCTGAATTTCAAATTTCCGAATTTTCAAATTCAAATTCGGAAATTCGGAAATTTGAAATTCGGAAATTTGAAATTCGGAAATTTGAAATTCGGAAATTTTAAATTTGAAATTCGGAAATTTGAAATTCGGAAATTTGAAATTTGAAATTCGGAAATTTGAAATTTGAAATTCGGAAATTTGAAATTTGAAATTCGGAAATTTGGAAATTCGGATTTTCGGATTTCCGAATTTTCAAGTTTCTGAATTTCCCAATTTCCATATTACTGAAAAGAGTAAAAAAACGAATGAAACAAAAACAAACACATTTTTTGTCAGTGCGCATGTCTAATGGCCGGCTTAACACATCGCTGAATAGCAAAAAATGTTCCTGGTCATGAAGGGGGGGAGGGGGGGGAGGTACCACATCAGTGAGGAACGATTGCAGATCACTGGAGCGCAGCGATTCCATTACAATTCAATTTCAAATTTCTGAATTTCAAACTTCCGAATTTCCGAATATTCACATTTTCAAATTTACGAATTTGAAAATCTTAAAAAAAGAAAGAAAATCAGTAAAATTCGAAATAATAACTAACTATTAAATTATAGGTATTGGAATTTCCTTTCAAATATGCACTGTCACTGTACTAATGACACTGGCTGGGAAGTGGTTAACATCAGGGGTGCTCAAAGGGTTAAAGGTGTGCCTAGCCAGTGTTTATGTGTACTGTGTGCTGCTTTCACTTAGACCCCTTTCACACTGCAGCGCCGCTAAAACAGCGCTAAAGCACCGGGCCGTTTTTGTGGCGCTTTTTTTTGGGGTGCTAGCGGGGCAGATTTTTTAAGGTCACGTGACAACGAGAAGAAAAAGAACAAAACAAAAATTTAAAAAAGTCCTGTTTTGCGGCGCTCTCGAAAATGATTTTAAGGCGCTTTGGAAGCGCTGCCCGTTCATTGCTTTCATCGTTTTCGGAGCGTTATTTATAGTGCTTCAAAGTCGCCCCACAGATGCAGCTTTGCAGGACTTTTCCTAACGTCCCGCAAGTGCACCGCCCCTCCCCCCAGTGTGAAAGCACCCATTGCAAAGAACGGGGGGGGGGGGGGGGGGCAGTTTTCAGGCGCTTTTTAGAGGCTATTTCTAGCGCTAAAACGCCTGAAAAAACGCCTCGGTGTGAAAGGGGCCGAAAGGAATGAAATTTGCAGGGAAACAAAATCCATCACATCCCCCAGGACAGGACGGAGCTCTCCTTTCACGCTGGCGCTGCCCGTGCGTTAGTGGTAAAGCGCCGCTCGTTTAAGCTTTTCGCCCGCTAGCGGGGCACTTTTAATCCCAAAGGAGGGGTTAAAAACGCCCCCGTGTGTCATCCGTTGGCCGGCACCCACTGATCGGCATCTACTGTGACTAATCACCCCCTACTAGACATGTGCGATTCGTTTTGTACAAATCGGAAATTGTTAAGAATTCTCGAAAATTCGTACATTCGGGAGGATCAGAAATACGAATTTTCATGCATAAGAATTTTGTACGAAATTTCGTATACGAACTTCGGAATCCAAATTCTGTTACAACAGAATCGGACAGAATGTTCGTTAATTACGATTATTCGTTATGATGAAGTTAAAAAACCCCAGGAAGTCATCACAGCACAGGGATGGTGGGAGCCCCTCATAATGAGCACAGCACAGGGATGGGGGGAGCCCCTCATAATGGGCACAGCACAGGGATGGTGGGGGCCCCTCATAATGAGCACAGCACAGGGATGGGGGGAGCCCCTCATAATGAGCACAGCACAGGGATGGGGGGAGCCCCTCATAATGGGCACAGCACAGGGATGGTGGGGGCCCCTCATAATGAGCACAGCACAGGGATGGGGGGAGCCCCTCATAATGGGCACAGCACAGGGATGGTGGGAGCCCCTCATAATGGGCACAGCACAGGGATGGGGGGAGCCCCTCATAATGGGCACAGCACAGGGATGGTGGGAGCCCCTCATAATGAGCACAGCACAGGGATGGGGGGAGCCCCTCATAATGAGCACAGCACAGGGATGGTGGGAGCCCCTCATAATGAGCACAGCACAGGGATGGGGGGAGCCCCTCATAATGGGCACAGCACAGGGATGGGGGGAGCCCCTCATAATGAGCACAGCACAGGGATGGGGGGGGCCCTCATAATGGGCACAGCACAGGGATGGGGGGAGCCCCTCATAATGAGCACAGCACAGGGATGGTGGGGGAGCCCCTCATAATGAGCACAGCACAGGGATGGGGTGAGCCCCTCATAATGAGCACAGCACAGGGATGGTGGGGGCCCCTCATAATGAGCACAGCACAGGGATGGTGGGAGCCCCTCATAATGAGCACAGCACAGGGATGGTGGGGGGCCCTCATAATGATCACAGCACAGGGATGGTGGGAGCCCCTCATAATGAGCACAGCACAGGGATGGTGGGAGCCCCTCATAATGAGCACAGCACAGGGATGGTGGGGTCCCTCATAATGAGAACAGCACAGGGATGGGGGGAGCCCCTCATAATGAGCAGCACAGGGATGGTGGGGGCCCCTCACAATGAGCACAGCACAGGGATGGGGGGAGCCCCTCAAAATGAGCACAGCACAGGGATGGGGGGAGCTCCTCATAATGAGCACAGCACAGGGATGGGGGGAGCTTCTCATAATGAGCACAGCACAGGGATGGTGGGAGCCCCTCATAATGAGCACAACACAGGGATGGGGGCAGCCCCTCATAATGGGCACAGCACAGGGATGGTGGGAGCCCCTCATAATGAGCACAGCACAGGGATGGTGGGGGCCCCTCATAATGGGCACAGCACAGGGATGGTGGGAGCCCCTCATAATGAGCACAGCACAGGGATGGGGGGAGCCCCTCATAATGAGCACAGCACAGGGATGGTGGGAGCCCCTCATAATGAGCACAGCACAGGGATGGGGGGAGCCCCTCATAATGGGCACAGCACAGGGATGGGGGGAGCCCCTCATAATGGGCACAGCACAGGGATGGTGGGGGCCCCTCATAATGAGCACAGCACAGGGATGGGGGGAGCCCCTCATAATGAGCACAGCACAGGGATGGTGGGAGCCCCTCATAATGAGCACAGCACAGGGATGGGGGGAGCCCCTCATAATGAGCACAGCACAGGGATGGGGGGAGCCCCTCATAATGAGCACAGCACAGGGATGGGGGGAGCCCCTCATAATGAGCACAGCACAGGGATGGTGGGGGCCCCTCATAATGAGCACAGCACAGGGATGGGGGGGCCCCTCATAATGAGCACAGCACAGGGATGGTGGGAGCCCCTCATAATGAGCACAGCACAGGGATGGTGGGAGCCCCTCATAATGAGCACAGCACAGGGATGGGGGGAGCCCCTCATAATGGGCACAGCACAGGGATGGGGGGAGCCCCTCATAATGAGCACAGCACAGGGATGGGGGGGCCCCTCATAATGGGCACAGCACAGGGATGGGGGGAGCCCCTCATAATGAGCACAGCACAGGGATGGGGTGAGCCCCTCATAATGAGCACAGCACAGGGATGGGGGAGCCCCTCATAATGGGCACAGCACAGGGATGGTGGGAGCCCCTCATAATGAGCACAGCACAGGGATGGGGGGAGCCCCTCATAATGGGCACAGCACAGGGATGGCAGGAGCCCCTCATAATGAGAACAGCACAGGGATGGTGGGGGCCCCTCATAATGAGCACAGCACAGGGATGGTGGGAGCCCCTCATAATGAGCACAGCACAGGGATGGGGGGAGCCCCTCATAATGGGCACAGCACAGGGATGGTGGGGGCCCCTCATAATGAGCACAGCACAGGGATGGTGGGGGCTCCTCATAATGAGCACAGCACAGGGATGGTGGGGGCCCCTCATAATGGGCACAGCACAGGGATGGTGGGGGCCCCTCATAATGAGCACAGCACAGGGATGGTGGGGGCCCCTCATAATGAGCACAGCACAGGGATGGTGGGAGCCCCTCATAATGAGCACAGGGATGGGGGGAGCCCCTCATAATGAGTACAGCACAGGGATGGTGGGGGCCCTCATAATGAGCACAACACAGGGATGGTGGGAGCCCCTCATAATGAGCACAGCACAGGGATGGGGGGAGCCCCTCATAATGAGCACAGCACAGGGATGGTGGGAGCCCCTCATAATGAGCACAGCACAGGGATGGGGGGCCCCTCATAATGGGCACAGCACAGGGATGGTGGGAGCCCCTCATAATGAGCACAGCACAGGGATGGTGGGAGCCCCTCATAATGAGCACAGCACAGGGATGGGGGAGCCCCTCATAATGTGCACAGCACAGGGATGGTGGGAGCCCCTCATAATGAGCACAGCACAGGGATGGTGGGAGCCCCTCATAATGAGCACAGGGATGGGGGGAGCCCCTCATAATGAGTACAGCACAGGGATGGTGGGGGCCCTCATAATGAGTACAGCACAGGGATGGGGGGAGCCCCTCATAATGAGTACAGCACAGGGATGGGGGGAGCCCCTCATAATGAGTACAGCACAGGGATGGTGGGAGCCCCTCATAATGAGTACAGCACAGGGATGGGGGGAGCCCCTCATAATGAGCACAGCACAGGGATGGGGGGAGCCCCTCATAATGAGCACAGCACAGGGATGGGGGAGCCCCTCATAATGAGCACAGCACAGGGATGGTGGGGGAGCCCCTCATAATGAGCACAGCACAGGGATGGGGGGAGCCCCTCATAATGAGCACAGCACAGGGATGGGGGGAGCACCTCATAATGAGCACAGGGATGGTGGGTGCCCCTCATAATGAGCACAGCGCAGGGATGGTGGGAGCCCCTCATAATGAGCACAGCACAGGGATGGTGGGGGCCCCTCATAATGAGCACAGCACATGGATGGTGGGAGCCCCTCATAATGAGCACAGCACAGGGATGGTGGGAGCCCCTCATAATGAGTACAGCACAGGGATGGTGGGGGCCCTCATAATGAGCACAACACAGGGATGGTGGGAGCCCCTCATAATGAGCACAGCACAGGGATGGTGGGAGCCCCTCATAATGAGCACAGCACAGGGATGGGGGGAGCCCCTCATAATGAGCACAGCACAGGGATGGTGGGAGCCCCTCATAATGAGCACAGGGATGGGGGGAGCCCCTCATAATGAGCACAGCACAGGGGTGGTGGGAGCCCCTCATAATGGGCACAGTACAGGGATGGTGGGAGCCCCTCATAATGAGCACAGCACAGGGATGGTGGGAGCCCCTCATAATGAGCACAGGGATGGGGGGAGCCCCTCATAATGAGTACAGCACAGGGATGGTGGGGGGTCCCTCATAATGAGCACAGCACAGGGATGGTGGGAGCCCCTCATAATGAGCACAACACAGGGATGGGGGAGCCCCTCATAATGAGCACAGCACAGGGATGGGGGGAGCCCCTCATAATGAGCACAACACAGGGATGGGGGAGCCCCTCATAATGGGCACAGCACAGGGATGGTGGGAGCCCCTCATAATGAGCACAGCACAGGGATGGTGGGGGCCCCTCATAATGAGCACAACACAGGGATGGGGGGAGCCCCTCATAATGGGCACAGCACAGGGATGGTGGGTGCCCCTCATAATGAGCACAGCACAGGGATGGGGGGAGCCCCTCATAATGAGCACAGCACAGGGATGGTGGGTGCCCCTCATAATGAGCACAGCACAGGGATGGTGGGAGCCCCTCATAATGAGCACAGCACAGGGATGGGAGGAGCCCCTCATAATGAGCACAGCACAGGGATGGTGGGGGCCCCTCATAATGGGCACAGCACAGGGATGGTGGGAGCCCCTCATAATGAGCACAGCACAGGGATGGGAGGAGCCCCTCATAATGAGCACAGCACAGGGATGGGGGAGCCCCTCATAATGGGCACAGCACAGGGATGGTGGGGGCCCCTCATAATGAGCACAGGGATGGTGGGAGCCCTCATAATGAGCACAGCACAGGGATGGGGGAGACCCTCATAATGAGCACAGCACAGGGATGGGGGAGACCCTCATAATGAGCACAGCACAGGGATGGGGGCCCCTCATAAGGAGCACAGCACAGGGATGGGGGGAGCCCCTCATAATGGGCACAGCACAGGGATGGGGGAGCCCCTCATAATGAGCACAGCACAGGGATGGGGGCCCCTAATAATGAGTACAGCACAGGGATGGGGGGAGCCCCTCATAATGAGCACAGCACGGGGATGGTGGGGGCCCCTCATAATGAGCACAGCACAGGGATGGTGGGAGCCCCTCATAATGGGCACAGCACAGGGGATGGGGGGAGCCCCTCATAATGGGAACAGCACAGGGATGGTGGGGAGCCCCTCATAATGGGCACAGCACAGGGATGGGGGAGCCCCTCATAATGGGCACAGCACAGGGATGGTGGGGGGTCCCTCATAATGAGCACAGCACAGGGATGGGGGGAGCCCCTCATAATGGGCACAGCACAGGGATGGGGGGGTTCCCTCATAATGAGCACAGCACAGGGATGGGGGGAGCCCCTCATAATGGGCACAGCACAGGGATGGTGGGGGGTCCCTCATAATGAGCACAGGGATGGGGGGGGGAGCCCCTCATAATGGGCACAGCACAGGGATGGGGGGAGCCCCTCATAATGAGCACAGCACAGGGATGGCGGGGGGTCCCTCATAATGAGCACAGGGATGGGGGGAGCCCCTCATAATGGGCACAGCACAGGGATGGGGGGAGCCCCTCATAATGAGCACAGCACAGGGATGGGGGGAGCACCTCATAATGAGCACAGCACAGGGATGGGGGGAGCACCTCATAATGAGCACAGCACAGGGATGGGGGGAGCCATTCATCATAATGAATTCGTATTTCGTACGAATCCAAATAAAATTTCGGACACGAATTACGAATTAATGTTAATACGAAACGTAACAAAACAAAAAAATTTATTGACGGCGCACATTGATGGCGCACATGTCTACCCCCCACTAGGAGAGCAGAATCACGTATATATATATATACTGTATGTGATTCTGCACAGAGCAGAGTAAAGCTACAATAGAGCCGTCATTAACTAGTTATGGGGTTTTTGTCCGCAGGCTGCGATTTTAATGGAACGCTCTAATGAGTAGGAGAGATAATATTAATATATACAAAATAAGTACAGCGCTAATAAAATAACAGCATAACAATATTTTCGAATTGAAAAGTGAAAAAAATATGTAAAAAGGAAAACTAAAGCAGAGGAAAAAGGGGAAAATTTCAGTCCATGAATAAAGTGTAACGCAAACATCCATCCATTGTGAGATATCGGTGGCAAATTGCAAAGATTGAAATCGTGAAAAATCCTTTAACCACTTTCGGCCCCGGACCATTTTGCTGGCCAAAGACCAGAGCACTTTTTGCGATTCGGCACTGCGTCGGTTTAACTGACAATTGCGCGGTCGTGCGGCGTGGCTCCCAAACAAAATTGACGTCTTTTTTTTCCCCACAAATAGAGCTTTATTTTGGTGGTATTTGATCGCCTCTGCGGTTTTTATTTGTTGCGCTATAAACAAAAAAAGAGCGACAATTTTGAAAAAAAAAAAACATTATTTTTAACTTTTTGCTATAATAAATATCCCCCAAAAGTATATAAAAAAACGATTTTTTTCCTCAGTTTAGGCCGATACGTATTCTTCTACATATTTTTGGTAAAAAAATCGCAATAAGCGTTTATTGATTGGTTTGCGCAAAAGTTATAGCGTTTACAAGATAGGGGATAGTTTTATGGCATTTTTATTAATTATTTATTTTTTACTAGTAATGGCGGCGATCAGCGATTTTTATTGTGACTGCTACATTATGGTGGACACATCGGACATTTTTGACACATTTTTGGGACCATTGTCATTTATACAGCGATCAATGCTATACAAACGCACTGATTCCTGTGTAAATGACACTGGCAGTGAAGGGGTTAACCACTAGGAGGCAGTGAAGGGGTTAACCACTAGGAGGCAGTGTAGGGGTTAACCACTAGGGGGCAGTGTAGGGGTTAAGTGTGTCCTAGGGAGTGATTCTAACGGTGGGGGAGGGGGGCGTGGCTACGTGTGGCACGTCACTGATCTCTGCTCCCGATCACAGGGAGCTGTGATCAGTGACACTGTCACTAGGCAGAACAGGGAGATGCTTGCTTACATTAGCATCTCCCCATTCTTCCTCTCCGTGAGACGATCGCGGGTATCCCCGCGGACATCGAGTACCCGCGACCCGACTCACGGAGCTTGCTGCGGGCGCGCGCGCGCTGCCGGCCGCCTCTTAAAGGGCAACGTACAGTTACGTGATTCTGCCTGTACGAGCCATTCTGCCGCAGTATATCTGCGTGAGGCGGTCGGCAAAAGCGGTTAAAGAATGTGCATCCAACTCCACACCCAAGTGAGTAAGTCGCCTGCTTACCAGCTATCGGTGAGTACTAAAACAGTAGTCTCACGCAACGCACGGAAACCGGTCTCTCCAAGACCCTTAAAGATGTCTGGAACCACAGCTAGGACGATGCCACTCAAAAAATATAAAATAAATGGCTTCCATAGTGCAGTACTTTATAAAATTGAGTTTAATATAATAAGTGGGTGGCACTTACAGGATATAAAACGTTCAAAGGCCATACAGCAATGTGTCTCGTAATGGAGGCCGCGGCGTCTCCTCAGGCTTCCCTTCACTTCCTATTCCGTTTGCCCATCAACCTCCTGAGAGGAAAAACGTGATGACTTCACCAGTTCCTGGCCAATCCCCAGACGACGTCCGATAGACTGAAACGCGTAGGGTGGAGCTTACAACGGTGACGCCTACAACGGTGACACCATCACGTTTTTCCTCTGAGGAGGTTGATGGGCCTCTCAGGAGGCCCTAAAATGCCAGGACAGTACAATGACATGGCACCTGGGCCAATCACTGCAGCACCATTTCCAACAACTGTGATAGGCTGTATATGGTGGACACATCGGTCACAGATCACGCCGCTGCGTGCCCAATGAGGATGTACGGGTAGGTTCTCCTGGAACTAGAGAGCACCCACCTGGCCATCTATATCCACTGGCAGTTAATAAAAGTGGGCCCGACAAGCCCTAAAACAAAGTCTGGCCTGGCCGGATCTCAAAAAAAGCTAATAATCCCCCCAAAGATGTCAGCTGTAAGAGTGGCTCTGCAGCCTCCTGGGATGTGTGACGTGTCCCAGGAGGCTGTGGGCAAGGGCAGGGAGGGCCAAACTGATGTCATCTTTGTTTTCAGCAAGCACTGAGGAAGTGGGGGGCGGGAGTGGGATCCTGTCAAAATTAGGTACTCAATGTGTTAGGGGCTGGGTGAGGAAGAGGATAAGTGGACCTTTGGGTGAAGCAAACAAAATAATACCTAATAATGATTGAACGTCAGCAGTACACTCCCACCTCTATGAGTAAGCCCTGTAGATAGTGCCGATCCTGACCTCCCTGGGGCCCTAAGCAAAATTCTGCTAAGGGGCCCTCTACCTGATCCCTGATGCCGTGAGCTATGTAAACCATTTGCCATTGCCACACAGTCACACCTGACACTTCAGTGCTCCCAATACAATCCTCCCTTCCTTTAAACAAAAAACAGTGCCTCCCCTTACATCAGGGTCCCCAGAGAGCCTCCCCTTACATCAGGGTCCCCAGAGAGCCTCCACTTACACCAGGGTCCCCAGAGAGCCTCCACTTACACCAGGGTCCCCAGAGAGCCTCCCCTTACACCAGGGTCCCCAGAGAGCCTCCCCTTACACCAGGGTCCCCAGAGAGCCTCCCCTTACACCAGGGTCCCCAGAGAGCCCCTCCTTACACCAGGGTCCCCAGAGAGCCCCCCCCCCCTTACACCAGGGTCCCCAGAGAGCCCCCCCTTACACCAGGGTCCCCAGAGAGCCCCCCCTTACACCAGGGTCCCCAGAGAGCCCCCCCTTACACCAGGGTCCCCAGAGAGCCCCCCCTTACACCAGGGTCCCCAGAGAGCCTCCCCTTACACCAGGGTCCCCAGAGAGCCTCCCCTTACATCAGGGTCCCCAGAGAGCCCCCCCTTACACCAGGGTCCCCAGAGAGCCTCCCCTTACATCAGGGTCCCCAGAGAGCCTCCCCTTACATCAGGGTCCCCAGAGAGCCTCCCCTTACACCAGGGTCCCCAGAGAGCCTCCCCTTACACCAGGGTCCCCAGAGAGCCCCTCCTTACACCAGGGTCCCCAGAGAGCCCCCCCTTACACCAGGGTCCCCAGAGAGCCTCCCCTTACATCAGGGTCCCCAGAGAGCCCCCCCCCCTTACACCAGGGTCCCCAGAGAGCCTCCCCTTACATCAGGGTCCCCAGAGAGCCTCCACTTACACCAGGGTCCCCAGAGAGCCTCCCCTTACATCAGGGTCCCCAGAGAGCCCCTCATTACATCAGGGTCCACAGAGAGCCTCCCCTTACATCAGGGCCCCAGAGAGCCCCTCCTTACACAGGGTCCCCAGAGGGTCCCCCCTATTACATTAGTGTCCCCAGAGGGCCCCCTCTTACATCAGTGTCCCCAAAGGGCCCCCTCTTACATCAGTGTCCCCAGAGGGCTCCGCCCTTACATTAGTGTCCCAGAGAGCCCCCCTCTTACATCAGTATCCCCAGAGGCCCCTCTCTTACATTAGTGTCCCCAGAGAGCCCCCCTCTTACATTAGTGTCCCCAGAGGCCCCCCTCTTACATCAGTGTCCCCAGAGGGCTCCATCCTTACATTAGTGTCCCCAGAGAGCCTCCCTCTTACATTAGTGTCCCCAGAGAGCCCCCCCTCTTACATTAGTGTCCCCAGAGGCCCCCCTCTTACATTAGTGTCCCCAGAGAGCCCCTCCTTACACAGGGTCCCCAGAGATCCCCCCTCTTACATCAGTGTCGCCAGAGGGGCCCCCTCTTACATCAGTGTCCCCAGAGGGCTCAGTCCTTACATTAGTGTCCCCAGAGAGCCCCCCCTCTTACATTAGTGTCCCTAGAGCCCCCCTCTTACATCAGTGTCCCCAGAGAGCCCCTTCCTTACATTAGTGTACCCAGAAAGCCCCCCCTCTTACATCAGGGTCCTCAAACAGCTGACTCCCCCCCTTGCAGAGGTTCCCCTGTACCTGGCTGGTGGAGGTGGGAGGAGGCGATCGGCAGCTCTATGCGGTCCACAGGCAGGGAAATCTCCCTGGGGCTAGTAGTTCTATCTCCGAATGTATACAGCTGAGAGGGGAGGGGCCTCTGACTCGGGCATCAGCAACAGTGTTCAAGCAGAGTGAAAGTGTAACTGATACCTGCCTGGGTCAGAGGCCCCTCCCTTCTCCTCTCCACTGTATACACTGACACTCGAGAGAGTAATACAAGCCCCAGGGAGATCCCGCCGCCCACACAGGCACCATAGAGCTGCCGCCAGCCAGAGGTGCAGGGGGATGCTGGGTCTTGGGGGCCCCCCACATCGGTATAACGGAAGGGCCCAGTCGCAAATGCGACTGCAGCGACCCCCTAAAGTTTCGCCACTGGATGTTGTAAACATTAATTGACGCACTATGACACGAGGGGGAGGCGGGGCCTCGAGTAATTTGCGGGGCCCTACGCAGCTTGCCTAGTGAGCGTATAGGGCGGATCGGCTCTGCCTGTAGGGTGGGGTGAAACGCGTAACTGGGGGCGTGGCCAGGGGGGAAGCCAGACTTGAAGACACATCTCATCTCTCTGCACTTCAGCTGGATCTCTGGGTGGGAGGCATCTTATTAGTTGTTTCAATGAATGATAATGAGATGGAGAACAAGCAATAAATATACAACAGAAACACAACAATTAAAGAACCATTTTTATTTATTGAGCATTAAAACATGCAAAATTACAAAGTGATGCAGAGGCTGCACCTGGTAGGTAATGGCACCCTGGTATGAAAAATAGAAATGAGGAGATGATGAAGGTCTTTAGGCCACGGACTCAAGAAAGGCAGATTACATGTTTGACTGAAAAACGGATCAGAACCTTTCTCGAGACTGGAGGTGACAATTTTATTTTCTTGGTAGACGAGATTGTAAAGCTGCACAATTAATCGTTAAAAAAAATCGCAACCTGATTCAACCCCCCTGACGATCTCTATTGCAGAGTTTCCCGATTCTTTCATATAAGGAGTGGAGAGACTTATCTGCTCACTCAGCTGTCAAAAGAAAAAATCCAGGCAGTCTTCCAAGCTTTTAAAATGAAACATTGTAACTAAGTCTTCCTTCTTAGATCAAAGGGATAAACTTCTGTGTGTAAAGAAAAAATCCAGGCAGTCTGCCAAGTTTTTAAAATGAAACATTGTAACTAAGTCTTCCTTCTTAGATCAAAGGGATAAACTTCTGTGTGTAAAGAAAAAATCCAGGCAGTCTGCCAAGTTTTTAAAGTGAAACATTGTAACTAAGTCTTCCTTCTTAGATCAAAGGGATAAACTTCTGTGTGTAAAGAAAAAATCCAGGCAGTCTGCCAGGTTTTTAAAATGAAACATTGTAACTAAGTCTTCCTTCTTAGATCAAAGGGCTAAACTTCTGTGTGTAAAGAAAAAATCCAGGCAGTCTGCCAAGTTCTTAAAATGAAACATTTTAACTAAGTCTTCCTTCTTAGATCAAAGGGATAAACTTCTGTGTGTAAAGAAAAAATCCAGGCAGTCTGCCAAGTTTTAAAAATGAAACATTGTAACTAAGTCTTCCTTCTTAGATCAAAGGGATAAACTTCTGTGTGTAAAGAAAAAATCCAGGCAGTCTGCCAAGTTTTTAAACAACATGTACCGTATATACTCGAGTATAAGCCGACCCAAATATAAGCCGAGGCACCTAATGTTACCACAAACAACTGGGAAAACTTATTGACTCGAGTATAAGCCTAGGGTGAGAAATAAGT
The DNA here is from genome assembly GCA_028564925.1 of Lithobates sylvaticus. Classification (NCBI taxonomy): domain Eukaryota; kingdom Metazoa; phylum Chordata; class Amphibia; order Anura; family Ranidae; genus Lithobates; species Lithobates sylvaticus. The sequence goes on from CM053029.1 coordinate 609,094,337, forward strand.
GGAAAGTGGAAAAAAGGGTCAACAATGCCCATTTACAGCCTCACTGTGCCCATTTGCAGCCATAGGTCCCCCGAACTTCAAGTTAAGGGTTCCTAGATGCCCCCTAGCTGAAGCCAAAATGTGGGGTCTCTGGACCCAAAGGGTCCCAAAATTACATTGCTGCAGATGGACACAGTTGACTGACTTTGGGGCCCTGTATCTCGGGGCCACTTGGTGCTAGGAACCCCATCTTTGGATATGTTGTAGTGGTAGTTCCACTGGGTTGAATTTGGGGTTCATCGGTCGACCTCTACCCTGGAGCCAAAGGGTCCTGAAATGACATTGCTGCAGATGGACACAGTTGACCGACTTTGGGGCCACTTGGTGCTAGGAACCCCAAATTTGGTGTGCAAACCCAGTGGAACTAGCACTACAACATATCCATATAGATGGGGATCCTATCACCAAGTGGCCCCGAGATACGGGGCCCCACGTCAGTTCGGATAATGTCAAGCACTTTTCTGCAGCACAGAATGACATTTTCCGACCCGACTTGGATATGTTGTAGTGTTGGTTCCACTGGGTTTGCACACCAAATTTGGGGTTCCTAGCACCAAGTGACCCCGAGATACGAGGCCCCAAAGTCGGGTAGGGAAATGTCATTTTCTGCTACAGAAAAGTGCTTGACTCCAGTATAAGCCGAGGGGGGCATTTTCAGCACAAAAAAAATGTGCTGAAAAACTCGGCTTATACTCGAGTATATACGGTATATGCAGGAAGTTTAACCACTTAAAGTCTAAATCTTTTTCTGACACTTGTTTAAGTTAAAATCAAATATTTTTTTTGCTAGAAAATTACTTGGAACCCACCAAACATTATATATATTTTAGCAGAGACCCTAGGGAATAAAATGGCAATTGCTGCAATATTTTATGTCTCTCTGTATTATCCAAAATTGCGTTTGAAAGACCTTCAAACGCTATTTTTTTGGGGAAAAAAATACACTTCAATGAATAAAAAAATAAAAAAGAAACAGTAAAGTTAGCCCAATTTTTTGGGTTTTAACCACTTCAGCCCCGGACCAATTGGCAGCCAAAGGACCAGGCCCCTTTTTGCGATTCGGCACTGCGTCGATTTAACTGACAATTGCACGGTCGTGCGACGTGGCTCCAAAACAAAATTGGTGTCCTTTTTTTCCCACAAATAGAGCTTTCTTTTGGTGGTATTTGATCGCCCCTGCGGTTTTTATTTTTTGCGCTATAAACAAAAATAGAGCGACAATTTTGAAAAAAAATGCAATATTTTTTGCTTTTTGCTATAATAAATATCCCCAAAAAATATATAAAAAAACATTTTTTTTCCTCAGTTTAGGCCGATACGTATTCTTCTACATATTTTTGGTAAAAAAAACGCAATTAGCGATTATTGATTGGTTTGCGCAAAAGTTATAGCGTTTACAAAATAGGGGATAGTTTTATAGCATTTTTATTAATATTTTTTTTTTTACTAGTAATGGTGGCGATCAGCGATTTTTATTGTGACTGCGACATTATGGCGGACACATCGGACATTTTTGACACATTTTTGGGACCATTGTCATTTATACAGCAATCAATGCTATTTAAATGCATTGATTCCTGTATAAATGACAGTTGTAGTGAAAGAGTTAACCACTAGGGGGAGGGGAGGGGTTATGGGCTGTGACGTGTGTGTGTTTTTTTACATTAGGGGGCGGGGCTGACGTCATTGATCGGCTTTCCCGATGACCGGGAACAGCCAATCAATGACAGGCAGAGTAGGAAGCGCGGGGAGAGGTTTGTTTACACAAACCTCTCCCAGTTCTTCAGCTCCGTAACCCGATCGCGGGACAACAGCGGCGATCGGGTCCGCTGGTCCCGCGGCCCGGGTCACGGAGCTCCCGACCGGGTCGCGCGGGCGCCGCTGGCGGCACGCGCGCGACCCACGGGCAGGCAACTTAAAGGGGACGTACAGGTACGTGGTTTTGCCTGCCTGTGCCATTCTGTAGACGTATATCTACATGAGGCGGTCGGGAAGCGGTTAATGTGAAAGATGATGTTACGCCACGAGAATCGTGAGAGAATCGTCATCCATCTTCTAAGCAAAAAAATTGTGATTCTCATTTTAGCCAGAATCGTGCAGCTCTATGAGATTGGATCCGGAGCCGAGGAAAATAAAGAGGACCTGGAAGACCTCAGACAAGAAATATTACTAAAGAAACGATAACCCTGGAGGTAGCCAACCTTATTGGATTTATAAATTACTTGGAATTTCATTTTATTGCTGCGACATAGAATGACCTCTGTCCATAGCATTATTTTCAGTTTTTAACTATTTCCAGATCTCCAGCACACAGGACCTCATCGATGGCAAAGTCGCTGTCGGTGACGGGGATGGAGGGACAGATCTGCTCCTGGAAAGCCAACGCGATGGTGTGTGGCCTGGAAGAAAGTTGCTGGTTGTAGCGTTCCAAGAATGTGTCGTAATATCCTTTACCCCGTCCCAAGCGATGGCCGTCCTTATCAAACCCAAGTCCTGGCACAAGAACCAGATCTAGTCCTCCTGGAATAAACAGGTGACAAAAGATAAGTCAGGCTTCAGATCAATTCACACGTTCTATGGTTAGGACCTGGTTTTTGACTTCCTCGATGGCCTTCAAAATCCTGGCCATAAAGAGAAGGCGTTCACCCCCTGTTGAGGTCTTTCAAAACTAAAGGACTTCACAAGCCTTCACAAGACTTCACAAGAAAAAATCCAGGCAGTCTGCCAAGTTTTTAAAATGAAACATTGTAACTAAGTCTTCCTTCTTAGATCAAAGGGATAAACTTCTGTGTGTAAAGAAAAAATCCAGGCAGTCTGCCAAGTTTTTAAAGTGAAACATTGTAACTAAGTCTTCCTTCTTAGATCAAAGGGCTAAACTTCTGTGTGTAAAGACAAAATCCAGGCAGTCTGCCAAGTTTTTAAAGTAAAACATTGTAACTAAGTCTTCCTTCTTAGATCAAAGGGATAAACTTCTGTGTGTAAAGACAAAATCCAGGCAGTCTGCCAAGTTTTTAAACAACATGTACCGTATATAGTCGAGAATAAGCCGACCCGAATATAAGCCGAGGCACCTAATTTTACCACAAAAAACTGGGAAAACGTATTGACTCGAGTAAAAGCCTAGGGTGAGAAATGTGCAGCTACTGTAAGTGGAAAAGAGGGTCAACAATGCCCATTTGCAGCCTCACTGTGCTTATTTGCAGCCATAGGTTCCCCGAACTTCAAACTTGGTAGTTAATATTTCCTAGATGCCCCCTAGCTGCAGCCAAAATTTGGGGTCTCTGGACTAGAGGTTGACCGATATGGGTTTTTCTCTGGTCGATGCTAGAAATCGTGGCGGCTGATGGCCGATATATGATGCCGATTTTTTTGGGCCGATTTTTTTTTTTCCCTTCATCTCATAAAATCTAACAGTTAGACACCTTTTACACTGGGGCGTTTTTCAGGCGCTTTTGGGCTAAAAATAGCACCTGAAAAGTGCCTGCAAAACGGCTCCCCTGGCTTTCACACCGAGGCGATGCGCTGGCAGGACGTTAAAAAAAGTCCTGCAAGCAGCATCTTTGGAACGTTGTACACCGCTCCTACGCCACTCCTGCCCATTGAAATGAATGGGCACCGCTGCCGAAGCGCCTGCAATGCGATTTGGCAGCTGCGCTTCACGGGCGCATTTAACCCCTTCCTCGGCCGCTAGCTGGGTTATAAGTGACCCGCTAGCAGCAGAATAGCGCAGCTAAAATGACGGTAAAGCACAGCTAAAACTAGCTCCAGTGTGTAAGCATTGGTTTGCGCAAAAGTTATAACGTTTACAAAATAGGGGATAGTTTTATAGCATTTTTATTAATATTTTTTTTTTACTAGTAATGGCGGCGATCAGCGATTTTTATTGTGACTGCGACATTATGGCGGACACATCGGACATTTTTGACACATTTTTGGGACCATTGTCATTTATACAGCAATCAGTGCTATTTAAATGCATTGATTCCGGTATAAATGACAGTGGTGGTGAAAGAGTTAACCACTAGGGGGAGGGGAGGGGTTATGGGCTGTGACGTGTGTGTTTTTTTACATTAGGGGGCGGGGCTGACGTCTGACGTCATTGATCGGCTTTCCCGATGACCGCGAACAGCCGATCAATGACAGGCAGAGTAGGAAGCGCGGGGAGAGGTTTGTTTACACAGACCTCTCCCCGTTCTTCAGCTCTGTGACCCGATCGCGGCACACACCAGCGGCAATCGGGTCCGCTGGTCCCGCGGCCGGGGTCACGGAGCTCCCGACCAGGTCGCGAGCGTGCCGCTGGCGGCGCGCGCGCGACCCACGGGCAGCCAATTAAAGGGCCACGTACAGGTACGTGATTTTGCCTGCCCGTGCCATTCTGCCGCAGTATATCTGCTTGAGGCGGTCGGGAAGCGGTTAAATACACAAACCGGTAATCAAAACTTTTGGACGAAAAAAAAAAAATGGGCTAACTTTACAGTTTTTTTAAAATTCGTGTAATTTTTTCCAAAAAAATCGCGTTTGAAAGACCGCTGCGCAAATACAGTGTGACATAAAATATTGGAAAAAACGCTATTTTATTCCATAGGGTCTCTTCTAAAAAATATATATATATATAATGTTTGGGGGTTCCAAGTGATTTTCTAGCAGAAAATACAGGATTTTTACTTGTAAGCAACAAGTGTCAGAAAAGAGTTCAGTTCATTGATAAGTGTAAACATTGTATCTCTTTGGTGTTTTCTTTGCAGAATGCCCAGAGAGGAGAGACAAGTCGCTCCACAGAAGACTTCAGGCAACTTGCATTGACTTCTATTACAGGAGTCATTTGCAAGTCGCGGCTGAAGTTATAATCGGCCTTTTTTATCAGCACAATCGGCCGATGCCGATTAATTAAAAAACGCCAAATATCGGCCGATATATCGGTCGACCTCTACTCTGGACCCAAAGGGTCCTGAAATGACATTGCTGCAGATGGACACAGTTGACTGACTTTGGGGCCCTGTATCTTGGGGCCACTTGGTGCTAGGAACCCCAAATTTGGTTTGCAAACCCAGTGGCACTAACACTACAACATATCCATATAGATGGGGTTCCTATCACCAAGTGGCCCCGAGATACGGGGCCCCAAAGTCGGTTCGGAAAATGTCAAGCACTTTTCTGCAGCAGAGAATGACATTTTCCGACCCGACTTGGATATGTTGTAGTGTTGGTTCCTCTGGGTTTGCACACCAAATGTGGGGTTCCTAGCACTAAGTGGCCCCGAGATATGGGGCCCCAAAGTCGTGTCGGAAAATGTAATTCTCTGCTGCAGAAAAGTGCTTAACTCCAGTATAAGCCGAGGGGGGCATTTTCAGCACAAAAAAAATGTGCTGAAAAACTCGGCTTATACTCAAGTATATACAGTTCTCTCTCTCTCTCTCTCTCTCTCTCTCTCATTTTTTTTAGCAGCGACCCTAGAGAATAAAATGTCAATTGTTGCAGTTTTTTTTCATTTCACACTGTATTTGCGGTTTTTCAAAAGCAATTTTTTCTTTTGGAGACAATACACTTTAACCACTTAAGCCCCGGACCGTTTGGCTGGCCAAAGACCAGAGCGTTTTTTTCTTTTGCGATTCGGCACTGCGTCGCTTTAACTGACAATTGCGCAGTCGTGCGACGTGGCTCCCAAACAAAATTGACGTCCTTTTTTCCCCACAAATAGAGCTTTCTTTTGGTGGTATTTGATCACCTCTGCCGTTTTTATTTTATGCGCTATAAACAAAAAAAAAGCGTCAATTTTGAAGAAAACGTCATTATTTTTAATTTTTTTGCTATAATAAATATCCCCAAAAAATATATAAAAAAACATTTTTTTTTCCTCAGTTTAGGCTGATATGTATTCTTCTACATATTTTTGGTAAAACAAAAAAAAAAAATGGCAATAAGTGATTACTGATTGGTTTGCCCAAAAGTTATAGCGTTTACAAAATAGGGGATAGATTTATGGCATTTTTTGTTAATAATTTATTTTCTATTAGTAATGGCGGCGATCAGCGATTTTTATCGTGCCTGCGACATTATGGCGGACACATCGGACACTTTTGATGTGATTTTGGGACCATTCACATTTATACAGCGATCAGTGCAATTAAAAATGCACTGATTACTGTGTAAATGTGACTGGCAGTGAAGTGGTAAATCACTAGGTAGCGCTGTAGGGGTTACGTGTGTCCTAGGGAGTGTTTCTAACTCGGGGGGGAGGGGCTGTGTGTGACACAACACTGATCACCGCTCCTGATCACAGGGTGCTGTGATGAGTGTCCTGTCACTAGGCAGAACGGGGAAATGCTTGTTTACATCAGCATTTCCCTGCTCTTCCTCTGCGTGAGACGATTGCGGGTATCCCCACGGACATCGAGTCTGCGGGACCCGTGATCACGCTCACGAAACTCCTGGCAGGCACGTGCCCGCGACCCGCCTCTTAACCACCTGAGATCCACGCTATAGTCGAATGATGGCTACAGCACGGATCTAATTTGCCGGAACTACGTCTATTGACGTCGTCCCGTTCACGAGCGGTCTGCGCGCCCCCTGAAGGGCGCGCGCGGCGCGCTCTGTGATCAGCGAGTCTGTGCTACGTATTAGTGCTTCTGTCATCAGTGCCACGTATCAGTGCCACCTGTCATCAGTGCCACGTCAGTGTCACATGTCATTGTCCTGGTGCTCCAGGGCCTTCAAAAGTGTAATAGGGAGTCAACAAGTTAGATGTGTAATTTATGCTCCTAGAACACGTGATGGCGCTCCCTGCATGTTGGGCCTCTCTATGTGGCCAGGCTGTGGAAAAGTCCCACACATGTGGTATCGTAATACTCAGGAGGAGTAGCAGAATGTATTTTGGGGTGTTATTTTTGGTATACACATGCCATGTGAGAGAAATAACCTATCACAATGACAATTTTGTGGGAAAAAAAAAATCTTAATTTTGAAAAGAATTGTGGAAAAAAATGACAACATCAAAAAGCTCACCATGCCTCTTACTAAATACCTTGGAATGTCTACTTTCAAAAAAGGGGTCATTTGGGGGGTATTTGTACTTTCCTGGCTTGTTCGGGTCACAAGAAATGAGATCGGCCACCAGTGCATCAGGTGTGATCAATTTTGTGATTCAATTTTGTTAGACTCTCTAACTTCCACAAAGACCAAATAATATCCACAAATTTGGGTTATTTTTACCAAAGATATGTAGCAGTATAAATTGTGGCCAAAATTTATGAACAAAAATTTATAATTTGCAAAATGTTATCACAGAAACAAAGAAAAATGCCTTTTTTAACCGCTTCAGCACCGGGCCATCTTTTACCCTTCCTTACCAGAGCACTTTTTGCGATTCGGCACTGCGTCGCTTTAACTAACAATTGCGCGGTCGTGCGACGTAGCACCCAAACAAAATTGACGTCCTTTTTTTCCCACAAATAGAGCTTTCTTTTGGTGGTATTTGATCACCTCTGCGGTTTTTATTTTTTGCGCTATAAACAAAAGAAGAGCAACAATTTTAAAAAAAAACACAATATTTTTTACTTTTTGCTATAATAAATATCCTATTTTTTTTTAAAAAAAAAACTATTTTTTTTCCTCAGTTTAGGCCGATACGTATTCTTCTACATATTTTTGGTAAAAAAAAAAAAAAATCGCAATAAGCGTATATTGATCGGTTTGCGCAAAAGTTATAGCGTCTACAAAATAGGGGATAGATTTATTGATTTTTTTTTTTTTTTTTTTTTTACTAGTAATGGCGGCGATCTGCGATTTTTTTTTCGTGACTGCGACATTGCGGCGGACACTTCGGACACTTTTGACACATTTTTGGAACCATTCACATTTACACAGCGATCGTTGCTATAAAATTGCAGTGATTACTGTGTAAATGTGACTGGCAGGGAAGGGGTTAACACTAGGGGCGCTGCAGGGGTTAATGTGTTCCCTAATAGAAGTGATTCTAACTGTGGGGGGAGGGGACTCGAGGGGAGGAGACCGATCATGTGATCCTCCATACTGGGATCACATGATCGGTCTCCTCTCCGCTGACTGGACGTGGAGCTGTGTGTTTACACCCCATCATTACACACACAGCTCCACGTACCCGCCCGGTCCCGTTGTTTTTAACGGGCAATCGCGGGTGCCCGGCGGACATCGCGGCCGCCGGGCACTCGCACCGGGTCCCGAGGCGGCCGGGAATCCGAGGACGTCATATGACGCACATCCAGGATGGGAGATCCACCTTGTGGGCGTCATATGACGGCGGGCGGTGTTGAAGTGGTTCAAAAAAAAAATTGTCTTTTTTCATCAAATACCACCAAAAGAAAGTTCTATTTGTGGGGAAAAAAGGACAAAAAATTAATTTGGGTTCAGTGTTACATGACTGAGTAATTGTCATTCAAAGTGTGAGAGCACCGAAAGCTGAAAATTGGTCTGGGCAGGACGGGGGTTTAAGTGCCCAGTGGGTAAGTGGTTAATAAAAAAGATTTTGTAAAAACCAAAAAAAGTGTATTTTTTCCCCAAAAAACTGCGCTTGTAAGGCGGCTGTGCGAATACGGTGTGACATAAAGTAATGCAACGACCGCCATTTTATTCTCTAGGGCAGGGGAAAGGCAACCTCGGCCCCCCAGCTGTGGTGAAACTACAAGTCCCATGAGACATTGCAAGACCCCGACAATCACAGGCGTGACTCCCCGAGGCAGAGGCATGATGGGATTTGTAGTTTTCAAAACAGCTGGGGTGCCGAGGTTGCCTACTCCCTGCTCTATTTACCTAGAAAAAATGGTGATGTGTTCAATACATATTTTACCCGCTGGCCATGTTTGGTCTCGAGATGTTCAGAGATGAGCCCCCCCCCCCCCCAGTTAAGTTACCGTATATACTCGAGTATAAGCCGAGTTTCTCAGCACATTTTTTTGTGCTGAAAATGCCCCCCTCGGCTTATACTGGAGTCAAGCACTTTTCTGCAGCAGAGAATGACTTTTCCGACCGACTTTGGGGCCCCATATCTCGGGGACACTTGGTGCTAGGAACCCCTAATTTGGTGTGCAAACCCAGTGGAACTATCACTACAGCATATGCAAAGATGGGGTTCCTAGCACTAAGTGGCCCCGAGATACGGGGCCCCAAACTCGGTTCGGAAAATGTCATTCTCTGCTGCAGAAAAGTTCTTGACATTTTCCGAACTGATTTGGGGCCCCGTATCTCGGGACACTTGGTGCTAGGAACCCCAAATTTGGTATGCCAACCCAGTGGAACCAACACTACAACATATCCAATGAGATGGGGTTCCTAGCACAAGTTCCTTAGCCCCAAAATCGGTCAACTGTGTCCATCTACAGCAATGTCATTTCGGGACCCTTTGGCTGCAGCTAGGGGGCATCTAGGAACCCTTAACTACCAAGTTTGAAGTTCAGGGGACCTATGGCTGCAAATGGGCACAGTGAGGCTGCAAACGGGCACAGTGAGGCTGCAAATGGGCATTGTTGACCCTCTTTTCCACTTACAGAAGCTGCGCATTTCTCACCCTAGGCTTATACTCGAGTCAATAAGTTTTCCCAGTTGTTTGAGGTAAAATTAGGTGCCTCGGCTTATATTCGGGTCGGCTTATACTCGAGTATTATACGGTAATTACAAAAGATCTGATATTTAGCACTATCACAGAAGGAGAGTGGAATGTGAAGACGGTATCGTTACCGTTGGTGATGATCTGATCCACTCTGTACAGTAAAACATTTTGTAAAAGGACTTTGCCGGCAACTTGGCTGATTTCCATTTGCAGACGATATATCCGGTTTCATTGGTTGTTTGAAGATTTTTTGTTCGCACACATTCATTGCTTGGGAAGTGCTCGATGACATTTACAATAGAGTATCGAGTTCTATGGAAGGCTCTGTGACAAAATCTTCTCCTCCTTTCCTCGACCATTGTGAACCTACAAACCTCCCGGCTCCAAAGGAACACAAACCTCCCACACTATGACACGTACGAGGAGCCGATATATTCCTGTCTGGAGTTAAAGCAGAACTGAACTCTCTCAATCTACATGAACTGTATTCAATACCTTTACGCTGCTAGCATTAGTGAATAGATAGGTTTATTATATTTACTTGTCTTAACCACTTAACCACCGGGCACTTTTAAACCCCCTTCTCGCCCAGGCCAAATTTTCAGCTTTTATCGCTGTCGCACTTTGAATGACAATTGCGCGGTCATGTAACACTGTGCCCAGATGACATTTTTACAATTTCTTTCACACAAATAGAACTTTCTTTTGGTGTATTTAATCACCACTGGGGGGGTATTTTTTGCTAAACGAAAAAAGACCGAACATTTCGAAAAAAAAGAAAAACAAACAAACAGTTTTTCTAAGTTTTGGTTATAAAATTTTGCAAATAAGTAATTTTTCTTCTTCACTAATGGGCACTGATAGGTTGCACTGATGAGGCTACACTGAGGGGCACTGATAAGGTTGCACTGATGGGCACTGATGAGGCTGCAATGATGGGCACTGATGAGGTTGCACTGATGGGCAGTAATGAGGTTGCACTGATGGGCACTGACAAGGTTGCACTAATGAGGCTGCACTGATAAGGTTGCACTGATGCGGTTGCATTGATGGGCACTGATGCGGTTGCATTGATGGGCACTGATGGGGGTTGCACTGATGGGCACTGAGGAGGCTGCACTGATGGGCACTGAGGAGGCTACACTGATGGGCACTGAGGAGGCTACACTGATGGGCACTGAGGAGGCTACACTGATGGGCACTGAGGAGGCTACACTGATGGGCACTGAGGAGGCTACACTGAGGAGGCTACACTGATGGGCACTGAGGAGGCTACACTGATGGGCACTGATGAGGAGGCACTGTTGGGCACTGATGAGGAGGCACTGATGAGGCTGCACTGATGGCCATTGATGAGGCTACACGGATGGGCACTGATGAGGCTACACTGATGGGCACTGATGAGGTTGCACTGATGGACACTGATGAGGCTGCACTGATGGGCACTGAAAAGGCTACACTGATGGGCACTGAAAAGGCTACACTGATGGGCACTGATGAGGCTGCACTGATGGGCAGCACCAGGGCCACTGCTAAGGCAGCGCAGTCAGCCTTCCTGTATCAGGCACGGGCCCATGAGTTCAAAAGGGGGACTTATTGCTGACTCTTGTGGATCCCCCTGCAGCGCTGTCAGCTTCTCTTCTTTTTCCCTCCGGCTGCACTGCAGGGGGATCAGTTCTTGAATCTGCGCCCCGTTCCACTTGCTCCCATGACCCATGTGTCCCTCTGCCGCGCAGTGCTTCTGGCCTTCCTCCCTTCCTACCCCACCAGTGGGCGCTGTGGGCACACAGGGGGATTGATTTCAGGATGTAGAGCGGGAAGGATGGAGGAGCACAATATGCCGAAAACTTGAACTAAAATGATCTGCATGGTCAAGTTGCCAGAAAGAAGCCTTTACTGAGCCAATGCCACAAAAAAAGCCCAGTAAGGCGTGTCAAAGTGTTGTTGGGCATATTGTAACCGGGCTTTTTTTGTGGCATTGGAGCAGTAAAGGCTTCTTTCTGGCAACTCAACCATGCAGCTAATTTTTGTACTATCGTATTGTGCTCCTTAAAACAACCACACCATCTTTTTCAAGATCAGCCTGGTTACCTGTGGTGGTTTTCTTTGTATCCCGAACAATTCTTCTGGCAGTTGTGGCTGCAATATTTCTTATTCTATCTGACCTTGGCTTTCTATCAAGAAACCCCCTGAATTTTTCACTTCCTAATAAGTGATTGAACAGTACTGACTGGCAAATTTAGGGCTTTGGTTAACTTTTTATGTCTTTTTCCATCTTTCTAAAGTTCCGCTACCCTGTTACGCAGGTCTTTCGACAGTTCTTTTTCTGCTCCCCGTGGCTCAGTATCTAGTCTGCTCAGTACATCCATGTGAGAGCTAACAAACTCATTGACTATCTATACACAGACACTAAATGCAATTTAAAAAGCCACATATGTGGGAAATTAACCTTTAACCACTTCAGCCGCCCGGAGGATTTTACCCCCTTCCTTACCAGAGCACTTTTTGCAATTCAGCAATGCCTCGCTTTAACTGACAATTGCGCGGTCGTGCGACGTGGCACCCAAACAAAATTGACGTATTTTTTCCCCCCACAAATACAGCTTTCTTTTGGCGGTATTTGATCACCTGTGCGGTTTTTATTTTTTGCGCTATAAACAAAAGAATAGCGACAATTTTGAAAAAAACACATTATTTTTACTTTTTGCTATAATAAATATCCCATTTTTAAAAAAAAAAAAAATTCCTCAGTTTAGGCCGATACGTATTCTTCTACATAATTTTTGGTAAAAAAAAAAATCGCAATAAGCGATTATTGATTGGTTTGCGCAAAAGTTAAAGCGTCTACAAAATAGGGGATAGTTTTATGGAATTTTTTTTTATTTAATTTTATTACTAGTAATGGCGGTGACCTGCGATTTTTTTCGTGACTGCGACATTGCGGTGGACACTTCGGACACTTTTGACACATTTTTGGGACCATTCACATTTACATAGCGATCAGTGCTATAAAATTGCACTGATTACTGTGTAAATGTGACTGGCAGGGAAGGGGTTAACACTAGGGGGCGCTGCAGGGGTTAATTATGTTCCCTGGGAGTGATTCTAACTGTGGGGGGGGGAGGGGACTCACAAGGGGAGGAGACCGATCAGTGTTCCTCTGTAAAGAGAACACACCATCGGTCTCCTCTCCTCTGACAGCACGTGGATCTGTGTGCCGGTGCTTGTGGCCGACGGTCGCGTTGACGGGCACGAGAGGCAGAACACGGAAGTGTGTGTGTAAACACACAATTCCCTGTTCTGTGAGGAGAGACAGATCGTGTGTTCCCAATAGCTAGGAACAACGATCTGTTATTTCCTCTAGGTCAGTCCCCTCCCCCTACAGTTAGAAAACACACACAGGGAACACACTTAACCCCTTTATCCCCCCCCCCCCCCCTAGTGTTAACCCCTTCCTGCCAGTGAAATTTTTACAGTAATCAGTGCATTTTTTTTTTATAGCACTGATCGCTGTATAAATGACAATGGTCCCAAAAATGTGTCAAAAAGTGTCCGCCGCAATATCGCAGTCCCGATAAAAATCGCAGATCGCCACCATTACTAGTAAAAAAAAAAAAAAAATGCAATAAATCTATCCCCTATTTTGTAGACGCTATAACTTTTGCGCAAACTATTCAATATACGCTTATTGCGATTTTTTTTACCAAAAATATGTAGAAGAGTACGTATCGGCCTAAACTGAGAAAAAATTTTTTTTTTTAAAAAAAAAATGCAATATTTATTATAGCAAAAAGTAAAAAATATTGTGTTTCTTTCAAAATTGTCGCTTTTTTTTGTTTATAGCGCAAAAAATAAAAACCGCAGAGGTGATCAAATGCCGCCAAAAGAAAGCTCTATTTGTGGGGGAAAAAAAGGACGTAAATTTTGTTTGGGTGCAGCGCCGCACGACCGCGCAATTGTCAGTTAAAGCGACGCAGTGCCGAATCGCAAAAAATGGCCCGGTCCTTCAGCAGCCAAATCTTCGGTGGCTGAAGTGGTTAAGCGGACTTATTGCTGCACATTACTGGAATATGAAAGGTTCATGTAGACGTTCACAGAAACATCTCGCTCACCCGTGGACAAAGCTTCCTCCCGGTGCTCCCTCTCCCCGGGCTGGCGGATGTTCCAGGATGTTACCGGCAAGTTGTGAATCTCCTCCACCGAGCTCAGCCTCACCATGTCCATGTGATGGCTGCCACGCTGGTACCGTGGAATGAAGCAGGCTTTGCCTTGCCTGAAGAGGTCGTGTAGGATGTCCCCGGTCTGGATCTCATCCGGCATGTTCAGGAACACAGCGATGCGCTGAGCGGCCCGGTAACGCTCGTGAGACAACAACTGCAAGGACATTCCATCATCAGAAAAGGCGAATAGGCGACACCCATAATATGACTTCATGCGGTGCAGAAACAAATACAGAAGAATCAATATTTTCTCTAGCCGGGATCTGGTGGTGACCGGCGTCTTGGCGTCTTGCTCCTTACTTTGCTCTTTGTACGCAGTTCAGCTCGGCTGCTCCAGCAATAGATTTTTTTAAGATGAAACTAAGTGACTATATACAAGATTTTAGTAATGAGAACGGAATCAGTATATCTGCTCTCCCCAGGACTCTGCATTCACTATATCTGGTCTCCCCAGGACTCTGCATTCACTATATCTGATCTCCCCAGGACTCTGCATTCACTATATCTGATCTCCCCAGGACTCTGCATTCACTATATCTGATCTTCCCAGGACTCTGCATTCACTATATCTGCTCTCCCCAGGACCCTGCATTCACTATATCTGATCTCCCCAGGACTCTGCATTCACTATAGCTGGTCTCCCCAGGACTCTGCATTCACTATATCTGATCTCCCCAGGACTCTGCATTCACTATATCTGATCTCCCCAGGACTCTGCATTCACTATATCTGGTCTCCCACAGTACACAGAACATGGAAATGCAATAGTTTTAGTAAATATAAACTGCTAAATACCTTTTCTTATCAGCAGTATATAGCGGTCTTGTGACTTCTATCAGTGTCTTGTTAAAGCTTGTAGTAGGAGTTTTCATTCTCCTCTGACTGTCCTATGAGGCTGCATGACTCCCTCACCCTCTGTCTGGACAGTGCTGATTGGCCCTGTGTTGATCACATGCACTCTCCCAAGAAAAAACTCTCTAGCAATACACACCAAACTGAGCATGTGCAGAGTGCCTCCAATGCTCTGTACTATCAGCAGATATATTGGGGACAATGAAAGAAGGGGCGGATCAGAGAAGACCGGATCAAACGGCCTTTTTACACAATGCGGAGGATTAACCCCTTAGGTTCCACAGTGAGTATAGCAAGCATGCTTTACTGCATATACAGACTGATTTTACAGTTGTTGGTCTTCAATGTGCTCCAGTCCAGACACGTCATCCTGCAGCTCCGCCAGTGAGCAGCGGCTGCAGGGGAGAGGAGAGAGTGCCGACAACAGCTGGGAGCCCTATGGGTGACGTCACAGCAGCCGGAACTGCCAGCTGTTGTCGAGTGCTCCCTGACACAGGAAAGACTGAGCTCCAGGATCACGTGACCAGACTGGAGCTCTTGACGCTGACAATCAGATTGTGTGACGAGGGAGCGGAGGGGCGGGGCTGAGCCACACTGCCTGTGTCTATAGACACAGGCAACGCAGCTCAGGATCAAACCCGCACATGTGCCACCAAAGAAAGTGGCTTTCTATGGGAATGTTCGCCAAAAGGAGTCAGGAGCGCCGTTGGAGGGACCCCAGAAGAGGAGAATCTGGGCCGCTCTGTGCAAAACCATTACACAGAGCAGGTAAGTATGACATGTTTGTTATTTTAATAAAAAAGAATAAAGCTCTACAATCATTTGGCAATTAGGTGTAGGCTGCATGCCGTTCTAGATTTCTAGATATTGTTGGTTCAGGCCACAGACTGTTAGGATAATAAAGTTGCATATAGCACTGAGTTAATAGTCACCCAATCCAGTCATGACCTTTCCAGCCTCGGCTTGAATAAACACTCCAGTTTACGTCAATGATGGTCGGGGGGGGGGGGGGGTGGGGGGGGAGGGTGAGGCAGACTATAATGACCAAGGGAGGTTTTTTTTTTTAACCTGAGACAGCCACTCGCTTGCAAACCAGCCATCTCCTTGACATGCCCTCTCCCTGTCTGTCTTGGCATTCACCATGTAGGTACTTGCTTGGGGCAAGTGCTGGGAGCCAGAGACAGTCAATCACTAGCAAAGCAGCCATCTCCTTGATATGGCCCCTTCCTGTCTTGGCATTCCTCATGTAGGTACTTGCCTTGGGCAAGTGCTGGGAGCCAGAGACAGCCACTCACTAGCAAAGCAGCCATCTCCTTGACATGACCTCTCCCTGTCATGGCATTCACCATGTAGGTACTTGTCTCGGGCAAGTGCTGGGAGCCAGAGACAGGCCATCTCTAGCAAAGCAGCCATCTCCTTGACATGCCCCCTCCCTGTCTTGGCATTCACCATGTAGGTAGTTGCCTTGGGCAACTGCTGGGAGCCAGAGACAGCCACTCGCTAGAAAAGCAGCAATCTCCTTGACATGCCCCCTCCCTGTCTTGGCATTCCTCATGTAGGTACTTGCCTGGGGCAAACACTGGGAGCCAGAGAGAGCCACTCGCTAGCAAAGCAGCAATCTCCTTGACATGACCTCTCCCTGTCTTGGCATTTACCATGTAGGTACTTGCCTTGGGCAAGTGCTGGGAGCCAGAGACAGTCAATCACTAGCAAAGCAGCCATCTCCTTGATATGCCCTCTCCCTGTCTTGGCATTCACCATGTAGGTACTTGCCTTGGGCAAGTGCTGGGAGCCAGAGACAGTCAATCACTAGCAAAGCAACCATCTCCTTGATATGCCCTCTCCCTGTCTTGGCATTCACCATGTAGGTACTTGCCTTGGGCAAGTGCTGGGAGCCAGAGACAGTCAATCACTAGCAAAGCAGCCATCTCCTTGATATGCCCCCTCCCTGTCTTGGCATTCACCATGTAGGTACTTGCTTGGGGCAAGTGCTGGGAGCCAGAGACAGCCCTCTCTAGCAAAGCAGCCATCTCCTTGACATGCCCTCTCCCTGTCTTGGCATTCACCATGTAGGTACTTGCCTCGGGCAACTGCTGGGAGCCAGAGACAGCCACTCCCTAGCAAAGCAGCCATCTCCTTGACATGCCCTTACCCTGTCTTGGCACTCCTCATGTAGGTACTTGCCTGGTGCAAGTGCTGGGAGCCAGAGACAGACACTCGCTACCAAAGCAGCCATCTCCTTGACATGCCCTCTCCCTGTCTTGGCATTCACCATGTAGGTACTTGCCTCGGGCAAGTGCTGGGAGCCAGAGACAGCCACTCGCTAGCAAAGCAGCCATCTCCTTGACATGCCCCCTCCCTGTCTTGGCATTCCTCATGTAGGTACTTGCCTTGGGCAAACACTGGGAGCCAGAGAGAGCCACTCACTAGCAAAGCAGCCATCTCCTTGACATGCCCCCTTCCTGTCTTGGCATTCACCATGTAGGTACTTGCCTTGGGCAACTGCTGGGAGCCAGAGACAGCCACTCGCTAGCAAAGCAGCCATCTCCTTGACATGCCCTCTCCCTGTCTTGGCATTCACCATGTAGGTACTTGCCTTGGGCAACTGCTGGGAGTCAGAGACAGCCACTCGTTAGCAAAGCAGCCATCTCCTCGATATGCCCCCTCCCTGTCTTGGCATTCCTCATGTAGGTACTTGCCTTGGGCAAACACTGGGAGCCAGAGAGAGCCACTCGCTAGCAAAGCAGCCATCTCCTTGACATGCCCCCTCCCTGTCTTGGCATTCACCATGTAGGTACTTGCTTGGGGCAAGTGCTGGGAGCCAGAGACAGCCACTCATTAGCAAAGCAACCATCTCCTTGACATGCCCTCTCCCTGTCTTGGCATTCACCATGTAGGTACTTGCTTGGGGCAATTGCTGGGAGCCAGAGACAGCCACTCGCTAGCAAAGCAGACATCACCTCGATATGCCCCCTCCCTGTCTTGGCATTCACCATGTAGGTACTTGCCTTGGGCAAGTGTGGGAGCCAGAGAGAGTCACTCGCTAGCAAAGCAGCCATCTCCTCGATATGCCCCCTACCAGTCTTGGCATTCCTTGTGTAAGTGGTGGGAGCCAAAGACAGCCACTCACTAGCAAAGCAGCCATTTCCTTGCTAGCTGTAGTGTTTGGCGCCAGTGTGGAGAGTGGGGTAGGGGGGCAGGTGCCCTGTCCAACTTTGCAGCTACCATTACAGAGCACCTAGGAAGATGCAACAAAGTACTACATGCACTTTTTTTCATCAGGTACTGAATATTGTCAGAAAAAAGTGAAAAAAGTGATGTGCCCTCCTGAAGTTCTCCCTGAAGAGTGGTCAGACAGCGGGCATATACCTCTTCCTATAGATATGAAGCCTCTGGCTGATCCAGCCCAAAAAAAAATAAAAAAAATAACCGGATTGGGTGACCATTATCTCGGTGCTATAGGCAACTTTGATCTCCTTGCATTCTATGACCTCAATCAATAATATTAAGAACGGCAACCCCTTACTTAATTGCCAAATGGTACTTAAAACTTATGACACCAGACAATTAAATTATACGGACCCATCAATATCCATTAATCTGTAGCGGGCGCAGAAAGAAGAGGATCAATGAGTGAGGATCAATAAACAAAGACAATTACTGCGAGCAAAACCAATTACCTCTCTTTAGGAAATCGACATCATCTGAAGAAAGTCGGAGGAGCCAGGTAGGTATATTAGCTTAATAGAATCATAAAACCCCAGTCTTTTTTTTTTTTGTACAATAACCCAACAGGTCGTATTTACAGGTCTGTACCGTATATACTATATTATAAAACTCGGGCGAGGAGTAGAGCTGCAGCATTCTGGGCAAAATGAGAATCATGATTTATAATATAGGCAACATTTAAAAAAATACTACAGGTTGGCACTGACAGGTGGCTGGCACTGATAGGGGCACTTATAGGTATGGGGCACTGATAGTTGTCTGGCACTGATATGGCACTTATGGGCATTGATAGGTGGCTGGCACTGATGGCACTGACAGGTGGCACTTGCAGGCATTGGGCACTAATAGGTGGCATTTATGGGCAGGCACTGAAATGCCATGAAAGGAAAGGCCGCCTGCGATGCCCATCTTTGTACTTCTTGCACTCGGCCGCAATAAAAAGCAGCAGCGGCCATCTCGTTACACCCAGCCCGAACTATATGGGCTGGGTGTAACAAGATGTCTGCTGCTGGCTTACTGCGGCCGAGTGCAGGGTGTACCAAGATGGGCGTCGGGATGTCCAAACGCTGACGTCGACACGAGCGTCACTTTTGTTGTTCCGCCCGCTGACTTCCGGTTGCGCCGGGTCGCCTAATCTGATGAAAGACCGCCTCCCAGGTATCGGATCAGGCATCGGGAGCATTTGTGCGAGTACAAGTACTCGCGCAAAATGCTCGGTATCGGGACAACCCTACTTCCAGTTCTGAGGTACAGAGGAGGTCTAGGGCTAGAATTATTGCTCTCGCTCCACCGATCTCGGTGATACCTCACATGTGTGGTTTGACCGCTGTTTTCAGATGACGGCGCTACTCACGTATGCGTTCGCTTCTGCGCGTGAGCTCGGCGGGACGGGGCGCGTTTAAAAAAAAAAAAAAATTCTTATTTATTTTACTTTTTTTTTTTTACATTTTTACACAGCTATACAAATGCACTGATTCCTGTGTAAATGACACTGGCAGTGAAGGGGTTAACCAGGGGGGTGGCAGTGTAGGGGTTAAGTGCGTCCTAGGGGCGTGTTGCTAACTGTAGGGGGGGCGTGGCCGTGTTGTGCACATCACTGATCTCTGCTCCAATCACAGGGAGCAGAGATCAGTGTCACTTGTTGCTAGGCAGAACGGGGAGATGCTTGTTTACTTCCACATCTCCCCGTTCTTCCTCCCCGAGACAGGATCGCGGGTATCCCCCGCGGTGATCGAGTCCGCGGGAACCCGTGATCGGACTCACGGAGGTCCCGACCGGCGGCGCGCACGTGATGGCACGGCCGCAAAGTCAAAGGGACGTACCTGTACGCCCTTATGCCTGTCCGTGCCATTCTGCCGACGTACATCGTCGTGCGCCGGTCGGGAAAGCGGTTAAAGTAATTTTTTCCAAAAAAATTGCATTTGAACGACCGCTGCCCAAATACAGTGTGATATAAAATATTGCAACAACCGCCATTTTATTCTCTAGGGTCTTTACTAAAAAATATATATAATGTTTGGGGGTTCTAAGTAATTTTCTAGCAAAAAAAAAATTATTTTAACTTGAAACCAACAAATGTCAGAAAAAGGTTTTGTATTTAAAGAGGAGTTCCCATTCTAAAAAAATAAATAAAAGTCAGCAGCTACAAATACTGCAGCTGCTGGCTTTTAATAAATCGGACACTTACCTGTCCCAGGGTCCAGCGATGCGGGGGATGGAAGCCCCGCTTGTTCCCCCCTCCGCTCAGCGGCGCCGGCATTCTAACTGTGGGCACCCGGCTGTGGCTTCACCAGCTGTCAGCGCAAGGAGGAAAAAAAGCTGATTACCGGCTCTGTTATTATCACATGATCAGCTGTCATTGGCTGACAGCTGATCACGTGGTAAGGGGTCGGGATCGACCCCTTACTCCGATCTGTGATCCAGCGAGTCTCACAGACTCGCTGATCACAGAGCGTGCCGCGCACGCCCTTCAGGGGGCGCGCAGGCAGCTCGTGGCCGGGACGACGTCAATAGACATCATCCCGGCATCTTAGATCCGCGCTGTAGCCATCATTCGGCTATAGCGCGGATCTCAGGTGGTTAAGGACCGCCTCCTGCACATTTACGTCGGCAGAATGGCAGGGCTGGGCACATCAACGTACAGGTACGTTGCCCTTTAAGAGCCCAGCCATGGAGCTCCGTGACCGTGGGACCCCGCGGACCCGATCGCCGCTGGTGCCCCTCGATCGGGTCACAGAGCTGAAGAACAGGGAGAGGTCTGTGTAAACAAACCTCTCCCCGTGCTTCCTACACTGCCTGTCACTGATCGGCTGTTCCCGGTCATCGGGAAAGACAATCAGTGATGTCACACGCCAAGCCACGCCCCCCTACAGTAAAAAAACACACAGGACATACTTAACCCCTCCCTGCCCCCTAGTGGTTAACCCCTTCACTGCCAGTGTCATTTACACAGGAATCAGTGCATTTAAATAGCACTGATTGCTGTATAAATGACAATGGTCCCAAAAATGTGTCAAAAATGTCCGATGTGTCCGCCATAATGTCGCAGTCACAATAAAAATCGCTGATCGCCGCCATTACTAATAAAAAAAAAAATATTAATAAAAATGCTACAAAACTATCCCCTATTTTGTAAACGCTATAACTTTTGCGCAAACCAATCAATAATCGCTAATTGCGATTTTTTTTTTTACCAAAAATATGTAGAAGAAATCGGCCTAAACTGAGGAAAAAAAATGTTTTTTTATATATTTTTTGGGGATATTTATTATAGCAAAAAGTAAAAAATAATGTGTTCTTTTCAAAATTGTAGCTATTTTTTTTGTTTATAGCGCAAAAAATTAAAACCGCAGGGGCGATCAAATACCACCAAAAGAAAGCTCTATTTATGAGAAAAAAAGGACGCCAATTTTGTTTGGGAGCCACGTCGCACGACCGCACAATTGTCAGCTAAAGCGACGCAGTGCCGAATCGCAAAAAGGGGCCTGGTCCTTTGGCTGCAAATTTGTCCGGGGCTGAAGTGGTTAAATAAAGTTTGGAAAGTTTGGAGGGTTCTCCAGCTTTACCTTCCTGGGGCGGCCGATTTCCAATCACCGAATGGGGAAGGTAAAAAATCTTGCAGACGCTCTTTACAATTCCATCGCTCCCTCCACATGACAAATGTCGGTGCCGACAACAGATTCATGGACATGTCTGGAACAGGTCACATGGGGGGGGGGGGGGGGGGGACTGGGGGGGGGTAAAACTGAGGACAAAGTGTCCTTACCGCAGTCACTCCTCCGTCTTCTCTGCACCTTCAGCTTCTTGGTAACTAGGACACCGTTGTCTGTGCAGAATCATAGCGACCGATGACTCATCCCCGGACCCGTTCAGCTGCCAGCCGGGGGAGATCCCCCGACTGATTGGTAAACAAAAGGGGCTGGTGATGTCATTGTACGGATATGGCCGGCATCCCCGCCCCCTTTGTTTACTTCCAGCTGTCAGTTGGAGAATCCCCTGGCTGGCAGCTGCATGGGTCCAGTGACAGTGCATCAGGTTGCTAGGATGCTGGCTGCCGTTGCTATACTTAGCTGATGACATCAGACAACATCCCGGCCACCTTTTGTTTACTTTCAGCTGTCACCCGATGGGAACCCCTGGCTGGCAGCCGCATGGTGCTGAGTACACCTGTGTCCAGTGCCCACCAGTGCCGCCTATCTGTGCCCAGTGCCGACCAGTGCCGCCTATCTGTGCCCAGTACCCACCAGTGCCGCCTATCTATGCCCACCAGTGCCGCCTATCTGTGCCCAGTGCCCACCAGTGCCGCCTATCTATGCCCACCAGTGCTACCTATCTGTGCCCAGTGCTGCCTATCTGTGCCCAGTGCCCACCAGTCCCGCCTATCTGTGCCCACCAGTGCCACCTATCTGTGCCCAGTGCCCACCAGTGCCGCCTATCTGTGCCCACCAGTGCCACCTATCTGTGCCCACCAGTGCCACCTATCTGTGCCCAGTGCCCACCAGTGCCACCTATCTGTGCCCAGTGTCCACCAGTGCCACCTATCTGTGCCCAGTGCCCACCAGAACGGCCTATCTGTGCCCAGTGCCCACCAGTGCCGCCTGTCTGTGCCCACCAGTGCTGCCTATCTGTGCCCAGTGCCCACCAGTGCCACCTATCTGTGCCCACCAGTGCCACCTATCTGTGCCCAGTGCCCACCAGTGCCACCTATCTGTGCCCACCAGTGCCACCTATCTGTGCCCAGTGCCCACCAGTGCCGCCTATCTATGCCCACCAGTGCTACCTATCTGTGCCCAGTGCCGCCTATCTGTGCCCATCAGGGAAGGAGAAAAATTACTTATTTACAAAATTTACTGACAGAAACTAAGAAAAACGTATTGTATTTAAAAAAAAAAAAATGTTTTAGGAGAAAATAAAAAACCCAGACGTGATTAAATACCACCGGAAGAAATCTCTACTTGTGTGAAGAAAATGATAAAAATGTCACATGGGTACAGTGTAGCACGACGGCGCAATTGTCATTCAAAGTGTGACAGCGCTGAAAAATGTCCTGGGCAGGAAGGGGGCGTCAGTGGCCGGTATTGAGGAGGTTGGGGGGGGGGGGGGAGGGGGGTTAAACCTTCTGGAGCTGAAGTGGTTAAAGCGTGAAATGTTTGGTATCGATTTACTCGGCCTAACATCACCTTTTATATTTTAGTAAAACAATCGGGGATTATATTGTTTTTTTTTTAAATGTGTATTTTTTTCACAAAAAAAAATTGAAAAACGGCTGCGAAAAAAAATTATATGACATAAAAAATTGATTGCAACACCCGCCATTTTATTCTCCAGGGCCTCTGCTTTAAAAAAAAAATATATTTATATATATATATATATATATATATATATATATATATATATATATATATAAAATGTTTGGGGGGGGGGGGGGGGGGTTCTGAGTAATTTTGTAGCAAAAAAAAGAAGATACTGATTGTTACATGTGAACAAAGTGCCAGAAATGTTTTGGTCGCCAAGCGCTTAAATATTATGAAGACGAATGTATTCTTTGGCGCTCTGGACAGGTCGCCCCTCCCCCCCATCCCACTAAATCTGTCCTCAGAACTGAAGCCAGCTCCCGGTATCGGTAGGTGACCGGCTCTAGGATCCCCCTCCCCCCTCATAGTGACCTTCTAACTGTAATCTGAATACTTCGGGATAAACCTCCATTTGCCCACACTTAAGATGGACGCTCGGGGGGCCTCTTCCCTCACCGCGCATGCGCGCCCAGTACTATCACAACAAGCGCCTATTTTTTATTTATTGAATACGGAGACACTATACCGAGCGGAACACACCTTCCGGGTCACGGCCTGTGATTGGCGAAGCTTTTCTGGGTCGCTCAGGGCTGAAATTCTTTGTTTGAGTTGAGCCCTCAGCGCCCGCTTAGCTGCGTGTACCGACGCCATCATTATCACGGCTCCGCCCACCCCACCGATGTCACGTGACGTGCGGAGCGGGCGGAGCTATCAGTAGGAGGGGGGAGGGGCCTGCTGGGGTCACGTGGTGAGTGACATCCTGAGGAGTGAAGGATGATTGGACAATATTTTAACAACTTTTCATCGTTTTTTTTTTAACGAATCAGCATTTTCTTTTAGATGGAAAGTGTGTTTATCCACTTCAGTACCGGACACTCCCCTCCCCCTCCTGCCCAGGACGATGTTCAGCTCTCAGCGCTGTCACACTTTGAACGACAATTACTCGGTCATACAACACTGTACACATAGGATATTCTTATCCCTTTTTTTCACACAAATAGAACTTTCTTTTCCTGGTATTTTATCTTGAAAAAAGTGTTTTTCTTTGTTTCTGATATAAAAGTTTGTAAAGTAATTTCTCTCCTTTCCTGATTGGAGCTGATATGTGGCACTGATGGGCACTGACAGGTGGCATTGATATGCACTGATATTCAGCACTGATGGGCACTGATATGCAACACTGATGGGCAATAGGTGGCACTGATGGGCACAGATATTTGGCACTGATGGACATTGATAGGTGGCATTGATGGGCACTGATATGCATCACTGATAGGAGGCACTGATGGGCATTGATATGTGGCACTAATGGGCATTGATAGGTGGCACTGATATTTGGCACTGATAGGTGGCACTGATGGGCACTGATATGCATCACTGATGGACACTGATAGGAGGCACTGATGGGCATTGATAGGTGGCACTGATGGGGACTGATAGGTGGGCACTGATAGGTGGCATTGATATGTGGCACTGATGGGCACTGATATGCATCACTGATGGACACTGATAGGAGGCACTGATGGGCATTGATAGGCGGCACTGATATTTGGCACTGATGGGCACTGATAGGTGGCATTGATATGTGGCACTGATGGGCACTGATATGCAGCACTGATGGACACTGATAGGAGGCACTGATGGGCACTGATATGTGGCACTAATGGGCATTGATAGGTGGCACTGATGGTCACTGATATTTGGCACTGAAGGGCATTGATATGTGGCACTGATGGGCACTGATATGTGGCACTGATGGGCACTGACAGGTGGCACTGATGGGCACTGAAATTTGGCACTGATGGACACTGATAGGTGGCACTGATGGACACTGATAGGTGGCACTGATGGGCACTAATAGGTGGCAGTGATGGGCACTGATATTTGGCACTGGACACTGATAGGTGGCACTGATATTTGGCACTGATAGGTGGCATGGATATGTTTGCACTGATGGGCACTGATAAAAGGCACTGATGGACACTGATAGGAGGCACAGGTGGGCACTGATAAGAGGCACTGATGGGCACTGATAGGAGGCACAGGTGGGCACTGATAAGAGGCACTGATGGGCACTGATAGGAGGCACAGGTGGGCACTGATAGGAGGCACAGGTGGGCACTGATAGGAGGCACTGATACTTTTGTACACTTCAAATAAAGTTTTTAGAAAAAAAAAAGGGATCTGTGTGAGATGCTTTAGGTGGCAGTGCGCCCCCCCCCCCTACCGCAGTCGGTAACGGACATCTGCCCGGAGAGGTGAAGTGCGCTGGCAGTTGTTCATTCAATGGCCCTGGAATGATTGTCTCTCAGTACGTAATTCATGGCGGTTTTTATGTTCGTGCATCTGACACTTTCTTATTTCGGTGCCCCCGACGCGTTTACGTTTGTGTGTGCGTGTACCTGGGGGTGGGGCATGGGTGCTTTAACCACTTCCTGCACCACACGGCTACATACCCGTTCGTCGCTGCCTGCTTCCGGGTTCGCATGCGCATGATTGTACACAGTGGGAGCCTGTCAGCAAATCCCGGCCAATGATTCACAGCCAATCACAGTCCAGATCACAGGGCTCGCTACAGAGGGAACAATCTCTTTGTTTCTTCTCCCTGCAAGGCAGAGAGAACAAACAAATTAATTTGTAGTAAAAATCAGTAGACATTACACATTGTTAGGCACACAGGTAACCCCCTTGAGTGCCCTGAGATGTTAACCCCTTCCCAGCCAGTGTCATTGGTACAGTGACAGTGCATAGTATTAGCGCTGATCACTGTATTAGTGTCACTTGTGATGTCAGGGGCAGTCAGTCAGTTCCCCCCAGCGCCAGTCAGTGTCAGATTGCCCGCCGCACTGATCACAGTCCCACTATAAATCGCTCATCACCACCATTACTAGTATACACCATAACTTTAATGCAAACCAATCAATACACAGTGCCTTGAAAAAGTATTCATACCCCTTGAAATTTCCCACATTTTGTCATGGTACAACCAAAAACATAAATGTATTTTATTGGGATTTTATGTGATGGACCGACACAAAGTGACACTTAATTGTAAAGTGGAAGGAAAATGATAAATTATACAAATAAATATGTGAAAAGTGTGTGTGGGGGGGGGGCATTTGTATTCAGCCCCTTTACTCTGATACCCCTAACTAAGATCTAGAGGAACCAATTGCCTTCAGAAGTCACCTAATTAGTAAATAGAGTCCACCTGTGTGTCATTTAATCTCAGTATAAATACAGCTGTTCTGTGAAGCCCTCAGAGGTTTGTTAGAGAACTTTAGTGAACAAACAGCATCATGAAGGCCAAGGAACACA
Source organism: Lithobates sylvaticus (assembly GCA_028564925.1). NCBI lineage: Eukaryota > Metazoa > Chordata > Amphibia > Anura > Ranidae > Lithobates > Lithobates sylvaticus. The sequence continues at coordinate 609,120,868 of CM053029.1, forward strand.
CCAGACAGGTCAGGGATAAGGTTGTGGAGAAGTATAAAGCAGGGTTAGGTTATATAAAAATCTCCCAAGCTTTGACCATCTCACGGAGCTCTGTTCAATCCAGCATCGGAAAATGGAAAGAGTATGGCACAACTGCAAACCTACCAAGACATGGCCGTCCACCTAAACTGACCGGGCCGGGCAAGGAGAGCATTCATCAGAGAAGAGCCAAGAGGTCCATGGTAACTCTGGAGGAGCTGCAGAGATCCACAGCTCAGGGGGGAGAGTCTGTCCACAGGACAACTATTAGTCGTGTTCTCCACAAATCTGCCCTTTATGGAAGAGTGACAAGAAGAAAGACATTGGAGAAAGAAAGTCATAAGGAGTCCTGTTTGTAGTTTGTGAGAAGCCATGTGGGGGAGGGGAGCAAACATGTGGAAGAAGGTGATCTGCTCACATGAGTCCAAAATTCAACTTTTTGGCCTAAAAGTAAAATGCTATGTGGGGGGAAAACTAACACTGCCCATCACCCTGAACACACCATCCCCACCGTGAAACATGGCGGTGGCAGCATCATGTGGTGGGGATGGTTTTCTTCAGCAGGGACAGGGAAGCTGGTCAGAGTTGATGGGAAGATGGATGGAGACAAATACAGGACAATCTTAGAAGAAAACCTGTTAGAGTCTGCAAAAGACTTGAGACCGGGGGGGGGGGGGGAGGGTCACCTTCCAGCAGGACAACGATCCGAAACATACAGCCAGAGCTACAATGGAATGGTTTAGATCAAAGCATATTCATGTGTTAGAATGGCCCAGTCACAGTCCAGACCTAAATCACATTGAGAATCTGCGGCAAGACTTGAAAATTGCTGTTCAGACGCTCTCCATCCAATCTGACAGAGCTTGAGATATTTTACAAAGAAGAAGAATGGGCAGAAATGTCCTTTCTAGATGTGCAAAGCTGGTAGAGACATCCCCAAAAAGACTTGTAGAGAAAGGGGGTTCTACAAAGTATTGACTCCGGGGGGCGCCATACAAATGCCCCCCCCCCCACTTTTCACATATTTATTTGTATCATTTATCATTTTCTTTCCACTTCACAATTATGGGCCACATGTGTTGGTCCATCACATAAAATCCCAATAAAATTCATTTATGTTTTTGGTTGTAACATGAGAAAATGTGGAACATTTCAAGGGAAGGGGTGTGAATACTTTTTCAAGGCACTGTACACGGATTGGGATAAAACTGTCTGGAGGTCAAGTGGTTAAAAAAGAATTCCAGGAAAAAAAAAAAAGATGTCCCCATACAGGGAGGCTGTGCTGACCCTGCAGGGGTTAACTGCTTGTTTTTGTCTAGAGGTGAAAAGAACGGAGATATACTTACCTAATCCACCAATCCTCCGAGCGCAAGACCTGCCACTCCTGTCCCCCCCCGCTAGGTTTGCCACCTTATCGGGATTCACCCGGACAGTTCGGGTTTGCAATCATGCGTCCGGGTTTCAGGCTGTCTAAGACCCGGACACATTATTCAGACTGGACTAAGCCCCCCCTTTCCGGGCCTCCAAGTGAGTACACTAAGGTAAATCCGGGTTCTCAGAGCACCCCTTACATCAGAGTCCTCTTTGTACACCAGAGTATCCCTTATGTTAGAGGCCCCAGAGTTCTCCCTTACATCAGAATCTGCACAGTCCCCCCTTACAGTGAAAGGGAACGCTGCAAGTTCAGATGTAAAGGGGGAACTCTGTGGACTCTGATGTAAAGGGGGACTCTTGTGATTAACTTCATATGATTAGAAATGCTATTTAATAGCAACATCTATACATAGTTTATATATGCATACTATGAAAATAAATTGATGTGCAACGCTGAAGTTTTTGGGTTTGACTTGAAAAAAGGTGGCAGCCCCCCCCCCCCTGCACATTAGCAGTCTTGTGCATGGACTCTTCTTGGCGTCATGACACCCATAGACTGGCTCTGGAGGTGAGGACAGCAGGAACAGTCTACTGCTGGATGCGCGGGGGGGGGGGGGGGGGTGAGCCCAGTTTTCCAGGGGATTAAAGGTTTTGGTTTTGCGCGCTCCTGGACAGGACGAGCAGTTAGCCCATGCAGTGCTGGTACAGCTCCACTGAATGGGAAAATAAGAATATTATTTTCCCGTATTTTCCCGCTTTAAAGTGGTTGTGAGCCCTTACATATACCCAGTGAGGTGATTGTCCTCGGGTGATACACAGAAATGATAAACAAATCCTCCAACATAAGTCGTACCTATTTATCTGCATGAATGAATGAATGAATGAATGAATGAATGATTTGTATAGCGCTGCAACTGCGAACTGAATCGCCTCGAGGCAGTCTTCTCTTCTCTGCATATGTTCAAAGTTTTTTTTTTAAAGCTTGTGTGGGAGTTCAGAAAAAATGGGGCGGAGAGCTGAAGTTAAACTCTGTAGAGCTCAGTGAAGAAAGCTCCAACAGCTGATTTATAGGATGGACCCCCCCCCGCCCTTCCACACAGAAACAGAGCTGAGGCCAGGGGCGTTGCTAGGTCTACAAAAGATCTGGGGCCAGAGCCTAGAGGAGTGTAGTAAAGAAAGTCAAAAGCTTGAGTGGGCATACACATGTATATACAGTAATATACGCGAGTGTGTATGTGTGTGTATATATCTCCAGAGAGCCTCTCTGGGGACCCCACTTACATCAGGGTCCCCAGAGAGCCTCCACTTACATCAGGGTCCTCAGAAAGCCCCCCACTTACATCAGGGTCCTCAGAAAGCCCCCCACTTACATCAGGGTCCCCAGAGAGCCCCCCCTTACATCAGGGTCCCCAGAGAGCCTTCCCCTTACATCAGGGTCCCCAGAGAGCCCCCCACTTACATCAGGGTCCCCAGAGAGCCTCCCACTTACATCATGGTCCCCAGAGAGCCTTCCCCTTACATTGGGGTCCTCAGAAAGCCCCCCACTTACATCAGGGTCCCCAGAGAGCCCCCCCTTACATCAGGGTCCCCAGAGAGCCCCCCCCTTACATCAGGGTCCCCAGAGAGCCCCCCACTTACATCAGGGTCCCCAGAGAGCCCCCCACTTACATCAGGGTCCCAGAGAGCCTCCCACTTACATCATGGTCCCCAGAGAGCCTTCCCCTTACATTGGGGTCCTCAGAAAGCCCCCCACTTACATCAGGGTCCCCAGAGAGCCCCCCCTTACATCAGGGTCCCCAGAGAGCCCCCCCTTACATCAGGGTCCCCAGAGAGCCCCCCACTTACATCAGGGTCCCAGAGAGCCTCCCCTTACATCAGGGTCCCCAGAGAGCCCCCCCCTTACATCAGGGTCCCCAGAGAGCCCCCCACTTACATCAGGGTCCCCAGAGAGCCCCCCACTTACATCAGGGTCCCCAGAGAGCCCCCTTTTACATCAGGGTCCCCAGTGATCCCCCCTTACATCAGGGTCCCCAGTGATCCCCCCCTTACATCCACTGCCTGTTTCCCTCAGTTGGAATGGCGGCGCCTCCACGTGAAGACGGGGGACGAATCGGCAGGCTCATTGGACGGGTAAGTGTCCTTAGAAGGGGGACGTCGCTCCACTCCCCCGCCTCCCGCAGCTCTCTCAGTCTCTCCTATCCCACTGGGAGACCCAAGCATCCAGCCGGCGCAACCGACGGGATCAGCTTTGATCGGCGGTTCATCTGGGTAAAGCTGACATCCCTGTTGGTTTACCCAGATGGCAATGGCACCATTTAAAAAAAATCGAAAGTATTAAAAAAAAACGATCTCAGTGTTTTGAATGTTTTTAAGTGCAGAGGAGGGATTTGGGGGGTCACTGCCTATTACTGTCACATGGGATGTTTACATTTCTTCTGACAGCAATAAAAGTGATAGATAATTTTTTTAAAGCAACAGTGTTTCTGTTATAAAAATGTTATAAGAAATGTTTCTCCTTCACTGATAGGCACTGATGGGAGGCAATTATAGGCACTGATAGGCGGCACTGATAAGGAGGCATTGATGGGCACTGACAGGCATCACTGATTGGTAGTGATAGGCTCCATTGATGGGCACTAATGAGGCGGCACTGGTGAGGTGGCACTGATGGGGTGGCACTGATGAGGTGGCACTAACATGCAGCACTGATGGGCCCTGATTGGTGGCAAGGATAGGTGGCAATTATAGGCACTGATAGGTGGCACTGATGGGCACTACTAGGCAGCAATGATTGGTAGTGATAGGCGGCAATTATAGGCACTGATAGGAGGCACTGATAGGTCGCACTGATTGGAACTGACAGGCATCACTGATTGGTAGTGATAGGCTCCATTGATGGGCACTAATGAGGCGCCACTGATGAGGTGGCCCTGATGAGGCGGCACTGATGGGGTGGCACTGATGAGGTGGCACTAATATGCAGCACTGATGGGCCCTGATTGGCGGCAAGGATAGGTGGCAATTATAGGCACTGATAGGTGGCACTGATGGGCACTACTAGGCAGCACTGATAGGCACTGATAGGTGGCACTGATGGGTACTGACAGGCATTACTGATTGGTAGTGATCAGGTGGCACTGATGAGGTGGCACTAATATGCAGCACTGATGGGCCCTGATAGGCGGCATGGATAGGCAGCACTTTTTGACACAGATAGGCGGCAATGATGAAACTGCATTGATCAGTGGCACTGATGAGGAGTTATTGATAGGCACTGATTGGCAGCACTGATGGTTGGTCACTGTTAGGGCTGCACTGGTGATCAGTGCCCTGATTGCATTGATATTCATTAACCAGGTTCTCGCAAATCGCTGTCATTGTATGTCAGTACTTTGACGCTAAAAATACCGTTGTTATGGCAGCAGCTAGCTACCTTAAGCCCGGTATTTTCAGAAATGGCGGGGGGTCCTCTTTGGGATAAAAGTAGTCTCTGCAGCGGATTTGCCGCAAGATCACTTTTATCAGGCGCGCTCCGGTCGTCTCCGCTTTTACCGGAGCCGTCGGTAGCGGCGGAGACGATCGCGTCCTCTCTCCTGACAGGCCTGGATGTCGAGTGAGGGGAAGATGCCCCACCCCCCCACTCGGCTCCATACTATTGGATGATGGAAGCGATGTCAAACGTCACTTCCGCCCAATGGTCTTAAAGGAGAAATTATTATCATTTTTTTTATTACATTTTAGTGTAAATATGAGATGTGACGTCTTTTTGACCCCAGATCTCATATTTAAGAGGACCTGTCATGCTATTTTTTCTATTACAAGGGATGTTTACATTCCTTGTAATAGGAATAAAAGTAATAAAAAAATTTTTTTTTCGAAAAGAACAGTGTAAAAATAAAAAAGTAAAATAAATAAGAAAAACAATTTTTTTTAAGCGCCCCGTCCCTCTGAGCTCATGTGCAGAAGCGAACGCATACGTGAGTAGCACCCGCATATGAAAACGGTGTTCAAACCATGTGAGGTATCGCCGCGATCGGTAGAGCGAGAGCAATAATTCTAGCCCCAGACCTCAAAACATGCAATCTGTAAAAATGTTTAAAAATTTGCTTATGGGGATTTTTTAAGGGTAAAAGTTTGCCACCATTCCACGAGCGGGCGCAATTTTGAAGCGTGACATGTTGGGTATTAATTTACCTGGCGTAACATTATCTTTCATAATATAAAAAAAAATTGGGCAAACTTTACTGCTTTTCAATTCAAAAAAGTGTATTTTTTCCTTAAATTGTGCTTGTAAGACCGCTGCACAAATACGGTGTGACAGGAACTATTGCAACAACTGCCATTTTATTCTCTAGAGTCCGAAAAAAAAAATGTTGTAAGTAATTTTCTAGCAAAAAAAAAAATGTTTTTAACTTGTAAACAACACATCTAAAAAAGAGGCCCGGCCCTTAAAGAGGAAGTAAAGCCTCCTCAAAAAAAAAAAAAAAACGGAACCTGCAAGGCAAAGGCATAATGAGCTAGTATGCATAGCATACTAGCTCATTATGAATGACTTACCTGAGAACGAAGCCCCCGAAGCGGTCCTCATCCACGACCTTCTCCGGCGCCATCAATCCTGGAGTGACTTCCGGGGTCACGCCGCTCCAGCGCCGCTCCAGCGCTGTCATTCGCTGGAGCGGCGATGACGTCACTCCCGCGCATGCGCACGAGAGCGGCATATCGCCGTGATCTCGGCATGCGCAGTGCCTCTTTTTTTTCTAAATATCTCCTAAACCATGTAGGTTTAGGAGATATTTATTGGCCTTAATCTAGGCTCACCTGTAGGCCAAAGTGGTTTGTAAGGGTTTACAACCACTTTAAGTGGTTAAAGTTCAAAGTTGGCACTGATGATGAGGCACTGATATGTAGAATTCATGGGCACCAATAGGCGGAACTGATATGCAGCACTGATGGGCACTGATAGGCGGGACTGATGGGCACTGATAGGCGGGACTGATGGGCACTGACAGGCGGCACTGATGGGCACTGACAGGTGGCTGTGATGGGCACTGACAGGTGGCTGTGATTGGCACTGATAGGTGGTACTGATTGGCGATAGGTGGCACTGATGGGCAGGTACTGATTAGTTACTGACAGGTGTTACTGATGGGCACTGTGGTGGGTACTGATTGGCACTTTATTGGGCACTGGCAGCAGGTTATGTACAGTGGTGTAGTGGTTAGCACTCTCACCTATCAGTAAAAAGGGTCGCTGGTTCGAATCCCAATCGCGACACCACCTGCCTGGAGTTTGCATGTTCTCCCTGTGCCTGCGTGGGTTTCCTCTGGGTACTCCGGGTTCCTCCCACACTCCAAAGACATGCTGGTAGGTTAATTGGCTTCTGTCCAAAATTGGCCCCAATATATGAATGGGGACCTTGGATTGTGGGCTCCTTGAGGGTAGGGACCGATGTGAGTGTGCAATGTACAGGGATAGGGACGGTTGTAGACACTCACTCAGGTTGAACTGGATGGACTGGTGTCTTTATTCAACCTTACTAACTATGTAACTATGTTATGATGGGGCACTGACTGGGCACCGATTGGCAGCTTTTAATTACATCTGATGGGGGCTGTGCTGATAATCAATGTGCTGATTATAAGCACAGACCCCCCCCCTCTGACAGGGAGAGACGCCGATCGTCTCTCCCTGTCAGCGCGAACCGAGGAATGCCGTTTACCGGCACTTCCTGGTTCACGATGTGATCAGCTGTGATTGGTCACAGCTGATCACGAGGTAAGAAGCCTCTGAAAGAGGCCTCTTATCACAATCGGAGATGCGGGGTGTCAGACTGACGCGCGCCGGCATTTTATCCTGCTGGACGTCATATAACTGATCTACTTCCCGGACGTCAATCTGCTATTGACCGTGTGGGAAGTGGTTAAATATATATATATATAATATTTGGTGGTTCTAAGTAATTTTCTAGCAAAAAAAAATATATTAATTTTTACATGTAAACAAAAGTGTGAAAACGGGCCGAGGAATGTGCGCAGCGCCTTTGGCGTTTCCTGTACTTTTTTGTGCATTTATATTCATGTTATGTTTTGTTATTTTGACTAAACTTTATTTATATCACACAGGGGAGCAAAGCCCAATGTTTTGTTTTGTTCCAGGCGGGGAGTCTTATTTTAGAAGGTGACCTCCTCCATGTTCTGCTCTCCTGTACAATAATAACGTTCGGTATTATTATTATTATTATTCCCTCACAGATGATTCACTCCCCCTCCCGCCGGGGATTATCCTGACTGGTAGAACTGGCCAGCAGCCATGACTAAGCTCGGTGACGTCACGCCTGGCGGCCTTGGCTGCGTAACACCGAGATCTCCCGCTCGGGCCAATGGGAAGCGAGCCTCCGGCGGGGAGGAGCCGGAAGTGGTCCGGGGGAGAAAAAAAAATAAAGCGGCCCTCGCCGGAAGTGGGAGAGAGAGAGAGAGAAAAAAAAAAAAAAAAAACCGGAAGCGTAAAAAAGAAGGAAGTGTCTGAAGAGCGGCTGTGTCACCGGGAGAGTCCGAGGAGGAGGAGGAGGGGAGCGGGGGACACCGAGAGAGGAGAGTCACCGCCGTACACACACAGGGCCTTGTCCGGTCACACCGAGAGACGTCACCGGAGAACCGGATACCCCTCCCCCCCCCCACCGCCCGGTGTGTGAAGGTGAGTGAGTGACCCGGTATACCGACTGACACCGTACCGATCTGTGTATACCCCCCAATACCAGAGTGTGTGTGTGTGTGTGTATATGTATATATTACACTATCCATATACTGATTATATATGATCAGATCACTGTGTATCCAGAATAAGAGGAATGTAAATATCCCAGAATATTGTAAATCCGGAATCAGCTCTTTATTATTATAATGTAAACACAGAATATCAATGTGTATCCAGAATGTAAATATAAATACACACTGTCCGTCCGTGTATATCCAGAATCGCCCTCCAGTAGGGGTGCACCGAACAGTTTTTTTTTTTTTTGGTGCCGAAAACCGCTACCAAAAATTACCGATACCGAAAACTATTTAAAAAAAAAATAAAAAAATGTTGTACTTGAAACGGTCGGGGACAGGTGACGGTCGGGGACAGGTGACGGTCGGGGACAGGAGACGGTCGGGGACAGGAGACGGTCAGAGACGGTCGGGGACAGGAGACGGTCAGAGACGGTCAGAGACGGTCGGGGACAGGAGACGGTCAGAGACGGTCGGGGACAGGAGACGGTCGGGGACAGGAGACGGTCGGGGACAGGAGACGGTCGGGGACAGGAGACGGTCGGGGACAGGAGACGGTCAGAGACGGTCGGGGACAGGAGACGGTCGGGGACGGTCGGGGACAGGAGACGGTCGGGGACAGGAGACGGTCGGGGACAGGAGACGGTCGGGGACAGGAGACGGTCAGAGACCGGGGACAGGAGACGGTCGGGGACAGGAGACGGTCAGAGACGGTCGGGGACAGGAGACGCGGTACCAGGAGACGGTCAGAGACCGGGGACAGGAGACGGTCAGAGACCGGGGACGCGGTACCAGGAGACGGTCAGAGACCGGGGACGCGGTACCAGGAGACCGGGGACAGGAGACGGTCAGAGACCGGGGACGCGGTACCAGGAGACGGTCAGAGACCGGGGACGCGGTACCAGGAGACCGGGGACAGGAGACGGTCAGAGACCGGGGACGCGGTACCAGGAGACGGTCAGAGACCGGGGACTCGGTACCAGGAGACCGGGGACAGGAGACGGTCAGAGACCGGGGACAGGAGACGGTCAGAGACCGGGGACAGGAGACGGTCAGAGACCGGGGACGCGGTACCAGGAGACCGGGGACGCGGTACCAGGAGACCGGGGACGCGGTACCAGGAGACCGGGGACAGGAGACGGTCAGAGACCGGGGACAGGAGACGGTCAGAGACCGGGGACGCGGTACCAGGAGACCGGGGACGCGGTACCAGGAGACCGGGGACAGGAGACGGTCAGAGACCGGGGACAGGAGACGGTCAGAGACCGGGGACAGGAGACGGTCAGAGACCGGGGACAGGAGACGGTCAGAGACCGGGGACAGGAGACGGTCAGAGACCGGGGACGCGGTACCAGGAGACCGGGGACGCGGTACCAGGAGACCGGGGACGCGGTACCAGGAGACCGGGGACGCGGTACCAGGAGACCGGGGACGCGGTACCAGGAGACCGGGGACAGGAGACGGTCAGAGACCGGGGACAGGAGACGGTCAGAGACCGGGGACAGGAGACGGTCAGAGACCGGGGACAGGAGACGGTCAGAGACCGGGGACAGGAGACGGTCAGAGACCGGGGACAGGAGACGGTCAGAGACCGGGGACGCGGTACCAGGAGACGGTCAGGGACGCGGTACCAGGAGACGGTCAGGGACGCGGTACCAGGAGACGGTCAGGGACTGGGGACGCGGATATTCTGAATTTATATTTGCGTTCTAGGTGTACAGTATCTCACAAAAGTAAGTACACCCCTCACATTTGTGTAAATCTTTTCTTCTATCTTTTCATGTGACAACACTGAAGAAATGACACTTGTCTACAATGTAAAGTAGTGAGTGTACAGCTTGTATAACAGTGTAAATTTGCTGTTCCCTCAAAATAACTCAACACACAGCCATTAATGTCTAAACCGCTGGCAACAAAAGTCAGTACACCCCTAAGTGAAAATGTCCAAATTGGGCCCAATTAGCCATTTTCCCTCCCCTGTGTCATGTGACCCGTTAGTGTTACAAGGTCTCAGGTGTGAATGGGGAGCAGGTGTGTTAAATTTGGTGTTATCGCTCTCACTCTCTCATACTGGTCACTGGAAGTTCAGCATGGCACCTCATGGCAAAGAACTCTCTGAGAATCTTTAAAAAGAATTGTTGCTCTACATAAAGATGGCCTAGGCTATAAGAAGATTGGCAAGACCCTGAAACTGAGCTGCAGCACGGTGGCCAAGACCATACAGCGGTATAACAGGACAGGTTCCCCTCAGAACAGGCCTCGCCATGGTCCACCAAAGAAGTTGAGGTCACGTGCTCAGCGTCATATCCAGAGGTTGTCTTTGGGAAATAGACGTATGAGTGCTGCCAGCATTGCTGCAGAGGTTGTAGGGGGGGGGGGGGGGGGGTCAGCCTGTCAGTGCTCAGACCATACGCTGCACACTGCATCAAATTGGTCTGCATGGCTGTTGTCCCAGAAGGAAGCCTCTTCTAAAGATGATGCACAAGAAAGCCCACAAATAGTTTGCTGAAGACAAGCAGACTAAGGACATGGATTACTGGAACCACGTCCTGTGGTCTGATGAGACCAAGATAAACGTATTTGGTGTCAGATGGTGTCAGGCGTGTGTGGGGGCAACCAGGTGAGGAGGACAAAGACAAGTGTGTCTTGTCTACAGTCAAGCATGGTGGTGGGAGTGTCATGGTGGTGGGAGTGTCATGATCTGGGGCTGCATGAGTGCTGCCGACACTGGGGGGCTACAGATCATTGAGGGAACCATGAATGCCAACATGTACTGTGACATACTGAAGCAGAGCATGACCCCCTCCCTTCAGAGACTGGGCCGCAGGGCAGTATTCCAACATGATAACCACCCCAAACACACCTCCAACACCACCACTGCCTTGCTAAAGAAGCTGAGGGTAAAGGTGATGGACTGGCCAAGCATGTCTCCAGACCTAAACCCTATTGATCATCTGTGGGACATCCTCAAACGGAAGGTGGAGGAGCGCAAGGTCTCCAACATCCACCAGCTCCGTGATGTCATCATGGAGGAGGGGAAGAGGACTCCAGTGACAACCTGTGAAGCTCTGGTGACCTCCATGTCCAAGAGGGTTAAGGCATTGCTGGAAAATAATGGTGGCCACACAAAATATTGACACTTTGGGCCCAATTTGGACATTTTCACTTTTGTTGCCAGCGGTTTAGACATTAATAGCTGTGTGTTGAGTTATTTTGAGGGGACGGCAAATTTACGCTGTTATACAAGCTGTACACTCACTACTTTACATTGTAGACAAATGTCATTTCTTCAGTGTTGTCACATGAAAAGATAGAAGAAAAGATTTACAAAAATGTGAGGGGTGTACTGACTTTTGTGAGATACTGTACACCTAGAACGCAAATATAAATTCAGAATATCCGCGTCCCCAGTCCCTGACCATCTCCTGTACCGCGTCACATGAAAAGATAGAAAAAGAAAAAAATAGTTACAAAAATGTGAGGGGTATACTTACTTTTGTGAGATACTGTACATCTAGAATGTAAATATGAATCCAGAAGATTGTAAATGGAGAATTTAAATATATAATGTAAATCCAGAATCGGCTCCGTGTGAACACAGGATCTCGATCTGGAATTATATCTACATTTTTTTTTAGATTTATTTTGAGCTCCTGTGTTTACACTGAGCTGATTCTGGATTTACATTATATATTTAAATTCTGGATATACACGGAGCTTCTGTGTTTTTTTTTTTTTTTCTTTTGAGATGATTACAGATACACATTTGATATTCTGGAATTTATATCTACATTTTAATGTGTATCCAGGATCCTCTCAAAGAAAACACACACAGGGTTTCATTTTTAAATCCAGAATCTTTGTATACCCAGAATGTAAATACAAATCCAGCATTTCAATGTATATAGAGAATCCTCTCAAAAGAAAACACAGGCGCTCAGTGTGTATCCGGAATTGGTACTTCCGGACCTCCCGCAGTACATTTACATCATGACTTTTGTAGAATGCGATTTACTATTACTTACTATTATATCTATGTATGTATTACTTTGTCTAGTCCCTATAGATTAGTTAGTCTACTAAAACTCTGAGCGCATGCGACTGTTACAATAATACAACGTTGGCTATTAAACCAAACACACGGCTTAAAGCGGAAGTAAACACATCGATCTAACAGTTTGAAAAAACAGTTACATTCCCGGCATGCCGGAAATGCTAACTGTCACATTGGCTGTGCTCTCAACCAAACTGTCAAACCATCCAATGGCTGGTGTCCATAACTGATCACATGTGCAGCTTCATGGCAGTTAAAGATTAAACGGAGGCCAAGATGGCAACTTCCTTGGCTGAAACCGATAGGAGGGTTTACTTCCACTTTAAGGCAGGGCTTGACAAATTTGTTTGGAATCTAGGAGCCAGCTAAAAAAGTTAGGCGCCAGGTTTTTATTTTTTTTTAATTTCTTGAGATCTGCGCTGTAGCCGTCGTTCTGCTTTGCCGGGACTACGTCCTATGACGTCGTGCCCTGTGACCAGCGAGTCTGAGACTCGCTGGATCGCCGATCCGAGTAAGGGGTCGATCCTGACCCCTTACCACGTGATCAGCTGTCAGCCAATGACAGCTGATCACGTGATGTCAACACAGCCGGTAATCGGCAATTTTTTTCTCCTCGCCTGACAGCGCAAGGAGAAGAAAAAAAGCCGATTTACCCGCGGCAGTGAATGGGACATCAGTCCCAATCACTGCAAGCTGCCACCAGGCCCTTAGTGCCCACCTGTGCCACCTAGCAGTGCCTGAGGAACAGTGCTGCACATTAGTGCCCATCCGTGCCACCCATCCATGCCCATCTGTGCTGCCTTATCTGTGCCTATCAGTGCCACCTTAACTGTGCCTGCCAGTGCAGCCTATCAGTGCCCACCAGTGCCTCCTCATCAGCGCATATCAATGAAGCAGAAAAATTACCTGTTTGCAAAATTTTATAACAAACTATTAAACATGATTTTTTTTTTTTTTTTTCAAAATTTTCCGTCTTTTATTGTTTAGCAAAAAAAAAAAAAACCCAGCTGTGATTAAATACCACCAAAGGAAAATGGAAAAAAAGATAACATTTTAATTTGGGTACAGTGTTGTATGACCGCACAATTGTCATTCAAAGTGCGTCGGCACCGAAAATTGGTCGGTGCAAGAGGGGGGGGGTTAAAGTTCCCAGTAAGCAAGTGGTTAACGACCGACAATTGTTCATTTTTATATTGGAAAAAAGCTATCTTAAAAATTACACAGACGACTAGAACACACACACACACACACACACACACACACACACACACACACACACACACACACACACACACACACACACACACACACACACACACACACACACTCTGTGTGTGTTTGGTTCTAGTCGCCTGTGTAAATTTAAGATTGGTTCATTTTTTACAGGCAGGGCTCCATTAGCATTGCTGGATGTCATACCAACGGCCACCACTAGATGGCGCCAAGATCTTCGCAGGAAGTATAGGCTTGCAGAAAGCCGCGGCCTCGATTTACCGGCTGGCGTGGCCCGACGCAATTGTGTGCCGGGGTGGTCCGGTCGGAGACGGGATACCCAAGATGTGCTGCCCCAGGCGCCAGGTCACTAATTCTAGTCGCCAATGCGACCTGGCTCCCGGGGTTCGTCGAGCCCTGGCTTAAGATTAATCAAATCTCATTTATTTTCCAAGGAAATAAGAAAGCTAACATGTATTAAAAGGGGTTATAAAATTACATAGCATTCAGTCAAAATACAATACAATAATATAATTAGCGCGTCCTCGTGGCTTGACCTCTTGATGGAGAAAGAGGCAGTTGTGTGTGAAACATTCTTTTTTGACACACACACCTCACCCACACCGCATCTCATTGCCTGCCCAATTTTTTCTTGTGGACGAATCAGTGTCTCTGGGGGCGTATCCTCCACCATCTATACTGATTCTGATCGTCCTGCCACAAGTGGTCTCTGGGGGGCAGTGTCTGTCCATGAATTGCACTTGATCCGACTGGTGTCTAATCTTGGGGTTTGATCTCCAGTGCCCCACTTCCATTATCTTTCAGTTAGGTTCGTCTTTGATTCTCATAGACAGATCGGAGTCAGCATTGTCATGCAGAGTATCTCTCATAGATAGTGGAGCTTTTAGTCTAATGAAAATAGAGGTATAACTGGCTACATTCCAACCGGGGGAGGGCATCCTGTTCTCCGGGACACTGTCAGTGTATGGATCCCAGAAATATTACATGAGTTCATATTGAATCCAGCAACTTTGATGTTTATTAGTGGGGTTAAGGCTGCGGCTTGCTGCCATAACTGGTATCATTTTGTTCTGTGGGCAATTCGGCATCAGATAAAAGTGATCTCAGCAGCGGAGTCTGCAGTGGGAGAGGTGCCCCCCACTCCCGCCGCTTCCCCGCTATTTCCGAGCTTACCAGAGCCGTTGGTAAGCTTGGAACTGATCCATACTGGCCGATGGCCAGGCAGGAAGTTTGAGTGCAGGGCAAGATGGCCCCCCATGCATCTCTATGCTCTTGGAGGACCAGAGCAACCTCTGACGGCACTTCTCAGGCTTCCAAGTCAGTGTCCAAATTCTTTTTTTTTTTTTTTTTTTTTTTTTTTTTAAGGGTGAATGAAAGATCTGAGGTCTTTTTGACCCCCAGATCTCTCAATAAAGAGGACCTGTCATCCCTTATTACTCGCAAGAGAATAAAAGTGATATTAAAAAAATAAATAAATAAATGAAAAAGGAAAAAGTTCAAGCACACTATCCCTCCACGCTCGCGCACAAAACAAAATGCGTAAGTCACACATATGTAAACAGTCTTCAAACAACACGCATGAGAGAGCGATCGTTAGAGTGAGAGCAATAATTCTAGCACTAGACCTCTAACACTCTAAACGTGTAACCTGTAAAAAGAAAAAAAAGAAAAATTTAAAATGTCGCCTATGGAGAATTTTAAGTACCGAAGTTTGTCGACGAGCGTGCGCAATTTTAAAGGGAGACATGTTGGGTATCTATTTACTCAGCGTAACATCCTTCACATTTTAAAAAAACAATTGGGATCCCTATTTGTGTGTGTGTGTTTTTTTTTTTTTTTTTATTTTTTTTATTTATTTATTTATTATTTTTTATTTTTAAAGTTTGAAAAGGAGGAGTATGCACAGAATGGAAGTAAAAAAAAATGTAGTCACTGGATTTTAACCCCTTCCCTCCCATTCTGGCATTCCTTTTTAAAGAGTTCTGAATGTCGAGGGGATGGGAAGGATTGGGGATCTCATGACTATTGTGATTGGCTGTTACAGTGGTCACATGATCAGGAGCCAGTCCTGCTGGCCACTGATAGTCTGTACCATAAGCTGTCTTTAATAACTCGTTCTCTGTGCATGTTTCTTTCTTTCCCTTTTTTTTTCTCTTCTTTCCCTTTTTTTTCTCTTCTTTCCCTTTTTTTTTCTCTTTTTTTTTTTTTCTCTTCTTTCCCTTTTTTTTTTTTTTTTCTCTTCTTTCCCTTTTTTTTTTTTTTTTATCTTCTTTCCCTTTTTTTTTTTTTTTTTGTGTTGTTTGCAATTTTTTTTTTTTTTTTTTTTTTTTGCGTTTTTTTTTTTTATTTGCCTTTTTTTTTTTTTATTGTTTTTTTTTTTTTTTCTCTTCTTTCCCTTTTTTTTTTTTCTCTTTCCCTTTTTATTTCTCCTTTTCCTTTTTTTTTTTTCTCTTCTTTTCCCTTTTTTTCTCTCTCTCTCTCTCTCTCTCTCTCTCTCTCTCTCTCTCTCTCTCTCTCTCTCTCTCTCTCTCTCTCTCTCTCTCTCTCTCTCTCTCTCTCTCTCTCTCTCTCTCTCTCTCTCTCTCTCTCTCCCCGCGTAAGTCGCGCCTGCATATGTAAACGCCATTAAAACCTTACACGTGAGGTATCCTCGCAATCGTTACAGCAAGAGAAATAATTCTGGCGCTAGACCTCCTCTGTTACACTAAACTGGTAACCTGTAAAAATGTTAAAAGCATCCACCGATGCAGATTAAGTACCAAAGTTTGGACCCTTAGGCCCCTTTCACACTTATACGACTTGTCCCACGATTTGGGACTGCAAAGTAGCATGACAAGTCGTTCCCATGATTTCCAATGACAGCCATTCATATTAGTACAACTTCAAGTTGTTGTGACTTCAAAGTAGTCCCTGCACTACTTTTGGTCTGATTCCACTTACACAGGCATTCCTTGAAATCGCGTGACTTTGAAGTCGCATAAGTGTGAAAGGGGCCTAAACCACTTCAATACCAGGCACTTTTGCACCTTCCTGCGCTGTCACTTTTTAAATGACAATTGCGCTTTCTTTTGGTGGTATTTGATCACCTCTGCAGTTTTTTTTATTTTTTGGTAAACTAATAATAGAACACTGAAAATTTGGGGGGGGGGGGGGGGAGTTATTATTTTGTTTTACAGAAACAAAGTAAGTTTTCTCTTTTCACTCATGGGCACTGATAAGCTGCAGTGATGGGCATTGTTAAGGCAGCACTGATGAGGTGGCACTGATGGGCATTGATAGGCGACACTGGGCACTTATGGCTGGCACTGATGGGCATCACTGGTAGGCATTTTTAATGGGCACTGGTTGGCATATCCCCTGTGGTCTATTGTGGCATACCTGGTGGTCCTAAGCGGGCTGCGTTTAGCTGCGTTTTACCGCGTTTGCATCTATAAGCGTTTGTAAAGATAACATCATATAGACCCTCCCCAAGCTCAGAAAGTATTAACTATTTCTGCCATTTTGATCAGAGTGAGTAGCAGAGAGAGCCGTTGTACACTTCCATTTGCCTCTTTCTGTGTTTTTTTATTTTTATTTTTTTTTTGGAAATGGATCCCATATTGAATATATGTCAGGAAATGCTCCTGGTTTAGCTCTTGATGAGGCAGCAACGTCGTCGTAAATTGCGTGAGAGGTCCAGAGTCAGAGCTCGTGGATATTGGACCCATCCGTTGATGGCACAGCGAATGTCCGTTGGATATTTCACAAACATGGGGGGGGGGTTGGGGCTGACTAGACATCGGTATGCAGGTTTTTCTTTGTGAAAAAAAGACATTGCTATGCTTTGGTCAGACTGGGTGGAGTCACTGATTACATTAGAAATTGGATGAAGGGTCGGGGCAAAGAAGTGGAGGCATTCCTCATTGTCTAAGCCACCTAATAAAAAAACTAGAGTTTTTTTCATGGCATTGCATCAGTGAGTATATGCGCTCTATGAACTATCTAAAGTAATTACCACATTTTAAACCAATTTTTTTTAGTGTTTTTCTTTTTTTATGGTTTACCATCATATTTCTGAGTTTTCTGGTCCAAAAATTTGGGTTCCTTTTTAAAAACACTTAGAAACGCAAACGTGGGTGCCGTGTTTAGCCGCGTTTAGCTGCGTTTTGCGTCTGAAACGTGGAAAAGCAAAGTGTCTGAACCCATTTTTTTGCTTCTGGAAAAAACGAGGTTAAACGCAACTGCATAAAAACAGGGAAAAAAACAAGACATTGTACACGGACACATAGGATAACATTGCATGCGTTCCGGGGCAGTTGAAAAAAGTGTCCGACTGCCTCTGAACGCGCGTTTTACAGCGTCTCGTGTGCATAGGGGCCTAATAGAGGGGCTGGAATAGTCTTGTTATAAGTGCATAAACCAACACTTTAATGCCTCAATAAAGAGGACAATGAGGGCAGCGACTATCCTGGATTTGTGCGTGATACCGAATCTCGCAGCAGCACCCCCTCCCGGGTTCCAGTTCACAACATGTGAGAATTGTAAAGCGTGACGTGTTGGGTATCTATTTACTCGGCGGAACAGCGTTTGGGGGTTCTGAGTAGGGCTGCAACTAACGATTATTTTCATAATCGATTGGTTGGCCGATTTATTGTTTCGAATAATCGGTTAATAACCTTAAAAAAAAAAAAAGTGTGGTGTATAATTTAGTTAATATGTAAAGTATATATAAAAAAAAAAAAAAAAAAAAAAAAAAAAAAAAAAAAAGCATTGTATTCTTAAATATCTCTATGCAGTGATAAATCTAAATAACCAACTATGTGGTTAGGGAGCAAAATATTTAATCCACTCTCTGAGAATAACAGACAGAAGAGATGTACTTTTTTTGGCCAATTTGTTGTTGGGCGGATTAAAAAAACACAAATTGCTGCAAAAACAGCTGCAGCTTCTCCACTGAAGTCTATTGAACCAAAAAAGCACCGTTTTGCTTTAAAAAAATGTCCTTAAAGCGGAAGTAAACCCATCGATTTAACAGTCTAAAAAAAAAGGCATGCCGTGAATGCTAACTGCACGTTGGCTGTGCTCTCAACCAAACAGTCAAACCATCCAATGGCTGGTGTCATAACGGATCACATGTGCAGCACTGTGGCAGTTGAAGATTAAACAGAGGCAAAGATGGCAGCTTCCTTGGCTGAAAATGATAGGGGGGTTTACTTCCACTTTTACCCTTTCTAAACAGCAGCGGCTGATAAAAGCGTAGATGTGAACGTGTCCCATAGGAAACCATGTAAATAAACTGTAGTGCGTTTCTGCAAAAAGCACCAGAAAACACATACCGTATATACTCGAGTATAAGCCGAGTTTTTCAGCACATTTTTTTGTGCTGAAAGTGCCCCCCTCGGCTTATACTCGAGTCAAGCACTTTTCTGCAGCAAAAAAAAAAAAAATTTCCGACCCGACTTTGGGGCCCCGTATCTCGGGGTCACTTGGGTCTAGGAATCCCAAATTTGGTGTGCCAACCCAGTGGACCTAGCACTATAACATATCCAAAGATGGGGTTCTTAGCACTAATTGGCCCCGAGATACAGGGCCCCAAAGTCGGTTCAGAAAATGTCATTCTCTGCTGCCGAAAAGTGCTTGAGATTTTCTGACTCGAATTTGGGGCCCCATATCTCATGGACACTTGGTGCTAGGAACCCCAAATGTTGTATTCCAACCCAGTGGAATTAGCACTACAACATATCCAAAGATGGGGTTCCTAGCACTAAGTGACCCCGAGATACAGGGCCCCAAATCGGTCAACTGTGTCCATCTGCATGGGCACAGTGAGGCTGCAAATGGGCATCATTGACCCTCTTGTCCACTTACAGTAGCTGCGCATTTCTCACCCTAGGCTTATACTCGAGTCAATAAGTTTCCCAGTTGTTTGTGGTAAAATTAGGTGCCTCGGCTTATATTCGGGTCGGCCTATACTCGAGTATATACGGTAAGTGTGAACCAGGTCTGAGGCGTTTAGTAACATAATGGGGGTTAAAACTAAAACGAGCCCTTTATAGTACAAAAAAATCAGATAATCACTACTGTAAGGGGTACATTTTTTTTTTTTTTACTGTAGAACTGTGAAAGTAATATTTACAGTAGCGATTATTTGCTCTTTTTGTACTATAGAGGGCTCATTTTATTTTTTTTTTTATTTTTTTTTTTAACCCCCATTATTTTACTGGCTGATTAATCGATTATGAAAATAGTAATCGATTAATTTCATAATCGATTAGTTGTCGATTAATCGATTAGTTGTTTCAGCCCTAGTTCTGAGTAATTTTCTAGCATTAAAAAAAAAAAAAAAAAGTTTTTTTATTTTACATGTAGGAGAGAAGTGTCAGAATTGGTCTGGGTGGCGAGTAGTTAAAGGGCCACACTGCCTGAAAAGTGGTGCTAATTAATAATTATTTATTTATTGAATTCCCCTGAGAATCTCGATGTAAACAGAACACCTTCCTGATCTTATGGGAGGGGCCTCAATCACTCATTTTTATTTTTAGGACATACATCGGAATGCAGAACAGATGTGTCATCGGAACGCGTCGCCCAATGAACTCTTTCATGTCTGGAGGCTTCATTGTGAAAGATGAGGCGGGTCCAGAGTTCTGTGTATTTTCAGGCGCTGTGAGGCCCATAGAAGTCTATAGGCAGCATGAAGAAGCTCATATAGGGAGTTATAGATTCGGATCACACCTGGTGTGTTCACTTCCTTGTTGCCAGATCCGTACGTCATATGGACCGGACAGCGGGGGGTATTTACACATAACGTGTGTGTGTGTGTGTGTGTGTGTGTATGTATGTTTGTGTGTGTGTATATACACACACACACACACACACACACACACACACACACACACACACACACACACACACACACACACACACACACACACACACACACACACACACACACACACACTATGAGCTTCTTCATGCTGCCTATAGACTTCTATGGGCCTCACAGCGCATGAAAATACACAGAACTCTGGACCCGCCTCATCTTTCACAATGAAGCCTCCAGACATGAAAGAGTTCATTGGGCGACGCGTTCCGATGACACATCTGTTATGCATTCCGATGTACGTCCTAAAAAAACAAAAATGAGTGATTGAGGCCCCTCCCATAAGAAGATCAGGAAGGTGTTCTGTTTACATCGAGATTCTCAGGGGAATTCAATTAATAAATAATTAATTAGCACCACTTTTCAGGCGGTGTGGCCCTTTAACTACTCGCCACCCAGACCAATTCTGACACTTCTCTCCTACATGTAAAATAAAAACTTTTTTTTTTTTTATGCTAGAAAATTACTCAGAACTAGGGCTGAAACAACTAATCGATTAATCGACAACTAATCGATTAGGAAATGAATCGATTTTCATAATCGATTAATTGGCCAGTAACATAATGGGGGGTTAAAATAAAAAACTAAAATTAGCCCTTTATAGTACAAAAAGAGCAAATAATCGCTACTGTAAATATTAGTTTCACAGTTCTACAGTAAAAAAAAATTAAACCCTTCCAGTAGTGGTGATCTACTTTTTTTTGTACTATAAAGGGCTCATTTTAATCTTTTATTTTATTTTTTTAAAAAGCATGTAATACATTTTTGCAGCAATTTGTGTTTTTTTTTAATCTGCCCAACAACTAATTGGCCAAAAAACAGTATGTCTCCTCTAATAGTGTATACAGTATATCTCTTCTGTCTGTTATTCTCAGAGTGGATTTGATATTTCACACACACACACACACACACACACACACACACTTGCATAGTTAGCTAGGCCGAAAAAAGACACAAGTCCATCCAGTTCAACCATAAAAAAAAAAATAATAAATAAAAATAAAATATATCGTACAATCCAATAAACCCCATTCTATACCCACAGTTGATCCAGAGGAAGGCAAAAAAAACCCCCAAAAGAGCATGCTCCAATCTGCTACAGCAGGGGGAAAAAAATCCCTTCCTGATTCCCCGAGAGGCAATCGGATTATTCCTGGATCAACTTTACCTATAAATGTCAGTACCCAGTTATATTATGTACATTTAGGAAAGTATCCAGGCCTTTCTTAAAGGCCTTTCTTAAAGCACACACACTTATTTTGAGCTAACTTCTGGCTGTCAGATGGAAGCAATTTAGTTTTGCAGCTGCTTGATTGTTTCTAGGCGCCCCCACCATGTATCCTGGGCTGTGCGTACCCGTCGGCGTACCCGGAAACCGTTGTGGCAGGAGATTTCCAATGGCCACACGAAATATAAATAAATGATTTTTTCCATATATTTGGATTTGTCTTGACATTTGTACTTGAGGCGTAGCCCATTTCAAGATAGTGAGATTTATTTTTGCTCTGTCTTGGAACCTTTTTCTGTGTCCTGAGGAAGCCTCTACGGTGAAACGCGTAGACGCGACGCACAAGGGCTCAATGTACAAACTGTATCATTTTTATATTTATTGAACACTGTTTGATAGAAAATACATAGTATCATAACGATTTTGTTACTTTCTTATTTGTTTCCATGCCTTAAAAGTCTGACCTGTTGATACCCATTTGGTATCCTCTTTGTTTCCCTTGATATATACGGATGTGACACTGTGGGTGCTCCCTCCCCTTTTTCCCTACTTCTCATGTATTCTCTGATCTCTCCGCTGACTCTCTGTAGGTCCGGCATATTTCAGATTTCATCTTTTTGGATGTCTGATTTGATATTCCGATGTTGTCAGGGATCTTTCACAACCATTTCATGTCCTACCCATCAATTTCATCACGCAGAATTGAATCGTTGCCATTTGTATTATGCAAGTATTTGTCACCTTGTCTGGTGTCTTAAAGGCCAACTCCACCTTTCTGCAAATAAAATAAAAATACCGTATATACTCGTGTATAAGCCGAGGCACCTAATTTTTACTACAAAAAACTGGGAAAACGTATTGACTCAAGTATAAGCCTAGGGTGAGAAATGCGCAGCTACTGTAAGTGGAAAAAGAGGGTCAACAATGCCCATTTGCAGCCTCACTGTGCCCATTTGCAGCCTCACTGTGCCCATTTTTGCAGCCATAGGTCCCCCGAACTTCAAACTTGGTAGTTAAGGTTCCTAGATGCCCCCTAGCTGCAGCCAATTTTGGGGTCTCTGGACCCAAAGGGTCCCGAAATAACATTGCTGCAGATGGACGCAGTTGACCGACTTTGGGGCCCCGTATCTTGGGGCCACTTGGTGCTAAGAACCCCAAATTTGGTGTGCAAACCTAGTGGAACTATCACTACAATATATCCTTTTAGGTTTGCACACCAAATTTGGGGTTCCTAGCACCAAGTGACCCCGAGATACGGGGGCTCCAAAGTCTGGTCGGAAAATGTCATTCTCATGCTGCAGAAAAGTGCTTGACTCCAGTATAAGCCGAGGGGGGCATTCTCAGCACAAAAAAGTATACAGTATATCTCCTCTAATAGAATATATACAGTATATCTCCTCTAATAGCGTATATACAGTATATCTCCTCTAATAGCGTATAATCAGTATATCTCCTCTAATAGCGTATATACAGTATATCGCTTCTGTTATTCTCAGAGTGGATTCGATATTTTGCTCCCTAACCGTGGTTGGTTGCTTATATTTACCACTGCATAGAGATACAGTATTTAATAATAAATTGCCTTTTTTTTTTTTTTTAACTTTACATATTAACTAAATTATACACAACACTTTTTTTTTTTTTTAAGGTTTTAACCGATTAATTGAAACAATAATCGGCCAATTAATCGATTATGAAAATAATCGTTAGTTGCAGCCCTAATAGGAGCCTACAAAAGCCTTGCAACTGTGACCGGGTTCAATGTACGGACTCCTGGAGACCGCCGGTCCGTACCGAGTCACACGGGGCTTTTGGTTCACAGGGCCGTGTGAAGTGCGAATGCAGCACTTGTGTTTCACTGATGACAGATCTGTGTAAATGAATGATGGAGCGAAGATCCGTGTCCCTCCGCACAGCCCCACATGCCTGACAAAGGGCATGTGGGGCTGTTTCTTGTCCGGTCATTAGCCTAAGCTATGACATCATGCGTCTCTTTCTTTCTCTCTCTTGCTCGCTCTCTTTCTCTCTCGCTCTCTTTCTCTCTCGCTCTCTTTCTTCTTTCTTTCTCTCTCGCTCTCTTTCTCTCTCGCTCTCTTTCTCTCTCGCTCTCTTTCTCTCCCGCTCTCTTTCTCTCTCGCTCTCTTTCTCTCTCGCTCTCTTTCTCTCCCGCTCTCTTTCTCTCCCGCTCTCTTTCTCTCTCGCTCTCTTTCTCTCTCGCTCTCTCGCTCTCGCTCTCTTTCTCTCTCGCTCTTTCGCTCTCGCTCTCTTTCGCTCTCGCTCTCTCGCTCTCGCTCTTTCTCTCTCGCTCTCGCTCTTTCTCTCTCGCTCTCGCTCTTTCTCTCTCGCTCTCTCGCTCTCGCTCTTTCTCTCTCGCTCTCTCGCTCTCGCTCTTTCTCTCTCGCTCTCGCTCTTTCGCTCTCGCTCTTTCTCTCTCGCTCTTTCTCTCTCGCTCTCTCTCTCTCGCTCTCTCTCTCTCGCGCTCTCGCGCTCTCGCTCTCTCGCTCTCTCGCTCTCTCGCTCTCTCGCTCTCTCGCTCTCTCGCTCTCTCGCTCTCTCGCTCGCTCTGTCTCTCTCGCTCTCTCTCTCGCTCTCTCTCTCTCGCTCTTTCTCTCTCGCTCTCGCTCTCGCTCTTTCTCTCTCGCTCTTCTTTCTCTCTCTCTCGCTCTCTTTCTCTCTCTCTCGCTCTCTTTCTCTCTCTCTTTCGCTCTCTTCTTCTCTCTCTCTCTCCTCTTCGCTCTCTCTCTTCTTCTCTCTCTTCGCTCTCGCTCTTCTTCGCTCGCTCGCTCTTCTTCGCTCGCTCTTCTTCGCTCGCTCGCTCTTCTTCGCTCGCTCGCTCTTTCTCTCTCTCTCTCTTCGCTCGCTCTTTCTCTCTCCTCTCTCTTCGCTCGCTCTTTCTCTCTCTCTTCTCTCTCTCTTCGCTCGCTCGCTCGCTCTTTCTCTCTCTCTTCTCTCTCTCTTCGCTCGCTCGCTCTTTCTCTCTTCTCTCTCTCTTCTCTCTCTCTTCGCTCGCTCGCTCTTTCTCTCTTCTCTCTCTCTTCGCTCGCTCTTTCTCTCTCTCTTCTCTCTCTCTTCGCTCGCTCGCTCTTTCTCTCTCTCTCTCTCTCTCTCTTCTCTCTCTCTTCGCTCGCTCGCTCTTTCTCTCTCTCTTTCTCTCTCTCTTCTCTCGCTCTTTCTCTCTCTCTCTCTCTCTCTCTCTCTCTCTCTCTCTCTCTCTCTCTCTCTCTCTCTCTCTCTCTCTCTCTCTTCTCTCTCTCTTCGCTCGCTCGCTCTTTCTCTCTCTCTCTCTCTCTCTTCTCTCTCTCTTCGCTCGCTCTCTCTCTCTCTCTCTCTCTCTCTCTCTCTCTCTCTCTCTCTCTCTCTTCGCTCGCTCGCTCGCTCGCTCTCTCTCTCTCTCTCTTCTCTCTCTTTCGCTCGCTCGCTCTCTCTCTCTCTCTCTCTCTCTCTCTCTCTCTCTCTCTTCTCTCTCTCTTCGCTCGCTCGCTCTCTCTCTCTCTCTCTCTCTCTCTCTCTTCTCTCTCTCTTCTCTCTCTCTTCGCTCGCTCGCTCTTTCTCTCTCTCTCTCTCTCTTCTCTCTCTCTTCGCTCGCTCGCTCTTTCTCTCTCTTCGCTCGCTCGCTCTTTCTCTCTCTCTTTCGCTCTCTCATTTATTTATTTATTTTTTTTGAAAGCAGAGACACTAGAAAAGAAAATGGCGGTCGTTGCAATATTTTATGTCGCACTGTATTTGCACAGCTTTTTTTTTTTTTTTTTCCCAATACATTTTTTTATTGAGCAAACCTAGTCATAACAAGGTGTATAAAGTATATAAAAAAAACAGCTTTCCTGTATACATCCAGCGTGTGCGATGTTGACTTGGTTCTTGGAGAACAGTTTCTGTTTGTGCAGACGTCCCATATAACAATTCAGACTATGAATATATAACCCTTTGCCTTTTGTGTACCAATAGACTCGGTAGTTGAGTCGTGTCGTAAGGGTTATTATTGGAACATAAAGGGGACAGAGGAACTAAGAGATGAAATGACAGTAGTGGGGGGGGGGGGGGGGGGCTTTAGGTTATTTTTATACACAAGTGATTTTCAGCCCTAAGGACCTTCATCTTTCAAGAACTGGATACATACCCTGTTTCCCTGAAAATAAGACCTAGCGTGATTTCGGTGATGGCTGCAATATAAGCCCTGCCCTGTTTCCCCGAAAATAAGCCCTACTCTGAAAATAAGACCTACAAGGACTTTAACTAGGGCTTATTTGGGGGGCAGGGCTTATATTGCAGCCATCACCGACAATCACGCCAGAGTACTTAAAGTGGTGTTGCACACCAAAAAAAAAAAAATTGGCTTAAAAATTATAAAAAAAATGTAAAAAAAAATAATTGGAAAACATTTTTTTTTTTTTTACTCACCTCTAAATGCCTGTTGCTAGGGGGGTCCCTCGTAGTCTGCCACCTTCAGGGCCCGGACACTGACATCACTTCCCCTCGGCGCCGCACAGTCATCTGGGACCTGTCATGTGTCCCAGATGAGTGAGCGTTGAATCACGGCGCCGCTCGCGCAAGCGCAGTGGGTGCCCGGCTGTGAAGCCACAGCCGGGTGCCCACATTAAGAATGCCGGCGGAGCGGGGAACAAGGGGGGGGGCCTCATTCCCCCGCATCGCTGGACCCGGGACAGGTAAGTGTCCGATTATTAAAAGGCAGCAGCTGCCGTATTTGTAGCTGCTGACTTTAAAAGTTTTTTTTTTTTTGTTTTTTTTTTTTTTTGTGGGCCCCCCTCTTTAAAGAGGAACCATGATTTCCTTAGTTTGTGGAGCACCGCTTTCTAATAGGGGGGGGGACGGTAAAGTTAGCCCAATTTTTTATTTATTTTTTGTTTAAACTGTTACTTCCATTTTTTTTCTTTTGTTATGATGTTTATTGTTATCTCAGGGAATGTAAATAAAAACAATTAAAGCAATAGGCAGTGACAGGTATTCTTTTTTGAAAAAATTGGGGTCTATTAGACCCTAGATCTTTCCTCTGCCCTCGATCTGACCTTCGCGGTGATACCTCACATGCATGGTAAAATTGCTTTCCCAATTTCCCAATGGCGCGGTTTATATCCGGGAGGGGGGGCATTTTTTTTTTTTTTTTTTTTGTTTTTTTTTTTAATTTAAGCTTTTTTATTTTATTTTTTAAACTTTCCTTCTATTTTTTTTCTTTTACATGAAAGCCGATCTCTGGCTGAAATGAATGATACCAAGATGATAGCAATAGGCAGTGACAGGTATCTTTTTTTGAATAAATTGGGGTCAATTAGACCAGCAACATACTGGACATATATTGTAATCTTTTTTTTTTCATGCAGCCTCTTGGCTGAAGGAAAAAAAGAGCTTGATTGGTGGGTATGCCCACCATTAGAAAGCCGATCACTGGCTGAAAAGAATGATACCAAGATGATACTAAACCTGCAGGCATCATTCTGGTATAACCCATTCAAAGTCCAGCAACATACTGCAAAATCTTTTTTTTTTCATGCAGCTGAAAAAACGGTCGGAATTTCGACCGTATGTACGGGGCATTATGGAGCCAATCGCTCCCCCCCCCTGATGCCCCCATGCTTCGGCATATATGCCTTTTTTTTAACTGTGGTGGTGAAATCACCTCCTACAGCGTTGGAGTCGCGGCTTTATGTATCGTGGGAGCAAACGCTGTTGCTGTCAAGATAAATAAATCCGCGTTGCAACTGAATGGCGCACCTGAAAACAAAAAAAAATGCTCAACACTAAAACACACAGTAAACAAAATTACATACCTGAAAAGCAAGCATGAAAAAACATAATAAAAACATAATAAAAAACATAATAAAACATTGCAGAATAGAATGGAGTAAAAAAGAGCAACAATAGAGAGAGAAAATAGAGTGAGAGAGAGAACAATAAAACGACAACTATTTTATTTTTTTTATTTTTTTGAGATTCACAGGTAAAAAAGCTCCTGACTGAAGCGACTGAATCAAAACGCTACCACAAAAAAAATGTTAGCGATCGCAGGGATCAGGCCTGACTCTGCGAACGCTGCAGTTATGTGTGCTTAGTGTTTTGTAAGTGACAGTGATCGATCGATACTGCACTTGGGTGGGCGGGGGGGGGCGGAGGGGGGAAAACGCAGGTGCTAGCAGGTATCTGGGCTGATCCCGCTAACAATGCGTTTTTTTTTGGAACCCTAAACTGCTGGGACGCTAGTATAGATCTGATCAGATCAGATATTGATCTGTTCTGATACTGTGCCACTAAGGGAGGTGTATGCTTTGTGCGTGGGTGTTTGCGGTACTGGCACTAACCTGGGGCGACGCAGACCTTATTTGACCCTAAAACCTAATTGATATCACCCGCCGGGCGATCAGGGGGTTAAACCGTTATTGGGTAATAAATGGCGGGTGCCCTGACAGTATAAAACAACAAGCTAACTAACCAGCGTCACCCGTAACAGTAATACAAAAAAAAACTGGTTACCTAGCGACACTAATGCAGCGATCAGAAAAACGATCGCTTAGTGACACTGGCAAAAGGGGGTGAAAGGGTTAACTAGGGGCAATCAGGGGGTTAATACCTTTATTAGGTAATATATGGGGGTACCTGACGCTATATAAAAACCTGACGGGGAACCTAAATAACGAAATAACTAACTGGCTAACCAGCGTCACCAGTGACAGTTATACAGTGATCACTGGTGAAAGGGTTAACTCTAGGGGCAATCAGGGGGTTAAAACTTTATTTAGGTTGTAATATGGGGGGTACCTGACCTATAAACCTATTTATGAACCTATATAAACATGGCGGTTACCTAAAAAAAATAAAATGGTTACCTAGCGACACTAATGCAGCGATCAGAAAAACGATCGCTTAGTGACACTGGCAAAAGGGGGTGAAAGGGTTAACTAGGGGCAATCAGGGGGTTAAAACCTTTATTAGGTAATATATGGGGGTACCCTGACGCTATATAAAAACCTGTCGGGGAACCTAAATAACGAAAAATAACTAACTGGC
Source organism: Lithobates sylvaticus (assembly GCA_028564925.1). Lineage (NCBI taxonomy): Eukaryota > Metazoa > Chordata > Amphibia > Anura > Ranidae > Lithobates > Lithobates sylvaticus. Next base: position 609,149,421 of record CM053029.1, read on the forward strand.
TAACCAGCGTCACCAGTGACAGTTATACTGTGATCACTGGTGAAAGGGTTAACTCTAGGGGCAATCAGGGGGTTAAAACATTTATTTAGGTTGTAATATGGGGGTAACTGACCTATAAACCTATTTATGAACTATATAAACATGGCGGTTACCTAAAAAAAAAAAATGGTTACATAGCGACAGCAGTGACACTAATACAGCGATCAGAAAAACGATCGCTTAGTGACAATGGCAAAAGGGGGTGAATGGGTTACCTGGGGGGCAATCAAGTGGTTAAACCTTTATTAGGGGGGGGGTGGGGGGCCTACCTTGGACCTAAAACTAACTGCCCTGACAGTTATTACAGTCACACTGACACTAAATGCAGTGATCAGTAAAAAAAATGATCACTGCAATTAGTGACACTGTGACTGGGGGGGGAGGGGGTGATCTGGGGGGTGATCAGGGGGTGACAGGGGGGTGTTTTGTGTGCCTATGTGTACTGGTGTCAGTGTACTGTTTGTGCACTAACCTTTAGATGTTCACAGATCGGCGTTCCGGTCACATAGACCGGCGCACCGAGCGTGACATCACTTCCTCTGCCTGTGTTTTGATTGACACAGACAGAGGAAGCATCTGATTCGCCAGGAGCGATCGCGAGGGTGGCCAGAAACCACTGGACCCCCCACCCGCCGGAAGAATGGCACGTACAGGGACGTGGCACGTACAGGTACGTGGTTCTGCCTGTACGTGACATTCTGCCGACGTATATATACAGGGGGCGGTCGGCAAGTGGTTAAAGAGGTACCACGATTTCCTTAGTTTGTGGAGCACCGCTTTCTAATAGGGGGGGGGGGGGGCGGTAAAGTTAGCCCAATTTTTTTTTTTTTTTTTTTTTGTATAATGTGAAAGATGTTACGCTGTGAGAATCGTGATCATTGGTCTAAGCAACAAAAAAAAATCGTGATTCTCATTTTTGCCAGAATCGTTCAGCTCTAGTACCTTACCATAAAGCATAACTCTGTGAAAAAATTTTCTTCTCCCATGCAGTGGGGCTGTGCCTGCGGGGGGGGGGGGGGGGGGGGGGGGTAATGCTCGTTTTTGTCTAGGGGCACAGGGAAAAGCTACACCCCCTCCCCCCTGAAGGTGCCAATTGTGGCACCGGAGGGGGGAAGGAATCCGATAAGTGGAAGTTCCACTTTAGGGTGGAACTCCGCTTTAATTTGTTGGGGGAGACCAGGAGCCAATGAAGGGATTGGTGGAGAGGAGTAGCAGACACAGCGATTGGTAAGGTGGAAGAGTCTGGCATTCATGATGGATTGGAGGGGGATAGAGTACAGGGGGTCCCCGACTTACGAACGACCGACCTACGAACAACTCCTACTTGCCTACAAACCGGGCGCTACAGGGGGGACCCTCTGCCGTTCTGCGCGGACATCGGCCGTTCTGCGCGGACATCGGCCGTTCTGCGCATGCACGGCCAGACGGAGCCACGGAAAATGACGAAATGTCCGTAATTTGCCGCGCATGTGCAGAATGGCATTCGACGGAACATCGGAAATGTCCGTAATTGTCGTTCTGCCCATGTGCGGCCGACTTACGAACATTTCCGATTTGCAAACGGGAGGAAAGTCCCTAACTGGTTCATAACTCGGGGACCCCCTGTATGCAAAGGTAAGCCAATGAGGAAGGAATTGCGGTAGTCGAGGCGGGAGATGACCAGGGAGTGAATTAAGAGCTTTGTTGTGTCATTGGTTAGAAAGGGGCATATTTTGGAGAGGTTGAGGCGGTAAGATTTGGACAGTGATTGGACGTGGGGCTTAAAGGAGAGTTCAGAGTCCAGGACTACACCTAGGACCTTGGTATGGGCTTATAGTTGTGCTATAGATTTTGACGGAAAGATCAGGGGAAGAGGCACGTGGGGGAGGAAAAATAAGTTTGGTTTAAGATAGATTAAGTTTTAGGAAGTGGTGTGACATCCAGACTGATATATCTGATGGTAAATTAGTGATACGAGAGGAGACTGAAGGAGTGAGCTGAGGGGTAGAGAAATAGATTTGGGTGTCGTCAGCGTAGAGATGGTATTGGAAGCCATGCGAGGCTATCAGCTGACCCGGGGAGGAGGTGTAGATTGAAAATAGGAGAGGTCCAAGAACAGAACCTTGGGGACCCCAACAGAGAAAGGAAGAGGAGAGGAGGAAGTAGAATTGTAAGTAATGCTAAAGTTGCGGTTGGAGAAGTAGGAAGAGAACCAGCGAAGGGTACAATCACGGAGACAAAAGACGTGGAGTTTTTTGAGGGGGGTGGTCAACCGTATCAAAGGCAGCAGAGAGGTCTAGGAGTACAGAATAGTGTCCATTGGTTTTGGCCATTAGTGGATCGTTTGTTAGTTTTAGGAGAGCAGTTTCTGTGAATGAATGACTTGTATAGCGCTGCAACTGCGAACTGAATCACCTCGAGGCACTTGATCCGACCTGTGTTGATTCCTTCTTGGAAGAAGTTGGTCTTTTAGTTTTTTCCTGAAGGCCCGATGGTTTCCTTCCAAGCGGATGTTTGTAGGTAGAGCGTTCCATAGCCGTGGTCCTTGGGCTGCAAATCTACGTTCTCCCCTTGATTTGTATTGGGACTAGGGGATGAGGAGGAGGTTTTGGTTGGTCGATCGGCGGTTGCGATTGGGAGTGTAGTGTTTAAGTATTGAGGAACATCTCCTTCTGTGCATTTGTGGGTCAGGGTCTGGGTCTTGAATGTGATCTGATCCTTTACGGTTAGCCAGTGTAGGATCCTCGGGGAAGGGGAGACGGATTCCCATGTTTTTTTTTTTTCTGTGACTAGTCTTGCTGCCGTGGAGTGTTGAGGACGAAAACCAGACTGAAGGGGATCAAGAAGGCCATTATCAGCGAGGTGGTCGCTCAGTTGGTTGTAGACAAGATGTGACAGACCTAGCCGGGACACAGGCTTTTTGAGAGGACTAAATGCTAGCCTCTTGCCAACCGATTATGGGCCCTGGATTTTAAGGGGCACAGGGTGAATGAGAACCCCTCTATAATCTGTGCTAGTCAGATTCAATTGCAGGGTTGATTGGCACATGCAGGGGTGGGTGGTGTACTCACTTTTGAATCTGTGTCAAGATAGACCAGACTCATTTGCATTGTGCAGGACAACAGACAGGTGGCTGGAGTTGATATTCGCATCTAACATGTGTGAAGCTCGGTGACAACAAGTCTGACCTGTAGTGAATTCCTGATGGGCACAGAGTCACATCGGCTGCTTAAAGGGATTAGTTAATTAGCTCATGTTAATTTTTTACAGGTGTATTGTTAGAGTAAAATGAGCAGGAGGGGGGTCTCCTCTTCTACTGTATATAAATACTTGTCAGTTTGGTTCTAATAAAACAGTCCATGTTGGCAATAAGCAAGTTTTGTCTCGTTTAGTGCTTGGGAGCGGTTGGAATATTGGAGATCCATATTCAGACTGGGAGGAAGTGGTATATGACTAAAGCACTCAAGGAGTTTGGATAAAAAAGGGAGCAAGGAGATGGGGCGTAAGTTGGTAAGATTGGATGGGTCCAGTGAGGGCTTTTTAGGTATGGGGCTGACAAGTGCATGTTTTGGAGAGTTGGGGAAGATGCAAGAAGAGAGGGAGAGATTGAAGATGTGGGTTGGAGAGTGTAGAATGGAGCCAGAGGGTGGACGTAGCATTTGCGGGGGAACAGGATCCAGAGGGCAGGTGGTAAGCTGGGTGTTGGCAAGTAGTTTAGCAACCTTCGTCTATAGTGGTGGGGTTGAAAGAGGGAAGTAATGATTGTACCCGTGGGCATGAAGTGTAAAGAGTGGACGGTATCGGAACAGTAGAGATCTCCTTGCGAATTGTATCAATCTTCTTCTTCTGTTTTACTGTAATTGGCGATTTCCTGGGCAGTGGGTGAGTTGGTGGGTGAAGGACTAAGTAGAGAGTTGAAGGTAGAGAAGATTTGACGGGGACGGGATGATAAGGTGTTAATGATGGAGATAAAATAGGTCTGCTTGGTGGTGAGGAGGGAGAATTGTATTTTTGGAGGGCAGATTTATACTGGCTGAAATCTTTCTGGGACTTCGTCTCGCGCCGTAGGCGCTCAAGAGCACGGCTCTTTTTTTTTTTACTTCTAGTATCATCTGTTTGCCAAGGTTGAAGGGGTCGAGGCCTGATTCTGTGTGTAGTGAGGCTAGAAGTGAAGTGTTGTAGACAGAATTCTCTAGGTTTGGGCAGGACAGGGGTGCAATTTTTACAAAAAGATTTTATTAATATTCAATCCAACATGTAAAGCTCAACAATTTTTAGATGGTAACAGCGCATATTGAGCAAAACGGATCATAAAATATAAATTAGAGCACTGAAATCTTACAAGTTCCAAGGAAGGCCTCACGTATGAGCAATGAGTCAAATGTCATATCATCATAAAAATAATAAGGAAACATTTTATAGTAAATCGGGGCTTGACAAATTTGCTTGGAATCTAGGAGCCAGCTAAAAAAGTTAAGAGCCAGGTTTTCTTCTTTTTTTTATTTTTTATTTTTTTACGACATGGAGACGAGTGAGGGGAAGATGGCCCCCGCCTATCTCCAAGTCATTGCAGGGCACACACATGTGAGGTATTGCCGTGATCGATGGAGCGAGAGCAATAATTCTAGCCCTAGACATCCTCTGTAACTCAAAACATGCAACCTGTAGAATTTTTTAAACGACACCTATGGAGATTTTAAAGGGTAAAAGTTTGTCGCCATTCCACGAGCGGGAACAATTTTGAAGCGAGACATGTTTGGTATCAATTTACTCGCCGTAACATTATCTTTCACACTATAAAAAAAAATTGGGCAAACTTTACTGTTGTGTTATTTTTTAATTAAAAAAAGTGCGCTTGTAAGTCCGCTGCGCAAATACGGTGTCACAGAAAGTATTGCAACGACCGCCATTTTATTCTCTAGGGTGTTAGAAAAATAAATATATATAATGTTTGGGGGTTCTAAGTGAAGGAGATAGGCAGGCAGTCAAAACAGCTCCATTAGCATTGCTGGGTGTCATACCAACGGCCACCACAAGAGGGTGCCAAATTATAGAAGGTACTTTAGGACTGCACAAGGCCGCAAAGCCGGGGCCTCAATTACCGGCCGGCGCGGCACATCGCGATCGCGACGGGGGGGTGCACTATGGAGACAGGATACCCCCAGGCGCCAGGTCGCTAATTCTAGTCGCCAATGCGACCTGACACCCAGTATTCTTCGAGCACTGTAGTAAATAATACATAATAAATGATACCAATAATAATACTGTATATACTCGAGTATAAGCCAAGTTTTTCCAGCACTTTTTTTTTTTTGTACTGAAAATGCCCCCCTCGGCTTATACTCGAGCCAAGCTAGGGGCCCAAAGTCGGTTCGGAAAAAATGTCATTCTCTGCTGCAGAAAAGTGCTTGACATTTTCCGACCGACTTTGGGACCCCGTATCTCGGGGCCACTTGGTGATAGGAACCCCACTGGATATGTTGTAGTGTTGGTTCCACTGGGTTTGCACACCAAATTTGGGGTTCCTAGCACCAAGTGTCCCCCGAGATACGGGGCCCCAAAGTCGGGTCGGAAAATATAATTCTCTGCTGCAGAAAAGTGCTTGACTGGAGTATAAGCTGAGGGGGGCATTTTCAGCACACACAAAAAATGTGCTGAAAAACTCGGATTATACTCGAGTATATACGGTATTATTATTTTTTATGTATTATTATTGGTATCATTTACTATAAAATTATTCTTTATTATTTTTATGATGTTTGACTCATTGCTCATACGTGAGGCCTTGGAACTTGTAGGATTTTAGTGCTTTAATTTTATATTTTATGATCCGTTTTGCTCAATATGCACTTTAATCATCTAAATATTGTTGAGCTTTATATGTTGGATTGAATATTAATAAAATCTTTTTGTAAAAATTGCACCCCTGTCCTGCCCCAACCTAGACACTTCTGTCTACACTTCTGTCTACAACACTTCACTTCTAGCCTCACTACACACAGAATCAGCCCCGACCCCTTCAACCTTGGCAAACAGATGATACTAGAAGTCTAAAAAAAAATAAAAAGCCGTGCTCTTTGACGTCTACGGCACGAGACGAAGTCCCAGAAAGATTTCAGCCAGTATAAATCCGCCCTCCAAAAATACAATTCCCCCTCCTCACTGCCAAGCAGACCTATTTTATCTCTTGAGATCGAGATAGAGGGCCCCAAAGTCGGTCAACTGTGTCCATCTGCAGCAATGTCATTTCGGGACCCTTTGGGTCCAGAGACCCAAATTTTGTCTGCAGCTAGGGGGGCATCTAGGAACCCTTAACTCGGGGCTTGACAAATTTCGGCGTTGCTTCTTAGTCCGCACACCCGCGGGCGGGGGCCGCATAGGGACAAGACACCGGACCCAATGTAGCCCAGGCGCCAGGCCGCTATTTCTAGTCGCCAATGCGAACTGGCGCCCGGGGTTAGTCGACCCCTGCCTTAACTACCAAGTTTGAAGTTCGGGGGACCTATGGCTGCAAATGGGCACAGGGAGGCTGCAAATGGGCATTGTTGACCCTCTTTTCCACTTACAGTAGCTGCGCATTTCTCACCCTAGGCTTATACTCGAGTCAATACGTTTTCCCAGTTTTTTTTGTGGTAAAATTAGGCTTATATTTGGGTCGGCTTGTACTCGAGTATATACAGTAATCATAAATAATGAAAATAAATAGTAATTATAATAATGATGATCATAAATAAATAAAAAATCGCAATGTCAATAATAATTATACATACAAGTAATAAACACACAACCTTCTGCTCAATAAATTTGCACGTAGAGGAAAGGTGCAATACAAAGATGGAATGTTGTTCGGAACGTAACCAACCAGGGCGATGCCTGATTACCTGATACATTTAGAAGGTAAGCATGGGAAAGGAAACTAAAGGGAAAAAGATAGGAAGAGAGAAGGGGAAAAAAAGACAAGGGGGGGGGGGGGATCCTTGAGGCACCCGCCAGGAATTTATTAAAGGGAATGTAAACTCTTGTGGTTTTTCTACTAAGTGAAAATCCTCTTGTAGTGCACCAGCCCTCCCTTTTTACTTACCTGAGCCGATCGTTTCTGCGCCGGGGACGAGCACAACCGTTCCAGCCGGTGTCTCGGGTCCTGATTGGATAGATGGCAGCGCAGCCATTGGCTCCTGGCTCCCGCTGCTGTCAATCAAATCCAATGACATGGGAGCAGGGGGGGGGGGGGGCAGAGCCGAGTCCTGCTGTCTGTGTCAATGGACGCAGGAACGCACCCGCACCAGTTCCCCCGAGGGAGAGAGCTTCTCTGATGGGGCACTCGAGAAGAGGAGGTGCCAGTAGCGCTGCTGAGGAACCCCAGAAGAGGGGGATAGGGGCAACTGCACAGAAGAGGTAAGTAAGAGGTGGTTGCATTTTTATGTTTTTTTTTTTTTTCCCTTTTAAAAAAAAAAAACTTTTACATATCCTTTAACCACTTCAATACGGTGGGGGGGGGGGGGGGGGGGGGGCGGGCACTTAGACACCGTCCTGCCCAAGAGGTCCTGTCATGCTTTTTTCTATTACAAGGGATGTTTACATTCCTTGTAATAGGAATAAAAGTGACACCATTTTTTTCTCAAAAGAACAGTGAAAAAGTTAAAATAAATAAGAAAAAAAAAAAAATAATAATTTTAACGCGCCCGTCCCGCCGAGCTTGTTTGCAGAAGAGTAGCGCCCGCATATGAAAGCGGTGTTCAAACCACACATGTGAGGTATTGCCGTGATCGGTAGAGCGAGAGCAATAATTCTATCACTAGACATCCTCTGTAACTCAAAACATGCAACCTGTAGAATTTTTTTAAACGTCACCTATGGCGATTTTTAAAGGGTAAAAGTTTGTTGCCATTCCACGAGCGGGCAAAATTTTGAAGCGAGACATGTTTGGTAACAATTTACTCGCCGTAACATTGTCTTTCACAATATAAAAAAAATTGGGCAAACTTTACTGTTGTGTTTATTTTTTAATTAAAAAAAGTATTTTTCCCAAAAAAAGTGCGCTTTTAAGTCCGCTGTGCAAATATGGTGTGACAAAGTATTGCAACGACCGCCATTTTATTCTCTAGGGTGTTAGAAAAATAAATATATATAATGTTTGGGGGTTCTAAGTGAAGGAGATAGGCAGGCAGTGAAAACAAAAATCTCCATTAGCATTGCTGGGTGTCATACCAACGGCCAACACAAGAGGGCACCAGATTCTACAAGTTACCATAGGACTGCACAAGGCCGCAAAGCCGGGGGCCTCAATTACCGTCCGGCGCGGCCCTTCGCGATCGCGGGGGGGGGGGGTGCACATTGGAGACAGGATACCCCCCAGCTGTGCTGCCCCAGGCGCCAGGTCGCTAATTCTAGTCGCCAATGCGACCTGGCGCCTGGTATTCGTCGAGCACTGGCTTAAAGGGATTAGTTAATTAGCTCATGTTAATTTGTTACAGGTGTATTGTTAGAGTAAAATGAGCAGGAGGGGGGGGGGGTCTCCTCTTCTTCTACTGTATATAAATACTTGTCAGTTTGGTTCTAGTAAAACAGTCCATGTTGGCACTAAGCAAGTTTTGTCTCGTTTAGTGCTTGGGAGCGGTTGGAATATTGGAGATCCATATTCAGACTGGGAGGAAGTGGTATATGACTAAAGCACTCAAGAGGAGTTTGGGAGTGTTTCATCACACAAGACATTCAAGGAGTTTGGATAAAAAAAGGGAGCAGGGAGATGGGGCGTAGGTTGGCAAGATTGGATGGTTCCAGTGAGGGCTTTTTAGGTATGGGGCTGACAAGTGCATGTTTTAGAGAGTTGGGGAAGATGCAAGAAGAGAGGGAGAGATTGAAGATGTGGGTTGGAGAGTGTAGAATGGAGCCAGAGGGTGGACGTAGCATTTGCGGGGGAACAGGATCCAGAGGGCAGGTGGTAAGCTGGGTGTTGGCAAGTAGTTTAGCAACCTTCGTCTATAGTGGTGGGGTTGAAAGAGGGAAGTAATGATTGTACCCGTGGGCATGAAGTGTGGACGGTATCGGACAGTAGAGATCTCCTTGCGAATTGTATCAATCTTCTTCTTCTGTTTTACTGTAATTGGCGATTTTCCTGGGCAGTGAGTGAGTTGGTGGGTGAAGGACTAAGTAGAAAGTTGAAGGTAGAGAAGAGTTGACGGGATGATAAGATGTTAATGAGAGAGATAAAATAGGCCTGCTTGGTGGTGAGGAGGGAGAATTGTATTTTTGGAGGGCAGATTTATACTGGCTGAAATCTTTCTGGGACTTCGTCTCGCGCCGGCTCTTTTTTTTTTTTTTTACTTCTAGTATCTGTTTGCCAAGGTTGAAGGGGTCGAGGCCTGATTCTGTGTGTAGTGAGGCTAGAAGTGAAGTGTTGTAGACAGAATTCTCTAGGTTTGGGCAGGACAGGGGTGCAATTTTTACAAAAAGATTTTATTAATATTCAATCCAACATGTAAAGCTCAACAATATTTAGATGGTAACAGCGCATATTGAGCAAAACGGATCATAAAATATAAATTAGAGCACTGAAATCTTACAAGTTCCAAGGAAGGCCTCATGTATGAGCAATGAGTCAAATGTCATATCATCATAAAAATAATAAGGAAACATTTTATAGTAAATCGGGGCTTGACAAATTTGCTTGGAATCTAGGAGCCAGCTAAAAAAAGTTAGGCGCCAGGTTTTCTTTTTTTTTTTTTTTACGACATGGAGACGAGTGAGGGGAAGATGGCCCCCGCCTATCTCCAAGTCATTGCAGGGCACACACATGTGAGGTATTGCCGTGATCGGTAGAGCGAGAGCAATAATTCTAGCCCTAGACATCCTCTGTAACTCAAAACATGCAACCTGTAGAATTTTTAAACGTCACCTATGGAGATTTTAAAGGGTAAAAGTTTGTCGCCATTCCACGAGCGGGAACAATTTTGAAGCGAGACATGTTTGGTATCAATTTACTCGCCGTAACATTATCTTTCACACTATAAAAAAAAAATTGGGCAAACTTTACTGTTGTGTTATTTTTTAATTAAAAAAAGTATTTTTTCCCAAAAAAGTGCGCTTGTAAGTCCGCTGCGTAAATACGGTGTGACAGAAAGTATTGCAACGACCGCCATTTTATTCTCTAGGGTGTTAGAAAAATAAATATATATAATGTTTGGGGGTTCTAAGTGAAGGAGATAGGCAGGCAGTCAAAACGGCTCCATTAGCATTGCTGGGTGTCATACCAACGGCCACCACAAGAGGGCGCCAGATTATAGAAGGTACTATAGGACTGCACAAGGCCGCAAAGCCGGGGCCTCTATTACCGGCCGGCGCGGCACATCGTGATCGCGGCGGGGGGGGTGCACTATGGAGACGGGATACCCCCAGCTGTGCTGCCCCAGGCGCCAGGTCGCTAATTCTAGTCGCCAATGCGACCTGACGCCCAGTATTCGTCAAGCACTGTAGTCAATAATACATAATAAATGATACCAATAATAATACCGTATATACTTGAGTATAAGCAAAGTTTTTCCAGCACTTTTTTTTGTGCTGAAAATGCCCCCCTCGGCTTATACTCGAGTCAAGCTAGGGGCCCAAAGTCGGTTCGGAAAAAATGTCATTCTCTGCTGCAGAAAAGTGCTTGACATTTTCCGACCCGACTTTGGGGCCCCGTATCTCGGGGCCACTTGGTGATAGGAACCCCATTGGATATGTTGTATTGCTAGTTCCACTGGGTTTGCACACCAAATTTGGGGTTCCTAGCACCAAGTGTCCCCCGAGATACGGGGCCCCAAAGTCGGGTCGGAAAATATAATTCTCTGCTGCAGAAAAGTGCTTGACTGGAGTATAAGCTGAGGGGGACATTTTCAGCACACAAAAAAAATGTGCTGAAAAACTCGGATTATACTCGAGTATATACGGTATTATTATTTTTTATGTATTATTGGTATCATTTACTATAAAATTATTCTTTATTATTTTTGATAATATGACGTTTGACTCATTGCTCATACGTAAGGCCTTGGAACTTATAGGATTTTAGTGCTCTAATTTTTATATTTTATGATCCGTTTTTTTTAACAAAACGTGTTTTATGATCAGTTTTGCTCAATATGTACTTTAACCATCTAAATATTGAGCTTTATATGTTGGATTGAATATTAATAAAATCTTTATGTGAAAATTGCACCCCTGTCCTGCACCAACCTAGACACTTCTGTCTACAACACTTCACTTCTAGCCTCACTACACACAGAATCAGCCCCGACCCCTTCAACCTTGGCAAACAGATGATACTAGAAGTCTAAAAAAATAAATAAAAAGCCGAGCTCTTGAACGCCTACGGCGCGAGACGAAGTCCCAGTATAAATCTGCCCTCCAAAAAATACAATTCCCCCCTCCTCACTGCCAAGCAGACCTATTTTATCTCTCGAGATCGAGATACGGGGCCCTAAAGTCGGTCAACTGTGTCCTTCTGCAGCAATGTCATTTCGGGACCCTTTGGGTCCAGAGACCCAAATTTTGTCTGCAGCTAGGGGGGCATCTAGGAACCCTTAACTCAGGGCTTGACAAATTTTGGCGCGGCATCTTAGTCCACGCGGGCGGGGGCCGCATAGGGACAAGACACCGGACCCAATGTAGCCCAGGCGCCAGGCCGCTATTTCTTGTCGCCAATGCGACCTGGCTCCCGGGGTTAGTCGACCCCTGCCTTAACTACCAAGTTTGAAGTTCGGGGGACCTATGGCTGCAAATGGGCACAGTGAGGCTGCAAATGGGCACAGTGAGCCTGCAAATGGGCATTGTTGACCCTCTTTTGCACTTACAGTAGCTGCGCATTTCTCACCCTAGGCTTATACTCGAGTCAATACGTTTTCCCAGTTTTTTTTGTGGTAAAATTAGGCTTATATTCGGGTCGGCTTGTACTCGGGTATATACAGTAATCATCATAAATAATGAAAATAAATAGTAATTATAATAATGATGGTCATAAATAAATAATCGCGATGTCAATAATAATTATACATACAAGCAATAAACGCACAACCTATTGCTCAATAAATTTGCACGTAGAGGAAAGGTGCAATACAAAGATGGAATGTTGTTCGGAACGTAACCAACCAGGGCGATGCCTGATGACATGATACATTTAGAAGGGAAGCATGGGAAAGGAAACTAAAGGGGAAAAAGACAAGGGGGGGGGGGGATCCTTGAGGCACCCGCCAGGAATTTATTAAAGGGAATGTAAACTCTTGTGGTTTTTCTACTAAGTGAAAATCCTCTTGTAGTGCACCAGCCCTCCCTTTTTACTTACCTGAGCCGATCGTTTCTGCGCCGGGGACGAGCACAACCGTTCCAGCCGGTGTCTCGGGTCCTGATTGGATAGATGGCAGCGCAGCCATTGGCTCCCGCTGCTGTCAATCAAATCCAATGACATGGGAGCAGGGGGGGGGGGGCAGAGCCGAGTCCTGCTGTCTGTGTCAATGGACGCAGGAACGCACCTGCACCAGTCCCCCCCCCCCCCCCCCAAGGGAGAGAGCTTCTCTGGGGCACTCGAAGAGGAGGAGCCAGTAGCGCTGCTGAGGAACCCCAGAAGAGGGGGATAGGGCCAACTGCACAGAAGAGGTAAGTATGACGGTGGTTGTGTTTTTTTGTTTTTAAAAGAAGAAAAAATAAAAACATAACGTTTACATATTCTTTAACCCCTTCAATACCGGGGGGCATTTAGACGCCTTCCTGCCATCCCAATTTTCAGCTTTCAGCGCTGTCGCAATTCGAATCATTGCGCGGTCATTCACACTACACTGTACTCAAACAAATTTTTATCATTTTGTTCCCACAAATAGAGCTGCTGCGTTTTTTTTCCCCAAAATTTTGGGTATTTTTTTTGTTTGTTGCAAAAAAAAACAAGTTTTTCTTTGTTTCTGTTAAATTTTTTTGTAAATACGTTTTCTTCTTCAATGATGGGCACCGATAAGGTGGCACTGGTATGCAGCGCTGATGGGTGGCACTGGTATGCATCACTTATTTTATTTTGGTACATGATGGTGCCAGCCACTGCAAACCCCCCCCCCCCCGTCGGGAGGGCCGACGATCGCCTCTCCTCTACTTTCGTCTGTCTGTCAGACGCGAGTGAGGAAAAGCCGATCACTGGCTTTTCCTGTTTACATTGTGATCAGCCGTGATTGGACACGGCTGATCACGTGGTAAAGAGCCTCCGCTGGATGCTGTTTACCGAGATCAGTGTGTCAGACTGACACACCGCTCCAACGATTGCTGCGATGCGTGCCCCCCACGGGCGCACGGCGGCATGTTATCCTGAAGGACGTCGTATGACGCCCAGCCAGGATAACGGAACCACTTCCCGGACGTCATTCTGCTATTGACCGGGCGGGAAGTGGTTAAATCGAGAGGAGCGCGGGATCGAATCTGGAAGGTTGATTGTAGCCAACCCACGAGTGCCAAACCCAAAGGGATTTTATCAATGCGAGTCTGAAAGAACAGCTGTCCGCTTTTTAATTTACTAAATCGTGCAATTTCACAGATTTCAGTGCGACTTCAAAGACATCCGTGTAAACCGCACAGATGTCTTCCAAGTCGCACTGACGTGCCGCTTTGCATTTGCACAATTTATTAAATTTTTTCTAAAAGTGGACGGCGATTCTTTCAGACTCGTGATAAAATTCAGGTGGGTTTGGCACAGGTGTCCTTTGCAAGAGTCGCACCCAAAATCGCCCAATGCAGGAACTTTTTTTTAAAATCGATTGCAGCACCACGATTGAACGGTGCCATTGCCGACAATAGCGTGCGACTTGTCATTCGCATGACACGTCTCTCCAATGGTGACCGGGGGGGGGGGGGGGGGTTGGGGTGGAGCCACTCAGGATCTGTGGTCGGCAGATATCGGAGGTTCTTAGAAGTTGATTTAGGAAAAGACATGAAATGTGGCCGGTGAAGTTCCACATTCGAGTGCTTTATATTGTATATAATCAGAGTGGACTCAATCTACCCCACCCCCCCCTCCCAGAATGCCTTTCTCTTATGGGAAGGTTTTGCATTGTAATGTTTGTATGTCCGGCATTCATAGACTGTCCTTCCTGTAGGACGGAGGGTCGGGGGTTTTCCATGTAGGTGATGACATCACAATGTACAGATTGATCTGTTCCCGGGAATAAACTCTTTACCAATGTAGCGAGTCCTGGAGGACGTTTGTTGTCTTCAGACATTTCTGGCAGCCTGTCCTCTGACAGCTGGACATGTGATGATGTCTGCCAGTGCGATGCTTTATTTAGATCCCAGCTGTGTGCAAACAGACACTATATGAAGGTGCCTGCTGAGCGACTCCCATACACAAGGCACTGAAGTTAACCATTTATTGGCTTACTTTGTGTTACGAAGGTCTGATTCACATCTATGGTGTTTGTAGTGCTTTTTTTGCATTTAGTAGGTTTGCACTCCAGTCCCTATAACATTGTTTCCTATGCAACACGTTCTGCAAAAAGCCCTAAAAATGCCATAGATGTTAAAGGGGTTGTAAACCCTCGTCCTATGCATTAAGGTAGAAAAACACCTGGCAGTCACCGCCCCCAAAGCCCCCCCCCCCCCCAGCTCCCCTGTTTTACTTACCGTATATACTCAAGTATAAGCCGAGACACCTAATTTTATCCACAAATAACTGGGAAAACGTATTGACTCGAGTATAAGCCTAGGGTGAGAAATGCGCAGCTACTGTAAGTGGAAAAGACAGTCAACAATGCCCATTTGCAGCCTCACTGTGCCCATTTGCAGCCATAGGCCCCTCAAAATTCAAACTTGGTAGTTAAGGGTTCCTAAATGCCCCCCTAGCTGCAGCCAAAGGGTCCCAAAATGACATTGCTGCAGATGGACACAGTTGACCAACTTTGGGGCCCCGTATCTTGGGGCCACTTGGTGCTAGGAACCCCAACTTTGGTGTGCAAACCCAGTGGAGCTAGCACTACAACATATCCAGATGGGATTCCTAGCACCAAGTGTCCCCGAGATACGGGGCCCCAAAGTCAGTTCGAAAAATGTAAAGCACTTTTCTGCAGCAGAGTGACATTTTCCAACCCGTCTTTGGGGCCCCGTATCTCGGGCCATTTGGTGTGCAAACCCAATGGAACTAGCACTACAACATATCCAAAGCTGGGGTTCCTAGCACCAAGTGGCCCCGAGATACGGGGCCCCAAAGTCAGTTCGGAAAATGTAAAGCACTTTTCTGCAGCAGAGTGACATTTTCCAACCCGTCTTTGGGGCCCCGTATCTCGGGCCATTTGGTGTGCAAACCCAATGGAACTAGCACTACAACATATCCAAAGATGGGGTTCCTAGCACCAAGTGTCCCCGAGATACGGGGCCCCAAAGTCGGTTTCGGATCTTGATCATCGATTTTTACAGTGACTGTGACATTATGGCGGACATATCGGACAATTTTGGGACCATTGTCATTTAATGCAGCGGCTCGGTGGCGGCCTCTCCAGGGGAGGGGGGATGCGGCAGCGGATGGGGGGCGGTGTCTCCGGGGGGGATGCGGCGGCGGCTCGGTGGCGGTGTCTCCGGGGGGGATGCGGCGGCGGCTCGGTGGCGGTGTCTCTGGGGGGGATGCGGCGGCGGCTCGGTGGCGGCGTCTCTGGGGGGATGCGGTGGCGGCGTCTCTGGGGGGGATGCGGCGGCGGCAGCTCGGTGGCGGTGTCTCCGGGGTGCTGCGGCTCGGTGTCTTTTGAGATGTAAGAACTGGCTCCAACGTATTTCATGATCGCTTCTTCAGGAGACTTTGGGGGTGAGGAGTCGGTGGCATAGCCAATTAAAAGTCCTAAAAGATGCTGCATTCTATCCAAGGGCGGAAAAAAGATGCCCCAGAGGAGTCTGGCTCCTCCCCTCCTGCCAAGTGCCCCCAGAGCAAGCAGCTTGGGCGCGCCCCCGGGAGGGAGGGCGCTCTGTGGTGCATGTCCGATCTCCGTAAAGAGCCTATGATGTAGGCTCTGTACCATGTAATCAGCTGTGTCTGATCACAGCGTAACCAGGAAGTGCCGGTTATCGGCTTTCTCCTCTCTTCATGCTGATGGGGGGGGGGTCTGCTTGATTACTGATTATCAGTGCAGACCCATCTACAATGCCCATAAGTAATGCCTGTCAGTGCCTCCTCATTGCCACATATTAGTGTCCATCAGTGAAGGAGAGAACTTATTTACAGAAGTTTATCACAAACAAAGAAAACCTTTTTTTTTTTTTCCCCCTCGAGATGTACAGATTATACTACTCTAAATTCTATACGCAGCCATTTCTGCAACTAATTCTGTCTGATCCGTCTTATTATTGTATAATGTAAACTTACAGAAGCCTTTTTTTATATTTTAGCTGCATGGTGAATGAAAATGGCACAGGAGACGAACCACAACCAGGCGCCGCTACTTTGTTCCAACGGCTGCGGTTTCTACGGTAACCCCCGTACCAACGGACTCTGTTCTGTGTGCTACAAAGAACATCTACAGCGGCAGAACAGCAGCGGCGGCGGCGGCAGGAACAGTCCACCAGGTAGGTCCCATGTCACTGCGCTCAGAGGTCCTTTCCAATCCAAATTCTTTTCCTTCAACCATAAACACAATCCACTGACTACCTGCCTTGGAGCCCCAGCAATTTATACATTTTCAGAGGTGTAGGCCAACTTTTTTTCCTCCTCACTTTTCCTGCATTAAAGTGATACTAAAGTCTCCTCCTGTTATCTTTAAATGGGGGGGGAGGGGATAAAAATAAATATCATACTTGCCTGCTCCGTAAGGGTTTTGCACGGAGCAGCCCGGATCCTCCTCTTCTCGGGTCCCTCGCTGGCGCTCCTGGCCCCTCCCTCCTGCTGAGTGCCCCCCACAGCAAGCTGCTTGCTGTGGGGGCACCCGAGCCGAGCCGCTACTCTGTGTCCATCCAGACAGAGCCGCTGTTCTACCCCACCCCTCTCCTCCTCCAATTGCTCTCTGGCTTTGACAGCAGCAGTTACTGTCTCAACCAATGAGGAGGGAGAGTCCTGGGCAGCCGAGACTCTCGTGCAACATTGCTGGATCGAGATGGGCTCAGGTAAGTATTAGGGGGGCTGCCGGCGGCGGAGGGCACCGGAGCGCGGCGGGAGGAGGGGGCCCTCTCCCGCCACCGATATAAAAGTGATCTTGCGGCGTATTCGCCGCAGGGACCACTTTTATCCGAAAGAAAACCGCCGGCTCTTGAAGAGAATACCGGGGTTATGATGGCTAGCTGCTACCATAACAACGGTATTCCTCTTCAAAGACAGGACGTTCGGGAACATCCTAAGGGAAGCAAGTGGTTAAAGCAGAGTTCCGCTGAAAAAAACTTTTGAATTTTAAAGTCAGCAGCTACAAAAATGTAGTTGCTGACTTTTAATAATCGGACACTTGCCTGTCCCATGGTCCAGCGATGCAGGCGTACGAAGCTCCTCTCCGAGGTGCCGGCATTGTAACTGTGGGCGCCCAAATATATATATATAATATATTAATATATATATAATTTTTTTTTTTTTAATTATATAATAATTTTTTTTTTTTTAATTATTAGCCCAGATTCAGCCAATGATTGGGCGGCGCTTCACAATACAGATGGACACTGATCCAAACGCAACCCAGGAGCTTTTGAAGGACAAGAAGTGGAATATTCTGCAATGGCCGAGTCAATCACCTGATCTCAACCCAATTGAGCATTGCACTTGCTGAAGGCAAAACTAAAGGCAGAAAGAGCCACAAACAAAGAACAACTAAAAGAGGAAGTAAACCCTGATGGGTTTATTTCCCTGCATAGGTAAAGCATTATGGACTACTATGAATCGCATAGTAGTCCATTGTGTCACTTATCTGACACAGGAGCCAGCGAAGTCACCGATGTCCCCTCTTCCACGAATCGTCCATCTTCCTTCCAGGTATCGCTGCTCTGGCGCTGCGAGTGGACGGAGCAGCGATGACGTCACTCTGGCGCATGCGCGCGGGAGCCGTCAGCGACGGCATGTTTGCCTTCTCTTGCGGCCGTTGTCATGCGCCGTAGACAGCGGTGCCCTTTTTTGTAAAATAGCTCCTTAACCATGTAGGTTTAGGAGATATTTCTTGGACCTTCAGATAGGCCTTAATCTAGACTCACCTGTAGGTCAAAGTGGTCTGTAGGGTTTACAACCACTTGAAGGCGGCTGCATTTAGAGCCTGGCAAAGCATCAGGAGGAAACCCAGTCTTCGGTAATGCCCATGGGTTCCAGACTTTAGGCAGGTATTGCCAGTAAAGGAGTCTCAACAAAAATATTTAAAAAATTATCATTTTATTTATGATTATACTTGTCCAATTACATTTGAGCCCCTGAAAATGGAGGGGGGGGGGGGGGGCTGTGTATAAAAATGGTTACAGTTCCTAAAATTTGTACTTCATATTTTATGTTCAACCCCTTTTTGAATTAAAGCTGAAAGTCTCCACTTCAAAATTTATTTGGATTGTTTCGTTTTAATTTTATTCTTTTATAAGGGTGAAAATCGAATGCTTCGGTCTGCAATCCTGTAAATTTCTCCACTTGAAAATAGTAACGCAGGTCTAAGGGAAGGAGGACCCTTCATGTTGGTTGGGATTAGACATGTGCAATTCGTTTCGTTGTTTTTCGTTTTTTTTCCGTTCTATTCGTACATTCGTTATCGTACGAATGAAAGAACGATTCGCTAAAAATTTTAACGAATCGAACGAATACGAAAATCCTAAATAACCAAATTAGAAAAAACGAATCTACGAAAGAAGAAAAACGGGAACAATGAAAATCAAAATGAACGCAATTCGTAACTTTTTTTTTTTTTTTGTTGAATTTTCCGTGTCCCTTACAATGGCGCTGCTTAACGTGCCTCGACTGGATTGAACAAAAAAATTCGTACATTCGTAACTTTTTTTTAATTTTTTTTTTTTTTCCGATTCAGAATTTTCCGTGTCCCTTACAATGGCGCTGCTTAACGTGCTTCGAATGGATTGAGCGAAAAAATTCGTACATTCGTAACTTTTTTTTTCGATTCGTAATTTTCCGTCTCTCAACCACATGCCGACCGCGCTATAGTCAAAAGACGGCTACAGCGCGGTCGGCTTATCCTGGGAGGACGTCCTCCCAGAAACTTGCTCCCGCGCCCCCTGGGGCGCGCACTCGGGAACATCCGTGACCGCCGGGTCCCGAGGACCCGGCACATCACGGATCACGGTAAATGCCCGCTGATAGCGGCCGTTTACCACGTGATCGCTCCGTCAAATGACGGAGCGATCACATGTACACAAACCGGCGTCACGTCATGACGCCGGTTCCTCCCTCCCTCTCTGTACCGATCGGTACAGAGGGGAGAGACGGGACCAGCGCTGTGGGCTGGATGTGTAGTGCCCACAGCGCTGGTCAATACACTGCCACCACTGTGCAATGCTCTGCCACCAACCACTGTGCAATGCTCTGCCACCAACCACTGTGCAATGCTCTGCCACCAACCACTGTGCAATGCTCTGCCACCAACCACTGTGCAATGCTCTGCCACCAACCACTGTGCAATGCTCTGCCACCAACCACTGTGCAATGCTCTGCCACCAACCACTGTGCCCCCACTCGCCAATAAATTTTAATAGAAACAAAGAATTTTTATTTTTTTTTTTTTACCGAATTTTCAGTATATTTTGATTTATAGCGCAAAAATTAAAAAACCCAGCGGTGATTAAATACCACCAAAAGAAAACTCTATTTGTGTGAAAAAAAGACACAAAATTAATTTGGGTACAGTGTTGCATGACTGAGTAATTGTCATTCAAAGTGTGAGAGCACCGAAAGGTGAAAATTGGTCTGGTTAGGAAGGGGGTTTAAGTGCCCAGTGGGTAAGTGGTTAAAATGTAATAATAGCATACACATTACATTATGAATTATGCTCCGATTACGAATCTACGAAAACAATGTTACGAAAGTACAAATAAATCAATCTAACGAAAGTACGAATGTAACTGAATCTACGAAAATACGAATGCGTCCGAATAAACGAAAAACGAATCAACGAAAAAATAACTCTTACGAAAATACGAATCGTTACGAATACGAACACCGACGACTTACGAATTTACAAATCAACGGAAACGAAAAAACTAAACGAAAATAAACACATTTTTCTGTTGTGCACATGTCTAGTTGGGATTCTGAAGCATTTGCTATCCTGGGAATCTGCTTCAAAAGAAAAGAGCCATTGTGCATGTTTATTGATAAGATTGTATCTACAGAGCATCCGGAAAGTACTCACAGCGCTTCACTTTTTCCAGATTTTATTATGTTACAGCCTTATTCCAAAATGGATCAAATCCATTATTTTCCTCAAAATTCTACAAACAATCCCCCATAATGACAACGTGAAAGAACTTTGGAGTCTTTGCAAATTTATTAAAGCGTAACTCCACTTTTGTTGAGAAAAACATCCCCCCCCCCGACCCGCGTGATCTACAGGGGGTCCCTGACTTACGAACGCCAGACCTACAAACATCTCCTACTTACAAACCGGGCGCTGCGGGGACTCTCCGCCATTTTCCGCGGACCTTCGGCCGTTCTACGCATGCGCGGCCAGACGGAGCCTCGGAAAGTGACGGCAAACATCAGAAATATCCGTAATTTGCCGCGCATCTGCAGAACGGCATTCGACGGAACATCGGAAATGTCTGTAATTGTCGGTCTGCGCATGCGCGGCCGACTTAGGAACATTTCCGATTTAAGAACAGGAGGACAGTCCCTAACGAGTTCGTAACTCGGGGACCCCCTGTATGTACCCTGCAAGGATTATAACGTCCTTTTTGTTGCAGATTCCTACCCTTTTTTGTTGTTCTGAAGAGATCCATGTGTGATTGTCTGTGCCTCTGGCCTGAGTGGGTCTAATGGGAGTGGTTTCATAATTATCTGTCAGCTGCGCAGCTGCAGGGCTCTAATGAGGAAGCTGCTGGGCCTGCATCCCTTTTAGACGTGTTCCTATTGGGAATATCTCGCCAAAAATAAAATTTTTGCTGCAGGGGATGCCTGAAATCTGACTTGTATCTTAGTGCAGTCTTCTGTAAAAATTGGTGAGCCAATCGCACAAGGGGGGGGAAATGTTTCTGGGGAGTGTTCAGTACACATTCTGTGTACAGAGCAACTCCATGTAGCCATATTGCATTTGCATTTAACCACTTCACCTCGGACACCTGGCGCCTCTTTCATCCCGGAGAAAGAGACTATTCTTTTTATTCAATCCCGCATAAAACTTACTCCCGGATAGACTATTTTTTTACTTTACACAACCAAGCACATTCAATAGAGGAAGTTAATATTGGGACGATTACGTGGTCGGACCACGCACCAATTTTTTTGAAATATAGACTATCAGATACTCAACGCCCCGTCCCTGCTTCGTGGAAATTAAATGAGAGCCTCTTACAAGACCCCTTGGTTATAGAAGAGGTCTGTAAAGAGGCAATATGGTATTTCCAGACTAATGATACGCCCGAATGCAACCCCGGTGTTATCTGGGAAGCACACAAAGCAGTGATCCGGGGAGTGTTGATCAAGCATGGGGCTAGGATTAAAAGAGAGAGAGAGGCTAAATTAACAGCTCTAATGGCAGATATACACCGCTTAGAAACCCTACATAAGCGAGTCCCGAATATAGAGTTAGAACGGGAGTTATTGACGGCACGGAGACATACCACAGATTTACTTATGTATAAAGCTAAAAGAGCAATACAAACAGGACGAAAACAGAGTTACGAATATGGGAACAAATGTGGTAAACAACTTGCTAACGCTTTGAGGGAGCAGCAATTAAGAACTTATGTCCCTTCAATTATGGGAAGTGAAGATCAAAAATATGTATTGCCAAGAGATATAGCAGAGAAATTTAAAGATTTCTACTCAGCCTTGTATAATTTAGAATCAAATTCTCTAAACCAGAAGGCGATCGATGAATATTTAGCCGCTTCTGAAATGTCTGGATTGACATTCACCGCGCAACAAGAATTGGAAAGACCAATTACATTGGAGGAAGTCCAACAAGCAGTAAATCTATCAAAAATAGGCAAAGCCCCCGGCCCAGACGGGTTCACAGCCCAGTACTATAAACTCCTCCTCCCTATTTTAGGGCCCCAACTGGTTAAACTGTACAATGGAATGGGAGACACAAGCTCGTTTCATGGCGATACGTTGAAGGCCCTAATAACAATTTTACTTAAGGAGGGTAAAGATCCAATGCAATGTGGAAGTTATAGGCCAATATCCCTTTTAAATACGGACCTGAAGCTGTTTTCAAAAATTTTAGCGACACGACTTCAGCAATACTTACCCTCCCTGATTAATCAGGATCAGGTAGGGTTCGTCCAGATGCGGGAAGCACGGGATAATACGATCAGATCTTTGAATTTAGTCCACGTAGCTAATTCCCATAAAATTCCATGTTTATTCCTGGGGACAGACGCAGAGAAAGCTTTTGATCGTATAAATTGGCATTTTATGTTTTCAGTATTAAAGCGGATAGGAATGGGAAATAACATGTTTAGATGGATTTCAAGTATTTATACCCACCCAACTGCTCAGGTAAAAGTAAATGGAGTTGTATCTCAACCATTTAGGGTTAAGAATGGGACTAGACAGCCATGTCCCCTGTCCCCAATCTTATTTGTTTTGACTTTAGAACCCCTACTGTGCAAAATCCGATCAAACCCAGATATAAGAGGCTTATCAATAGGGGGTAGGCAATATAAGACTTCGGCTTACGCGGACGATATGTTATTTTCGTTAACTAACCCAATAGTTTCACTACCCAATCTTTTGAAAGAAATAGAGGCCTATGGTGTGCTATCAGATTTTAAGATTAACCTATCAAAATCTGAAGCTATGGGAGTAATGATTCCTAAAGAGATATTGAGAACATTGAAGTTAAGCTATAAAATTAAGTGGTCAGACCAGGCCTTGAAATATCTGGGAACTCTTATCCCGTCAGACCTCTCATGTACTTATAAAATTAACTTCCCTCCATTATTAGATAACGTGAAAAATCTTCTTGGAAAATGGCAGAAAGGGCTTTTTTCATGGTTTGGGAGGTGTAATATTATTAAAATGAGCATCCTCCCGAAGTTCCTATATCTGTTTCAAGCATTACCGATTGATATACCCAGAAACTATTTTAAGCAAATACACTCCCTAATGATTAGATTTATATGGGCAAATAAACGCCCGAGAATCAGTAGATCTCTATTGAACCTACCTAAAAAGTTTGGGGGTTTAGCTATACCCGATCTGTACAAATATTATCAGGCGGCACTTTTGAGCCGACTGATAGATTGGAGCAGACACGGGGAATGGAAGATGTGGCCGGGTCTGGAACAGGCGCAAAGCAAGGTGATATTGCAAAGAGCTGCCTGGTGCTATAGAGAACTCCCGATCTCAGTTAAGGTACACCCACTGATAGGACCTACTTTAAAGATGAGTCATAGACTATTTTTGGAAGGCAAACTGTCGACAATAGCTTCTCCCCTATTCCCAATACTGGGAAACCCACAATTTGAGCCAGGATTAAGGGACGGAAATTTTAGAGTACTGATAGAACAAGGGATATTTCAAGCTATGCATTTTTTGATAAATGGAACATGGCCTACGATACAGGCGATGACAATAGGATCTACAGTACCCCACTTGGACTTGTGGCGTGCGATACAGTTGAGACATTTTTTGAATACACTAAAACCTCTAGGAGGCTACGATCGCCCGCTAACATCATTTGAGAGGTATTGTAATGCGAAGGGGACCCTGCATCACACCCTATCTAGGACGTATGCGTTGTTAGTGGCACCGTCGGAGGATTTTAGATTGCCCTTTTTAGGGAGTGGGAAAGAGATCTAGACCAAACATTTTCAGAGGAGCAGTGCAAAAAAATAATAGGCAACATATTTGGATCTTCAATCTGTATAAGAACACAGGAGACCAATTTCAAGATCCTGTCGCGATGGTACCGTACTCCAGTATTATTGCATAGATGTTACCCGGAGATATCAGACAGGTGCTGGCGATGCGGAGAAGAAAAGGGGACATTAATACATATCTTCTGGACATGTTCTAGAGTAAGGGATTTCTGGAAAGAAGTAAGGAAAATCTCTCAAAAATGTTGCCAGAAGACCCGTCCTTTTTTCTATTACAGGATACGAGAAGCTCTACTAAAATATATAAGAGAACGGTTCTATGTCACCTCTTGAACGCAGCTAAGTCTTGTATTCCACTTAGGTGGAAGCAGACAAAATCACCATCAGTGGGAATGTGGCTTAAAAAGGTAGAGCAATTAAACTATATGGAGGATCTTGTATGGTCATCTCGACAGAAAAGAGGGAGATATCTGGAAACATGGTCTCCATGGAATCTTTATATTAACTCAGAGGAGGGGAGAAATCTTATAGATATAAACCTGGATAATTGAAAATAGAGAGGAAAGTTGGGGATGCTTATGGAGGAGGGCTGGAGGGAGGGAGAGGGGGGGGGGGGGGGAGGGAGAGGGAGGGAGAGGGGTGGGTTTCGGGGGTTAAAATATATATTTTTTTTTTTTTTTTGGGGGGGAGGGGGCAGGCTGGGGGTTACTGATTGGGTAATTTTTTGTTGGGGGAAATAAATATAGGAGTAAGACAAGGTTCAACACCCTATGAATATATAAAGAGGGAACCCTAGGGCAGAGCTGGAGAGAAGCCCTGGCCTGGGGTAAAGGTAGGCGGTATCCCATCTTATTATTTGTGTTATTTAAGAAAGCAGAAAATGACAGTGGAGCCGACGGTACCTACTGTATGGGGTTATATGTTTGGGAAATGACCTAATTGATTATCGGAGGTGTATTCATAGATTTGAATAATATATGAGTTGTGAAGATGGTAAATTGTATGCCTTGCTTTTCCTAGAAATTAAATAAAGATTTAAATTGGAAAAAATAAATAAAAATAACCACTTCACCTCCAGAGGATTTTACCCCCTTCCTTACCAGAGCACTTTTTGCGATTCGGCACTGCGTCGCTTTAACTGACAATTGCGCAGTCATGCGGCGTTGCACCCAAACAAAATCTACCTTTTTTCCCCACAAATAGAGCTTTCTTTTGGTGGTATTTGATCGCCCCTGCGGTTTTTTATTTTTTGCGCTATAAACAAAAGAAGTTTGAAAAAAAAAAAACAATTTTTTTACTTTTTGCTATAATAAATATCACATTTTAAAAAAAAACAAAAACACATTTTTGACTCGGTTTAGGCCGATACGTATTCTTCTACATATTTTTGCTAAAAAATAAAAAAATCGCAATAACCGTATATTGATTGGTTTGCGCAAAAGTTATAGCGCCTACAAAATAAGGAGAGATTTATGGCATTTTTTAAATCTTTTTTTTCTTGCTAGTAATAGCGACGATCTGCGGCATTGCGGCAAACACTTTGGACACTTTTGACACATTTTTGGGACCATTCACATTTACACAGCGATCGTTGTTATAAAACTGCACCGATTACTGTGTAAATGTGACTGGCAGGGAAGGGGTTAACACTAGGGGGCGGGGAGGGGTTAATATATGTTCCCTGGGAGTGATTCTAACTGTGGGGGGAGGGGACTCGCAAGGGGAGGAGACCGATCGGTGTTCCTCTGTACTGGGAACACACCATCGCTCTCCTCTCCACTGACAGGACGTGGAGCTGTGTGTTTTTATACACAGATCCACGGTCCTGCTGTGTTCACGGACATCGCGGCCACCGGGCACGTGCATCGAGTCCCAAGCGATGCCGCGCGCGCCCCCTAGACGGCCGGGAATGGGAGGACGTCATATGACACCCACCCAGGATGGGAGATCCACCTTGTGGGCATCATTTGACAATAGGCCGGTATTGAAGTGGTTAAAGAAAATTGCAGCGCCTGCAGATAGAAAAGGAAATGTGTGGGGTTTTTTAATTTTTTTATTTTAATATAACATTCAATTACAATATGACTTGCATTGCAATTGTACATGCTATATATATTTATTTTAATTATATGTATATATTTTGCTATTTTTTTCCCCCCACAAAAGTGGAGTTGCCCTTTTTAAAAATAATTTGAAAAATTGCCATGACACTCAGAATTGAGCTCAGGTTCCTCCCATGTACATAAGTATCACAGACTCCTCCCATGACACTCAGAATTGAGCTCAGGCTCCTCCCATGTACATAAGTATCACAGACTCCTCCCATGACACTCAGAATTGAGCTCAGGCTCCTCCCATGTACATAAGTATCACAGACTCCTCCCATGACACTCAGAATTGAGCTCAGGCTCCTCCCATGTACATAAGTATCACAGACTCCTCCCATGACGCTCAGAATTGAGCTCAGGCTCCTCCCATGTACATAAGTATCACAGACTCCTCCCATGACGCTCAGAATTGAGCTCAGGTTCCTCCCATGTACATAAGTATCACAGACTCCTCCCATGACACTCAGAATTGAGCTCAGGCTCCTCCCATGTACATAAGTATCACAGACTCCTCCCATGACACTCAGAATTGAGTCAGGCTCCTCCCATGTACATAAGTATCACAGACTCCTCCCATGACACTCAGAATTGAGCTCAGGTTCCTCCCATGTACATAAGTATCACAGACTCCTCCCATGACACTCAGAATTGAGCTCAGGCTCCTCCCATGTACATAAGTATCACAGACTCCTCCCATGACACTCAGAATTGAGCTCAGGCTCCTCCCATGTACATAAGTATCACAGACTCCTCCCATGACACTCAGAATTGAGCTCAGGTTCCTCCCATGTACATAAGTATCACAGACTCCTCCCATGACACTCAGAATTGAGCTCAGGCTCCTCCCATGTACATAAGTATCACAGACTCCTCCCATGACACTCAGAATTGAGCTCAGGCTCCTCCCATGTACATAAGTATCACAGACTCCTCCCATGACACTCAGAATTGAGCTCAGGCTCCTCCCATGTACATAAGTATCACAGACTCCTCCCATGACACTCAGAATTGAGCTCAGGTTCCTCCCATGTACATAAGTATCACAGACTCCTCCCATGACACTCAGAATTGATCTCAGGTTCCTCCTGTTTCCACTGATCATCCTTGAGATGTTTCTACAACTTGATTGGAGACCACCTGTGGTAAATTCAGGTGATTGGACATGATTTGGAAAGGCCACACCTGTCTATAGAAGGTCCCACAGGTAACAGTGCATGTCAGAGCACAAACCAAGCCATGAAGTCCAAGGAATTGTCTGTAGACCTCCGAGGATTGTATGGAGGCACAGATCGGGGGAAGGGTACAGAAACATTTCTGCAGCATTGAAGGTCCCAATGAGCACAGTGGTCTCCATCATCCGTAAATGGAAGAAGTTTGGAACCACCAGGACTCTGACTAGAGCGGGCCGCCCGGCCAAACTGAGCGATCGGGGGAGGGGGGCCTTAGTCAGGGAGGTGACCAAGAAGCCGATGGTCACTCTGACAGAGCTCCAACATTTCTCTGTGGAGAGAGGAGAACCTTCCAGAAGAACAACCATCTCTGCAGCACTCCACCAATCAGGCCTGTATGGTAGAGTGACCAGACGGAAGCCACTCCTCAGTAAGTCACATGACAGACCGCCTGGAGTTTACCAAAAGGCACCTGAAGGACTCTCAGACCATGAGAAACAAAATTCTCTGGTCTGATGAAACAAAGATGGAACTCTTTGGCCTGAATGACAAGCGTCATGTCTGGAGGAAACCAGGCACCACTCATCACCTGGCCAATTACCATCCCTACAGTGAAGCATGGTGGTGGCAGCATTCTGTGGGGATGTTTTTCAGCGGCAGGAACTGGGAGACTAGTCAGGATCGAGGGAAAGATGAATGCAGAAATGTACAGAGACATCCTTGATGAAAACCTGCTCCAGAGCGCTCTGGACATCGGATTGGGGCGAAGGTTCAGCTTCCAACAGGACAACGACCCTGATCACACAGCCAAGTTAACAGAGTGTATGTGGGAGGGGGCCTGGAGAGATCTGAAAATGTCTGTGC
The DNA here is from genome assembly GCA_028564925.1 of Lithobates sylvaticus. NCBI lineage: Eukaryota > Metazoa > Chordata > Amphibia > Anura > Ranidae > Lithobates > Lithobates sylvaticus. The sequence goes on from CM053029.1 coordinate 609,177,514, forward strand.
ACCGACGCTCCCCATCCAACCTGATGGAGCTTGAGGGGTTCTACAAAGAAGAATGGGATAAACTGCCCAAAAATAGGTGTGCCAAGCTTGTAGCATCATACTTGTGTACGTATTGAGCAAAGGCTGTGATATCTATGTACATGGGAGGAGCCTGTGATACTTATGTACGTGGGAGGGGCCTGTGATACTTGTGTACGTGGGAGGGGCCTGTGATACTTGTGTATGTGGGAGGGGGCCTGTGATACTTGTGTATGTGGGAGGGGGCCTGTGATACTTGTGTACGTGGGAGGGGCCTGTGTGTGTGTATGTGGGAGGGGGCCTGTGATACTTGTGTACGTGGGAGGGGCCTGTGATACTTGTGTATGTGGGAGGGGGCCTGTGATACTTGTGTATGTGGGAGGGGGCCTGTGATACTTGTGTATGTGGGAGGGGGCCTGTGATACTTGTGTACGTGGGAGGGGGCCTGTGATACTTGTGTACGTGGGAGGGGGCCCGTGATACTTGTGTATGTGGGAGGGGGCCAGTGATACTTGTGTAAGTGGGAGGGGGCCTGTGATACTTGTGTACGTGGGAGGGGGCCTGTGATACTTGTGTACGTGGGAGGGGGCCCGTGATACTTGTGTACGTGGGAGGGGGCCCGTGATACTTGTGTACGTGGGAGGGGGCCCGTGATACTTGTGTACGTGGGAGGGGGCCCGTGATACTTGTGTACGTGGGAGGGGGCCCGTGATACCCGTGTACGTGGGAGGGGGCCCGTGATACCCGTGTACGTGGGAGGGGGCCCGTGATACTTGTGTACGTGGGAGGGGGCCTGTGATACTTGTGTACGTGGGAGGGGGCCCGTGATACTTGTGTACGTGGGAGGGGGCCCGTGATACTTGTGTACGTGGGAGGGGGCCCGTGATACTTGTGTACGTGGGAGGGGGCCCGTGATACTTGTGTACGTGGGAGGGGGCCCGTGATACTTGTGTACGTGGGAGGGGGCCCGTGATACTTGTGTACGTGGGAGGGGGCCCGTGATACTTGTGTACGTGGGAGGGGGCCGTGATACTTGTGTACGTGGGAGGGGGCCTGTGATACTTGTGTACGTGGGAGGGGGCCTGTGATACTTGTGTACGTGGGAGGGGGCCTGTGATACTTGTGTATGTGGGAGGGGGCCTGTGATACTTGTGTACGTGGGAGGGGGCCCTTGTATGTGGGAGGGGGCCCGTGATACTTGTGTACGTGGGAGGGGGCCCGTGATACTTGTGTACGTGGGAGGGGGCCCGTGATACTTGTGTACGTGGGAGGGGGCCCGTGATACCCGTGTACGTGGGAGGGGGCCCGGGATACCCGTGTATGTGGGAGGGGGCCCGGGATACCCGTGTATGTGGCAGGGGGCCCGGGATACCCTTGTATGTGGGAGGGGGCCCGGGATACCCTTGTATGTGGCAGGGGGCCCGGGGGGGCAGGGGGCCCGTGATACCCTTGTATGTGGCAGGGGGCCCGGGATACCCGTGTATGTGGGAGGGGGCCCGGGATACCCGTGTATGTGGGAGGGGGCCCGGTGTACGTGGGAGGGGGCCCGTGATACCCGTGTACGTGGGAGGGGGCCCGGGATACCCGTGTATGTGGGAGGGGGCCCGTGATACCCGTGTATGTGGGAGGGGGCCCGTGATACCCGTGTACGCGGGATTTTTTTATTTTTAATAAATTTGCAAAGGTTTCAAACCACTTTATTTCACGTTGTCATTATGGGGGAGTGTTTTTGTAGAATTTTGAGTAAAATTATGAATTTAATCCATTTTGGAAAACTGTCACATAACAATGTGGAAAAAGCGAAGCACTGTGAATACTTTCTGGATGCTCCTGTATATTGATATAATTGTATCACCGTTGATTGCCATATTCTGTGATCTTGCTCTTTGTTTTGCTTGTAGTGGTGTCCATGGGGAGTGGGGTGGAGGTTCCCTCCTCGCAGCAGACCGTCACACCTCAGGTATCTGAACCAGAAGAGTCCGCATTGCCACAAGCAAGGTAAGCTTCCTTCCTACCATACAGTCTGGGAAGTAGATAACGGGTATTCTGCTGAAGGTCCTACCTAACAACAACATGCTGGTTTTTTGATAAGCGGCCTTCCCGGCTTCCCTCCTCTCCTTCCGGCAGCTACTGCGGGCACACAGGGGGGAGAGGTTTAGGGATGGAGAGTGGGGGAAGGGGCTGTTTTTTTTTTTTTTTTTTAAATATTTATTGGCCCCTTCCTTTCCTGAATACACAGTGAGTGATCGGTACCAATCACTCCTCCTGTCCATTTATCACTGAAGCATAGTAACTGTTTACTATGCTTCTGTTTGTGAATGAGCAAGAAGCTTCAGAGACTTTCCAATTAACTTCATCTTTTGTAACTGAGGCTGCAAAGGAAGGGACTGATAAATCTATGTCCTCAATCACTTCTAGCTTGTGGGGGCGGGGCGGGCAGAATAGGCTGTATAGAGCCCTGTGGTTTATAACAGCAGCTCTGAGCCTATCATATGATGAGCTACTGATTTTCATGGTTACTGGCAGTTTTATGATTTCTTTTTTTTTCTTTTTCCGTGTTGGTCAGTTCCTTGCCACTTCCAGAATCTGTGTCCTCGTCACAAGCCGAAACCACAGAGAACAGAACTTCCGAAACAAACGAGGCGCCAGGTGATTGATGTTGTGTGTTGTCCATTGTGGGGACCTGGTGGGATGGGGAAATGTGTGTCCTTTATGTTGTGACTTGTATACAGCTCCGTCTTAGATAATCAAGGAATACAATACTATTAGGCCTCATTCACACAGGGCAGGATAAAAAAGACAACAGTAAAGTTAGCTCAATTTTTTTTTTTTTTTTATATTGTAAAAGATAATGTTACACGGAGTAAATTGATACCCAACATGTCGCGCTTCAAAATTGCGTCTGCTCATGGAATGGCGACAAACTTTTACCCTTAAAAAAAAAATCTCCATAGGCGAAGTTAACCACTTCCAGCCCCGGACCAATTGGCAGCCAAAGGACCAGGCCCCTTTTTGCGATTCGGCGCTGCGTCGCTTTAACTGACAATTGCGCGGTCGTGCGGCGTGGCTCCCAAACAAAATTGACGTCCTTTTTTTCCCACAAATAGAGCTTTCTTTTGGTGGTATTTGATCGCCCTTGCGGTTTTTATTTTTTGCGCTATAAACAAAAATAGAGCGACAATTTTGAAAAAAAACGCAATATTTTTTACTTTTTGCTATAATAAATATCCCAAAAAATATCTAAAAAAAATTTTTTTTTCCTCAGTTTAGGCCGATACATATTCTTCTATATATTTTTGGTAAAAAAAATCGCAATAAGCGATTATTGATCGGTTTGCGCAGAAGTTATAGCATTTACAAGATAGGGGATAGTTTTATAGCATTTTTATTAATAATTTTTTTTTTATTAGTAATGGCGGAGATCTGCGATTTTATTTTTTTTATATTTTTTTTTTTTTTTTTTTTTTGTGACTGCGACATTATGGCGGACACATCGGACATTTTTGACACATTTTTGGGATTATTGTCATTTTTACAGCAATTAATGCTATTTAAATGCATTGATTCCTGTATAAATGACACTGGCAGTGAAGGGGTTAACCACAAGGGGGCAGTGTAGGGGTTAAGTATGCCTAGGGGTGTGTTTCTTACTGTGGGGGGGGGGGGGCGTGGCTGTCAGCTAGTGAATGCTGATCTCTGCTCCAATCACAGGGAGAACAGAGATCGGCGTCACTAGTTGCTAGGCAGAACGGGGAGATGTTGTTTATCTCGGCATCTCCCCGTTCAGCCTTCCCGTGAGACGATCGCGGGGGTCCCGCGGCGATCGAGTCCGCGGGGACCGCGATCGGACTCACGGGGGTCCCGACCGCTCCCGGCGCGCTCCCGATGGCACGGACAGGCAGAAAGGAGGGACTTCTATATACGCCCTCCTGTCTGTACGTGCCATTCTGCCGACGTATATCGTCGTGCGCCGGTCGGCAAGTGGTTAAACCACATGCCGACCGGGCCATAGCCGAAAGACGGCTATAACGCGGTCGGCTTATTCTGGGTGGACGTCCTCCCAGAATCTTGCCGGGATCATCAGTGACATCATGGATCATGGTAAATGGCCGCTGATAGCGATGACGGAGCGATCACATGTAAACAAACAGGCGTTGCGTCATGACGCCGGTTCCTCCCTCCCCTCTCTGTACCGATCGGTACAGTGAGAGGGGAGAAATGGAGAGATGGCGGCAGCGCTGTGGGCTGGATGTGTAGTGCCCACAGCGCTGCTCTGTGCAATACTCTGCCAACACTGTGCAATAATCTGCCAACACTCGCCAATAAATTTTAATAGAAATAAAGAATTTTTATTTTTTTACCGAATTTTCTGTCTTTTTTTGATTTATAGGGCAAAAAATAAAAAACCCAGCGGTGCTTTAAATACTAGACATGTGCAATTCGTTTCGTTTTTTTTCCGTTATTTTCGTTCGTTCGTTTTCGTACAAATGAACGAATCGTTCGATTCGTACGAATCTGATTAACGAATCATTCGAATCGAACAAATCCGAAAAACAACGAAAATCCGAAAAAAACGAATTAGAAACAACGAATGTACGAAAAACAAAAATGAACGAAAAAGTTCGTACATTCGTAACTTTTTTTTTTTTTTTTTTGTTGAATTGGTAATTTTCCGTGTCCCTTACAATGGCGCTGCTAAACGTGCTTCGAATGGATTGAACAAAAAAATTCGTACATTCGTAACTTTTTTTTCGATTCGTAACTTTTTTTTTCGATTAGTAAATTATTAAAATGTAATAATGGCATACACATTACATAAAATTATGAATTATGCTCCAATTACGAATCTACGAATGTTGCGAATAAATACGAATGCGTCCGAAAATTAAACTAACGAAAAAACGAATCAACGAAAAAATAACTCTTACGAATGTACGAATCGTTACGAACAACGACGACTTACGAATGTACGAATCGTTACGAATCAACGGAAACGAAAAAAACGAAACGAAAATAAACACTTTTTTTTGTTGTGCACATGTCTATTAAATACCACCAAAAGAAAGCTATTTGTGTGAAAAAAAAAAAACACAAAACATTTAATTTGGGTACAGTGTTGCATGACTAATTGTCATTCAAAGTGTGAGAGCACCGAAAGCTGAAAATTGGTCTGGTTAGGAAGGGGGTTCAAGTGCCTGGTGGCCAAGTGGTTAAAGTTCTACAGGTTTCATGTTTTGAGTTAGAGGAGGGCTAGGGCTAGAATTATTGCTCTCGCTCTACCGATCGCGGCAATACCTCACTTGTGTGGTTTGAACACCGTTTACATATGCGCATGTTGTCAAACCACACATGTGAGGTATCGCCGCGATACTCTCGTATGCGTTTGCTTCTGTGCGCGTTTTTATTTTTTTTATTTTATTTTTTACACTATAAACATCCCTTGTAATGAAGCATAACGGGACCTCTTAAATATAAGATCTGGGGGGTCAAAAAGATCTCAGATCTCATATATACACTAAAATGCAATAAAAAAAGAAAACAAGAGTAATTTCAAAGAAAAAACAAAAATCTTCCTTTTTAAGACCTATGGGCGGAAGTGACTTTTTTGACGTCTGGGGGGGGGGCATCTTCCCCTTCACTCAGCTCCATACCTCACACCAAGAAGCATCCGATCGCCTCTGCTGCTGCCGGCGGCTCAGGTAAGCAGGAGGGGGGGGGGGGGGGGCCCTCTCCCGCCACTGATGAAGCCAGTTCCTCTCCCCTTCTGTGTACAGATCTGTACAGTGGAGGGGAGAGATCGGATGGCAGCAGCGCTGTGGGCTGGATCTGTAGTGCCCACAGCACTGCTCTGTGACAATTGCAGTCACAGCCATCCCTGCCAATACTCTGCCAATACCCTGCCCTGATAAACTAATGTAGCTAAATGATTCAGTTTTCTGGATTCAGAATCAGATAAATGTAAACTCTTACCTTTTTTAGATCAAGTATATACTTTCAGGTCCTTTTTTTGTTGCTCTGTATTTTCTTCCAATGCTTTTGAGGCCTAGTGAAGAGGACGGAACAAACCAAACACACCCACTAACATGCAAAAGCAAAGCTGAAACCTTTTTTCTTGTTACAATAGCAGCACTGCACCTCCTAAAGGAAGAAATGCATACTGTTCTTGCATTGGAGGGTTCAGTTTACCTAGGACTTGCTTGTCCTCACTCAGTGCATAGCATTGTGTAATTGGAATGTAGTGGCCGCTAGTAAATGTGTGGGGGGGGATTTACTCTGAAACCAGCTATGGAAGGTGATGCTGTTGGATGTTTCCAGATTGCTCTGGCAGACTCTCAGGTTTTCAAGCGTAGAAAAGGGGGGCGGTTGGGGGGGTCGGCACGGTGTGTGGCACGAGAGAAAGCAGAATGACACAGAACAGACGTTGGACGATAGCGAGCGATTGTTTGGGGTTCAATCCTTTGTATAGGGATGGCGTATCGCGGAGGAAGACGCTTTTACATCATTTCGGTTTATTTTCTTGCAGCTTCTCCATCAGACAGCGCACAAAATTCTTCTGAAGAGCAAGCGAGTTCTCCTGTAAAGGCCAAGCTAAAAAAGAACCGCTGCAACATGTGCCGCAAAAAGGTCGGACTTACAGGTACGTCTCTCAGAATACCCTCAGGTTTGTCCCCCCCCCAATTAAGGCAGAGGGTTCTCTTAGGCTACATTCACACCTGAGTGTTTTTTTACCTCGTTTTTGCTGTCATTTTGTTCAGGTCACAATACACTAATTACTGTATAAACTGTGTGTGTGTATATATTAGACATGTGCAATTCGTTTCGTTTTTTTTCGTTTTTCTTTTTTTTCGTTATTTTCGTTTGTTCGTTTTCGTACGAATGAACGAATCGTTCGAATCGTACGAATCTGATTAACGAATCATTCGAATCGAACGAATCCGAAAAACAACAAAAATCCGAAAATAACAAATTAGAAACAACGAATGTACTAATAAAGAAAATCCGAAAAACGAAAACGAACGAAAAAATTCGTACATTCGTAACTTTTTTTTTTGTTGAATTGGTAATTTTCCGTGTCCCTTACAATGGTGCTGCTAAACGTGCTGCGAAAGGATTGAACAAAAAAATTCGTACATTTGTAACTTTTTTTTTTTTTTCAATTCGTAACTTTATTTTTTTTTTATTTTTTTTCGATTTGTAATTTTCTGTGTCTCTATTGAACCAAAAAAATCGTACATTCTGAACTTTTTTTTCGATTCTGAACTTTTTTTTCGATTCGTAACTTTTTTTTTTTCGATTCGTAACTTTTTTTTTCGATTCGTAAATTATTAAAATGTATTATGAATTATGCTCCGATTACGAATGTACGAATAAATACGAATGTGTCCGAAAATTAAACTAACGAAAAAACGAATCAACGAAAAAATAACTCTTACGAATGTACGAATCGTTACAAATCGACGGAAACGAAAAAAACGAAACGAAAAAAAACTAATTTTTTTGTTGTGCACATGTCTAGTATATATCTATCTATATAGCTATCTATCTATCTATATACCGACCCTAATTTTACCACAAAAACTGGGCAAACTTATTGACTCGAGTATAAGCCTAGGGTGAGAAATGCGCAGCTACTGTAAGTGGAAAAGAGGGTCAACAATGCCCATTTGCAGCCTCACTGTGCCCATTTGCAGCCATAGGTCCCCCGAACTTCAAACTTGGTAGTTAAGGGTTCCTAGATGCCCCCCTAGCTGCAGCCAATTTGGGGTCTCTGAGATACGGGGGCCCCAAAGTCAGTTCGGAAAATGTCAAGCACTTTTCTGCAGCAGAGAATGACATTTTGCGAACCGACTTTTGGGCCCCCGTATCTTGGGGCCACTTGGTGCTAGGAACCCCAGCCGAGATACGGGGGCCCCAAAGTCGGTTCGGAAAATTGTCATTTTCTGCTGCAGAAAATTGCTTGACTCAAGTATAAGCCAAGGGGGGCATTTTCAGCACAAAAAATGTGCTGAAAAACTTGGCTTGTACTCGAGTGTATATATACTGTGTGTGTAAAAAAAAAATATATATATTTATAGTTATTAAAAATGAAAAAAAAAAATATATATATATATATAATACATATATATATATATATATATAAAATACACATTTTTTTAATATACATATAATTTTTTTTTATTTTTTTATTTTTTTTAATATATTATTATGTTTTTATTTTTTTTACCGGGCACTTTCACCCTCTTCCTGCCCATGCCAATTTTCAGTACAATTGTATACAATGGATGGCTTGAAAGTAAGTCATCCATTGATTGATTTACAACTGTCATGTGACCTGCTGTGATTGGTTACAGCGGTCACATGTTACCGGCAGTGATCAGTCAGAAATGCTGCTGCTAATCCGCTCTTCTGTTTTTTTTTTTCCCAGGATTTGAATGTCGGTGCGGCAATGTATTCTGCGGAACCCACCGCTATTCCGACGTCCACAGTTGTTCCTTCGACTACAAAGCAGAAGCAGCTGCAAAGATCAGGAAAGAAAACCCGGTGGTGGTGGGAGAAAAGATCCAGAAAATCTGAAGGAGGAGAAGATCTGTGTCCCAACCGGCACCATCCCAGTGGACATCTCTGGGACACCTACTTTTTAGTCCACCTGGTCGTTTTTGGATCCAGGGACACAGCTACTCCTCCTCCTCCTAGCTTCAATTTATTTTTATTTTATTTTTTCTCCTTTCTTACTGCAGCTTTCCCTGATTCTTGACAGTTTGAAACCGGGATAAAAAAATAAAAAAAAGTCAGGAAACAAACTGAGTAAAGTCTTCAAACCCTCTCCAGGTGTTTCCATCCTTTTTAGCAGCCCGCCTAGTTTTTCTTATCTTTTAAAGGGACAGATGATGCGACGGAGTGCGTTTCTCCTCTCTGGAATGGCTCGAGTTTTACACCTCCTCCTAGATTCAAGCATCCTGACTCCATAATCCCATTGTATTTATCCTGATGCAAAAAACGGATCAGCATTTTATTGGACCAATTTAATGATGTATGTCTGAGCTCTGGAGAAGTGTCCTTTTTCATCAGAGGAGCGTGCTCTAAGAAGCTTTTTATTTTTTTTTTCCTTTTTTTTTATTTTTTTTATTAATTTTATTTTTCTTGCATCTTTTTTGTGTGATTGTGTGGATGATTACAAATATCTTTAATTATAGAATGGAAATAAACTGAGTTTTAGTGTTGGGCCTGGTCTTTCCCCAGCTGGTCCTGCATGTGTGTGCTGAGAGCCCAGCCTTACAGTAGGGGGGGGTTGAGTTAGTTATTTGGGGGGGGGGGGGGGGAGGGGTGAATAAACGCGTTGGGCCATGTTGTAGGTTGGGGTTGAGGCTCAATTTATAAATATATATACGCAGGGTCTTCAAAAAGTTTCTACACTTGTTTATATTTAATAGTTTAAAAAAAAAAAAAAGCGCAGAAAGTTTTTGAAGGACCCTCTTATATTTCTTATTTACTGAAGGACACAAGATTCAGGAAATTGGGTTATACTGCTGCCTACAGAAATATTTGTATACGGCTAATAAACACTGACAGACTGGTTTAACCCCTCCTATTATCCTTTATTTTATTTTTTTCCACTTTTTTTTTTTCTTCTTTTGTTTTTTTTTTTTATTTTGTGTTAAAAAAATAAACACAAAATAAAACTAAAAAGGTTTTATTTAGCGTTTTTTTTAATTGGTTTTAGTCTTTTATTACATTTTTTTTTTTTATTTTATTTTTTACTTTCTATTTTTGCTAGCATCATCCCCCAAGATTATATTTTCTTCAATACCAATGTCTTTACACACTGTTTGAGCTGGCCTCTTTATGCAGCTATTCGGGAAAGCATATCCACAACGATGGCTTGGGAACCTTTACCCGGACCCCATTGGACCGGATGATTGCAGGGCCTGCCTGGAATGTGACTTTCAGGCCCTGGCCTCCGTATATTGTAGCTCTTTCCAGAATTTTAAAGGCTGTGTTTTGAGTGTTTTTTGCCACCAAGTGCTTTCCAGCCCCATAGCTGTAGGACAGCCCTCAGGTGTGACTCTGAAGACTCCCCTTGTAGGTATGTTTGGGTTAAATACCAGGAGTTATTGTGTTTAGAACTTTTGTGTTCCATTATTATCCTCATTTCCCATAGATGTGATGGTGGTGGGTTAGAGAATTATGGTGGGGTTGTTTTTCAGGGGTTGGGCTTGGCACCTTAGTTCCTGTACACCACCTGAAAAAACGGCCCCATTCACTCCAGTGTGAAAGCCGGCGGGTTTTCACACTGGAGCGGTGCGCTAGCAGGACGGTAAAAAAAAGTCCTGCTAGCAGCATCTTTGGAGCGGTATATTCACCGCTCCTACCCATTTCAATGGGACACAGCGGTAATACCGCCGCGCTTTGCGGGGGATTTTAACCCTTTTTCAGCCCCCTGCTAGCGGGCGAGTACTGCGGATAAAACGACGGTAAAGCAGCGCTAAATATAGCGCTGCTTTACCGTCGCCGCGGCTCCCGCCCCAGTGTGAAAGGGGCCCTTAAGGCTTCAGTATACTAAGACATTTTGGCCAATTTCATGCTCCTAACTTTTGTGGGAACAGTTTGGGGATGGCCCCTTCCTGTTCCAACATGACTGCCCACCAGTGTACAAAGCAAGGTCCATAAAGACATGAATGAGCGAGTTTGGGGTGGAGGAACTTGACTGGCCTGCACAGAGTCCTCACCACAACCTGATAGAACACCTTTGGGATTGACTAGAGCAGAGATTGCGAGCCTGGCCTCACAAATGCTCTTCTGGAAGAACGGTCAAACATTCCCATAGACACCCTCCTAAACCTTGTGGACGGCCTTCCCAGAAGAGTTGAAGCTGGTATAGCTGCAAAGGGTGGGCCAACCCAATATTGAACTCTACGGACTAAGACTGGGATGTCATTAAAGTTCATGTGCGTGTAAAGGCACGCGTCCCAATACTTATAAAAAAATCTAGTGTATTTCAAGGGTTCCTCTGTGTTGTGAAGATTGAGAAAGGCTACTGGAGCAGAGGGGGGATGTGGTGCAGCAGAAGTGTGCTGTCCTGCACTCCTATTGGCTCCTGGAGTGGGAATGGAGTGTTGCGGGGTTCTTTCTGGTGGTCCTGGGAGCCTGACCATCCTAGAAAAGTGATACCCACCAGGCTGCTTGTATAGAGCAGCAAAGGGAACTGAATAGAGGGAGCCTTATGCAGAGTCCTGGGGGGACTAGATATAGTAGTGAATGCAGAGTCCTGGGGAGACTAGATATAGTAGTGAATGCAGAGTCCTGGGGAGACTAGATATAGTAGTGAATGCAGAGTCCTGGGGGGACTAGATATAGTAGTGAATGCAGAGTCCTGGGGGGACTAGATATAGTAGTGAATGCAGAGTCCTGGGGGGACCAGATATAGTAGTGAATGCAGAGTCCTGGGGGGACCAGATATAGTAGTGAATGCAGAGTCCTGGGGGGACCAGATATAGTAGTGAATGCAGAGTCCTGGGGGGACTAGATATAGTAGTGAATGCAGAGTCCTGGGGGGACTAGATATAGTAGTGAATGCAGAGTCCTGGGGGGACTAGATATAGTAGTGAATGCAGAGTCCTGGGGGGACTAGATATAGTAGTGAATGCAGAGTCCTGGGGGGACTAGATATAGTAGTGAATGCAGAGTCCTGGGGGGACTAGATATAGTAGTGAATGCAGAGTCGTGGGGGGACCAGATATAGTAGTGAATGCAGAGTCGTGGGGGGACCAGATATAGTAGTGAATGCAGAGTCGTGGGGGGACCAGATATAGTAGTGAATGCAGAGTCCTGGGGAGACCAGATCCCCCCCCCCCCCGTTCCAGAGCCCAATGGGAGTGCAGGACAGTGTGTGAATGTCATGAAGAATCTTGATGTACGTATGTGTTGCTGATGTCTGTTTAGGCCTAAGACACTGCAGTGGAGTCCAATTTGCAGGCAGGAGTCCTGCATGGAGCTAGAGGGAGAAGAGGAGCAAAGAACTCAGCCAAACCTACACAGGAGCCTCCTGCAGCTAATCAGGTTTAGGTGAACTGCATTGGACATGGTAGGTAGACAGGCAGGCAGGGAAGTGTGCAATCTACAGCTGGGATATTGTGTGTGTGGCTCTGGGGGAGTGGCTTGTTTTGGGATTTGCACCTATTGTCACATCCTCCTCACCTGTGATCGGTTACTGGAATGGTGCCCCCTGTGCTTGCTCTTAGGTCATTGAGAGACGGTTTGAAATTGCTTGCTGCAAGTTTGTATTGGTTCTGATTGGTTTGTGCATTCATGTGAAGAGATGCTGTGCAATAATATCTGCTCGAAGAATATAACATGCTTTCGTTTCTCATTTTTAATGTAGAGAACTGGAGCCGTAATGAACAGGAACCAGTCAGATTTCACTGTTTTTTTTATTTGAAAAACAAGAATTTGATATTGTTGTAATCGCTTGCTATTTTTTTTTTTTTTTTTCTTCTCTTCAGTTTTAAAGTGTTACTAAACCCAGGAGCCTGCATTCACTATATCTGGTCTCCCCTGGACCCTGCATTCACTATATCTGGTCTCCCCTGGACCCTGCATTCACTATATCTGGTCTCCCCAGGACTCTGCATTCACTATATCTGGTCTCCCCTGGACCCTGCATTCACTATATCTGGTCTCCCCAGAAGCCTGCAGTCACTATATCGGGTCTCCCCAGGACCCTGCATTCACTATATCTGGTCTCCCCTGGACCCTGCATTCACTATATCGGGTCTCCCCTGGACCCTGCATTCACTATATCGGGTCTCCCCAGGACTCTGCATTCACTATATCGGGTCTCCCCTGGACCCTGCATTCACTATATCTGGTCTCCCCAGGACCCTGCATTCACTATATCGGGTCTCCCCTGGACCCTGCATTCACTATATCTGGTCTCCCCTGGACCCTGCATTCACTATATCTGGTCTCCCCAGGACTCTGCATTCACTATATCTGGTCTCCCCTGGACCCTGCATTCACTATATCTGGTCTCCCCAGAACTCTGCATTCACTATATCGGGTCTCCCCTGGACCCTGCATTCACTATATCTGGTCTCCCCAGGACTCTGCAGTCACTATATCTGGTCTCCCCAGGAGCCTGCAGTCACTATATCTGGTCTCCCCAGGAGCCTGCAGTCACTATATCTGGTCTCCCCAGGAGCCTGCAGTCACTATATCTGGTCTCCCCAGGAGCCTGCAGTCACTATATCTGGTCTCCCCAGGAGCCTGCAGTCGCTATATCTGGTCTCCCCAGGAGCCTGCAGTCGCTATATCTGGTCTCCCCTGGACCCTGCAGTCGCTATAGCTGGTCTCCCCAGGAGCCCGCAGTCGCTATAGCTGGTCTCCCCAGGAGCCCGCAGTCGCTACAGCTGGTCTCCCCAGGGGCCCGCAGTCGCTACAGCTGGTCTCCCCAGGGGCCCGCAGTCGCTACAGCTGGTCTCCCCAGGGGCCCGCAGTCGCTACAGCTGGTCTCCCCAGGGGCCCGCAGTCGCTACAGCTGGTCTCCCCAGGGGCCCGCAGTCGCTACAGCTGGTCTCCCCAGGGGCCTGCAAGTCGCTACAGCTGGTCTCCCCAGGGGCCTGCAAGTCGCTACAGCTGGTCTCCCCAGGGGCCTGCAAGTCGCTACAGCTGGTCTCCCCAGGGGCCTGCAAGTCGCTACAGCTGGTCTCCCCAGGGGCCTGCAAGTCGCTACAGCTGGTCTCCCCAGGGGCCTGCAAGTCGCTACAGCTGGTCTCCCCAGGGGCCTGCAGTCGCTACAGCTGGTCTCCCCAGGGGCCTGCAAGTCGCTACAGCTGGTCTCCCCAGGGGCCTGCAAGTCGCTATATCTGATCTCCCCAGGGGGCTGCATTCACATTTGCAGACCTTATTTTAGCTCTTGTATGTTTTGTGGATTGCGAGGTTAGTTTCAACCTTTTCACAGTTCCCAAACCAAAAAGCAGTATCTGCCCCATCTTAGATCTCAAAGCCCTAAGTATCTTCTTTTGGACGCAAAATTTTACATGATATACACGAGGTCTGTCCTAGACTCCACCCACCAGGGAGCCTTTTGTGTACTTGCATGTCCTTCTATTTTCAGCACATTAGCAATTTCTTTGCTTTTGCTGTGGGTCACCACTTCCAGTGTGTGGCACTGCCCCTTGACCTGTCTTTTGCATACTGTGTGTTCAACAAGGTTCTAGTCTCTGTGCTTGCCTTGTTATTCACTCATTGTAGGATATATGGACAGCCTCTTGTTGAAGGAACATTCAACACAAGTCCTAAGACAATGCAGAGTGAGCAATTCAGACCTTGAAATGGTTCAGTTGGATCCTGAACCTTAATACATACGACCGGACTTTCTGGCAGACTAGGTCCGACGGTCTTCCCGACTGACTTTCGGCAGAGTTCTGATGGACTTTCCGAACAAACGGACTTGGCAACACCTGAACAGACTAAGTCTGTTCGAAAGTCTGTAATGCCGCGTACACACGATCGGAATTCTCGTCGGAAAAAACTCTGATGGCTTTTCCGACGGAATTCCGCTCAAGCTGTGTTGCCTACACACGATCACACCAAATTCCGACGGTCAATAACACAGCAGCATAAAACACGTTCGACAGCACTATAAAAGGGAAGTTTAATGCTTCCGAGCATGCGTCCAATTGTTTCCGAGCATGCGTCGGAATTTTACATGTCTGAATTGCATACACACGATCGGAAAATCCGATAGAAAGGTTTTCCGTCTGAAAAATTGAGGACAGGTTCTCAATTCAAAGTCCGTCAGAAATTCCGACAGAAAAAGACCATTGGGCATACACACGGTCGGAAAATCCGATGACAAGCTCCCATTGGACTGTTTCCATCGGAAATTCCGACCGTGTGTACGCCGCATTAGTTTTGAACGTGATGCCGTAATACGGAACTAAACAAGGAAGTTCAATAGCTTCTCTTGCGTCGTATTTGGTCCGTCAGACCAGCACCCAGACGAACGGTTTTCCCGATTTTAGTCCGTCAGAATTGAGTCCGTCGGATAGATTTGAAACATGTTCTATTTCTAGGTCCGTCTGATTTATTTTTTTTTTTTCCGAAAAACGATCGGACTAGCCCACACACGATCAGATTGTCCGACGGACTAATGCCTTCGGACCTAGTCTGGCGGAAAGTCCGGTCGTGTGTACGCGGCTTCAGACCTCTTTTCAGTACGTGGGTCTGATCCTAGACATGTCTCAACACCGTTTATTTGTCCCCAAGATAAACTTCAAACTCTCCTCTCCCAGATTTGGACTCTTCAGTCCAGGGTTTGGCTAACTTTTCTTTTGCATGAGAGTCATCGAGTGGGTTCAGTTTACTCAGTCCCACTCCAGACCCCTTCAGCTCGACAGCCTATCATCGTGGGACAAATTTGATTCACCTGGCACCAAAAAGCAGGTTGGCTTTGGACTGGTGGTTTAGCAATCCAGCTGTGAATTTAGGGAAATCCTGTGTTTTCTAATCTCTTGTGAGGATCCCCACAACAAATGTGAGCCTGGCAGGCTGGGGTGCAGTCCTAGGTACCTTGTCAATGCAGATCACTTGGACACCAGAGCAATCCCGTCTACCAATCTACATCCTGTAGCCCGCTGGATGGTTTGGTGGTACTGGACATCCTGAATGCAGGGTCATCTGTTGAGGAAAGTGGAAAAATAGTGCTGGCCCCGTAGGGTTATCTCACTGGTTTTGCTATCTTAAAGTATTCAAGCTAATGTAAAGGATCTGGTTTCTAGGCAAGCAGCTTCTACGTCCCAAATGATTTCCATGGTCGGTAGTGTAATATAAAAAAAAAAATGGAAATTGAAGCACTACAACAATGCTGAGAGGTCCAGATACAACTTTTATTTATTTATTACAGGATTTATATAGCGCCAACAGTTTACGCAGCGCTTTACACTATAAAAAGGGAGACAATACAGTTATAATACAATAAAATACAAGCGGATTAAGGGGGCCCTGCTCAGAAGAGCTTACAATCTAATAGGGTGGGGGACGTGATACAAAAGGTTGTAACTGTGGGGAATGAGCTGATGGAAGTGGTAGAAGATTAGTTGGAGACGTGATAGGCTTCCCTGAAGAGATGAGTTTTCAGGGATCGCCTGAAGGTAGCAAGAGTAGGGGATAGCCGGACAGGTTGAGGCAGCGAGTTCCAGAGGATGGGAGAGGCTCTGGAGAAATCCTGGAGACGAGCATGGGAGGAGGAAACAAGAGAGCTTGACAGGAGGAGATCTTGAGAAGAGCGGAGAGGACAGTTTGGGATATGTTTGGAGACAAGATTGGTGATGTAGCTCGGGGCAGAGTTGTGGATGGCTTTGTAAGTTGTGGTTAGTATTTTGAATTTAGTGCGCTGGGTGATTGGGAGCCAGTGTAGGGATTGGAGGAGAGGGTTGGTGGACACTGAATGGAGACCAGTGTAGGGATTGGAGGAGAGGGTTGGCAGACACTGATTGGGAGCCAGTGTAGGGGTGGGAGGAGAGGGTTGGTGGACACTGAATGGAGACCAGTGTAGGGATTGGAGGAGAGGGTTGGCAGACACTGAACGGTTGGTAAGGTGGATAAGTCTGGCAGCAGCATTCATGATAGACTGAAGAGGGGAGGAGCCTATGGAGAGGCAGGCCAATGAGAAGGGAGTTGCAATAGTCAAGGCGGGAGATAACAAGGGAGTGAATGAGGAGCTTGGTGGTGTAATTTGTTAAAAAGGGGCGAATTTTAGAGATGTTACGGAGGTGAATTCTACAAACTTTTGACAGCGATTAGACTTGAGGCTGAAATGACAAGTCCGAGACTAGGATTACACCGAGTACCCTGGGGGGGGGGAGGGACTGATGGTTGCATTGTTGATTTTGATGGAAAAGTCATGGAGGGGGGCACGGGCGGGGCGGGGGGGAATATTAATAGCTCAGTTTTAGAGAGATTTAATTTAAGGAAGTGGTGCGACATCCATGCTGAGATTTCAGTTAGTAAGTTAGTAATGCGAGAGGAGACTGAAGGAGTGAGGTGAGGAGTAGACAGATAGATTTGGGTGTCATCGGTGTATAAGTGGTATTGGAAGCCGTGGGCGGTTATCAAGTGACCAAGGGAGGAGGTGTAGATGGAGGAGAGAAGGGGTCCAAGAACAGAGCCTTGGGGGACCCCCACAGAAAGGGGCAACGGAGAGGAGGAGACAGAGTTGTAGGTAACACTGAAGGAGCGCTGTGATAGATAGGCAGAGAACCAGGATAGAGCAGAATCTTGGAGGCCAAGGGAGTGTAGTTTATTTCAACTTTATTTCAATAAAATTTAGGGCGACAATCCAAAAAGTAGCTAACAACTTTCAAGCGTCCACGAGTGTCCCCCTTTTATTGACAAAAATGTGTATGGGCTAGAATTGAACTGAACCTTAATGTAATTTTTGTGAATGCAAGCACCGGCCTTAGCAGCTGGTTTGGCAGCTGGGTCATCTGATCAGAGTCCAGTTGTTCAATTCCACAGCAGTGCTGTACATGAACCCTCCGGAAGGAACCAGAAGTCTTGCTAAAGGATTATATTCTGTGCTACTTTCCAGCCTTATTTACTTCCTAGGTGAGGATAATTGGCAGGCAGACTTCCCCAAATGGTAACTGGGCCCCACACCAGGAGGCGTCGCGTGGGACCTGTGTCACATGTGGGGGAAGCCTGGGTTTGGACCTCCTGGCATCAAGTTATAACAACAAACTACATAGGGACCTATCCATAAGGAACTTGGAGCTTTGCCAAAAGTACTATAAAACGATCCCGTTGTCCAAAACACTAACTGGGTGGTGGGGTTCTAATGAGCTCATCCAAGCTACCTGAAGTGGATCAGAAGACATGGGATAGAAGACCTGCACACCAGGACCTAGCTTCCATACAGAGTAGGGTAGATTATGGCTTCATCCCAGCTCCTCCTGGTTATGCCCACTGATGCGTTTTGCCCCATCTCTGAACAAACCACATTGGTTGTTCAGTGGATCAATACAAAAAACAACCTTGCTCCTCCATTCCTTTGTTTTAGCCCCGTACATCAGATGAAAGTTTCCATTTATTGTCAGGATGTACTTTTTTTTGTATTCCTCACAGCCACTGCTTCCATTAGACTGACTCCCGCAAAGGGGAAACCAGCCACACAGAGACAGATCAATATTTCGATTTATGGTCTTAAAGCGGGACTAAACCCAAGCGATTTAACAGTTGCATTCCCGGCACATGCCGGGAATTACATAGTTACATAGTAGGTGAGGTTGAAAAAAGACACAAGTCCGACCTATGTGTGTGATTATATGTCAGTGTTACATTGTATATCCCTGTATGTTGCGGTCGTTCAGGTGCTTATCTAATAGTTTTTTTGAAACTATCAATGCCCCCCGCTGAGACCACCGCCTGTGGAAGGGAATTCCACATCCTTGCTGCTCTTACAGTAAAGAACCCTCTACGTAGTTTAAGGTTAAACCTCTTTTCTTCTAATTTTAATGAGTGGCCACGTGTCTTGTTAAACTCCCTTCCGTGAAAAAGTTTTCTCCCTATTGTGGGGTCACCAGTACAGTATTTATAAATTGAAATCATATCCCCTCTCAAGCGTCTCTTCTCCAGAGAGAATAAGTTCAGTGCTCGCAACCTTTCCTCATAACTAATATCCTCCAGACCCTTTATTATCTTTGTTGCCCTTCTTTGTACTCGCTCCATTTCCAGTACATCCTTCCTGAGGACTGGTGCCCAGAACTGGACAGCATACTCCAGGTGCGGCTGGACCAGAGTCTTGTAGAGCGGGAGAATTATCGTCTTATCTCTGGAGTTGTTCCCTTTTTTAATGCCAATATTCTGTTTGCTTTGTTAGCAGCAGCTTGGCATTGCTGAGCCCATCATCTACTAGGACCTCCAGGTCCTTTTCCATCCTAGATCCCCCAAGAGGTTCTCCCCCCAGTGTATAGATTGCATTCAGATTTTTGCCACCCAAATGCATTATTTTATATTTTTCTACATTGAACCTCATTTGCCCACCCCATTCATTTGTTCAGATCTTCTTGCAAGGTTTTCACATCCTGCAGAGAAGTTATTGCCCTGCTTAGCTTAGTATCGTCCGCAAATGCAGAGATTGAACTGCTTACCCCATCCCCATCCTCCAGGTCGTTTATGAACAAATTAAATAGGATTGCTCCCAGCACAGAACCCCCGGGGGACCCCACTACCCACCCCTGACCATTCCGAGTACTCCCCATTTATCACCACCCTCTGAACTCGCCCTTGTAGCCAGGTTTCAATTCATGTACTCACCCTATGGTCCATGCTTTTTAAATTATTTTGTACAGTAAACGTTTATAGGGAACTGTGTCAAATGCTTTTGCAAAATCCAGATACACCACGTCTACGGGCCTTCCTTTATCTAGATGGCAACTCACCTCCTCATAGAAGGTTAATTAGATTGGTTTGGCAAGAACGATTCTTCATGAATCCATGCCGATTACTGCTAATGATAGCGTTCTCGTTAATAAAATCTTGTATATAGTCCCTTATCATCCCCTCCAAGAGTTTACATACTATTGATGTTAGGCTAGCTGGTCTGTAATTCCCAGGGATGTATTTTGGGCCCTTTTTAAATATTGGTGCTACATTGGCTTTTCTCCAATCAGCTGGTACCATTCCAGTCAGTAGACTGTGAGTAAAAATTAGGAACAATGGTCTGGCAATTACTTGACTGAGTTCCCTAAGTACCCTCGGATGCAAGCCATCTAGTCCCGGTGTTTTATTAATGTTAAGTTTCCCAAGTCTCATTCTGTCCTCTGTTAACCATGGAGTTGCTTCCGGTGATGTGTCATAAGGATTCCCTTGTGAAGACTGAGGAGAAGAATAAATTCAATACCTTCGCCATCTCCCCATTCTTTGTAACCAGATGTCCTTCCTCATTCTTTATGGGGCCAATATGATCTGTCCTCCCTTTTTTACTGTTTCTCCTCCGATATGTGTCTTTCGTGTTCTATTTTAGCCACCCCCTAATTGTACCCTTACATTTCTTGTTGCATTCTTTATAAAGTCTGAATGCTGGTGATCGCTCAACCTTGTATTTTTTGAAGTCCTTCTCCTTTGCTTTTATATGCATTTTTAAATTGGAGTTAAGCCACCCAGGACTTTTGTTCACTCTTTTAACCACCTGAGACCCAGTATACGTCATATGACGTCTTTTTGGTCTCAGGGGTATATCTGAATGCTGGGTGTAGCTACAGACATCATTCAGATATTGCCGGTTTCAGCCGGCGATTCCCTGCACCATAAGAACGATCATAGCGGCTGTTCCGCCGCTTGATCGTTCTTACGGGCGGCGGGAGGGGACGCCCCCCCCCCTCCCGCCGCCCTCCGGTGCTTCTACCGACTCACCGCTTCCATCGGTGAGTCGGACTCGGGATCCGCCGGCCCCCGGATGACGATCATAGAGATTTCCGGCGGACCAGATGGTCGCCGGAGTCTCTATGATCGTTCGGAGGCCGGGTGCGATGTTATGACGTCACGCCCGGCCTCTGCATTCAAAAAACGGCGGCACCGCGGCTGGGAAGCGGTGATCGTTTTTTTTTTTTTTTTTTTTGATTTTAGGCTTCCCAGCTTAGAGGTGAGATGTGGGGTCTTATTGACCCCCCCATATCTCACTGTAAATAGGTCCGATCATGTAATATTCCTATTACAAGGGATGTTTACATTCCTTGTAATAGGAATAAAAGTAATCAAATATTTTTTTTTTTTTTTAAAGTTGCTGAACTAAAAAAATAAAGTAAAATGAACAATAACAAGAAAATAAAGAATTTTTAAAGCGCCCTGTCCCCGTGAGCTCGTACGCAGAAGCGAACGCATACGTAAGTCCCGCCCACATATGAAAACGGTGTTCAAACCACACATGTGAGGTATCGCCGCGAACGTTAGAGCGAGAGCAATAATTCTAGCCCTAGACCTCCTCTGTAACTCAAAATATGTAAACAGTAAAAAATGTTAAAGCGTCGACTATGGGGATTTTTAAATACCAAAGTTTGGCGCCATTCCACAAGCGCATGCAATTTTGAAGCGTGACATGTTGGGTATCTATTTACTCGGCGTATCTTCATCTTTCACATTATGCTAAAAAATTGGGCTAACTTTACTGTTTTGTTTTTTTTTAAAGCAGGAAACTGTTTTTTTTCTGAAAAAAATGCGTTCCAAAAATTGCTGCGCAAATACCGTGCGAGATAAAACGACAACGACCGCCATTGTATTCTTTAGGGTCTTTGCTAAAAAAACATATATAATGTTTGGGGGTTCTATGTAATTTTCTAGCAAAAAAATTTGGAGTTTTACATGTAGGAGAAAAATGTCAGAATTGGCCTGGGTCTCAGGTGGTTAAATTTATTACCCAATGGGATGCATTGGCTAATGCCCTTATTTAATATGCTCTTAAAGCAAACTGATCTCTATCCCCCGTGTTCTTTGTTCTTAAGATTTTATCCCAATTTATGCCTTCTAACAAGGTTCGTAGTTTAGGGAAGTTGGCTCTTTTGAAATGCAGTGTCTTTGTATTCCCCTTATGTTTCCTATTTGTGCGATTTATACTGAAGCCAATTGACCTGTGATCGCTGTTCCCTAAATTGCCCTGTATTTCCACATCCTTGATCAGGTCTGTATTGTTTAACAGGGGTCTCAAACTGGCGGCCCTACAGCTGTTGCAAAACTACAAGTCCCATCATGCCTCTGCCTCTGGAAGTCATGCTTGTACCTGTCAGCCTTGCAATGCCTCATGGGACTTGTAGTTTCGCAACAGCTGGAGGGCCGCCAGTTTGAGACCCCTGGTTTATAATCAGTAGATCCAGTAACGCTTTATTTCTAGTTGGTGCATCTACCATCTGAACCATGAAATTATCCTGCAAGACATTTAGGAACTGGCGAGCCTTAGATGAATGTGTGGTTCTCTCCGCCCAGTCTGTCTGGATAATTAAAATCCCCCATTATGAGAACACTTCCCATCCTTGCTGCTAATTCAACTTGTGATAGGAGGTCTGTCTCCCCCTCCTCCCTCAGGTTAGGGGGCCTATAGCATACTCCCAGTATTATTTTCCCCTTAGCTTCATCCCTTTGGAGATCTACCCATAAGGATTCCACCTCCTCCCTAGCTGTAAATGTAACTGTCACATAGGTTGTGTTCTCAACCAAGCTGTCAAACCATCAAATGGCCAGCGTCCTAACTGAACATATGTGCAGCGCCATGGCTGTTGAAACTCAAACAGAGGTGAAGATGGCAACTTCCTTGACTGAAGACGATAGGAGGATATAGCTCTGCTTTAAAGTGGAACTTAACCCATAACAGCTTGATATAAAAATGAATGTTCTTTAGCAAGGAACATACATTCCACATTATGCTGCCAAAATGTGTGTGTTGTAAACTGTCTCCAGCATCGTTCCTGTTTCTTCTTGCTGGAGGCTGCCATTTTGCTGAAGACCTGAGCAGCAGTAAATCATTAGGGTGTCAGCAGATCAGCCTAGATTTTAGGCAGTGCCAAAAAAAAAAAAGAGATCAACTGAGCATGTGCAGAGCAGGGTGAGACCAAGTATTTACTGAATTTTAAACCGTTTAGGCACTTATTTCTGGCGTTACATCGCTAAACCTGCAAATGGGGCCAGCCTGAAGTGATCTAGCAGGACTTTATTTTCTGACTGAAGTTCTACTTTAAGGATTGGGTTTTACCCTCTCCTGTCAAAGTGCACTCTACTATATCTGCGATGGCTTTTTGACATCCCAGATTTGCAAGGCTGCCACTTGGTCATCTCGTGACACATTCTCCAAGTCGGAGTTTCTCTTCCAGGGTTCCATGGAAGCCTAGGGTTCCTCCAGAGGTTGTTAGGGGTTCCTTTGGTATTAACCGCTTCCCGACCGGCGCACGGCGATATACGTCGACAGAATGGCACGGACAGACATAAGGGCGTATAAATACATCCCCTTTAAGATGGTCAGGACCCCCGTGAGGCTGGTCGCGGGTACCGCGGACTCGATCGCCGCGGGGACACCCGCGATCGTCTCACGGGAAGGCTGAACGTGGAGATGCAGAAATAAACAGCATCTCCCCGTTCTGCCTAGCAACTAGTGACGCCGATCTCTGCTCCCTGTGATTGGAGCAGAGATCAGCATTCACTAGCTGACAGCCACGCCCCCCCACAGTAAGAAACACACCCCTAGGCACACTTAACCCCTACACTGCCACCTAGTGGTTAACCCCTTCACTGCCAGTGTCATTTACATAGGAATCAATGCATTTAAATAGCATTGATTGCTGTATAAATGACAATGGTCCCAAAAATGTCCGATGTGTCCGCCATAATGTCGCAGTCACAATAAAAATCGCTGATCGCCGCCATTACTAATAAAAAAAAAATATTCATAAAAATGCTATAAAACTATCCCCTATCTTGTAAACGCTATAACTTCTGCGCAAACCAATCAATAATCGCTTGTTGCGATTTTTTTTTACTAAAAATATGTAGAAGAATACGTATCGGCCTAAACTGAGGAAAAAAAAAATTTTTTTATATATTTTTGGGGGCTATTTATTATAGCAAAAAATAAAAAAGAATGCGTTTTTTTTCAAAACTGTGGCTCTTTTTGGTTTATAGCGCAAAAAATAAAAACCGCGGGGGCGATCAAATGCCACCAAAAGAAAGCTCTATTTGTGGGAAAAAAAGGACGTCAATTTTGTTTGGGAGCCACGTCTCACGACCGCGCAATTGTCAGTTAAAGCGACGCAGTGCCGAATCGCAAAAAGGGGCCTGGTCCTTTGGCTGCAAATTGGTCCGGGGCTGAAAGTGGTTAAGTCATTTCTGCCTTTCGCATACATTTCCATTTACACCATTAATCGTTTTAGCTATCTGTAAGGGGGGTGAATTCTTCCCAATGACCACAAGTGTAAGGAACGTTCTTCCCACTGACCATCACACTAATGTATCATGAGTTGTAGATAGTCATGTTTATAAGGTGTTCCTTGAGACTGCAAAGTTATTTTTAGGGTTCCTCTGAGCAAGGCTGGTACCAGGTAGAAGTTCAGGCTTCATCTGATGCCAGCTTCTGGTGTAAGATCCTTCAAGCAGGTGCAGACAGTTCCCAGTGTTTCTTCTTCTGCCCACCCCCATTTGAACTGCTTTTGTATGTCCTATTTATCTCGGAATCCTTTTGTCCCTCAATGAACGATAAAGAAAACTGAATTTTTGCACTCGCGCTAAAATCCCCTTTCTTGGAGTTCATTGAGGAACACATGCCCCCCGTCCTTCCCTGTTTATGGCCTCACTGTTTTTGCTGCAAAACTGGAGGCATGCTGTGAGTGGGAGGGGTTATCTCAGGCTGTTCACTTTTTTGTTTGCGAGTGCCCCATATTCCCTGCAGGTGGCAGTATAACCCATTTGCCTCTGAATGATGTGTCCCTCAATGCACCTCGAGAAAAGGATATTGGGGTGAATATAAAAATCTATCAGGTGGCTAGCCGAGTTAAAAATGAATTTACCAGGCCTCCTGTTTGTTTTTTGGCCAAAGAAATATTAAAAGTTAAAAATTTGATTTAAATAAAAAAGTAAAATCTTGCTTCCTGCTTGGATGTTGTGCTCACCTTGGCCCCATGCAGTGTCCTCTGATGTCCTATCAGGAGAAATGCATTGGTCAGCATAAGGGGCAGTAGCCAGTCTGGTTCAACTGGGCTTGTTCTGTAATGCTGAAGATGTTTTACGGCTTCACCGTGCTCTGGATGAACGAGAAACTTCACAGATGGAAAGGTAGGGGGAGGGGTGTATACAGATAGAAGAACATTGTAATTTACTGTACATACCTGTATCAGCCATAACATTGTGACCACTGGCAGGTAAAGTGAAAAACACTTATTATCTGGTTACATTGTCAGCTGAAAGTGGGTGTCCCTGAAGTTGATGTGTTCAAAGCAGAAAAAGGTGGGCAAGCTTAACGATTTGAGCAACTTTGAAAAGGGCCAAAGAATGGGACACAGCAACCCCAAAACTGTAGTTCTTATGGGATGTTCCCGGGCTGCAGTGGTAAGGATCTACCAATAGAGGTCCAGGGAAGGCTCATTAATGGATGTGGGGGGGGAGCAAAGGCTCATTAATGGGGGGGATGGAAGGCTCATTGATGGGGGGGGGTGGAAGGCTCATTGATGGGGGGGGGTGGAAGGCTCATTGATGGGGATGGAAGGCAGGGAAGACTCATTGACGGAAGTGAGGGGGGAGGGAAGGCTCATTGATGGGGGCTGTGGGGGAAGGGAAGGCTCATTGATGGTGGCGGGAAGACTTATTGATGGAGGTGGGAGGGGGAAGGCTCATTGATGGAGACGGGAAGGTTTTATTGATGGAGGCAGGAAGGGAAAGCTCATTGATGGAGGTGGGGAGGAAGGTTCATTGATGGAGGTGGGGAGGGGAGACTCATTAAAGGATGCGTGGCGGGATGGCTCATTGATCGAGGTGGGGTGGAAAGGCTCATTGATGGAGGCGGGGGAAGGATCATTGATGGAGGTGGGCAGGGAAGGCTCATTGATGGAGGCAGGGGGGAAGGCTTGATGGAGGTGAGAGAGGAAAGGCTTGTTGATGGAAGTGGGGAGGGAAGGCTCATTGAAGGAGACGGGAAGGCTAATTGATGGAGGTGGGGGAGGGAAGGCTCATTGATGGAGGTGGGGCGGGAAGGCTCATTGATGGAGGTGAGGAGGGAAGGCTCATTGAAGGAGACGGGAAGGCTAATTGATGGAGGTGGGGGAGGGAAGGCTCATTGATGGAGGTGGGGCGGGAAGGCTCATTGATGGAGGCGGGGAAGGAGGGCTCATTGATGGAGGTGGGGAGGCAAGGCTCATTGATGGAGGCGGGGAAGGAGGGCTCATTGATGGAGGCGGGGAAGGAGGGCTCATTGATGGAGGCAGGGAGGGAAGGCTGGCTGATGTAGTCCGATCCAATAGAAGAGCTACTAAAGCTCAAATTGATGAAAAAGTGAATGCTGGTTCTGATAGATAGGTGTCAGTGCACACAGAGCATCAGTTTATTGTGTATGGGGCTGTGTAGTCAGGGTACCCATGCTGACCCGTATCCACAGCCAGAAGCGCCTACACTGGGCACGTGAGCATCAAAACTGGACCACGGAGGCCGGCCGACTGCTGTCTTTTCGCTGTGACAGCTCTTATATAGGCAAGGGCGAGGCCTCCCACTGACGTAACCGGATGACATTGCGGAGCGTTTTGCATTTGTGCTATTTTTCGTGTCCGTTGGGTGGCGTGATTGACAATGAATGTACATTGGAGGAATCTTTTTTTTTTTTTTTTTTTAATAAGGGAATTGTCAAAAACTGCCTTTTGTGTTTGTTTTTTACTTTTTGACAGTTTATTTGGTGAATGGGTAGGGGTACAATGTACCTGATACCCATTCACATGGGGGGGGGGATCTGGGGCCCCCTTGTTAAATGGGGCTTTCGGATTCCGCTAAGTCCCCTGCCCGCAGACCCCGACAACCACCGGGCCAGGGTTGTGGGGACGAGGCCCTTGTTCCCATCAACGTGGGGACAAGGTGCTTTGGGGGGGGGGACCCAAAGCACCCTCCCCATGTTGAGGGCATGTGGCCTGGTATGGTTCAGGAGGGGGCGCTCGATCGTCCCCCCTCCCTTTCCTGGCCAGGCTGTTTGCTCAGATAAGGGCCTAGTATAGATTTGGGGGGGGGACTCCACGTTGTTTTTGTTTCAATTTTGGCATGGAGTTCCCCTTAAAATCTATACCAGACCCAAAGGGTGGGATTGGAAACCCATGTCGGTTTTTTTTTTTCTTAATTCTGTCATAGGGTTCCCCTTAACCACTTCAATACTCTGCACTGTATATACAGTATATCACAAAAAGTGAGTACACCCCTCACATTTTTGTAAATATTCTCTCTTTTCATGTGACAACACTGAAGAAATTACACTTTGCTACAATGTAAAGTAGTGAGTGTACAGCTTGTATAACAGTGTAAATTTGCAGTCCCCTCAAAATAACTCAACACACAGCCATTAATGTCTAAACCGCAACAAAAGTCAGTACACCCCTAAGTGAAAATGTCCAAATTGGACCCAAGTGGCAATATTTTGTGTGACCACCATTATTTTCCAGCACTTCCTTAACCCTCTTGGGCATGGAGGTCACCAGAGCTTCACAGGTTGTCACTGGAGTCCTCTTCCCCTCCTCCATGATGACATCACGGAGCTGGTGGATGTTCGAGACCTTGCGCTCCTCCTCCTTCCGTTTGAGGATGCCCCACAGATGATCAATAGGGTTTAGGTCTGGAGACATGCTTGGCCAGTCCATCACCTTTACCCTCAGCTTCTTTATCAAGGCAGTGGTCATCTTGGAGGTGTGTTTGGGGTGGTTATCATGTTGGAATACTGCCCTGCGGCCCAGTCTCTGAAGGGAGGGGATCATGCTCTGCTTCAGTATGTCACAGTACATGTTGGCATTCATGGTTCCCTCAATGATCTGTAGCCCCCCAGTGTCGGCAGCACTCATGCAGCCCCAGACCATGACACTCCCACCACCATGCTTGACTGTAGACAAGACACACTTGTCTTTGTCCTCCTCACCTGGTTGCCCCCACACACGCTTGTCACCATCTGACACCAAATACGTTTATCTTGGTCTCATCAGACCACAGGACGTGGTTCCAGTAATCCATGTCCTTAGTCTTCTTGTCTTCAGCAAACTGTTTGCGGTCTTTCTTGTGCATCATCTTTAGAAGAGGCTTCCTTCTGGGACGACAGCCATGCAGACCAATTTGATGCAGTGTGCGGCGTATGGTCTGAGCACTGACAGGCTGACCCCCCACCCCTACAACCTCTGCAGCAATGCTGGCAGCACTCATATGTCTATTTCCCAAAGACAACCTCTGGATATGACGCTGAGCACGTGACCTCACCTTCTTTGGTGGACCAGGGCGAGGCCTGTTCTGAGTGGAACCTGTCCTGTTATACCGCTGTATGGTCTTGGCCACCGTGCTGCAGCTCAGTTTCAGGGTCTTGGCAATCTTCTTATAGCCTAGGCCATCTTTATGTAGAGCAACAATTATTTTTTTTCGGATCCTCAGAGAGTTCTTTGCCATGAGGTGCCATGTTGAACTTCCAGTGACCAGTATGAGAGAGTGAGAGCGATAAAACACCAAATTTAACACACCTGCTCCCCATTCACACCTGAGACCTTGTAACACTAACGAGTCACATGACACAGGGGGAGGGAAAGTGGCTAATTGGGCCCAATTTGGACATTTTCACTTAGGGGTGTACTGACTTTTGTTGCCAGTGGTTTAGACATTAATGTCTGTGTGTTGAGTTATTTTGAGGGGACAGCAAATTTACACAATAATATTATACAAGCTGTACACTCACTACTTTACATTGTAGACAAGTGTCATTTCTTCAGTGTTGTCACATGAAAAGATAGAAGAAAAGATTTACATTTGTGAGATACTGTACACCTAGAACGCAAATATAAATTCAGAATATCCGCGTCATTTCTTCAGTGTTGTCACATGAAAAGATTTACAAAAATGTGAGGGGTGTACTTACTTTTGTGAGATACTGTATATGTATATACATTTTTTTTTGCTATTTTATTTCCACATTAAAGTGGAGTTACCCTTTAAGCAATTACTATAATCATCAGAACTCATCCTCATACAGACTAGAGCAGGACTGGAATATGTTATACATATAATCAGCCACTAGATGTCTCCCTCTTACCAAATATGAATTTTCTTTTCTTTTATGTGAACACAAAGTAACTTTGCTGTAAAGAGGCGATGTCTGTCACCTGCCCATTCTGTGTTTCCTGACGGCACCCCACATTCCCTCGCTGCTTCCCTTGGCTGTTGGAGGTCCCATTCTGTAAATCCTTGGGTCAGCTGCCTATTTTTACTTTGCCCCTAAAGAGTAAACTAAAGGGGTCCAGATTTAATTTTTGTTTGGCCCACCAGGTTAAATAAAATAAAAAAAAAAAAAAAAGTACTGTGTACCGGGCAGAAAGCTGGACATGGGTCATTTGTTTTTTACGTAGCCAGCAGGCTGAACAACAACAAAATGAATAGATTCCTTCATCCACACAAATTAGGTGATTGGTCGAATCCCTCCCACCGGAACATTGTATTCTGACAGCGGGGAGAATACACCAATCAGTGGCTGCAGCCATTGATCAACAAACGTTTTCCAGCCTATCCCTTCAACACAAGTCAATCTATCAATCTGCATCAGGGACAGCTACACACTGATCAAAATTTGGCTGCTCACCTGCTGAACCGGCTAAATCTTCGATCCATCTATGACCACTTTAACCTCTTGCCATCCGCGCTATAGCCGAATGACTGCTACGGTGCGGTCACACATTCCTGGGAGGGGGGGTCTATTGACGTCCTCCTAGAACCATGCCTCCTCATGTACCACCGGGACACGCATCAGGAGCCCTCTGTGATCGCTATGTCCTTCACAGCCAATCACAGTGGCCCTTTACCATGGTATCACCTGTGTCCAGTCACAGCCAATCGCAGTGTAAACAGGATTTGCCAGTTATCAGCATTCCTCTCCTCACACTGACAGCGCATGAGGAGAGGAGAGCCGGTAAGTGGCAATCCACACAGGGGACATCTACACTGATAATCAGAGCACTGATCACCAGTGCCGCCTAACGGTGCTCATCAGTGATGCCTGTCAGTGCCCATCGGTTCTGCCTGTCAGTCCCCATCGGTTCTGCCTGTCAGTCCCCATCTGTTCTGCCTGTCAGTCCCCATCAGTTTCTATCTGTCAGTGCCCATCATTGATGCATGTCAGTGCCCATCAGTTCTGCCTGTCAGTGCCCATCATTGATGCCTGTCAGTGCTCATCAGTTCTGCCTGTCAGTGACCATCAGTTCTGCCTGCCAGTGCCCATCAGTGCTGCCTGTCAGTGCCCATCAGTTCTGTCATTCAGTGCCCATTATTGATGCATGTCAGTGCCCATCAGTGATACCTGTCAGTCCCAATCAGTTCTGCCTGTCAGTGCCCATCATTTCTGCCTGTCAGAGACCATCAGTTCTGCCTGCCAGTGCCCATCAGTGCTGCCTGTTAGTGCCCATCAGTTCTGCCTGTCAGTGCCCATCAGTTCTGCCTGTCAGTGCCCATCATTGATGCCTGTCAGTGCCCATCAGTTCTGCCTGTCAGTGCCCATCAGTGATACCTGTCAGTCTCCATCGGTTCTGCCTGTCAGTGCCCATCAGTGCTGCCTGTCAGTGCCCATCATTGATGCCTGTCAGTGCCCATCAGTGATACCTGTCAGTCTCCATCGGTTCTGCCTGTCAGTGCCCATCAGTGCTGCCTGTCAATGCCCATCAGTTCTGCCTGTCAGTGCCCGTCAGTGCCCATCAGTTCTGCCTGTCAGTGCCCGTCAGTGCTGCCTGTCAGTGCGCATCAGTTCTGCCTGTCAGTGCTCATCAGTGCTGCCTGTCAGTGCTCATCAGTGCTGCCTGTCAGTGCCCATCAGTGAAGGAGAAAAAATACTTATTTACAAAATGTTATAACAGAAACTAAGAAAAAATTTTTTTTTCTTTTTTTCGGTCTTTTTTGTTTATTTATCAACAAATAAAAACTCCAGTGGTGATTAAATACCAGCAAAATAAAGCTCTATCTGTCTCAGAAAATGATAATGTCACCTGGGTACAGTATTACATGCCCGCGCAATTGTCATTCAAAGTGTGAGAGCGCTGAGAGCTGAAAATTGTCTCCTGGGCAGCTGATCCTGATCACCAGTGACGCCTAACGGTGCTCATCAGTGATGCCTGTCAGTGCCCATCAGTTCTGCCTGTCAGTCCCCATCGGTTCTGTCTGTCAGTGCCCATCAGTTCTGCCTGTCAGTACCCATCGGTTCTGTCTTTCAGTGCCCATCATTGATGCATGTCAGTGCCCATCAGTTCTGCCTGTCAGTCCCCATCGGTTCTGTCTTTCAGTGCCCATCAGTGATACCTGTCAGTCCCCATTAGTTCTGCCTGTCAGTGCCCATCATTGATGCCTGTCAGTGCTCATCAGTTCTGCCTGTCAGTGACCATCAGTTCTGCCTGTCAGTGCCCATCAGTTCTGCCTGCCAGTGCCCATCAGTTCTGCCTGCCAGTGCCCATCAGTTCTGCCTGCCAGTGCCCATCAGTTCTGCCTGTCAGTGACCATCAGTTCTGCCTGCCAGTGCCCATCAGTTCTGCCTGTCAGTGCCCATCAGTGCTGCCTGTCAGTGCCCATCATTGATGCATGTCAGTGCCCATCAGTTCTGCCTGTCAGTGCCCATCAGTGATACCTGTCAGTGCCCATCAATTCTGCCTGTCAGTGCCCATCAGTGCTGCCTTTCAGTGCCCATCAGTGCTGCCTGTCAGTGCTCATCAGTCCTGCCTGTCAGTGCCCATCAGTGCTGCCTGTCAGTGCCCATCAGTTCTGCCTGTCAGTGCCCATCAGTGCTGCCTGTCAGTGCCCATCAGTTCTGCCTGTCAGTGCCCATCAGTTCTGCCTGTCAGTGCCCATCAATTCTGCCTGTCAGTGCCCATCAGTGCTGCCTGTCAGTGCCTGTCAGTGCCCATCAGTGCTGCCTGTCAGTGCCCATCAGTGCTGCCTGTCAGTGCCCATCAGTAATGCCTGTCAGTGCCCATAAGTTCTGCCTGTCATCATTAATGCCTGTCAGTGCCCATCAGTGAAGGAGAAAAAATACTTATTTACAAAATGTTATAACAGAAACTAAAAAAAACTTTTTTTTTTTCTATTTTTCTGTCTTTTTTGTTTATCAAAAAATAAAAACTCCAGTGGTGATTAAATACCAGCAAAATAAAGCTCAGAAAATGATAATGTCATTTGGGTACAGTATCACATGACAGCGTAATTGTCATTCAAAGTGTGAGAGCGCTGAGAGCTGAAAATTGTCTCCTGGGCAGGAAGGGGGTGAAAGCTCCCGGTAGGCAATTGGTTATAACAGTATTCACTGCTTGCAGACCGCCCACCGCAGATGTACTGCAGCAGAGCATCCCCGCTCCTCTGGATCACCTACATGGATGGGATCCAGCATTTCCAGGTAGGGGGCGCCACGCACCAGCCCCCCCCCCCCCCCCCCGTCTGTGCTGTAATTCGCTAGAACACAAGCCGGTCAGCAGGTCCAAGCCAATGATTTGGGGGCCAGAACCTGCGGATTGGCTGAGCGAATGACAGAAGGGAGCTCTGTGTAGGTAAACAACACAGAGCTCTCTATAGATAGTAGCGATGTGATGCATAGCAGGGAGTGAAAAACCAGCACACTGCAAAGTAAAATCAGCGCACACACTACACGTTTAACCCTTTGATCGCCCCCTAGATGTTAACCCCTTTCCCAGCCAGTGTCATTAGTACAGTGACAGTGTGTAGTATTAGCACTGATCACTGTATTAGTGTCACTGGTGATGTCAGTGGCAGTAGGCCAGTTCCTCCCAGCGTCAGTTAGTGTCAGATTGTCCGCCACACTATGGCAGTCCCGCTATAAGTCGCTGATCACCGCCATTAGTAGTGATAAAAAATAAAATAAAAATTC
Organism: Lithobates sylvaticus; assembly: GCA_028564925.1. NCBI lineage: Eukaryota > Metazoa > Chordata > Amphibia > Anura > Ranidae > Lithobates > Lithobates sylvaticus. The sequence continues at coordinate 609,210,134 of CM053029.1, forward strand.
CAGTATATATCCCATAGTTTGTAGGTTCTATAACTTGTACACAAACCAATCAATATACACTTATTGGGATTTTTTTTTTTTTTTTTTAACCAAAGAAATATAGCAGAATACATTTTGGACTAAACTTATGAAGACATTTTATTTTATTGAATATATTTTACAACAGAAAGTAAAAAAAATATTGTTTTCTTTTTCAAAAGGTTCTGCATTTTTTTGCTTCAGTAATAAAAAATAAAAACCGCAGAGGTGATCAGATACCACCAAAAGAAAGCTCTATTTGTGGGAAAGGGGTGGGGGGAGGGGGATTATAGAAATGTTATTTGGGTACAATGTTGCAGGACCGCGCAATTGCCTGTTAAAGTATCACAGTGCTGAAAAGCAAAAAGTGCTCACAAAGGGGGGTAAACTTTCCGGAACTCAAATAGTTAAACCCAAAAACAATTTTTTTGTTTCATATATTGCAGTTTGCCAATCTTTAGATGTGGTGGCTGCATTAGTTTTCTTTTTTTTTTCTTTTTTTTGGATTTTTCTTTTTTCCTTTATTTTCACCTGTTGTTGATCCTGCCAGTAACACACCTCTTGTAGTCATGTGTCTGCATACTGAATGGAGGAGCATTGGAGACAGCAGCATTGTCAGTCGGGGGGGGGGGGGGGGGGGTGCAGGAGATGTAAATGACTAACAAATGGAAGCCGAACTCCAGATCACACTTTATAATCGTTACAGTAACAGTTTTTTTGTATATATTTTGTATAGCTAGCCGTAAGTGCATTCCTTTAGGACCCCGGTCCTCAGAACCTGCCAACAGGCCAGAATTGAACTTCTTCCTGTCCGCGCTATAGCCGAAAGACGGCTACAGCACGGACCTACTTTGCCGGGAGGGCGTCCATAGACGTCCTTCCGTGGCTCGAGCGGCCTGTGCACCCCCTGCAGGGCGCGCGCGGCGCGCTCTGTGATCAGTGAGTCTATGAGACTCGGCTGATTACAGATCGGAGTAAGGGGTCGATCCCGACCTCTTATCACGTGTTTAGCTGTCAGCCAATGACAGCTGATCATGTGATGTAAACAGAGCCGGTGATCGGCCGATCACTGGCAGCTGTGAGAGGGACATCCTCAGCCCCGATCGTGGAGAGCCTTTTGCAGTGGCTTCTGTGCCCACCTGTGCCACCTACCAGTGCACAACAGTGCCGCCTTCTAGTGCCCACAGTGTCACCTATCAGTAAAGAAGAGGAAAAAGTTCTGGACAGCCGCACTCCGGAAGAAGCTATGAGTAAGCACTACCTTTAGTGTGAAACACGTTAGCTTCTTTGTATCGCTTTGCTGTGGTCTGTACTTTTGTGATCCAGATTTTTTCAATAAAAGGCTAAATCGTTTTTCCGGAGTGCGGCTGTCCAGAACTTTTTCCTCTTCTTTGCTGCTATATGCATTGCCAGCACCTGGGGCTCCTGAAAACTGGAGGAGAGGTTTAAGCTTCGGCCGACCTGCCTGAAGCGGTGGTATCCCTCTCTTTGTCCCCTATAACTGCCCACAGTGCCACCTATAAATGTCACCAATTAGTGCCTCATCACCAGTGCTGCCTATCAATACCACCTACCAGTGCCCATCAGTGCCACCTACCAGTGTCCATCAGTGCCACCTACCAGTGCCACCCATCAGGGCCCATCAGTGATGTCTTATCAGTGCCCATCAGTGTCGCCTTATCTGTGCCTATCAGTGCAGCCCATCAGTGCCCACCAGTGCCACCTACCAGTGCCCATCAGTGCCACTCATTATTATTATTATTATTATACAGGATTTATATAGCACCAGCAGTTTGCGCAGCGCTTTACAACATCAGGGAAGACAGTTACAATTACAATACAATTCAATACAGTTGGGATCAGAGGGTTCTGCTCGTTAGAGCTTACAATCTAGAAGGGAAGGTCAAGTGGAAACAAAAGGTAATAACTGTGGGGGGATGATCAGATGGACAAAATGAAAATACAGTTGTTAGGTGTGGGTAGGGTAGGCTTCCCTGAAGAGGAGAGTTTTCAGGGATCGTCTAAAAGCTAATAGAGTAGGAGATAGGCGGACCGATTGGGGTAAGGAGTTCCATAGGCTTGGAGAGGCTCTGGAAAAGTCCTGGAGACGAGCATGGGAGATGAGAGAGCTAGACAGCAGGAGGTCTTGAGAAGAACGAAGAGAACGATTAGGTCAGTGCCACCCATCAGGGCTCATCAGTGCAGCCTCATCAGTGCCCATCAGTGCAGCCTCATCAGTGCCCATCAGTGCAGCCTCATCAGCGAATATCAACGAAGGAGAAAAATTACCCGTTTGCAAAATTGTATAACAAACTATGAAACGTGTTTTTATTTTTTTCAAAAATGTTGGTGTTTTTTTAGCAAAAAATAAAAACCACAGCGGTGATTAAATACAACCAAAAGAAAGCTCTATTTATGTGAAAAAAATGATAAAAATGTCATATGTTTACAGTGTAGTATGACCGCGCAATTGTCATTCAAAGTGCGACAGCGCTGAAAGCTGGGATTTGGTCTGGGCATTAAGGGGGGTTAAAGTGCCCAGTAAGCAAGAGGTTAAGTATTTCCTTGGGGGAGATGAAGACTAGAATACTCCAATCACTGAGCAGCAACTGATATCACCTGGGATAGATTGGGATGGATTTCAGTTTTCTTGCAATCCTGGCCTGTTGGTGGTTCCTGAGGACGGGAGTTGAGAATCGCTGATTTGGGGGCTTTTTTTGGGGGACACATAAGAAAGTCACTTTAATTCTCAGCCCCCCTGTAGAGAGTCTGTATAGAATGTATATTGTAGAGGGACTTGGGACATTCCTCGGGAATCCGGCAGCCGGGACTCTCCTTCCAATATTTGGGGAAGAGTCGGACTTCGCTCCGGGAATGGGCTGAGTCATGCTGCTCCTGGTTTGGATTAGTGGATTGGGAGGGTGGAGGAGCTCGGCTCTCCGGGATTGGACGGTGAGGAGGAAGCTCGCTCTTTGATCCTCACACATCTGGAGATCACAGAAGGTTTTGGGAGTCTTTGTGACACTCGACTGTCTCTGAGCGCGGCCATGTCCTTCATCCCCGTCCCCGCCGACTGCGACTTTCCCATCCACAACCTACCGTACGGAGTCTTCTCCACCCGGGATCAGGTCAGTACTACTTTCCCATCCACAATCTACCGTACGGAGTCTTCTCCTCCCGGGATCAGGTCAGTACGAGTCATTAGTAACAAAGTAACAACGTTTAGAATCGTAGCGGGGGAAGGGAACATTTCACTCTCCGGCGTTGGTGAAACTACAAATCCCATCATGCCTCTGACGCTGGGAGTCATACCTGTGTCTGTCAGAGTCTTACAAGGCCTCCTGAGACTTGTAGTTCCACAACAGCTGGAGTGCCGAAGGATGCCAACCCCTGTGTGATGCGACAGCTGGCGACGGGATCAGAACACGGGGCTCCAGAGGAGTGCGACTGCCTGGAAAGAACTGTATATTATTATTATTATTAATAATAATAATAGTAATAATAAATAATAATATTATTCATTCCAGGTATATAACGCCAACTATTTAGGGCTCATTCACGCCATCAGCAGAGACCTGCGTTTTTATGCGTTGGATTAACACTCCGCCCCCCGTTCAAACCACAACGCTGGGGGGATGTGCTGCAGAAAGATGCAGCATGTCAGCGTTTTTCTGCAGTACGCTGGATGGATCCGCATGTTGCAGCGCAACACCCAGCAGTGACACGAATGAAGTGTCATTTCCTGCGACTTCAAAAAAAGTTAGGAAAAAAATAAATAGCTATAATAAAATGATAATAAATAAAATAAATGGATAATACTATCATATAATAAAATAGATTCTAACAACTTAATAAATAATAATTATAATAAAATAGATTATAGCAACTAATAATAATAATAATATCATAGTAAAATAAATAGATTACTACAACAACATAATATAATATATAGAAAAATAGATTATTATTATAATAATATATAATAATAAAATACAGTATATTATAATATATTTTGTTATATTATGTTATTATTATAACAAAATATATTATAATATACTGTATTTTATTATATATTATTATTATAATCTATTTTTTTTTTTATATATTATGTTGTTGTAGTAATCTATTTATTTTACTATGATATTATATATTATTATTTGTTGTTATCTATTTTTTATTATATAATATAACAACAACAACAACAACAACAACAACAACAACAACAACAACAACAACAACAACATAATATATTATATCATATAATAAAATTGATTATAATAACAACAATAATAAAATAAAATATAATAAAATTGATTATAATAACTATAATGTAATAGATTATAATAACATCTATACTAAAAATAATAACTTATAATAATATACCTAATAATATATTTAAATACATAAATAAAGTGTAGGGGGGGGGGGGGGGGGGGGGTGGCATTGTGATGCATTGAAGCTTACATTGCATTGCTCCTTGCTGGAGCCGGGACTATCACCAGCCCACCCACATGCTGTGTTATACCATGTGGGATTGTGTAACCCAGAGCCTTAAGCTGGCCATAGATGGACAGATTTTAGAATAAAAATTCTTAGAAAACATTTTAGGAAAATTCTCAGAACATTTTGTTTTAGCGTTCAAAAGATTTTTATTTTTTTTGCTTTTAACCACCTCAGCCCCCCCCCCCCCACCCCATCCACACTGGTGCGACTTGTCATGCATTTTGACAGGTCCCAATCGCATGAAAAGTCGGTCCAACTCCGACCTTTGTTTGAGGCTGGGTTTATATCTGCAAAATTGGATGCAGTCCCCCTCCCCCGCATCCAATTCACATGACAGGTACAAGTGTGAGCGTCTCTCTCAATGCAGCCGGTTTACACAACTCCGGGGGGGGGGGGGGGGGCGTGGAGCGGATTGCAAAAGGGTCCTGTGCGTGTTTTGGGTCTGGTTCAGGTGCGAATTCAGCAGTGGCGGCTGGTGTTTGTTTTTTTGTTTTGGGGGGCGGCAAACAAACACCACCCCCCCCCCCCCAATGGCACCTCAAACCCCCCTTCCCCTCCTCGCTGTCCAGCATTTACCCCATCTAGGCGGCGGGCACATCGGGCAGTGGCTTCTGTGTCTTCTCCTCCTCGCTTCCGCTGTGCGTCTCCTCCCCCCTCCTCCTAGGAGTCCAATAGGATCGCCTGTCCTTTCAGCCAATCAGGTGACGGGGATAAGACCCGCTTCCCGATTTGGCCGGGAGGAGGATCAGTGCTGCAGCAGCGAATATTCATCCGCTTTTGTTACACCTGGGTGGGCTCCTGGTGCAATGCTCTGAGCCCTGAGCCCATTCTATTTTGAAGCCTATTAGAGCCTCTGGCTCTAATCGGGTGCTTAAAAAGAAAACCCCACCCCCCCCAGCCGCTGTAGTTCAGGTGCCCGGCGTCCTGAAAGGGGCCGGGCGCATGAATAGGGGGTGGCGGCTGTGGGTTATAGAGCATTAATTAGGATATGGCAGCCATGGATAGAAGGGGAGGCGCCCCCGGGGGGGGCCTCTAATGGACGGGGCGGCCGCTGGAATTCAGACAAAAATTCAGACCTGAATCGCAACTTAACCGGTGAACAGAAACGCACCGGACCTCCCCAGGCACGAACCCTGCGGCCGCCCATATGTGAACCCGGCCTTAGATGTCTCTATACTGATAGTAATGGAACCCAGAAAGTGCTGAGCTCACCATAGCTGATAGTGTATAAATGAAGGACACAAAATAACATAGTGTCTATATTTCACCACTGGAGGGCGATGTACTACCACTAATCTCAAAGAAAACAAAATGATTCGCCTATCCAAACTTGTACATATGGACGCAGCATAGAGAAGCTTCACTATGTAGATCGTGACACCGATTAACCACTTCCATACCGCGCCTATTCTGGCACTCCTCTCCTACATCCATTTTTTTTTTTTTTCTAGAAAATTACTCAGAACCCCCAAACATTTTATATATATATTTTTTTTTAGCAGACACCCTAAAGAATAAAATGGCGGTCGTTTTTTTTTTTTATCTTGCACGGTATTTGCGCAACAATTTTTCAAACGTGTTTTATTTGAGAAAAAAAAAAAAAGCTGTTTCACGATTTAAAAAATAACAAAACAGTAAAGTTAGCCCAAATTTCAAAATTGTCGCTCTTTTTTGTTTATAGCGCAAAAAATAAAAAAACGCAGGGGCGATCAAATACCACCAAAAGAAAGCTCTATTTGTGAGAAAAAAAGGACGTCAATTTTGTTTGGGAGCCACGTCGCACGACCGCGCAATTATCAGTTAAAGCGACGCAGTGCCGAATCGCAAAAAGGGGGCCTGGTCCTTTGGCTGCAAATTGGTCCGGGGCTGAAAGTGGTTAAAGTCTATGGGACACGAACATGAAAAATTAAAAGTGCTCATTCTAAAGGCTTGTATGCAAGTTATTGCCATAAAAAGTGTTTGGGGACCCGGGTCCTGCCCCAGGGGACATGTATCAATGCAAAAAAATGTTTTTTTCAGGAGTAGTGATTTTATTAATGCTTAAAGTGAAACAATAAAAATGAAATATTACTTTAAATATTGTGCCTGGCGGGGGGGGGGGGGGTCCCTTTAGTCTGCCTGTAAAGTGGTGCATCTCTGTGATGTATAGAACCTGCTGCAGCAATAATGAGATCTCTGAAGGAAAACATGTCATTTTAAACTTGCTTGCAGCTGTAATGTATTGCCGGCTCCCGGCAATGAAAAAAAAAAAAAAACAATGTGGGGCCCCCCCTAGTCCATACCAGGCCCTTTTGGGTCTGGTATGAATTTTAAGGGGGGAACGCCACGCCAAAATAAGAAAAAAATTGGTGTGGAGTCTCCCCCAAAATCCATACCAGACCCTTATCCGAGCATGCAGCCTGGAGGACAGGATAGGGGGGATGGGCGAGCGGCCCTCCTGAATAGGGTGACCGCATTTCCAATTGCCATTCAGGGACAATTTTGCCAAGGACCCGGGGGGTGGGGGGGGGGGGGGGTTTGTTGAATGTTGTCTCGGAGTTGATGGGGATTTCAGGGGCGAGTGATTTGTCAGGTGAATGGCTGGTTTTAGCATCATATTATTTCTATTACTACATTGTAATATATAAAGGTGATGAAGTTCAACTCATCATAATGCTCCTCTCGGCTCGGCCTGGGTTCAGCTGTGTTCGGGGCGGAGGCAGATGGAGCTGGAGGCAGAGCGAGCGCCAGCGCTACCGGGGGGTTTGCTCGCTCTGTCATTTTCATTCCGGGACACTGTATTGTCCCAGAATGAAGGTGCCCGGGACCCGGGACAGACCTGCTAATTGCGAGAATGTCCCGGGCAATCTGGGACACGTGGGCACCCTACTCCTGAAGCCTACCAGGCCACATACCCTCAACAAACCCAAAGCCCTTTGTCCCCATGTTGATGGGGGTGGGGAAAGGACCTCTTCCGTCAACCTTGGCCGGTGGTTATCGGAGTCTGCGGGCGGGGAGCTTATCAGAATCTGGAAGCCCCCAGACCCCCCCCCCCCATGTGAATAGGTATCGGGTACATTGTACCACTACCCATTCAGCAAAAAAGTGTCAAAAAGTAAAAACCACAAGAGACAGTTTTTGACAAGTCCTTTTTATAAAAAAAAAAAAAGTGTCCAGTGAGGCAAATCCACTGCCAATCACATCGCCCGACGGACCCGAAAAATAGCAAAAATGCCCAATGGGAGGCCTCCCGCCGACTGCTGTCTCTTTGCTTTGACAGCTCTTATATAGGCAAGGGCGGGGCCACCAGGTGACGTAACCGGGTGACCCCACCCCCTCCTGACGCCATGTGACGTCAGCAATCCTGTTGCGGAGGTCTACAGACAATTCCTTGGACTTCATGGCTTGGTTTGTGCTCCGACATGCACTGTTACCTGTGGGACCTTCTATAGACAGGTGTGTGCCTTTCCAAATCATGTCCAATCAACTGAATTTACCACATGACGTCAAGGGGGTGGGGGGTCACCCAGTTACATCACCAGGTGACACCAGGCTGTCAAATCGAAGACACACCAGTCGGAGGGAGGCGGAGCGTTTTGCATTTTTGTTTTTTTTCCGGTCCGTCAGGCAGCGTGATTTATTTTTTTAAATAAAGAATTGTCAAAAACTGTCTCTTGTGGTTTTTACTTTTTGACACTTTATTTGGTGAATGGGTAGGGGTATAATGTACCCAATACCCATTCACATGGGGGGGGGGGCGGGATCTGGGGGGCCCCCTCGTTAAAGGGAGATCAAAGGGTTAACTGTGTGCCTAGCTGGTGTTTCAGTGCAGTGGGAGGAGGTTCCTTTACTAGTGGAAGGCATGGATTGGTGACACAGGATCAATTGCCCGGGACATTCCCGCAATTGGCATGTCTGTCCCGGGTCCCGGGCACCTTCATTCCGGGACAATAGTGTCCTGGAATGGAATTGACAGAGCTATAGCGCTGGCACTCGCTCTGCCTCCAGCGCCACCCAAGACTCTGGTCACTGGTTGCTATAGCCGTCTAGTGGCTAGCAACCAGTGACCTCATAGGCGCGACTCACTCTGCCCAGCATGCAAAGTGGAGGAGAAGTTAACTTTCTCCTCCTCCGCGCCTAACGCTCTCCACCATGCCGGACGAAGCTTCAAATACACTCAATCGCCAGCACTGCAGTCAGTCAGGGTTACCATCTCCGCAGCTCTGCCCCTGGATGTCTCCCTGCCTCAGACCGAAGCTGCCCCCCCCTCCTCGGCTAGTTACAAGCACACGGAGAGGGAAGAGGGACACCGATGTGCATTCCTGGCGCTGATCTGAGGTCTGTTCTAAGCTTATATTATGTGTATGTAGATGGACAGGGATAGTGATCAGGAAAAGGGTAAAAGGTGCCCCCCCCCCAGCACATTTCTGACACCCAACTCTCCACTAGCACAAGTGGGGTACTGTGGGGGGTTCTGTACTGTGGGGGGTCCATAATGAGGGAGGGGGTCAGTACTGAAGGGGGTCTATACTTAGTCAGGGGGGTCTATACTGAGGGAGAAGGGATCTGTATTTAGTGGGTGGGGGTCTGTACTGAGGGAGGGGGGTCTATACTTAGTCAGGGGGGTCTATACTGAGGGAGAAGGGGTCTGTATTTAGCGGGGGGGAGTCTGTACTGAGGGATGGGAGTCTATACTTGGTGGAGGGGGGTCTTTACTGAGGGGGTATATACTTAGTGGAGAGGGGGGTCCATAGTGAGGGAGGGGGTCTATAGTTAGTGTGGGGGGGTCCGTACTGAGGGAGGGGGCTTATAGAGGGGGCCGGACTGAGGGAGGCGGTCTATAGTTAGTAGAGGGGGGTCCGTACTGAGGGAGGGGGCCTATAGTTAGTGGAGGGGGGTCCGTACTGAGGGAGGGGGCTTATAGAGGGGTCCGGACTGAGGGAGGTGGTCTATAGTTAGTAGAGGGGGGTCCGTACTGAGGGAGGGGGCCTATAGTTAGTGGAGGGGGGTCCGTACTGAGGGAGGGGGCTTATAGAGGGGGCCGGACTGAGGGAGGGGGCCGGACTGAGGGAGGTGGTCTATAGTTAGTAGAGGGGGGTCCGTACTGAGGGAGGGGGGTCTATACTGAGGGAAGGGGGTCTGTACTAAGGGAGGGGGGGTCTATTATTACAATGTAATAATAGAAATACATTTCAAGCATGGTATTAGAATGATATAAGTGCTAAAACCAGCTATTCACCCGACAAATCCCACCAACCCCCGAAACTACATTCAACACTAACCCCCCCCCCCCCCCGGTCCTTGGAAAAATTGTCCCTGAATGGCAGTTTGGAAATGTGGTCACCCTAGTACTGACAGAACGGCAATCTGCCTTGTTTACATAGACTGGCCATTCTGCCTGTGTACCCAAGCATTGAGTCCACCGTATAATCACAGCTGGAACGGGCCAGCGGCATGCGCGTGTACCCCAGACCTGGAAGTGTCAGATCGGGTACGTGATCTGGCACAGAGCGGCGGCCCTGCCGCAGTAGATGTACGGTGGGCGGTCTGCACGTGGTTAAAGGAGAAGATTGTCATACTCGTTGATGTTGCTGAGCATTTTGGAGTATCCCTCCTGTTTAAAGTTTCATCAAGCAATAAATCTTAAAAAAAACACCCCCTGGACTGTTTTTTTATTGGAGTCGGAGTATCTGGACTTGCTATGGAAATATCTGAATTACCGAAAACCTTTTAACCTCTTCCCGCCCGCCCACTGTCGTATGACGGCGGGAAGAAGAACCTATTGTTCTGGGCCGACATCATATGACGTGATTTCCTTTTGCGGCCACTAGGGGGCGCGTTGCGTCGCTGGGGACCCAATGTGCGTGCCCGGCGGTTACGATGTCCGCAGGGGGGACCCGCGATTGCCCAGTAACTGAGCAGGACGTGGATCTGTGTGTGTGTGTGTGTGTAAACACACAGATCCACGTGCTGTCAGAGGAGAGGAGACCGATGGTGTGTCCCTTCTACATAGGGACACCGATCGGTCACCTCCCCCAGTCAGTCCCCTCCCCCCACAGTTAGAATCACTCCCATAGGGAACATATTAACCCCTCCATAACCCCCTAGTGTTAACCCCTTCCCTGCCAGTCACATTTATACAGTAATCAATGCATTTTTATAGCACGGATCGTTGTATAAAAGTGAATGGTCCCAAAAATGTGTCAAAAGTGTCCGATATGTCCGCCGCAATGGGGTTAACCAGAGGGTGGCAGTGTAGGGGTTAAGTGTGTCCTAGGAGCGTGTTACTAACTGTGGAGGGCGTGGCTGTGTGTTAGTGATCACTAAACTCTGCTCCAATCACAGGGAGCAGAGATCAGTGTCACTTGTTGCTAGGCAGAACGGGGAGATGCTGTTTACTTCCGCATCTCCCCATTCAGCCTCCCCGTGAGACGATCACGGGTATCCCCGCGGCGATCGAGTCCGCGGGACCCGCGACCGGACTCACAGGGGTCCCGACCGGCACGTGTGATGGCGCGGCGGCATTCTTAAAGGGACGTACCTGTACGCCCTTATGCCTGTCCGTGCCATTCTGCCGGCGTACATCGTCGTGCGCCAGTCGGGATGTGGTTAATTTGTTCCGTACCATTCATTTACTGTAGATATGGCAATCATTATTCCGGATAATTCGTAACTCCGGATAAATTCGTATTCCTTACGATCTCTAACAGCCACATTTGAAAGGGAGTTCCTATAATTTAATAATTACTAATGGTTTTCAAATTTTTGGATTTTTCGAATTTCTGCAAAAATTCGTTAAACGGGTTTTCATTAATGCAGATATTTCTGAATTAACGCATTTGTCAAAATTTGTCAAACTAATTCGGAAAGAAACTAATTGCACATGTCTACTGGAGACAGTTGTAGACGGGTTTCCCAGATGAAAAGTATAAGATAACGTCGGTGAAATGATCCCCACAACCCTCTGTGTATTCACAGGAAGGAAAGACAGATATATAAAATAATAGGGCTGTTACTGATTAAAATTTTCGCGTTTGATTAATCGATTTTTTTTTTTTTTTTTTTTTTTTAATCGATTAATTCCAATTAATTATAACGCACATACAGATCCAACTACTTTTAGCTGATCTCCTTGCATTGCAACTCTGCATTAGTCAGTGGTAAATGTGGTATACACTATATACAATCACCCGACACTAGTTAGTTCCCACAATCCATGACTTAACTTCACAGTTCACACAAGTACGTTTTAAATTCAAACTGTAGCACTGACGTAAGTCATTTTTTTCCCACAGTAGCGTGACAATCCCTCCCCCTCCGATCTAACTAATCACTCTCACCTTATGGCATGGACCCCTGTGCAAACAGGTGGTCATGCCAGCGGGTATCAAAAGGGTTAACACGGACCATAAACTTCTCTCACGTCTCCTTAGATCTCAGCAAGGACGCAGGTCATGGGTAGAAAGAAAAGATCTAAGTGCTCACCGCTTAAGTATAAGATTTCATTTTTGTGTTCAAAACCCAAATTACTCACATAAAGATGATAAAAACACAGCATGTAAAGCCGACGATCGTGTTAGTTCCGTAGGGCAGCAGCGAGTGACGTCATGCGTAGCTCCTCCCCCGTACGCGTTACGTTCAATCAGAACTTCAACGTCACGGGACTCCTCCCCCTTCCCTTTGTTAGCAGACGGAGGCACTTGGGGAAGGGGGGAGGAGTCCAGTGACGTCGATGTCTGTGAGGTCACCGGATCTCCGACGGAACTCCCTGAAGATCCGGAAGACGGTGGAGAGGTGAGTACTGATCAAAAGAATTTTGATCGATCAAAAAATTAATCGATTAAATCGAGGAATTAATCTTTAATTTCCACAGCCCTATGAAATAAATTGACATATTAAATAAAATAATTGTTTTACTTCACAGCCGCGGCATCGGATAGGAGTGGCCATCGGGGACCAAATCCTGGATCTGAGCGTCATCGAGCATCTCTTCAATGGGCCGTTCTTGTCGGCACACCGGGCCGTATTTAATGAGGTAGAGTACAAAAAGTTGGGCTGTTTTTGGAATGGGGCCGCTCACCCCCAAGTCTGAGGCTCATTCATCCAGGAAACAATGGGCAAATATTATGTACTAAAAACTGACCACACACCAGATTAACCATCCCCAACCAGGGTTCTCCAGGGTTCTCCAATCTCCAGGGTTCTCCAGGGTTCTCCAGGGTTCTCCAGGGTTCTCCAGGGTTCTCCAGGGTTCTCCAGGGTTCTCCAATCTCCAGGGTTCTCCAATCTCCAGGGTTCTCCAGGGTTTTCCAATCTCCAGGGTTCTCCAGGGTTCTTCAGGGCTCTCCAGGGTTCTCTAATGTTCTCCAGGGTTCTCCAGAGGTTGGTAGGGGTTCCTTAAGTAATCAGCAACTTCTGCCTCTCTGCAGTCATCTTTTTAGCTATCTGTAAGGAGGGGATTCTTCCAATGACCACAAGGAGCATCCTACTCTGTGACCATCACACTAATGTACCAATCAGTGGCGGCCGCTCATGCAGGGCGCACAGGCGCCACCCCCAATTCATGCGCCCGGTCCCCTAATCTACATGCAGGGCACCAGACGCATGGATTTCAACAGTTTTCTTTTTATTTGAAGCCTAAGGCTCTAATTGACATCAAAAAGGGTGGGCTCAGAGCATTACGCCCCCGAGCCCACCCAGCTGTGTGACATTAGCGAATTAATATTCGCGAATGTCTTCCTATTTCTCCTCCTAGCCAATCGGGAAGCTGGTTCTGAGACCCCCGATTGGCCGGGAGTCCTAAGACCACCATTGGCTGGATTCCAGGACTCCTAATTGGCTGGGAGGAGACCGACGGGACTCGGAGAGAGAGAGAGACGCAGGAATGAAGGTAAGTACGAGGCTGGTTGGGGGGGCAGGGCCGGCAACGATTGAGCAAAGTGGAGATTGATGGGGGGTGGGTGGTGGGAGAGTAGTGGCGATAGATCAAGTGATGGGGGGGGGGGGGGTTTAGTTGTGGTCTGACGGCTGGCTAGTGGGGGGGGGGTGCCTTGGGGTTTGGTATGGATATTAAGGAGAACTCCACAACAAAATGAAAAAACAAGAACAGCGTGGGGTCCCTCCCAAAATCCATGCCAGACCCTTAACCAAGCAAGCAGCCATGGCAGGCCAGGAAAGGGGGGGGGGGGGCGGCGAGCCAACGCTCCCCCCTTCCTGAACCATACCATGAGAAGAATCCTCAAACTGAACTTTGCCCAGACTGACAGAGACCAGTTCACATCAGGACATATGGTCCGAGTAAACCGACAGGGTCCCTATCTGTTAGTTATGTGATGAATATTCCTCCCTCTTTCTGATGGAGCCACATTTTAAGATTCCGGGATTCTTCTCCAGTAATTAGGATTGTATTATCATTTGCTGACAATATCGGTAGGCCATTTTATGAGTGTCGTTATGCCTTCCGCTATGGTTTCACCATTTGTCCTTATCCAATCACCCCTCTGATTCTGGAGCTTAATCTGTATAGGATTTTAAGATATTCATCAGTACTCCAGTGATCATATATTTAGTTCTTGATTAAATGTCTCCTGAGGAAGCCATCGTACGGCGAAACATGTAGAGAATTGGAATCTACTAGACCTGTGCACTGACAAAAAATTTGTTAATTTTCCTTTTCGTTTCATCAGTTTTTTTGCTTTTTTCGGAAATTCGGAAAATCGAAAATTTGGGAATTCGAAAATTCGTAAATTCGGAATTCGGAAATTTCGGGAATTTTCACATTTCCGAATTTCGAATTTCCGAAATTTCGAATTTTCGAATTTTCGGATTTCCGAATTTTCGGATTTCCGAATTATCGAATTTCCAAATTTTGGATTTTTGTTTTTTCTGAATTCCGAATTTTCAGACTTTCGGATTTTCGGAATTCGGGAATTCAAAGATTTGATAATCCCAAAATTTGAAAATCTGAAAAAAAGAAAGAAAATCAGTTTAATAACTAACTATTAAATTAACGAGTATGAATTTATCCGAAGTTACGAATTATCTGAAATAATGAATGCCGCATCTAAACAAATGTAACGGAACAAATTAATAATAAATAATTAATAATAATAATAAAAAGGTTTTATTATTATTATTGTTATTTATTATTATTAATTTGTTCAGTTCCATTTGGTTAGATGCGGCATTCATTATTTCAGATAATTCGTAACTTCGGATAAATTCGTACTCGTTACGTTCACTAACAGACAAATTTGAAAGGGAATTCCAATACCTATAATTTAATAGTTAGTTATTATTTCGTTTTTAACAGATTTTCTCATTTTTCCTGATTTTCGATTTTTCAAATTTTAGAAATTCAGAATTCCGAAAATCAGAAAATCGGAATTCGGAAATTCGAAAATTAGGAAATCCGAAAATCAGAAATTCGGAAATCCGAAAATGCGAAGTTCGGAAATTCGAAATTCAAAATTTCGGAAATTCGAAATTCGAAATTCAAAATTCGTAATTTCGGAAATTTCGGAAATTCGGAAATTCGCAAATTTGGAAATTTCGGAAATTTTTGGAAATTGAAAAATTCGGAAATTCGGAATTAACGAATTTGTCAAAATTCGTTAAAAAACAAATTAGGAACTAAACGAATTGCACATGTCTAGAATCTACTGCACCCTTTCCATCTACCGTATGGATATATAGGATATATATGATGACAATGTTCTGATATTTTTTAATGTTAAAATACATTTTTTATATTTCTTTGTATTGTTTTCTTGCATCTTAAAAATCCCAATTTCTTTTGTTTGTTATATCTTATATACTATGGGATGTGGTGCTGATGATTATCAGACACTCAGCAACCTCTTGTATAATTGTAAAGGGGAGCTTCACCACTGATCCTCGATGTAAAGGGTCACTTCACAATGGACCACCAATATAAAGGGGCACTTCACCGCTGACCACCAATGTAAAGGGTTCTACACCGACCACCGCCAAAGCACTACATGGACCACCAATGTAAGGGAGGGTTTCACTAATGACTGTCAGTGTAATGGGGGGCACTTCACCACTGACCACCAATGCAAAGGGGCACTTCTTCACCATCCATCAATAAAAGGGGGACACTCACACACTTGCCACCACTATAATAATTCTGTCGGAATTTCCGACGGAAAAAAATTTGAGATCCTGCTCTCAAATTTTCCGACAACAAAATCCGATTGGACTTTTTCCGATCGTGTGTAGCGAATTCCGACAGACAAAGTGACACGCACGCTCAGATCACATTATAAGACCAAAGCTATTGGCTACTAGCCTCTACGTAGTTCCGTCATACGCAACGAACGTCACCACGTTCAGAATGATCGGATTTTCCGACAACTTTGTCCGACCGTGTGTATGCAACACCAGTGTCGGACAAAATCCGTCGGTAAAAAGTCCGACGGATTTTGTGGTCGGAATTTCCGACCGTGTGTACGGGGCATAAGGGGACATTTTACCACTAACCATTTCTCAACTGACCACAGATGTAAAAGGGGTGAAATGTGTGGATAGGCCAGCAAAGACCACCAGTAAGTTATAACGAAAAAATGGAAGAGTGTGCCCCAGGGATTGTAGTTCTCTTCTACTTGGTTTTATCCCTCCCCCATACAATCCCCGGGGCTCACTCTTCCATTTTTTTTTTTCTCCAATAATTTGGGATGTGGCTTGGGTTCCCTATTCATAGACTTTAGGTAGCAAACCACTATTGTCTCCAGTAAGTAATAACAGGTGCACAGTATAGGCCAGTGATGGCGAACCTTTTTGAGCCTGAGTGCCCAAACTGAAATAAATACATTGGTTTTGTGTTGCAAAGTGCCAACACGGCAATTCGCGAGAGAGGGGGACTGAGCGAAAGAGAGGGGGTTGTGTGAGAGAGAGGGGGCGAGAGAGAGAGGGGTGTGTGTGAGAGAGAGAGGGGGACAGCGAGAGTGAGGGGTGTGAGAGATGCTGAGAGAGAGAGAGTGAACAGAGAGAGGGTGAGGGGCTGAGAGAGAGAGGGGTGTGAGAGATATGCTGAGAGAGAGGGGAGAACTGAGAGAGAGGGGAGAGGGGCTGAGAGAGAGGGAGGGGGGCTGAGAGAGAGGGAGGGGGGACAGAGAGAGAGGGGTGTGAGAGATATGCTGAGAGAGAGGGGCTGAGGGAGAGGGGCTGAGAGAGGGGGGGAGAGGGGCTGAGAGAGGGGGAGAGGGGGCTGAGAGAGAGGGAGGGGAGGCTGAGAGAGAGGGAGGAGAGAGGAGAGAGGGGTGTGAGAGATGAGAGAGAGAGAGGGGACAGAGAGAGAGGGGTGTGAGATATGCTGAGAGAGAGGGGCAACAGAGAGAGGGAGAGGGGCTGAGAGAGAGGGGTGTGAGAGAAATGCTGAGAGAGAGGCGGAACAGAGAGGGGCTGAGAGAGAGGGAGGGGGCTGAGAGAGAGGGAGGGGGGACAGAGAGAGAGGGGTGTGAGAGATATGCTGAAAGAGAGGGGCTGAGAGAGGGGGAGAGGGGCTGAGAGAGAGGGAGGGGGGCTGAGAGAGAGGGAGAGGGGACAGAGAGAGAGGGGTGTGAGATATGCTGAGAGAGAGGGGCTGAGAGAGGGGGAGAGGGGCTGAGAGAGGGGGAGAGAGGCTGAGAGAGAGGGAGGGGGGCTGAGAGAGAGGGAGAGGGGCTGAGAAAGAGGGAGAGGGGACAGAGAGAGAGGGGTGTGAGATATGCTGAGAGAAAGGGGCAACAGAGAGAGGGAGAGGGGCTGAGAGAGAGGGGTGTGAGAGAAATGCTGAGAGAGAGGTGAGCTGAGAGAGAGGAGGAACAGATAGAGGGAGGGGGGACAGAGAGAGAGGGGTGTGAGAGAGGGGGAACAGAGAAAGAGAAGGGGGACAGAGAGAATATAGACAGAGAGAGAGGGGTGCGAGAGAGATGCTGAGAGAGGGGTGAGCTGAGAGAGAGCGGGACACAAAGAGGGGGGACGGAAAAAGAGGGGGGCAAGGAGGGAGGGGGGCTGAGAGAAGATAGAGACCTCTAGCTCTGTCCTGGACCCTCTCGTGTGCCCACAGAGATGGCTCTGCGTGCCATAGGTTCGCCATCACTGGTATAGGCCATTGGCCACCAGTACCAATGGGACTTTTTATGAAGGGTGCAAGGTACCAACGGAGTCACAGAGATTTCATTGGAATGGGGAGAAAGTCCCACTAATCTGTCCTAACCCTCCTGCTTGCTAGAGAACTTCCTTTTGAGAAAGGTTACAACAAATAATTGTGTAAAGGATTCTCGCTGGTAGAAGAGATCTTCTGTGATTTGCATACATAAATTTTGTAAAAGTTTTTTTTTTTTTTTCCTGAGGATAATCTCGGTGTCCTATGCTAAATAATGTTTTATTCTTTATAGCCGACTCTGAACAGTTTTATGGCCCTCGGGCACAACGCATGGAAGGAAGCCCGGCAAGTTCTTCAAAAGCTCCTGGCAGCATCTGAACCGACACTCAGGGACGACAAGGGTCTGCGTGCCAGGTGAGAGGGCGACTCGCTGCGTACCCGGAGCACCGAAACGCTCCATCTGTGTGTACAGCGTGCCACCAGTCCCCGAGGACCTCCGTTTACTCAGTGCTCGGGGGGTCACTCACCTCAATTATTTCTCTGACAGCCGTCTCCTCACCTTCTCCTTCACCGTCAGATCCCCCGAGGAGTCACCGGTGTCATCTGACTTATGATTGAATAAACTGAAGTCTTTATTCTGGAACGATCCCAGAAGAAGTTCAATCACATTTCATAGACCAGCTACAGCCTCTCCGTATAATAAGACTTGGGGGGGGGGGGGGGAATGTTTGCATTTTTGTCTTCTGTGTGTGGCAGAAATATCATCAGACTATAATACAGGATGATTAATACATTACAGGGATAAGGGGGGGTATCGCATATTGGGGGTTATTCTGTCATTGGAATGTAATGGGAAGAGTAGCATCCCCACCACCTCCCCCCCCCCCCGAGAACCTTCTACCACCCGGCAGCCTAGCAACCAATCACCTGCTAGTTAATCTGGAAAGTTAACTCATGCAACCAGGGCGGTCTTACTGAGCGGGCAAACCTGGGCACAGCCCAGGGGCCCCAGATGCACATGGGGCCCCATCAGGGCCGGTCGGATCTAGAGCGAAGCTATTGGAATTGCCTCCGCTCTGCTCGCTGTCACACACAGCACCGACTCCTCCTAGCCCCACGCCTATGGTGAGGCCTGCAATGTTGGGCACAGTGAGGCTGCAATGTTGGGCACAGTGAGGCTGCAATGTTGGGCACAGTGTGGTGCGCGGTGAGTCTGTGCGGTGTGGTGCGCGGTGAGTCTGTGCAGTGTGGTGCGCGGTGAGTCTGCGCAGTGTGGTGCGCGGTGAGTCTGCGCAGTGTGGTGCGCGGTGAGTCTGCGCAGTGTGGTGCGCGGTGAGTCTGCGCAGTGTGGTGCGCGGTGAGTCTGCGCAGTGTGGTGCGCGGTGAGTCTGCGCAGTGTGGTGCGCGGTGAGTCTGCGCAGTGTGGTGCGCGGTGAGTCTGCGCAGTGTGGTGCGCGGTGAGTCTGCGCAGTGTGGTGCGCGGTGAGTCTGCACAGTGTGGTGCGCGGTGAGTCTGCGCGGTGAGTCTGCACAGTGTGGTGCGTGGTCAGGGGCGGACTGACAACTCATGGGGCCCCCCGGGCAATAGGAGATTATGGAGCCCCCAGGCAATCAGAGATTTTGGGGCCACACAGTATACACACACACACAGTATACAATCACACAGTATACACAGACATGTTTATATTGGCTGAGAAGGTACTGGAGAGGTGGGGCAGCTATAATCTCGGGATTTTTAGACCAAAAGGATGTCGGTAAGGGACATTTCACAAACGGATGTAAAAAAAACACAGATTTTTACATACTGTCCCTGGTTTTACTGAGGCTGGCAACCCTGATGGGGCCCCCTAGTGGCCCGGGGCCCTCGGGCAGTGCCCGAGTAGTCGAATGGTCAGTCCGCCCCTGTGTGCGGTGAGTCTGCACGGTGTGCTGCGCGGTGAGTCTGCACAGTGTGGTGCGCGGTGAGTCTGCACAGTGTGGTGCGCGGTGAGTCTGCACAGTGTGGTGCGCGGTGAGTCTGCACAGTGTGGTGCGCGGTGAGTCTGCACAGTGTGGTGCGCAGTGAGGCTGCACGGTGTGGTGCACGGTGAGGCTGCAATGTTGGGCACAGTAAGGAATTATACTTTAATTCTTGAGAGTAGGTGCGGAAATTGGGACAGGCTTGTAGGGGCCCCAGTGCATTACTTTGCCCAGGGGCACATGATGCTGTTAAGATGGCCCTGCATGCAGCTCCAGCTCCTGCCCTCCATCCAGTATGGCCGTGCCTCCCGCTCTCCATTCATTGCTATCCCCTACCGCCTCTCTGTGCTGCCTTGAGAAAGACAGTGGTGGAGGCCAGGGGGAAGGAAGCACCTCCTAAATTGCTCGACCACAGGTCTGGATTGGACAGGGGCTTAGTCCAGATCCAAACCGTGGTCCCCCATTTAATGATACTTGGTGTATAGGAAACCCAAGTGACTAAAACATTTCAATTGGCAGTAAAATACCACACTATGACCACTAGATGGAGCTGAGGAGAATAAGGGAATATGTCTTTGTAAAGAGATGCAATGTAACAATTCTAAAGATCCCTAAATGGTTACATTTATTTACTAATTCCCACTAGCATTGGAATATAATGGGAAGAGTAGCACCCTGGCATGGCCCTCCAGGAACCTTCTACCACCCAGCATTCTAGCAACCAATCACCTGCTAGTCAGGGGCGGACTGACAACTCATGGGGCCCCCGGGCAATAGGAGATTATGGGGCCCCCAGGCAATCAGATTATGGGGCCACACAGTATACACACACACACAGTATACAATCACACAGTATACACATACATGTACACACAGTATACATAGACATGTTTCTATTGGCTGAGAAGGTACTGGAGAGGTGGGGCAGCTATAATCTCTGGATTTTTAGACCAAAAGGATGTCGGTAAGGGACATTTCAGAAACAGATGTAAAAAAAACACAGATTTTTACATACTGTCCCTGGTTTTACTGAGGCTGGCAACCCTGATGGGGGGCCCCCTAGTGGCCCAGGGCCCCTTGGGAAGTGCCCGAAGGGTCAGTCCGCCCCTGCTGCTAGTTAATCTGGAAAGTTAACTCGTGCAGCTCCAACTCCCACCCTCCATCCAGTGTGGCCATGTCTCCCGCTCTCCTTTCATTGCTATCCCCTGCCTCCTGCCAGGGCCGGATTAACATAGGGGCTATTGGAGCTGCAGCTCCAGGCCCCTTTCTCAAGATAGGCCCATTTGCCCAAAAAATAAATAAATAAATAAAACAAAAAAAAAGAAAAAAAAAGATCGACTTTGAGGGTTGTAGCTCAGCGACCAGGAGTCATAGAGACTCCCCGTTTGGTGGGTATGTAGCTAAATACCTACTTCAACACTGGTTAAAATATGGGGCTGCTATCATCTATAGTTCTGGAGATACAGGGCTGCTTGCGCAGTCGGTCAGAAGCTCCATACAGAGCGGCCAGTATAAATACAAGCTGGAACACTCTGCAGCAGACTGAGAGGATGAGATCACAGGGCTTATAATAATTATTTGTATATTACTTATGATAATTAACCCCTTGCTACCCAGGCCAATTCTGACACTTCTCTCCTACATGTAAAAATCATCATTTTTTTTGATGGAAAATTACTCAGAACCCTCAAGCATTATATATATTGTTTTCCATTTTCCCTATGGAATAAAATGGTGGCCTTTGCAACTTTTTATGTTACACGATATTTGCGCAGCAATTTTTCAAACGTTTTTTTTGGGAAAGAAACTGTTTCATTCATAAAAAAACACTAAAGTTAGCACGATTTTTTTTGTGTAACAAGCGATGCTTTACATTTTTTTGCAGGTTACTTGTTTAGAGTTGCAGAGAAGGTCTAGTGCTAGAATTATTGCTCTCGCTCTAACGATCGTGGCGATACCTCACATGTGTGTATCTGGCTCTGATACTAACCAGTGCCTACCCAGCCACTGACTAGTATCTCTCCCCAGCCTGTCCCCACACACCCTTTCACCTGCTGACCTGTGAATGGGGGAATCACTCCTGCAGTGTTATTGTGTTCTGCCAGTGAATACGATGATTAGTGTTGCTAACTATAGCTGGCAGCACTGATTGTTTTGGGGAAAACCTGACAGGCTGGTTGTACTCAAGTCGGTTAATAGGTTGACCTGTGTAAAACCTGCTAGCCCATACATAGATCGACTATGGCTGGTCTCTGCTTAATTGGTGTAAATTCAATCCATGTATGGCCCGCTTAACCACTACGCAGTCCCTAAACATCCTTCCATAAACCTTTTTACATTTTTCCTTCCCAGATTACTTCATCCTCCTCTCCTATACATAGCACCTGCTGTCATATCCTACACACTCCTCTCCTTTACATAGTGCCCGCTGTCATACACATCTCTCCTGTACATAGTGCCCACTGTCGTACCCTCCACACTCCTCTCCTGTACATACTGCTCACTGTCATACCCTCCACACTCCTCTCCTATACATAGTGCCTACTGTCATACCCCAACACTTCTCTCCTATACATAGTGCCCACTGTCATACCCTCCATACTCCTCTCCTATACATAGTGCCCACTGTCATACCCTCCACACTCCTCTCCTGTACATACTACTCACTGTTATACCCTCCATACTCCTCTCCTATACATAGTGCCCACTGTCATACCCTCCACACTCCTCTCCTATACATACTACTCACTGTTATAGTGAAAAAAGGAAATGAACACCGCGCTACTCCCTAACTCAAGAAACCTAAAACTCACTGATATTATTCAAATAAGCAGCATGTGACATATATGTGTAAGTGAAAAATAAAAAATAAAAATTAGCAGCAGCTGAAAAATTGCGAGATATACACAATGGATAAACAAAATATTACAAAAAGCCGCGCTAGTGACTCAAATTAAGAAAAATAAATGTGCAAATTGAAAGTGATGAAAATCTAAAAAAATTTTTAAACCAAAAAAATTGCATATAATACAATGTAATAAATATCCATAAAAGTCCAGTGAGGAAGAAAATGAATACAGAAGTGACAAGGTGAAATCCAATAAATAGTGACTGTGAAAATCAGGAACACCGTGATCCACCACCGTTAGTAGAATGCGCTTACCAGAGGGCAAGCTCAAATAAGCCCATATGTTGATATCAGGATAAATCTCAACCAGATGAACCCCAAATATGATCTCCTTCATAGGGTCAACCAGGGACGGATAATCGAATACCAATCTTCCTTGGGACCAATGGTAGTATGAGCAGTCTCCAGTAATGCCGAACCAGTAATCTCTTAATGGCCAGTACGAACATATAGGAAAGAGAAGGATGCTCCCATAGTGTGATATCAGAGTATAAAATTTTATTCAGTAAAAACACTCCTACTTACATCAAGGCGTAAACATATAAGCAGGAACAAAGGATAAAAACATGTGCCGGCCGGCAAATCGTACACCAGCTCACAACGCGGAACGCGATGACGTCAGTGCGTCAGCCTCCCTATGTCATACCCTTCACACTCCTCTCCTGTACATACTGCCCACTGTCATACCCTTCACACTCCTCTCCTGTACATACTGCCCACTGTCATACCCTTCACACTCCTCTCCTGTACATACTGCCCACTGTCATACCCTCCACACTCCTCTGCTGTGCATACTGCCCACTGTCATACCCTCCACACTCCTCTCATGTACATAGTGCCCACTGTTAGACCCTCCACATTCCTCTCCCTCACCTGCACATACTTCCCACTTTTATACCATCCATACTCCTCCCCTATGCCTCTTACCCACAAAAACAGTTCTTTAAAATTATACTGAATATCCTCAATGCTCTAGAATGGGCACACTTTTGTAAGTTCAACTAAAGGAAATCTCAGTCCTCATATTTGTTCTGCCCCATTATTAGTACTCATTTAATTGTGTAATTACTATTGTGATGTATAGGTGAACATAGGGGATGTCAGCTACTCTAAATATAGCACTTGTAAAAAAAAGTGTCCCTGAAAATATTTTTGAGAGGCTCCTGTGATATCAAAGCGGTAGTAAACTTTTCTAACATTACTACTTTTTAGAGGCCCTGAGGTAGGTTATGCCAAAATGTACAAGTATGCACAGCATATTAGCACATTAGGGTACACTTTAATTGTCAGACTGAGCCCTCCAGTGATGTGATCAATCCGGCGGGGCCCGGGTGCTTCCATCTTCACCCGGTCTTCCTTCCGGGTTCTGTGCCTTCAGTCACTTGCCTTGGCCGGGCTGCGTTGATGTCATTCCCACGCATGCTCATGGGCATCCTCTTTCTCTCATCCCCCCTTTCTCTCTCAACCTCCCTCCCTCCCTTACCCCTCACACCTCTTTCATCCCCTTTTTCTCTCTCTCTCATCCTCCCTCTCTCTCTTTAATTTAATTTGTTATAACAAAAAATTGTTTGCATTTTTATTTATAAAAGGCCCAACCAAAATCCTCAGCACCAGGCCCATGATGTTCTTAATCTGGCCCTGCCTCCTGCTCTCCTTTCATTGCTATCCCCTGCCTCCTGGTCTCCGTGCTGCCTTGAGAAAGACAGTTATGGAGGCCAGAGGGAGGGAAGAGTCTCCTTAATTGCGTGACCACAGGTCTGGATTGGACAGGGGCTCAGTCCAGATCCAGACCGTGGTCCTCCATGTAATGATACTTGGTGTATAGGAAACCCAAGTGACTAAGACATTTGAATTGACAGTAAAATATCACACTATGACCACCAGATGGAGCTGAGGAGCATAGGGGAGTATGTCTTTGTACCATGAGATACAATGTAACAATTCTAAAGATCCCTAGCAACCAATAGTTACATGTAAGCTCTCATGAACAGGGTCCTCCGATTCCTCCTGTATTGAATTGTATTGTAATTGTACTGTCTGCCCTCATGTTGTAAAGCGCTGCAAAAAAACGTTGGTGCGATATAAATCCTGTATAATAATAATGATAATAGTAATTAATTTACTAATTCCCTCTAGCAGTCTTTTAGAATCCTCACATTGTATTCCTTCGTTCCTCAGCCCCATCTAGTGGCCATAGTGCAGTATTTTACAAACAATTTAACAAGCCAATATAAAAGAACATTCTTTCAGATAAGTAAACAAGCTTAAATAATATTAATTTAGAAGAATAAATAGCCTAAATAATAGTTTTTTGCTCAATTTGCACAGAGTGAATACACATGCAGATTCACTGGATAAACGGGCTACTTTCTCTTCAGAACGAATGTTCTTTTATTAGTCAGTTGTAAAATACTGCATTATGGCCACTAGATGGAGCTGAGGAATAAAGGAAAGACAATTCATCGATTCTAAAGAACGCTAGAGCAGTGCTTCTCAACCTTTTTTCCAGTCAAGGCGCTCTTTAACCTCTTCCCGCTACCGCGGCTCTTTAACCATGCGATTGACTGTGTCCAAACACAGCCGGTCACATGTAAACACGGAGAAGCCGGTAATCAGCGCTCCTCTCCTCACACTGACAGAGTGAGAGGAGAGGAGAGCCGATCAGTGGCATCTCCTCACAGAGGACATCTAGGAATGTAATCAGGGCACTGATCATCAGTACCCTGATTACAATTGGGTGCCCACAAGTGCCAGCAATTAGTGATGCCAGTCAGTGCTGGCTATCACTGCTGCACATCAATGCCCATCACTGCTGCTCATCAATGCCGCCCTCAATGCCTATCCGTGCCGCCTATCAGTGCCCATAAGTGCGGCAAATTCATGCCTCCTCATCGGTGCCACTTCATCAGTGCCCATAAGTGTCGCCTCATCAGCGCCCATCAGTGAATGAGTAAAATGACTTATTTACAAAATTTATTGATGGAAGCTTTTTTTAAAAAAAAATTATTATGGATTAACCGCTTCCCGACCGCCTAACGCAGATATACTGCGGCAGAATGGCACGGGCAGGCAAAATCACGTACCTGTATGTGGCCCTTTAAATGCCTGCCCGTGGGTCACGCACGCGCCGCCCGCGGTGCGCTCGCGATCCGGTCGGGAGCTCCGTGACCCCGGCCGCGGGACCAGCGGACCCGATCGCCGCTGGTGTCCCGCGATCGGGTCACGGAGCTAAAGAACGGGGAGAGGTCTGTGTAAACAAACCTCTCCCCGCGCTTCCTACTCTGCCTGTCATTGATTGGCTGTTCCCGGTCATCGGGAAAGCCGATCAATGACGTCAGATGTCAGCCCCGCCCCTAATGTAAAAAACGCGTCACAGCCCATAACCCCTCCCCTCCCCCTAGTGGTTAACTCTTTCACTACAACTGTCATTTACATAGGAATCAATGCATTTAAATAGCACTGATTGCTGTATAAGTGACAATGGTCCCAAAAATGTGTCAAAAATGTCCAATGTGTCCGCCATAATGTCGCAGTCACAATAAAAAAATCGCTGATCGCCGCCATTACTAGTAAAAAAAAAAATATATTAATAAAAATGCTATAAAACTATCCCCTATTTTGTAAACGCTATAACTTTTGCGCAAACCAATCAATAATCGCTAATTGCGATTTTTTTTTTTTACCAAAAATATGTAGAAGAATACATATCGGCCTAAACTGAGGAAAACAAACGTTTTTTTATATATTTTTTGGGGATATTTATTATAGCAAAAAGCTAAAAATATTGCATTTTTTTTCAAAATTGTCGCTCTATTTTTGTTTATAGCGCAAAAAATAAAAACCGCAGGGGCGATCAAATACCACCAAGAGAAAGCTCTATTTGTGGGGAAAAAAAGGACGCCAATTTTGTTTGGGAGCCACGTCGCACGACCGCGCAATTGTCAGTTAAAGCGACGCAGTGCCGAATCGCAAAAAGGGGCCTGGTCCTTTGGCTGCCAATTGGTCCGGGGCTGAAGTGGTTAAATACCACCAAAAGAAAGCTCTATTTGTGTGAGGAAAATTATAAAATTTTCACATGTCTACAGTGTAGCATGACCGCGCAATTGTCATTCAAAATGTGACAGCACTGAAAGCTGAAAATTGGCCTGGGCAAATTTAAAAAATTAAACCAATAGTTTTTGCATAATGTAGGAACATCCACATGCGTAGGACACCCAACATTTAGTGGTGTTTTATTCTTCCAAAGCAAATCCACCTTTTACACACTAGTACTGATTTAGTATTCCAATGTTTCTGCTCTCCCTCAGTTTCTCTCCCTCACTCAGCTAATGTGACCCTGGTCTTAATGTAATTGTAAAGTCTCATATTTTTTTTAGTTAAAAATAACAACCATGTTATACTTACCTGCTCTGTTGCAGTTGATTTGCACAGAGCGGCCCCGATCCTCCTCTTCTCGGGTCCCCTGCCAGTACTCCTGGCTCCTCCCTCCTGTTGAGTGCCCCCCACAGCAAGCAGATTGCTATGGCGACACCTGAACCGAGTCACAGCTCCCTGTGTCCATTCAGACACAGAGCCACGGCCCCACCCCCTTTCTCTCCTCATTGGCTGATTGACTTTGACAGCAGCAGGAGCCAATGCCATGCTGCTGTCTCAGCCAATGAGGGGAGTCCCGGCCAGCCGAGTGTCTCATGCAACCTCACTGGATCTAGAGGGACCTCAGGTAAGTATTAGGGGGGCTGAGAGGGGCTGCTGCGCACAGGTTTTTTATCTTGATACATAGAACGCTAGACCTTCTGCCTTTACAACCCCTTTAAAGAGAGGGGTGGATGAACGACGTCCTTCTTATTGCCTGATTTACATCATTGGTTGTTAGGCACTGGCGGCTAGAAGGTTGTAATGGTGCCCAATGAAAACCTTTGGCTTTGTGAAACTAATGGGCAGGCTTGATACCCCTCCTGGCTTGTATACAGTTTTTGGGCAATTTTTAGGTATTTTGCCAAGGTCCCCCCTAAGACGCCTGAAGGCCCCCCTAAGACGCCTGAAGGCCCCCCATAGACGCCTGAAGGCCCCCCAGGGTGCATGGGCACGCTGGTTGAAAAAGGCTGCACTAGAGGGATGTGGAAAATGAATGCAACCATTGGTCGCAAGCGTTCTTTTAGAATTGTTACATTGTATCTCTCTTGTTGCAAAGACGTATGTATTTCCTGTGCTCCTCAGCTCCATCTTCTGGCCATAGTGTGGAATTGTATTACTGCCTATGATAAAAGCAGATTCCTTCAGAGGAAAAAATAGCGTAAAAACATTTGTTCACTAGAGGAATGGCTGTGAAAATGTTTTATATGAATAATCTAATAAACCTGTGGAGTAGTAATATAAATGTGTAGAAAGGTCTCCTCTAGTTTATTACACGGGGACGGAGATCTGTATCCGGTGTCCCGTGTCCGGTGTAACGGTTACATTTTGTTTCATAGGATTCTAATTACATTTCCTATTTTATGACGTTTCTAAAACCAGATTATTATTTTATTTTAGAGCGTTCGTTTCACAATCCAAGGCCAAACTCCACCTTCCGGCAAATATCGGTATGTAAGACTGACTTTTTTTCTTTAGTTTTATAGTTGCGGCACCCTGATGTTTAGGCGGGGTTGCTATTAAATTTATTCGCCAAGTGATAGTTGCCTTGGCCAAATGTTTAGGAGGTCAATTGACTTCGCCCTAATTCTGGAATTGCTGCACTTTTCTCTTCTGTCACTAGGTGGCCGGCAGGGCAGGACTTAGGGTGGTGGGGGGGCCCCTGGGCTTGAGTCACTTTCAGGCCCTACCGTCTATACATTACCGTATTTATCAGCGTATAACACGCGCCCCAAGTTTAGGAGGGAATTTTAAGGAAAAAACTTACATTGAAATGCCCATCAATGCAGCCTTGCCCATCCATCTGCAGCATTGCCAGTGTCATTTGTAGCCTTGTCATTGCGGTCTTGAAGTTTTAAAATGGCGCCACCAAACAGTGCCGGGACAAGGTCATCCAGTGCCCAGGGCAAAGATGCCAAACTGCGCCCCCCTTTCCCTTAGGGTTAGGCTCAGTGTGCCCCCTACCCCTGCAATATACCATTGCGCCAGCGGCAGCCGCCCCTCCTGCCCACCCCTTGTCCCGGCCCTGCCGCCAAGATACAGAGTCCTGTGTATCTCGGGGGCTCTCGGGTACTCTCGGGTCCTCTTGCAGTCCCGAGCGGAGCCGAGAGTAGCCGAGTGTACTCGGCTCACTGTCACGCCCAGTCCCTGTGTCATGTCCATCCTAGGGCGGGACTGGGCGAGACTGTGAGCGGAGCAGAGCCAAGTACACTCAGCTATGTATCTTAACGGGACCCGCGGGGCCCCCTATTGGGCGGGGTCCATGGGCTTGAGCCCAGTCAAGCCCAATGGTAAGTCCAGCCCTGGTGGCCGGGTATCTGGTGACATTAGATAAGACGAGGGCATTGCAAGGACAGATTAGGAATGGATGGGGTGTCTCTGGTCCGCGCTCACCTCCCGCTATATTTTTCCCACACTATGACATTGCTGGTTTCTCCTGCTCCGCTCCTCCAGCTCTGCTGATTCTGTCGTTCTGTCCCCTCTCTCCGGTCCCCATTGTTAGGCCTCATGCACACGGACGTTTTAAAAAACGGGCTGTAAAGCTAGGTCGGACGCCTGGAAAAAGCCGCCTAAAAAAACTTTGACTTTTACCGCGTTTTGCATTGGCGTTTTTTCGCGTTTTTTAGCATCAGCGTTAATTAGCGTTTTTTTTAAAGAAAAACACATCTCTAATTTCCTATACAGGGATTACAGTGTCCAATCAACTTTTTGCAGCAAAAAAACGCTGCAGCTCAAAAACGCTGGTGCGCGTTTTTGTACGATTCGAGTTTTTACAGCTCTAGCGCCGCGCCACGGAACGCACTGGTCCTGGGTTTTTTTTTTACAGCTTAAAAACGCCTGAGCCATTTGCAGCTCAAAAACGCCTAGGTGGGCATGAAGCCATAGACTAACATGGACAGGCGTTTTTAAGCTGCAAAAAACGCTGAAGAAAACGCGGCTGCAAAAACGTCCGTGTGCATGAGGCCTTATGGTCAGGTGTCCGCAAACCTTTCACTATATACCCTGTTTCCCTGAAAATAAGACCTAGCGTGATTGTCGGTGATGGCTGAAGTATAAGCCCTACCCCCCCAAATAATCCCTACCCTGGCTGTTTCCCCCAAAAATAAGCCCTACCCTGAAAATAAGACCTACAAGGACTTTAACTAGGGCTTAATTGGGGGGTAGGGCTTATATTGCAGCCATCACCGACAGTCACGCTAGGTCTTATTTTCGGGGAAAACAGGGTAGTATATGAGGTAGAAATACAGTATACGTCATGTGCTCCTGAAAACATGACCTGTTATCCAGTGAAATGGGAGACAGACTACACAGAATAGCCTTTTATATGATGTATAGTAATATTGCATTTATTTCCATTATGTTATTTTCCTCAGTAGTACATGCGTTGAAGTTTAAAAGTCCATCAGTGGTGCTATTAGCGTTAAATCTGGATGGAAAGTTTTTGCTTGTTGGTTTCCCAGTGCATCCTGGGATATCTCATACCTGCAATACCTCCAAAACAGATCAAAGCTAATGCTGAATAAAAGCCTCTCAAAAGCTGCAGCTGCTGTTAGCGAGCGTTGTCATAGCCTTCTATGGAGGCTTTGGAGATGCTTTGAAGCACCAAGAAAGCGACATGGGGGATCATTTTTGAAGTGGAGCAAACGCAACGTGTGACCAGGACTGTAAGGAACCAATTTATTTAGTGACAGGAGCTTTGATTGGTGTTCAGAGTGCTTTAAAAAAAAAAGTTTGTCCAATGCCACATTTTGAAGCAAAGTGTAAACAAGGCCTTAAGCCCCATACACACGGTCGGATTTTCCGATGGATTCTGTCCTATCAGACAATGTTGTCGGAAATTCCGACCGTGTGTAGGCACCATCGGACAGTTTCCATCGGATTGTCCGACGGACAAAGTTCTATCTCCTGCTGGATAGATTTTCCGACAACAAAGTCCGATCACACCAATTCCGATCGTGTGTAGCGAATTCCGACCGGACAAAGTGCTACGCATGCTCAGATCACATTACAAGACCAAAGCGATTGGCTACTAGCCTCTACGTAGTCCCGTCGTACGCAACAAACGTCACCACGTTCAGAATGATCGGATTTTCCGACAACTTTGTCCGACCGTGTGTACGCAAAACCAACATCGGACAAAGTACGACGGACCAAATCCGATGGACCTGGTCCTCGGATAATCCGCGCGTGTGTATGGGGCTTTAGAGTCACCCTTCTAAAGCCCCATACACACGGTCGGATTTTCGCATGGATTCTGTCCGATCGGACAATGTTGTTGAAAAATCAGACCGTGTGTAGGCACCATCGGACAGTGTACGTCGTATTGTCCGACGGACAAAGTCCTATCTCCTGCTGGATAGATTTTCCGACAACACGGTCCGATCACACCAAATCCGATCGTGTGTATGGTAGTCCGACCGGACAAAGTGCCAAGCATGCTCAGATCACATTACAAGACCAAAGCTATTGGCTACTAGCCTCTACGTAGTCCCGTCGTAGGCAACAAACGTCACCACGTTCAGAATGATCGGATTTTCCGACAACTTTGTCCGACCGTGTGTACGCAAAACCAACATCAGACAAAGTATGACGGACATGGTCCTCGGATAATCCGCGCGTGTGTATGGGGCTTTAGTGTTGGATACACAGTACAATCTGACATTAGAATTTGTAGTTTATGCGGCCTATAAATACTGACTGACCAATCGATGTGTCCAATTAAGCACCTTGGTGTTTGGACACCATTTCATACAGAAATTGGATTCACTTGTGTTGAAACTTTTCAGGAAAATGTAGATCTCTGTCTTCTTTTTTGCACTATGGCAGTTGCTTTCATTTCTGTTGGTTGTTTATCCAGCCATTTCCTATAAGCACTCAGCATTACCCCGGCTTTGTTTTGGTTGTAGGAGATTACACAGACTTCTATTCCTCCAAGGATCACGCTACTAATGTGGGGATAATGTTCAGAGGGAAGGAGAACGCTCTGATGCCAAACTGGTGAGTGCAGGTGAACCTTCGTCCATGTTTGTCCAGTTATAGGTGAACCTTAGTCCATGTTTGTCCAGTTATAGGTGAACATTCGTCCATGTTTGTCCAGTTATAGGTGAACCTTCACCATGTTTGTCCAGTTATAGGTGAACCTTCACCATGTTTGTCCAGTTATAGGTGAACCTTAGTCCATGTTCGTCCAGTTATAGGTGAACCTTCACCGTGTTCGTCCAGTTATAGGTGAACCTTAGTCCATGTTTGTCCAGTTGTAGGTGAACCTTCGTCCATGTTTGTCCAGTTGTAGGTGAACCTTCACCATGTTTGTCCAGTTATAGGTGAACCTTCATCCATGTTTCACCAGTTTTATAGGTGAACCTTCGTCCATGTTTGTCCAGTTATAGGTGAACCTTCGTCCATGTTTGTCCAGTTATAGGTGAACCTTCGTCCATGTTTGTCCAGTTATAGGTGAACCTTCATCCATGTTTGTCCAGTTATAGGTGAACCTTCGTCCATGTTTGTCCAATTATAGGTGAACCTTCACCATGTTTGTCCAGTTATAGGTGAACCTTTATCCATGTTTGTTCAGTTATAGGTGAACCTTCATCCATGTTCGTCCAGTTATAGGTGAACCTTCATCCATGTTTCACCAGTTTTATAGGTGAACCTTCGTCCATGTTTGTCCAGTTATAGGTGAACCTTCGTCCATGTTTGTCCAGTTATAGGTGAACCTTCGTCCATGTTTGTCCAGTTGTAGGTGAACCTTCGTCCATGTTTGTCCAGTTGTAGGTGAACCTTCACCATGTTTGTCCAGTTATAGGTGAACCTTCATCCATGTTTGTCCAGTTATAGGTGAACCTTCGTCCATGTTCGTCCAGTTATAGGTGAACCTTCGTCCATGTTTGTCCAGTTATAGGTGAACCTTCGTCCATGTTTGTCCAGTTATAGGTGAACCTTCATCCATGTTTGTCCAGTTATAGGTGAACCTTCGTCCATGTTCGTCCAGTTCTAGGTGAACCTTAGTCCATGTTTGTCTAGTTATAGGTGAACCTTCGTCCATGTTTGTCCAATTATAGGTGAACCTTCACCATGTTTGTCCAGTTATAGGTGAACCTTTATCCATGTTTGTTCAGTTATAGGTGAACCTTCATCCATGTTCGTCCAGTTATAGGTGAACCTTAGTCAATGTTCGTCCAGGTATACAGTAGGTGAACCTTCACCATGTTTGTCCAGTTATAGGTGAACCTTCCAGTTATAGGTGAACCTTCATCCATGTGCATCCAGTTATAGGTGAACCTTAGTCAATGTTCGTCCAGGTATACAGTAGGTGAACCTTCACCATGTTTGTCCAGTTATAGGTGAACCTTCACCATGTTCGTCCAGTTATAGGTGAACCTTCACCATGTTCGTCCAGTTATAGGTGAACCTTTATCCATGTTTGTCCAGTTATAGGTGAACCTTAGTCAAGGTTCGTCCAGGTATACAGTAGGTGAACCTTCACCATGTTTGTCCAGTTATAGGTGAACCTTCCAGTTATAGGTGAACCTTCCAGTTATAGGTGAACCTTCCAGTTATAGGTGAACCTTCATCCATGTGCGTCCAGTTATAAGTGAACCTTAGTCAATGTTCGTCCAGGTATAGGTGAACCTTCACCATGTTTGTCCAGTTATAGGTGAACCTTCACCATGTTTGTCCAGTTATAGGTGAACCTTCACCATGTTTGTCCAGTTATAGGTGAACCTTCACCATGTTCGTCCAGTTATAGGTGAACCTTTATCCATGTTTGTCCAGTTATAGGTGAACCTTAGTCAAGGTTCGTCCAGGTATACAGTAGGTGAACCTTCACCATGTTTGTCCAGTTATAGGTGAACCTTCCAGTTATAGGTGAACCTTCATCCATGTGCGTCCAGTTATAAGTGAACCTTAGTCAATATTCGTCCAGGTATAGGTGAACCTTCACCATGTTCGTCCAGTTATAGGTGAACCTTTATCCATGTTTGTCCAGTTATAGGTGAACCTTCGTCCATGTTTGTCCAGTTATAGGTGAACCTTCGTCCATGTTCGTCCAGTTATAGGTGAACCTTTATCCATGTTTGTCCAGTTATAGGTGAACCTTCATCCATGTTTGTCCAGTTATAGGTGAACCTTCATCCATGTTCGTCCAGTTATAGGTGAACCTTAGTCCATGTTCGTCCAGGTATACAGTAGGTGAACCTTCACCATGTTTGTCCAGTTATAGGTGAACCTTCCAGTTATAGGTGAACCTTAGTCCATGTTTGTCCAGTTTTATAGTTGAACCTTCACCATGTTTCACCAGTTATAGGAACCTTCGTCCATGTTTGTCCAGGTGTGGATCAGAGATGAAGATTTGTGTGTGCTTTGTCCCTGCCCCCAAATATTACACACTTTATACACTTTTTTGGGAATCTGAGCCCAGCACTTCCAGCTGAATCCTTTTCATTAGTGATGAGCCAAACTGTTCTGGGTTCAGTTCAAGCACAGGTTGGGGAGGGGCTTATTGGAATCTGGAAGCCCCCGTTAATTAAGGGGTCCCCCTAGATATCAGCCCCCTGGGGTTCTGCATTAAGGGAGGGGCTTATTGGAATCTGGAAGCGCCCTTCATTAATAATGGAGGGGGGGCAGATATCAACCCCCTCCCTATGTGAATGAGTATGGAGTACCCCTACACACAAAAAAAAAGATGTAACCTAGACATAAAGACACCCAAAAGATTGACAAGTCCTTTATTAAAAAAAAATTGCTATCCCTCCAAAAATGGGCATCATTGTACAAGCATTGCCAATCACCATGCCCGCCACCCTCTGACTCACCAGATCAATATTCGGTGCTTACTCCTTTTAATATATCCAGTGCCTCACATTTCTCCTCTGCACCCCCATAATATATACAGTATCTCACGCCTTTACTACAAAAAGTACCTCCACAGCAGGTCCACCATGAAATCATGGGGCCCCCGTACTGCCTGCCTGACGGGCCCCTACCCTCTTGGGGAGTGATGAGCCAACAGTTCAGTCCAAACCTAGATTCGGACTGATCTTGGGCTATTCGGGTGCCCGAACTATTGCCCCCTGTTCCCACAAATAAGTCAGTAGTCTCCTCTGTCCTTGGCTCCTGCTGGTGAACCGATGGGGCCCGGGGAAGTTTTATTTAATTGCTGGGAGTCACGGCACATGGGATTCCTGTGCCTATGTCCAAAGGTATTAAAGTCCCCCTCACTGCTCCTTGGGCACCTACTGGAGTGATGAGGCCTGGACCCCATACAGAAGAGCCAACTGTACCCCCCTTGATGGCCCAATCTCATAGTTATTACCTATTTCTTGCATACTACATGTTTTTGTTTAATACGTTTTTGCCTATTTATCTTACACAGGTTGCACCTTCCAGTTGGCTACCATGGACGGGCGTCTTCCGTCCTGATATCTGGGACACCAATCCGCAGACCAAGGGGGCAGATCAGGCCAAGTGATGGTGAATGATGGTTGGAAGTCTGACATATTTTCTGTGATTTTTTTTTTTTTTTTTATGTCCATTATTGTGCTTGATGGATGATGAATGATGGATCCCGTGTTCCTTCACTGATAGAAAATCAATTCTTATTTCAGACAAACCTCCCATATTTGAGGCCAGCAAACTCCTGGACATCGAGCTGGAGATGGTGAGAAAAAAAAAAACTATATATATATATATATATATATATATATATATATATATATATATATATATATATATATATATATATATATATATATATATATATATATATATATATATGTATGTATATATATATATATATATATATATATATATGTATATATGTATATATATATATATATATATATATATATATATATTATTTTTTTTTTTTTTTTTTTAATGGCTTATTACAAGTTATTTTTATAGTGCAGTCCAACCCCTAAAAAACAACCCCCCACACCATAATCCCCCCTCCACCAAATGGTGTCAGTAGGAGGAATAGTGCCCCATCATTGGTGTCAGTGGGAGGAATAGTGCCCCATCATTGGTGTCAGTGGGAGGAATAGTGCCCCATCATTGGTGTCAGTTGGAGGAATAGTGCCCCATCATTGGTGTCAGTGGGAGGAATAGTGCCCCATCATTGGTGTCAGTGGGGGGGAATAGTGCCCCATCATTGGTATCAGTGGGTAAAATAGTGCCCCATCATTGGTGTCAGTGGGAGGAATAGTGCCCCATCATTGGTGTCAGTGGGGGGGAATAGTGTCCCATCATTGGTGTCAGTGGGAGGAATAGTGTCCCATCATCGGTGTCAGTGGGAGGAATAGTGCCCCCTCCAAGAGCATACCAGGCCCGAAAAAACGGCGTGGGGTTCCCCCCAAAATCCATACCAGACCCTTATCCGAACACGCAGCTTGGCCGGTCAGGAAAAGGGGTGGGGACAAGCGTGCGCCCCCCCTCAACATGGGGGGGGTGGGTGCTTTGGGCAGGGGAGCTCCCTGAGGCCCCCCCCTAACCCCAAAGTACCTTGTCCCCATGTTGATGAGGACAAGGGCCTCTTCCTGACAACCCTGGCCGTTGGTTGTCGGGGTCTGCGGGCGGGGGGCTCATCGGAACCTGGGAGCCCCCCTTTAATAAGGGGGGGCCCCCATATCCTGGCCCCCACCCTATGTGAATGAGTATGGGGTACATCGTACCCATTCACCTGGGGGAAAAAAAGTGTTGATAAAAAAAACGCTAGACAGGTTTTTAAAGTAATTTATTAGGCAGCTCCGGGGGGTCTCTTCCGACTTCTATAAAATACACCTATGATAAAAATTATAGACCCTTCATTTCTATGTAAGTGGGCAAAACGTACACAATCTGGGGGGGAGACGATCGTTATTTCCCGCACTCTGTGATCCGGCTCAGCCGAGCTGCACTGCAGCAGTAAAGGAGGCGGCCGGCGAGTGGTTAATAAATCTGACATTGTGTTTCCCTTTGGACAGGCTTTCTTTGTTGGCCCCGGGAACAATTTAGGAGAACCAATTCCCATCCAGAGAGCCGATGAGCATATATTTGGCATGGTGCTGATGAACGATTGGAGCGGTAAGACTGCCGGGAGCTTTTATTATTCACACAAATTAATTAGAGACGTATTATTTCCTGTATCAAAGATGGCAAAGCTTCAGCCTCTCTGCACTGCGAGCCTGAAAAAAAACTCAGGCTGT
The DNA here is from genome assembly GCA_028564925.1 of Lithobates sylvaticus. Classification (NCBI taxonomy): domain Eukaryota; kingdom Metazoa; phylum Chordata; class Amphibia; order Anura; family Ranidae; genus Lithobates; species Lithobates sylvaticus. The sequence continues at coordinate 609,246,927 of CM053029.1, forward strand.
AAAAAAAATAAACACACAAAGGTCGATTTTTCAGTTACACTCACTTTGTGAGTTTTATTACATTTTTTGCAACATACCAAGGTAGCTGATAGACACGTGCAATTTGTTTAGTTCTAAATTATTTTTTAAGGAATTTTAACATTCATTCATTCCGAAATCTCAGAATTTACGAATTTTTGCATTTACGAAATTTCAAAAATCCGAAAATTCAAAAGAATGAAAATCTGAACATTCAAAAGAATGAAAATCTGAAAATTCAAAAATCTGAAAATTCAAAAGAATGAAAATCTGAAAATTCAAAAGAATGAAAATCTGAAAATTCAAAAGAATGAAAATCTGAAAATTCTAAAGAATGAAAATCTGAAAATTCTAAAGAATTAAAATCTGAAAATTCTAAAGAATTAAAATCTGAAAATCTAAAAGAATTAAAATCTAAAAGAATGAAAATTAAAAAAATCTAAAAATTCAAAAGAATGAAAATCTGAAAATTCAAAAGAATGAAAATCTGAAAATTCAAAAGAATGAAAATCTGAAAATTCAAAAGAATGAAAATCTGAAAATTCAAAAGAATTAAAATCTGAAAATTCTAAAGAATTAAAATCTGAAAATCTAAAAGAATTAAAATCTAAAAGAATGAAAATTAAAAAAATCTAAAAATTCAAAAGAATGAAAATCTGAAAATTCTAAAGAATGAAAATCTGAAAGTTCTAAAGAATGAAAATCCGAAATAACTAACTAATAACAAACTATTCAATTATAGGTATTGGAATTTCCTTTCAAATTTGTCTGTTTGTGAATGTAACGAGTACAAATTTATCCGAAGTTACGAATTATCTGAAACAACAAATGCCGCATCTAAAAGAATGGAGCGTAACGATCTAATAATAATAAATAACAATAATAATAATAATAATAAAACCTTTTTATTATTATTATTATTATTTAATATTATTTTGTTCCATTACATTTGTTTAGATACGGCATTCGTTATTTCAGATAATTCGTAACTTCAGATAAATTTGTATTCGTTAAATTCACAAACAGACAAATTTGAAAAGAAATTCCAATACCTATAATTTAATAGTTATTATTAGTTATTATTTAGAATTTAACTGATTTTCTTTCTTTCTTTTTATTTATTTATTTATATTTTTAGAATTTCCAAATTTCAAATTTTCGAAAAAAGCAAAAAAAAACGAATGAAACGAAAACTAACAATTTTTTTGTCAGTGCACATGTCTAGTAGCTGATAAAAAAAAAAATGTAAATAAAAATTCCAGTACACAATCAGCGGAGTATAAGTGTAGCGGTACCCCCATAGGGGCTGCTGAGTGTAGTAGTCTGTCTGTCGCCCGGCCCATCCAGAGACATGAAAGCAGTCCTTGCCCTTTTTTTTATTTATTTTTTGTATTTTATTGAGGGGAATTTAACTTGGATAGGGATAGAAAACTTAAGAGATGCCCAGATAATTGACAGTCAAAATTGGGACCAACTACCGTATTTATCGCCGTATTTATCGCCGTATAACACACACCCCAAGTTTAGGAGGGCATTTTAAGGAAAAAAAAGTTTTAGGAGGGAAGTTTAGGTAAAAAAAAAAACTTACATGTCATTTGCAGCCTTGCCCAGCGCCATTTGCAGCCTTGCCCAGCGCCATTTGCAGCCTTGCCCAGTGTCATTTGCAGCCTTGCCCACGTTCAAATTTCCCGCCGCTGACAGACCGAGCGAGCGCCTCCGAAAAATACCGAGCCGACTGCTCGGCTCCGTTTGCAGTCCCGCCTCCCTGCTGGGCAGGACTGCGAGCGGAGCCGATCCAAGTACACAGTACAGTCGGCTCGGTCTTTTTCGCCAGCGCTCGCTCCAGAAACAGCAGGGAGGCGGGACTGCGAGCGGAGCCGAGCAGTCGGCTCGGTCTTTTTCGACGGCGCTTCGTTTTTTTTCGGCAGCGGTCTGTATATTTTGGTGGTGCTCTGTATGTTTTGGTGGTGCTCTGTATGTTTTGGTGGTGCTCTGTATGTTTTGGTGGTGCTCGCTATATTTCGGCGGCGCTCGCTATTTTTGGGTGACAAGCAGTGGGTATCGGCGTATAACACGCACCCACAACTTTCCCCCGATTTTAAGGGGGAAAAAGTGCGTGTTATACGCCGATAAATACGGTATATACACCACGGTATATACAATCTCCTCTTCTTGGTTGCTGACTATCACTCCTCACTCCTCCAGCACATCGCTTGCTTGCTCTCCCCGGACCAGCTAGCACTGTAGGCCTGACACTGGCTCAACAAGGACCCAAAGCAGATGCCCTTTGCAGGCAGGAACCGCGGGCACCTATGCCCCTAAAAATGTAGAAAGTTCCAGTGCTCGCTGGCCCTGTGGCTGCTGCTCACAGAACCACCTCTTCGGTGGACTGCCAACCCTCCTGGTTGCAGCTGCCCCTTTCCACTGTCCTTGCCGCCCGTGGCCTGGGTGCCTCCCCCCTCTATCCCCACCACCCCTATATGTATAATAGATTCATTCACAACATGAATCTATCCACGGCCACCCCCTATTCATGCGTCTGGCCTCTTTCAGGATGCCGGGCGCCTGAATTACAGCGGCGGGGGTGTTTTTCTTTTTTTTTTTAGAGTCTCTAATAGAGCCATAGGCTCTAATAGGCTTCAAAATAGGGTGGACTCATGGCGCAGAGCATATCGCCATGAGCCCACCCAGGTGTTACAACAGCGAATGAATATTCACTGTTGAAACGCTGATCCTCAATCCAGCCAATGAGAAGCGGGTGTGAGATCCATTTTTTGATTGGCCGAAAAGAGAAGGCTCCTGATTGCCCGCCAAGGGAGGAGAGAGGAAACGGAAGCCACCACTGATGTGATGACCCGTGGAAAGCAGGGGAACGGGAGGCCACTGCCAAGCAGGGAAGGCCACCGGTGAAGTAATGGGGTAAGTGCTACCGACTGACCGGGGGGTGTCGGTGCATAGTGTTTGCCGCCCCCAAAAAAATTACCACTGCATGCCACCACAATCCTCCAGGCCTGGCTCTGCACCCATCCCAGACTGCTGCATCTCCGTCCTCTCAGGTGTGCCTCCCAGTCCTCCCGATTCTGTGAATCATCACCAGAGGCAGCCAAGAGGGCTGGTGAACTCCCTGGAGACTTGCCCAGCAGTGTTCTCCCACTGGTCCTCTCTTGCCCCTCCTGTGCCTCCTGGTCAAGACACCTCTATGGGTTGTAAGAGGGTCCCGTCCGCACTCGAGCCTAGGCCCAGGGTCTGGGGAGCTCCCTCAAAGGCTCCGACAGCCTAACACCCCATCTCCATTTTCCACCCGATCAACTCCTCTCCTCCCCAGCTGGACTGACCCTGGGTATTAAACCCCTTGCTGACCGCCGCACGTCGATATACGTCGGCACAATGGCAGCGGTGGGCAAATGGGTGTACCTGTACGTCCCCTTTAATTGGCGGGGGTAGCGGGCCGTGTACAGCGTGACCATGCCTGCGGGACCTGCGGACTTGGTGTCCGCCGGTCTCCCGGGGATCGTGTCACGGAGCCGCGGAACGGGGAGATGCCTATGTAAACAAGGCATTTCCCCGGTCTGCCTTGTGACGTGACAGAGATCACTGTGATCGGGAGCGGTGATCGTTGTCATGTCAGTGGAAGCCCAAACCCCCCCATAGTTAGAATCACTCCCTAGGACACACTTAACCCCTTCATCGCCGCTAGTGGTTAACCCCTTCCCTGCCAGTGTCATTTACACAGTAATCAGTGCATTTTTATAGCTCTTATCGCTGTATAAATGACAATGGTCCAATATTCGTGTCAAAAGTGTCCGGTCTGTCCGCCATAATGTCGCAGTCATGATAAAAATCGCAGATCGCCACCATTACTAAATAAATATATATTGATATAAAAATGCCATCAAACTATCCCCCATTTTGTAGACGCGATAACTTTTGTGCAAAGCAATCAATATACGCTTATTGCGATTTTTTTATTTATTTTTTTATTTATTTTTTTAATGTGTAGAAGTGTGTGTGTGTGTCTATATATATATATATATATATATATATATATATATATATATATATATATATATATATATATATATATATATATATATATATTTGTAAACAGAAAATGCAGCGCTGGATAGTGGAAAAACTGTAAATTACCAGTTAGCGTGACCCAAATTAATTAGTGAAAATAATAATAATTCAAACAAAATGCATAATCGGTTAATATGAATAACCCAAAATAATTAGTGAAATAAATGTTCAAACAAAGTTCATACTCAATCTATGAAAAAAAACCCAGATGGGGGAAGTGAATAAATGAATACTCAAATGAAGTTCATATGTGAATACAAAAAATTCCGAAAAATCCAAAGTGATTAAAAAATGAACAAATGAATTCATAAAAGTTCCTGTGAAATCAATCAAAAATGTAGGCGTTGATAGTAGTGCAGCCCATCACCACAGAGATAAAGTAGAAGGAGGGGAGGCTTACCAGAAAGCCAGCGACCGCCCTTATTCAGGGGGGTCAAACTGAGCTTAAGATGAACAGCCTTGGTGCTGTTGGGGATATCCCACGTCCGAATCGATATCCGACGGCAACGGGTCTCCTCCCGAATGGTGGCTGTTCACCGAAAATCCTCGTGCGTCACTGGCAGTGTAACGGCCGGATGGATCAAGTGGATGATATAGATGGAAAACAAAAGGGGACTCGAATAGTGTAGACGTTTCCAGTGGGTTTATTGAATTAGCCACAATAGCATAACAAAAAAATATCGAAAAAACCTTGCAAGGTAATGGCGGCTCCGTTCGGTCTATGGGACAATACTCGCGCATGCGCAGTACGATCGTACGTAACGAACCCTACGGCGTTTCGTCACAACTGACGTCATCAGGGGTACGTACGAACGCAAGCGCACGCGCCTTTTATAGCAGTCAGCGTTCGTCAAAACGCTGCGCTATTGGCGGTTGCCATAGACACAAGGGAGCAAACAATAACAGGAAGTACTCGCCGGCGGGGGCCTGACACTCCCCCAGCGGTAGAGATTGACACATGTGTAGACCACTAGACGGCCTCCAGATTTATCAGGTTAAATTAGAGCCATCTTGTGGTGGAACAATGACAGTACCTCAATGTTTACTAAAGGCTACTGAATATAACATGCATAGGCTAAACATATATATGTAAATAAATATAAAAATATAACAATTAAGAAGTTACATGCATTCCAATTGAAGCAATACTTTCATAAATGTTTTGTTTAAAAAAAGGAGAAAGTCCGGAGAATCAAGTTTGTAAACTTAAGTACAGTAAAATTGGAAATTAAAAGTTAAAAATTAAAAATTAAAAATACCCTTCAGAGATAAGCAGAAAAACATCTGCACATTACTGCTACCCATACGGCCTCTTGGGCATTTTAATAGCTCTAATATTAAGCAGTAGATGCTCAATCCCTTACAGTGTTCAAATCAGAAGATGAGAAGCTGTTAGGTAGATAGGGGGTGAGGTATTAGGAGTACATATCAACCCACTATCATCTCGTCACCCGTCCTTTTAAGAGAGGTGAACTGATGGGGTATTGGCATGTTTAAAATGAACAATATCTTATCACCGCGAATAAGAATTAAAACATATCCCCTGAGGTCCATGTGAAAAAGACAAAAACTCACAGTAGATATGGTAAGGGAGAAATGATGAGGGGGACATCAACCGTTATTGATAAAACAGTTGATGTCCCACTCAACATTGAGGCCATTCGGAATATGGCACCCCAACCTGTATATCCAATTGGTCTCGGAGCGGGAGATCACCCTCTTGCCATTGCTCCCTCGCCAATGGGGGATATACTTTTCCAAAGCAATGAAAGTTGTCCCTCTAGGGTCTCGGTTATGCACAAGGTCATAATGTTTAGAAACATTGTGTTTATCAAAACCCCTACATATATTGGCAATATGTTCCCCCAATCTGATGTGTAACTTTCGAGTCGTTCGGCCCACATATTCCAACCCACAAGGACACCTCAGAAGGTATATCACACATTTTGTGGTGCAAGTAATGAAGGACTTAATGGGGTATGTGACTCCAGTTCCTGTGGATGTGAATTCCGTGAGTCGCCTATCCCTTAAGGTATTGATCCCACATACCTTACATTTCCGACAAGGGAAAAAACCCCTGAGGTCCCCAAAAAATATGGGGCGGGTCGGGGGGTCAGGTACATTAGGGGCGATGGAGTGTCTAAGATTAGATGAACCTCTGAATAATACCCGTGGGTTCTCCGACAGTAGGGGCCCTAGAAGACGGTCATTTTTTAGCACCGGCCAATGCCTTTTTATAATTCGCTTGATGGCCCAGTGCTGGCTGGAATATGTCGTAAGGAAGGCTAAGCCAAAATCCTCACGATTTTCAACCTGTGGGGGTCTATCTTGCAAGAGATCTTGACGGTCTCTCAATCCCACCTCAGTAATCAAACAATCAATAACATCACCATTGTAGCCCTTATTTAAGAACCTGGATTTTAGAACCAAAGCTTCTTTATGAAACTCCTCAATGTTTGAACAATTCCGTCTCAAACGTAGGAATTGTCCCTTAGGGACCGCTGAGAGCCAGGACTTATGATGACATGAGTCTACAGGGATATACCCATTTCTGTCAGTAGATTTAAAGAAGGTAGAGGTGGTAATCCTTCCATCTACGATGTTAATATTTAGGTCCAAGAAGTGTATCTGAGTGGGACTGCTTTCGTGACTGAGTACAATACCCCTGTCATTGTTATTAAGAAAAGACAAGAAAGTGGTTACCGACTCAGCATCACCATCCCAGATGCACAAAATGTCGTCGATGAAACGCCTCCATAGAACTAAATGGGGGGACCTATCCTGCAAAACCACCTCCTCTTCCCATTTGGCCATGAAGAGATTGGCCATACTTGGGGCGAACTTCGCCCCCATGGCCACTCCCTTAATCTGCAGATAGTGCTTGCCACCATACCAGAAATGATTGTGCCCCATCGAGAAGTCGAGTAGCTCCATCACGAAGTTAGACTGCGTGATGGAGATACTCGAGTCCCGATAGAGGAAGTGTCTTACAGCTTCATGACCCAACTTATGGGATATAGCTGTATAGAGCGAAGCGACATCGGCAGTGATTAGCATATATGTCGGCTTCCACTCTATCCCATCCAACAAGTTAAGGACATGTTTGGTGTCCCTAAGGTATGACGGAGTACCCACCACCAGTGGTTGCAAATAGTGGTCTATGTACTTGCCAATACGCGAAGTAATAGAATCTATACCACTGATGATGGGTCTGCCAGGTGGGTTATCCAAAGTTTTGTGAATTTTGGGCAGAATATACATAACCGGCAGCCTGGGGGCAAGGGGAACTAGATGTTCTTTTTCTTTTTTGTTTAGAATACCTAGGTTATGGCCCTTTTCAACCAAGAGTTTTAGCTCTCGCTTGTATGGGACTGTGGGGTCACCAATTAAAGGGGAGTAGGTGTTGGCATCCGAAAGGATTCTCAACATCTCTCCCGAATAGGAGTCCTTGTCTTGAATAACAATGGCTCCCCCCTTGTCGGCCGGTCGTACCACTATATCCTTTCTTTGGCAAAGTGTTTCCATTCCCACCTTGATATCTAATTGGGGTTGCACCGATTTGGTTCTTAGATTGTTTAGATCTTTAATCACCAGGTCACGGAATACACTGATGTTTGGTGCTGAATTGCCCGGAGGATTAAAGAGTGAGGCATTAGACATGCCTGAATGTGCAATGACACTTTCTTCCCTGATGGATTGTCTAGTGGGGTTTGATAAAATATACCTTTTGATGTTGAGTTTTCGAGTATATTTCTGAAGATCTATGAAGGTCTGGAATTTATTCAAGTTTCGGGGTGGGGCAAACTTAAGGCCTTTATTTAAAGTGATTAGTTCCTCCCTGGAGAGTTCCTTAGTACTAAGGTTTATGATGCCGTTTGTATCTATGTCCTCCTTCTTTTTGGGGTGAAGGTTCCTCCCCCCTCTGCTCCCTCTCTTGCGTCTCCGTTTCTCTTGTGTCTCCCCCTGCTGGCCAACTGAAAATCCCGACCAAATCGGTTTTCCCCTTGTTGGCCAAAGGGGGGTTGAGAATAGAGACGACCCTCATTAGGTCCAGAGGAGCTCCCCCCGGCATTATCATCAAGGGGAAGGTATCTGTTCCCACTGTTGGCGGGGAAATAGTTATAGTTGCTATTTGAAGGATATGACCCCTCAGCAAAATTGTGAGGAGTCTGGCGTGCATCATTATTTCGCCAAGGTGGAGGTGAAGGGTTAGAGGGGCGAGATATAGAGCCCCTTCTGTTACCCCTTCCTCTTTTAAAACTTGTGGGATGTTGAAAGTCCCTATCGCTGAATTGATTCGGGGCTGGAAGCCGCATATGGTTAATTTCAGACGCCGTAGAATTGTTGCCCTGGTTACCCTGGGCACCCAATCCACGGTGAGAGATGTTTGATGTGGCAGGCGGGGGGTCAGGGGGGGCCACAACCTGCCATTTGAACACTACCTGATCCCTGTAGTCCTTCACATCTCTATTGTACTTTCTTTTTTTCTTAATTTTTTGTTCAGATTCCTCTTTAATTAATAGAGTTTTTAGGGCTTCCGATCTGTTAGTGTAATCTTGTTCAGATTTGAAAGGGACCAATTTACTTTTCAAGGCATTGATCTCCAAATCCAACATCGTGAGCTTACGCTTTTTCTTAGCTATTAAAAATTGTAAAAATGACACCCCTGCCTCATTGAAGTATTTGAACCATTCTAATAATTCGGTGTCCTCTTTCTGGGGGTTAACGTCCCATCTGAGGCTCCTGGGGACCATATTGCCTTTCACATACTCCTCCAAGTATGCGATGTCCCACCTTGTGTGAACTTCAGTAATGGTGAGGTTTTTCAATCTTAAAAAACAACCCGCTAGATCATCTCTGGGGTCATCATTGCCATCGAAGACCCCCGCAGTATTAGTAACAACCTGTGATCTATAATCAAAAATATCCATTACGGATACACCAGCAGCAAAAAAACTGTGTACCAAAAACAAGAAATAAATATAAAGAAAGAATTTGCGCTAGGTGAAAAAGGAAAACTTATTGACAAAAATTGTGTTGATGAGGAAATTAAACCAAAAAACCGTGAAGGTAAATCCTGCAGCTGAACATTAATAACCCCGGTATAGGGCACAAACAAGATATATGTAAACAGAAAATGCAGCGCTGGATAGTGGAAAAACTGTAAATTACCAGTTAACGTGACCCAAATTAATTAGTGAAAATAATAATAATTCAAACAAAATGCATAATCGGTTAATATGAATAACCCAAAATAATTAGTGAAATAAATGTTCAAACAAAGTTCATACTCAATCTATGAAAAAAACCCCAGATGGGGGAAGTGAATAAATGAATACTCAAATGAAGTTCATATGTGAATACAAAAAATTCCGAAAAATCCAAAGTGATTAAAAAATGAACAAATGAATTCATAAAAGTTCCTGTGAAATCAATCAAAAATGTAGGCGTTGATAGTAGTGCAGCCCATCACCACAGAGATAAAGTAGAAGGAGGGGAGGCTTACCAGAAAGCCAGCGACCGCCCTTATTCAGGGGGGTCAAACTGAGCTTAAGATGAACAGCCTTGGTGCTGTTGGGGATATCCCACGTCCGAATCGATATCCGACGGCAACGGGTCTCCTCCCGAATGGTGGCTGTTCACCGAAAATCCTCGTGCGTCACTGGCAGTGTAACGGCCGGATGGATCAAGTGGATGATATAGATGGAAAACAAAAGGGGACTCGAATAGTGTAGACGTTTCCAGTGGGTTTATTGAATTAGCCACAATAGCATAACAAAAAAATATCGAAAAAACCTTGCAAGGTAATGGCGGCTCCGTTCGGTCTATGGGACAATACTCGCGCATGCGCAGTACGATCGTACGTAACGAACCCTACGGCGTTTCGTCACAACTGACGTCATCAGGGGTACGTACGAACGCAAGCGCACGCGCCTTTTATAGCAGTCAGCGTTCGTCAAAACGCTGCGCTATTGGCGGTTGCCATAGACACAAGGGAGCAAACAATAACAGGAAGTACTCGCCGGCGGGGGCCTGACACTCCCCCAGCGGTAGAGATTGACACATGTGTAGACCACTAGACGGCCTCCAGATTTATCAGGTTAAATTAGAGCCATCTTGCCATCTAGCTAAGAAAAAGCGTAAGCTCACGATGTTGGATTTGGAGATCAATGCCTTGAAAAGTAAATTGGTCCCTTTCAAATCTGAACAAGATTACACTAACAGATCGGAAGCCCTAAAAACTCTATTAATTAAAGAGGAATCTGAACAAAAAATTAAGAAAAAAAGAAAGTACAATAGAGATGTGAAGGACTACAGGGATCAGGTAGTGTTCAAATGGCAGGTTGTGGCCCCCCCTGACCCCCCGCCTGCCACATCAAACATCTCTCACCGTGGATTGGGTGCCCAGGGTAACCAGGGCAACAATTCTACGGCGTCTGAAATTAACCATATGCGGCTTCCAGCCCCGAATCAATTCAGCGATAGGGACTTTCAACATCCCACAAGTTTTAAAAGAGGAAGGGGTAACAGAAGGGGCTCTATATCTCGCCCCTCTAACCCTTCACCTCCACCTTGGCGAAATAATGATGCACGCCAGACTCCTCACAATTTTGCTGAGGGGTCATATCCTTCAAATAGCAACTATAACTATTTCCCCGCCAACAGTGGGAACAGATACCTTCCCCTTGATGATAATGCCGGGGGGAGCTCCTCTGGACCTAATGAGGGTCGTCTCTATTCTCAACCCCCCTTTGGCCAACAAGGGGAAAACCGATTTGGTCGGGATTTTCAGTTGGCCAGCAGGGGGAGACACAAGAGAAACGGAGACGCAAGAGAGGGAGCAGAGGGGGGAGGAACCTTCACCCCAAAAAGAAGGAGGACATAGATACAAACGGCATCATAAACCTTAGTACTAAGGAACTCTCCAGGGAGGAACTAATCACTTTAAATAAAGGCCTTAAGTTTGCCCCACCCCGAAACTTGAATAAATTCCAGACCTTCATAGATCTTCAGAAATATACTCGAAAACTCAACATCAAAAGGTATATTTTATCAAACCCCACTAGACAATCCATCAGGGAAGAAAGTGTCATTGCACATTCAGGCATGTCTAATGCCTCACTCTTTAATCCTCCGGGCAATTCAGCACCAAACATCAGTGTATTCCGTGACCTGGTGATTAAAGATCTAAACAATCTAAGAACCAAATCGGTGCAACCCCAATTAGATATCAAGGTGGGAATGGAAACACTTTGCCAAAGAAAGGATATAGTGGTACGACCGGCCGACAAGGGGGGAGCCATTGTTATTCAAGACAAGGACTCCTATTCGGGAGAGATGTTGAGAATCCTTTCGGATGCCAACACCTACTCCCCTTTAATTGGTGACCCCACAGTCCCATACAAGCGAGAGCTAAAACTCTTGGTTGAAAAGGGCCATAACCTAGGTATTCTAAACAAAAAAGAAAAAGAACATCTAGTTCCCCTTGCCCCCAGGCTGCCGGTTATGTATATTCTGCCCAAAATTCACAAAACTTTGGATAACCCACCTGGCAGACCCATCATCAGTGGTATAGATTCTATTACTTCGCGTATTGGCAAGTACATAGACCACTATTTGCAACCACTGGTGGTGGGTACTCCGTCATACCTTAGGGACACCAAACATGTCCTTAACTTGTTGGATGGGATAGAGTGGAAGCCGACATATATGCTAATCACTGCCGATGTCGCTTCGCTCTATACAGCTATATCCCATAAGTTGGGTCATGAAGCTGTAAGACACTTCCTCTATCGGGACTCGAGTATCTCCATCACGCAGTCTAACTTCGTGATGGAGCTACTCGACTTCTCGATGGGGCACAATCATTTCTGGTATGGTGGCAAGCACTATCTGCAGATTAAGGGAGTGGCCATGGGGGCGAAGTTCGCCCCAAGTATGGCCAATCTCTTCATGGCCAAATGGGAAGAGGAGGTGGTTTTGCAGGATAGGTCCCCCCATTTAGTTCTATGGAGGCGTTTCATCGACGACATTTTGTGCATCTGGGATGGTGATGCTGAGTCGGTAACCACTTTCTTGTCTTTTCTTAATAACAATGACAGGGGTATTGTACTCAGTCACGAAAGCAGTCCCACTCAGATACACTTCTTGGACCTAAATATTAACATCGTAGATGGAAGGATTACCACCTCTACCTTCTTTAAATCTACTGACAGAAATGGGTATATCCCTGTAGACTCATGTCATCATAAGTCCTGGCTCTCAGCGGTCCCTAAGGGACAATTCCTACGTTTGAGACGGAATTGTTCAAACATTGAGGAGTTTCATAAAGAAGCTTTGGTTCTAAAATCCAGGTTCTTAAATAAGGGCTACAATGGTGATGTTATTGATTGTTTGATTACTGAGGTGGGATTGAGAGACCGTCAAGATCTCTTGCAAGATAGACCCCCACAGGTTGAAAATCGTGAGGATTTTGGCTTAGCCTTCCTTACGACATATTCCAGCCAGCACTGGGCCATCAAGCGAATTATAAAAAGGCATTGGCCGGTGCTAAAAAATGACCGTCTTCTAGGGCCCCTACTGTCGGAGAACCCACGGGTATTATTCAGAGGTTCATCTAATCTTAGACACTCCATCGCCCCTAATGTACCTGACCCCCCGACCCGCCCCATATTTTTTGGGGACCTCAGGGGTTTTTTCCCTTGTCGGAAATGTAAGGTATGTGGGATCAATACCTTAAGGGATAGGCGACTCACGGAATTCACATCCACAGGAACTGGAGTCACATACCCCATTAAGTCCTTCATTACTTGCACCACAAAATGTGTGATATACCTTCTGAGGTGTCCTTGTGGGTTGGAATATGTGGGCCGAACGACTCGAAAGTTACACATCAGATTGGGGGAACATATTGCCAATATATGTAGGGGTTTTGATAAACACAATGTTTCTAAACATTATGACCTTGTGCATAACCGAGACCCTAGAGGGACAACTTTCATTGCTTTGGAAAAGTATATCCCCCATTGGCGAGGGAGCAATGGCAAGAGGGTGATCTCCCGCTCCGAGACCAATTGGATATACAGGTTGGGGTGCCATATTCCGAATGGCCTCAATGTTGAGTGGGACATCAACTGTTTTATCAATAACGGTTGATGTCCCCCTCATCATTTCTCCCTTACCATATCTACTGTGAGTTTTTGTCTTTTTCACATGGACCTCAGGGGATATGTTTTAATTCTTATTCGCGGTGATAAGATATTGTTCATTTTAAACATGCCAATACCCCATCAGTTCACCTCTCTTAAAAGGACGGGTGACGAGATGATAGTGGGTTGATATGTACTCCTAATACCTCACCCCCTATCTACCTAACAGCTTCTCATCTTCTGATTTGAACACTGTAAGGGATTGAGCATCTACTGCTTAATATTAGAGCTATTAAAATGCCCAAGAGGCCGTATGGGTAGCAGTAATGTGCAGATGTTTTTCTGCTTATCTCTGAAGGGTATTTTTAATTTTTAATTTTTAACTTTTAATTTCCAATTTTACTGTACTTAAGTTTACAAACTTGATTCTCCGGACTTTCTCCTTTTTTTAAACAAAACATTTATGAAAGTATTGCTTCAATTGGAATGCATGTAACTTCTTAATTGTTATATTTTTATATTTATTTACATATATATGTTTAGCCTATGCATGTTATATTCAGTAGCCTTTAGTAAACATTGAGGTACTGTCATTGTTCCACCACAAGATGGCTCTAATTTAACCTGATAAATCTGGAGGCCGTCTAGTGGTCTACACATGTGTCAATCTCTACCGCTGGGGGAGTGTCAGGCCCCCGCCGGCGAGTACTTCCTGTTATTGTTTGCTCCCTTGTGTCTATGGCAACCGCCAATAGCGCAGCGTTTTGACGAACGCTGACTGCTATAAAAGGCGCGTGCGCTTGCGTTCGTACGTACCCCTGATGACGTCAGTTGTGACGAAACGCCGTAGGGTTCGTTACGTACGATCGTACTGCGCATGCGCGAGTATTGTCCCATAGACCGAACGGAGCCGCCATTACCTTGCAAGGTTTTTTCGATATTTTTTTGTTATGCTATTGTGGCTAATTCAATAAACCCACTGGAAACGTCTACACTATTCGAGTCCCCTTTTGTTTTCCATCTATATCATCCACTTGATCCATCCGGCCGTTACACTGCCAGTGACGCACGAGGATTTTCGGTGAACAGCCACCATTCGGGAGGAGACCCGTTGCCGTCGGATATCGATTCGGACGTGGGATATCCCCAACAGCACCAAGGCTGTTCATCTTAAGCTCAGTTTGACCCCCCTGAATAAGGGCGGTCGCTGGCTTTCTGGTAAGCCTCCCCTCCTTCTACTTTATCTCTGTGGTGATGGGCTGCACTACTATCAACGCCTACATTTTTGATTGATTTCACAGGAACTTTTATGAATTCATTTGTTCATTTTTTAATCACTTTGGATTTTTCGGAATTTTTTGTATTCACATATGAACTTCATTTGAGTATTCATTTATTCACTTCCCCCATCTGGGGTTTTTTTCATAGATTGAGTATGAACTTTGTTTGAACATTTATTTCACTAATTATTTTGGGTTATTCATATTAACCGATTATGCATTTTGTTTGAATTATTATTATTTTCACCAATTAATTTGGGTCACGTTAACTGGTAATTTACAGTTTTTCCACTATCCAGCGCTGCATTTTCTGTTTACATATATCTTGTTTGTGCCCTATACCGGGGTTATTAATGTTCAGCTGCAGGATTTACCTTCACGGTTTTTTGGTTTAATTTCCTCATCAACACAATTTTTGTCAATAAGTTTTCCTTTTTCACCTAGCGCAAATTCTTTCTTTATATATATATATTACAATTTTTTTTGGGGGGGGGGGTATATTTAGTATAGCAAAAAGTAAAAAAAAATTATTTTTTTTTTTTTCAAAATTGTCACTCTTTTTTTGTTTATAGTGTAAAAAAAAAAAAACTGCAGAGGTGATCAAATACCACCAAAAGAAAGCTGTATTTATGAGAAAAAAAAGTATGTCAATTTTGTTTGGGTACAACATCGCACGACCACGCAATTGTCAGTTAAAGCGGGGTAAAATCTTCTGGGGCTGAAGCGGTTAAGGAGGCCTGCCCCCTGCCAATCCAGATTGTTTTCCAGTTGGTGTCAGTGGGAGGAATAGTGCCCCATCATTGGTATCAGTGGGAGGAATCGTGCCCCATTGTTGGTATCAGTGAGAGGAATAGTGCCCCATTGTTGGTATCAGTGAGAGGAATAGTGTCCCATCATTGGTGTCAGTGGGAGGAATAGTGCCCCATCATTGGTGTCAGTGGGAGGAATAGTGCCTCATCATTGGTGTCAGTGGGAGAAATAGTGCCCCATCATTGGTGTCAGTGGGAGAAATAGTGCCCCATCATTGGTGTCAGTGGGAGTAATAGTGCCCTATCATTGGTGTCAGAGCGAGGAATAGTGCCCCATCATTGGTGTCAGTGGGGGGAATAGTGTCCCATCAGTGGTAGGAATAGTGCCCCATCATTGGTGTCAGTGGTAGGAATAGTGCCCCATCATTGGTGTCAGTGGGAGAAATAGTGCCCCATCATTGGTGTCAGAGCGAGGAATAGTGCCCCATCTTTGGTATCAGTGGGAGGAGTAGTGCCCCATTATTGGTATCAGTGGGAGGAGTAGTGCCCCATTATTGGTATCAGTGGGAGGAGTAGTGCCCCAAGGGCTGGATAAATGCAAGAAAAGGGCTGCATCCGGCCCCAGGGCCACAGATTGGACACCGCTGCTCCTAGAAGTTTTGATGCAAAGATGTATTTTGAAATGTACATTTTCCATTTCTTGTAATACTGTATTTTCTTTTTAGCCAGAGACATCCAGAAATGGGAATATGTTCCACTCGGACCTTTTTTGAGTAAGAACTTTGCCACAACAATATCTCCATGGGTGGTGCCGATGGAGGCCCTGATGCCCTTTGTGCTTCCCAATCCAATCCAGGTGACTAGAAGAACAAGATAAGCAGCATAATATTATTTTAGTTCATTGATTTTTGCTATGCAGCATCAAATTGGTATCCTTTATTGGCCAACTTAGGTGATCAAAAATGCAAATGTTCAGGATAACTCGGATCTCTTCTTCAGGCATTCTATATTCTTTTAAAAAAATGGTTCCTATTAAAAAAAAAAAAACAATTATTTTGTTACACTGTGAAATGCTTATAAAAGTATTATGCACTGCACAAAGCAAGGTCCATAAAGACATGGATGAACGAGTTTTGGGTGGAGGAACTTGACTGGCCTGCACAGAGTCCTGACCTCAACCCGATAGAACACCTTTGGGATGAATTAAAGCGAAGACTACGAGCCGGGCCTTCTCGTCCAACATCAGTGCCTGCCCTCACAAATGCTCTTCTGGAAGAATGATCAAACATTACCATAGACACCCTCCTAAACCTTGTGGACGGCCTTCCCAGAAGAGGTAAAGCTGTTATAGCTGCAAAGGGTGGAGCCAACACCATACTGGCCCCTACGGACTAAGACTGGGATGCCATTAAAGTTCATGTGTGTGTAAAGGCAGGCGTCCCAATACTTTTGGTAATCTAGTGTATCTCTTCATATGTCTGGTGCAAACCCAGAACATATATATCTACCACTACCCCATCAACTGAAGACCTAACAGACCTTATAAGTAAATAAATTACTAGAATTCCAGCGTCTAAACATCAGCCGCGGCCCCTGGAGTCCATTGAAAAATCATATTAAATCCACTTTTATCCTACATGGACAGAAGAGCTTTGGAGTTCTTTAAGATCACCTATGGAAAGATGGAGTAAAATGACAAAAAGAAAACTCAACCAAGTTCTACCGCTTGTGAGAAACCATGAAATAAGGCCGAGACAGAAGTACAGTTAAATCACACTTGTTTAACTACTTGCCTACCAGCACAAACACCTCCTTCCTGACCAAGCCATTTTTCAGCTTTCAGCGCCGTCGCATTTTGAATGACAATTGCGCGGTCATGCAACGCTGTACCCAAATAACATTTTTATCATTTTTTCCCCACAGATAGAGCTTTATTTTGGTGGTATTTGATCACCTCTGCGTTTTTTATTTCTTGCGCTATAAACAAAAGAAGAGGGACAAGTTTGAAAAAAACATAATATTTTTTACTTTTTATTATAATAAATATCCAATTTTTTTTTTTTTTTTTTTAAAACAAATTTATTCCTCAGTTTAGGCCGATACGTATTCTTCTACATATTTTTGGTAAAAAAAAAAATCGCAATAAGCGTCTATTGATTGGTTTGCGCAAAAGTTATAGCGTCTACAAAATAGGGGATAGATTTATAGCATTTTTATTATTATTTTTTTTTTACTAGTAATGGCGGCGATTTGCGATTTTTATCGTGAATGCGACATTGCGGCGGACACTTCGGACACTTTTGACACATTTTTGGGACCATTCACATTTATACAGCGATCCGTGCTATAAAAATGCATTGATTACTGTATAAATGTGACTGGCAGGGAAGGGGTTAACACTAGGGGGCGCTGCAGGGGTTAATGTGTACCCTATCTTGGTGATTCTTACTGTGGGGGGAGGGGACTGACTGGGGGAGGGGACCGATCGGTGTCCCTATGTACAAGGGACACACCATCGGTCTCCTCTCCTCTGACAGGACGTGGATCTGTGTGTTTACACCCCATCATTACACACACAGATCCACGTCCTGCTCGATTACCGGGCAATCGCGGGTGCCTGGCGGTCATCGCGACCGCCGGGCACGCGCATCGGGGCCCCAGCTACGCGGCGGGCGCGCGCCCCCCAGTGGCCAAATTGTAGACGACGTCATATGACGGCGGCCCGCCACAGTAGCTGCACCGTCCCGCCGTCATTTGACAGTGGGCGGTCAGCTAGTGGTTAATAATAAAAGTAAAAAGAACAAACGTAGTCAAAACATAGCCAAAGTTCAGTAACCGGAACGGATAGTCAGCCAAGCCAGAAGTCAGGGATCAATGTAGTGGAACAGCAAGTAGGATCCGAAGCCAGAAGGGATGTCAGCAAAGCAAGTCTTTAAACAGGAACGCAGGTCTCTGTGATGTTGACCAAGGTGAAGGCAGAGATCCTCTGGACTGGACGGCTTAAGTAGGCAGGACTGAGGAGCAGGATATCATCAACAGGTGAGTCACTGTGGAGAGATAGGAGCTGGCAATTAACCGGCAGCTGAGCGGCCAGCTCAGAGAAGGAAGGGCTGAGCCCAGCCCTGACACCGCTGTATGATGTAGTTGGTGTGCAGGGTGGTTGGTGCTCTGGCTAATTGAGTTCACAGAGAATCCATAACATGTACAAACCGGCAACTCAAACAGCTTCTCCATTGAAAATTTGTAGCATTACATCAGTAACAGCATCTAAAAACTGACGCGTTTCGGCCTAAGCCTTTATCAAAAGCAACATGGTGGTGTAAAAAGAACCTTTCTCTTCCTTGAGCATCAACCGTCCTCCTAATCTTCTATATCATCTCCTTCATATGCATTTGTTCTGTCCACTAATAGTAATATAATATATAATGTGTATGCAGTACTGTGCAAAAGTTTTAGGCAGGTGTGAAGTAATGATGTAAAGTAAGAATGCTTTCAAAAATATGTATTTTAATTGTTTTTTTATCTGCTTACAAAATGCAAAGTGAGCAAACCGAAGAAAAATCCAAATCAAATCAATATTTGGTGTGACCACCTTTTTGGCTTCAAACCAGAATTCATTTTTACACTTGCACACTTTGTACACTTGCACAAAGTCAGGGATTTCATAGGATTAGATTCAGGTGTATGGTTAACACATTATACTAAGCAGGTGCTAATGATCATCAATTTCATATGTAGGTTGTTGTTTAAGTCATTAACTGAAACAGAAACCGCTGTGTAGGAGGCTTAAAACTGGGTGAGGAACAGCCAAACTCTGCTACTAAGGTGGAGCTGTGGAACACAGTTCCATGTCACAGGTCATACACCATGGCA
Organism: Lithobates sylvaticus; assembly: GCA_028564925.1. Taxonomy (NCBI): domain Eukaryota; kingdom Metazoa; phylum Chordata; class Amphibia; order Anura; family Ranidae; genus Lithobates; species Lithobates sylvaticus. The sequence continues at coordinate 609,266,076 of CM053029.1, forward strand.
AGACAGAGCACAGCAATAAGGCACAAGGTAGTTGCACTGTAACAACAAGGTCTCTCCCAGGCAAAGATTTCAAAGCGGACTAGTGTTTCAGGATGTGCGGTTTAAGCTCTTCTGAAGAAGCACAAATAAACTGGCAACATTGAGAAGTGTAGACGCAATGGTTGGGTAATGTTGAGGCGTGCAGACGCAATGGTTGGGTAATGTTGAGGCGTGCAGACGCAATGGTTGGGTAATGTTGAGGCGTGCAGACGCAATGGTTGGGTAATGTTGAGGCAAGCAGACGCAATGGTCGTGTAACGCTGAGGCGCGTAGATGTAATGGTCGGGTAACGCTGAGGCGCGTAGATGCAATGGTCGGGTAACGCTGAGGCGCGTAGACGCAATGGTCGGGTAGCGCTGAGGTGCGTAGACGCATTGGTCGGGTAGCGCTGAGGCGCGTAGATGCAATGGTTGGGTAACGCTGAGGCGCGTAGACGCAATGGTCGGGTAACGCTGAGGCGCGTAGACGCAATGGTCGTGTAACGCTGAGGCGCGTAGACGCAATGGTCGTGTAACGCTGAGTCGCGTAGACGCAATGGTCGTGTAACTGTGAGGCGCGTAGAGGCAATGATCGTGTAACTCAGGTGCGTAGACGCAATGGTCGTGTAGCTCTGAGGCGCGTAGGTGCGTAGACGCAATGGTCGTGTAGCACTGAGGCGCATAGACGCAATGGTCGTGTAACGCTGAGTTGCGTAGACGCAATGGTCATGTAACTCTGAGGCGCGTAGACACAATGGTCGCGTAGCGCTGAGGCGCGTAGACGCAATGGTCGCGTAACGCTGAGTTGCGTAGACGCAATGGTCGCTTAACGCTGAGTTGCGTAGACGCAATGGTCGCGCAACGCTGAGTTGCGTAGACGCAATGGTCGCGTAACGCTGAGTTGCGTAGACGCAATGGTCGCGTAACGCTGAGTTGCGTAGAAGCAATGGTCGCGTAACGCTGAGTTGCGTAGACGCGATGGTCGTGTAACTCAGGCGCGTAGACGCAATGGCCGTGTATCGCTGAGGCGCGTAGACGCAATGGTCGTGTAAACCTGAGGCGCGTAGACGCAATGGTCGTGTAACGCTGAGTTGCGTAGACGCAATGGTCGTGTAACTCTGAGGCACATAGACGCAATGGTCGTGTAACGCTGAGGCGCGTAGACGCAATGGTCGTGTAACTGAGGCGCGTAGACGCAATGGTCGTGTAACGCTGAGTTGCGTAGACGCAATGGTCGTGTAACTCTGAGGCACATAGACGCAATGGTCGTGTAACGCTGAGGCGCGTAGACGCAATGGTCGTGTAACTGAGGCGCGTAGACGCAATGGTCGGGTAATGCTGAGGCGCGTAGACATAATGGTCGTGTAACTCTGAGGCGCGTAGACGCAATGGTCGGGTATCGCTGAGGCGCGTAGGTGCGTAGACGCAATGGTCGTGTAACTCTGAGGCGCGTAGACGCAATGGTCGTGTAACGCTGAGGCGCGTAGACGCAATGGTCGGGTAATGCTGAGGCGCGTAGACATAATGGTCGTGTAACTCTGAGGCGCGTAGACGCAATGGTCGGGTATCGCTGAGGCGCGTAGGTGCGTAGACGCAATGGTCGTGTAACTCTGAGGCGCGTAGACGCAATGGTCGTGTAACGCTGAGGCGCGTAGACGCAATGGTCGTGTAATGCTGAGGCGCGTAGACGCAATGGTCGTGTAATGCTGAGGCGTGTAGACGCAATGGTTGGGTAACGCTGAGGCGCGTAGACGCAATGGTTGGGTAACGCTGAGGCGCGTAGACGCAATGGTCGGGTATTTTTTTCTCTCTTGAATATATAATTTTCTTTGCTATGTGACATGACATGTAGGGCTCAGTGTGGATGTATAGAAGACCTTTGTCAGGCCAGGAAGGTTCTCCACCCATCGCTCACCTCTTTGATTCTTCTCCCATGCAGGATCCCGCGCCTCTGCCGTACCTCCAGGATAAGAGTGATTACACATTCAATATTAACTTGTCTGTCTGCCTTCAAGGTAAATTACATCGCCTGATGATTGTGTATTATCGATCCTTGTGGAGGTTGAATGTAAGACTTTAGAGGATCGTACTGAGTTGTCTGTATTGCAGCGTTTACCGCTGTCCGCAAAAAATACTCTGCGCAGATTTAATAACGGAGTACAGGAAACGGCGCGTCTTCTAGCCGGCGGTGACTAATCAGTAAAATGATAAGACTAGAAGGAGATTAATTGAAGGAACGCTTACTGAATTATGCATTGCCGGCAGCCACGACGCTACATGTGATGGAGCTTGGAGGACCAGATAAGGGCTCGTTATGTAGAACCTGAAACGTGGCACTTCAGAGCTGCCGCTACCAATGCATTCAGAATTAATTGCTTCAAGGTTTGTCGGAGCTCCTGGCCTCATCAATTTAATGACTGCAGGAAATAGGTTTGTGCGTTCCTCGGTGTGTCGGTGAGGATTCCGACAGAGAGGGGTGAAGAAACATTCTGTACCTTTTATTCTGGTTTTAAAGTCTCAAGGATTTTCATAGACGTGCAATTCGTTTACTTCCAAATTCGTTTTTTAACAAATTTTGACAAATTCGTTAATTCCGAAATCTCTGAATTTCCGAATTTTTCAATTTCAGAAACTTCCGAAAATTCTAAATTTCGGAAATTGGAAAATTCTAAAATAAAAATGACAATCTGAAAATTCAAAAGACTGAAAATCTGAAATAACTAATAATAACTATTAAATAACTATTTAAATTATAGGTATTGGAATTTCCTTTCAAATTTGGCTGTTAGTGAACGTAACGAGTACAAATTTATCCGAAGTTACGAATTATGATTCAGAAATTACAAAAAAAACTTCCGAAAATTCTAAATTTCGGAAATTGGAAAATTCTAAATTTCGGAAATTGGAAAATTCTAAATTTCGGAAATTGGAAAATTCTAAATTTCGGATATTGGAAAATTCTAAATTTCGGAAATTGGAAAATTCTAAAATTACAGAAATTGAAAAATTCAAAAATTTACAGAAATTGGAAAATTCTAAAATTACAGAAATTGGAAAATTCTAAAATAAAAATGACAATCTGAAAATTCAAAAGACTGAAAATCTGGAATAACTAATAATAACTATTAAACTATAGGTATTGGAATTTCCTTTTCAAATTTAGCTGTTAGTGAATGTAACGAGTACAAATTTATCCAAAGTTACGAATTATGATTCAGAAATTACAAAAAAATTTGTTCGTTTTTGTTTTTTTTTTTGCTTTTTTTTGAAAATTCTGAAATCCGAAAATCCAAATTTTCACATTTCCGAATTTCTTATTTCCGAATTTTCAAATTCCAAATTTTTTTGGAATTCGAAAATCCAATCAATCGGAAATTTGAAAAAAGAAAGGAAAAAAATCAGTAAAATTTGAAATAATAACTAACTAATAATAACTATTAAATTTATAGGTATTGAAATTTCCTTTCAAATTTGGCTGTCCAAAATAACGAATGCCGTATCTAAAAGAATGGAACGGAACGATCTAATAATAAATAACAATAATAATAATAATAATAATAAAACCTTTTTATTATTATTTATTATTAATTTGTTCCATTTGTTTAGATGCGGCATTCGTTATTTTGGATAATTCGTAACTTCAGATAAATTTGTTCACAAACAGCCAAATTTGAAAGGAAATTTCAATACCTATAATTTAATAGTTATTATTAGTTAGTTATTTCAAATTTAACTGATTTTTTTTTTCCCTTTCTTTTTTTCAAATTGTCGATTTGTTTGAATTTTCGAATTACGAAAATTTGGAATTTGAAAATAAGAAATTCGGAAATGTGAAAATTTGGATTTTCCGATTTCCGAATTTTCAAAAAAAGCAAAAAAATGAAAACTAACACATTTTTGGTAATTTCTGAATCATAATTCGTAACTTTGGATAAATTTGTACTCGTTACATTCACTAACAGCCAAATTTGAAAGGAAATTCCAATACCTATAATTGAAATAGTTATTTAATAGTTATTATTAGTTATTTCAGATTTCCAGTCTTTTGAATTTTCAGATTGTCATTTTTATTTTAGAATTTTCCAATTTCTGTAAATTTTAGAATTTTCCAATTTCTGTAAATTTTAGAATTTTCCAATTTCTGTAAATTTTAGAATTTTCCAATTTCCGAAATGTATTCCATGCCTGAAGGTAAAATATCTTCTCAGTGCAGCCCCCCCCCCAATACTTACCTGAGCCTCATCGGGATGCAGTGATGTGTACGAGAGCCTCGGCTCTCCAGGGGCTCGCCCTCCTCATTGGCTGAGACAGCAGCAGTAGCCATTGGCTTCCGCTGCTGTCAATCACAACCAGTGAGCCAATAAGGAGAAAGAAGGGGCAGGACCAGTGGCGGCTGGTGCTACATTTTTTTTTTTTTTTTTTGGGGGGGCGGCAAACAAACTCCTCCAATCGCTCACCCGCCAGCCCACCAGCTCCACACTTACCTCATCCAGACGACTTCCCCAGCTTCTCCTCCCGGCCAATCTGTTTGCTTCTCCTCCGTTCTTAAGACCCGATTCCTGTCCTGATTGGCCGGGAGGAGAAGCAGGACGACGACAGAGAATCAACATTGGCTATTGGCACAAGTGGGTGGGCTCGGGGCACGGTAGGGGGAGTCATCATTGCGCGTAGTGATTAGCGGGTGCACAGGCCCACACCTGGCACGTCCCCTGCGCGTGCCTATGATGAAATCAGCTGATCGACTGTGTCCAATCACAGACAGAGTTCTGTGTGCACAAAAAGACAGAACTCTGTGTACATAGGAACGGCGATCTGGCTATTTCAGGGAGAAAAAACAGCCAGATCAGAAAGAAAAGGAAGCGCACCTTTAACCCTTTGATGGCCCCTGATGTTAACCCCTTCCCAGCCAGTGCCATTAGTGCAGTGACAGTGTGTAGTCAGTTAGTGGCCCTCCCAGCCAGCGTCTGTTTGTTAGTTTTTTTATTTGTATACAGATTATGAAAAAAATAAAAAAAGAATCCAGTGGTGATCAAATACCACCAAAAATAAAGCTCTATTTGTAGGGAAAAAATGATATAAAATGTAATTTGGTTACATTGTTGCATGACCGCACAATTGCCAGTTAACCACTTTAGCTCCAGAAGGTTTTACCCCCTTTATGATTAGACTATTTCACATCAGAGCCCCCTTTTAACATCGGAAGGCCCCCCATCACATCAGAGTCTCTAATATCAGAACCCCCCTTTTACATCAGAAGCCCCTCCCCCCCATCACATCAGTCGCTCTCCTATTACATCAGAAACCTCCTATCACATCAGAAGTCCCTCCTTTCACAACAGAACCCCCTCATCACATCAGAGCCCCCCTTTTCACATCAGAAGGCCCCCCATCCAATCAGAGTCTCTCATATCAGAGCCCCCCATCACATCATAGTCCCCCCCTTTCACAGCAGAGCCCCCCATCACATCATTGTCCCCCCCTTTCACAGCAGAGCCCCCCCCCCATCACATCATAGTCCCCCCTTTCACATCAGAATCCCCCCATCACATCAGAGCCCCCCTTACACATCGGAAGGTCCCCTATCAAATCAGAGTCTCTCATATCAGAACCCCCCTTGTACATCAGAAGCCCCCCAATCACATCAGAAGCTTTCCTATCGCATCAGAAGCCCCCCATCACATCATAGTCCCCCCCTTTCACAGCAGAGCCCCCCATCACATCAGAATCCCCCCATCACATCAGAATCCCCCCCATCACATCAGAGCCCCCCTTACACATCGGAAGGTCCCCCATCAAATCAGAGTCTCTCATATCAGAACCCCCCTTTTACATCAGAAGCCCCCCCCCCCCCACTCACATCAAACACTCTCCTATCACATCAGAAGTCTCCCCTTTCACAGTGGAACCCCCTCATCACATCAGAATACCCCCCATCACATCAAAGCCCCCTTTTCACATCGGAAGCCCCCCCATCAAATCAGTCTCTCAAATCAGAGCCCCCCTTGTACATCAGAAGCCCCCCAATCACATCAGAAGCTTTCCTATCACATCAGAAGCCCCCCCATCACATCATAGTCCCCCCTTTCACAGCAGAGCCCCCCATCAAATCAGAGTCTCTCATATCAGAAGCCCCCCAATCACATCAGCAGTTTTCCTATCACATCAGAAGCCCCCCTTTCACAGCAGAGCCCCCCCCCCCATCACATCAGAATCCCCCCATCACATTAGAGCCCAGCTTTCACAATGGAAGGGCCCCCGTCACATCAGAAGCTCTCCTATCACATCAAAAGCCCCCATCACATTAGAGCCCCCCACCTTTCACAACGGAAGGGCCCCCATCACATCAGAAGCTCTCCTATCACATCTGAAAAATCCTATCATCAGGAGCCCCCCCATCACATCAGAGTCCCCCTTTCACATCAGAGTCCCCCTTTCCCTCGGGCCGTAGTTTGGAGATGCCTGTTGTAGTTTATGGATGGCTCTGCAGTGAGATTCACTAATTCACAGGCGATAAAAATCTAAATATAATACAATAAAGTGATATTCTCGGGTTCCGGCACCACTAATCCTTCTCCAATGTCCTCTACACTGCCAGCTCTCTATAGAAATGATATAAAGGTTCTAATAATAATCCTCATTGTGATCCTCCTGAACAGGGGACGGCATGGAGGAGCCGGCGGCTCTCTGCAGATCTAACTTCAAGGTAAGTCCTGTCTGGGCACCTCTCTGGGGGTCTTCCCTCCGCCGTGTCTCTTCTCTAAGGAGTCATTCTTTGTCTTGTAGTACATGTACTGGACTATGAAGCAGCAGCTGGCCCATCACACAATCACCGGCTGTAACACTCGTCCCGGAGATCTTCTGGCATCGGGAACCATAAGTGGACCGGTAACCCCAAACCATATTATATGAATGAAAAATCTAACAAAAAGATAACAATTCACTTAGTGCGTGTACATTCCTTCTGTGAAGATGTCCAAAAATGTTCTTATAATGTATAATAACGTTTTTTTCCTGTGCTGGTCGAAAGTTTTTCATTGATTTAAAATAGAAAATAACAAGTTTTAGCCAGTAGATGGCGAAACAAGAAATCATAGGAATGTCCAATGATACTTTGCGCCATCTAGTGGCCACAATTGCAGTATTTTCTATTTCAAATCGATGAAAAACAGACAGTCCAGAGCAGTGTTCTCGGCCCGGGGGCCAGATGCGGCCCTTTGCCTACCTTCACCTGGCCCTTGGGCCACTTTTCCTTCCACTGATGCAAGACGTTATTCCTCCCACTGACACCAACAATGGGGTATAATTCCTGTTACTAAGAAACAAAGGAGCACTATTCCTCCCACTGATCCCAATGATGGGGCACTATTCCTCCCACTGATGCCAATGATGAGACACTATTCCTCCCACTGACACCAATGATGGGACACTATTCCTCCCACTGATACCAATGAGGGGGCACTATTCCTCCCACTGATACCAATGATGGGGCACTATTCCTCCCACTGATACCAATGATGGGGCACTATTCCTCCCACTGATACCAATGATGGGGCACTATTCCTCCCACTGACACCAATGATAGGGCACTATTCCTCCCACTGACACCAATGATGGGACACTCTTCCTCCCACTGACACCAATGATGGGACACTCTTCCTCCCACTGACACCAATGATGGGGCACTATTCCTCCTACTGACACCAATGATGGGGCACTATTCCCTGCAGTTTCTATGCTACAATTTCACGACCAGCCCTATGACGCACATGGCAGTGACTGCTGGACTGCCCCACTCGTCCACTTCCGGGAACTGCGATGGGCCCCCTCCCAATTCCCACTTGGGGGCAGGGTCAGGATTCTTTGCAGGCCAGTCAAGTTCCTCCACCCCAAACTCGCTCCTCCATGTCTTTATGGACCTTGCTTTGTGCACTGGTGGGCAGTCATGTTGGAACAGGAAGGGGCCGTCCCCATCTGTTCCCACAAAGTTGGGAGCATGAAATTGTCCAAAATGTCTTGGTATACTGATGCCTTAAGAATTCCCTTCACTGGAACTAAGGGGCCCAACCCCTGAAAAACAACCTCACACCATAATCCCCCCTCCACCAAATGGTTTGGACCAGCGCACAAAGCAAGGTCCATAAAGACACGAATGAGTGAGTTTGGGGTGGAGGAACTTGACTGGCCTCAACCCTAATAGAACACCTTTGGGATGAAGTAGAGCGTAGACTGCAAGCCAGGCCTTCCCGTCCACGTCCGTGCCTGACCTCACAAATGTTCTTCTGGTCAAACATTCCCATAGACACCCTCCTAAACCTTGTGGACGGCCTTCCCAGAAGAGTTGAAGCTGTTATAGCTGCAAAGGGCGGGGCCAACTCAATATTGAACCCTCCGGACTAAGACTGGGATGTCATTAAAGTTCATGTGCGTGTAAAGGCAGGCGTCCCAATACTTTTGGTAATATAGTGTATGTTGGGACCTTTGGGGCAATCAATCCCATGGATCTCCTCCCTAAAAAAGCAACAGCCAATCTGGGACTAGAGAACCGCCTTACAAATCCAGTCTCTGGGAGGTGTTATTGGACCCCCTCGCCAGTGTTGGTCATCTTACTTTAAAAAAGTAATTAGTTAAGTTACAAATTACTTCTCCCAAAAAGTAATTGCGTTAGTAACTCAGTTACTACATTGGAAAAGTAATTAGTTACTCAGCAAAGTAAAATAAATATATTTTAAATATTTTAAATATTCTATACGTGTAACTAAGGGGGCGGGTCTAGTATTACTGTAACCAAGGGGCGCATTTATTATTATTGTTATATATCGTGTAACCACAAGGGGCTGCTCTATTATTACTCTAACCAAGGGGCAGATCTGTTATAGTGTGTAAGCAAGGGGCGGGTCTATTATTATTATATCGTGTAAGGGGCGGGTCTATTATTATTATATCGTGTAAGGGGCGGGTCTATTATTATTATATCGTGTAAGGGGCGGGTCTATTATTATTATATCGTGTAAGGGGCGGGTCTATTATTATTATATCGTGTAAGGGGCGGGTCTATTATTATTATATCATGTAAGGGGCGGGTCTATTATTATTATTATATCGTGTAAGGGGCGGGTCTATTATTATTATATCGTGTAAGGGGCGGGTCTATAATTATTATATCGTGTAAGAGGCGGTCTATTATTATTATATCGTGTAAGGGGCGGGTCTATTATTATTATATCGTGTAAGAGGCGGGTCTATTATTATTATATTGTGTAAGGGGCGGGTCTATTATTATTATATCGTGTAAGGGGCGGGTCTATTATTATTATATCGTGTAAGGGGCGGGTCTATTATTATTATATCGTGTAAGGGGCGGGTCTATTATTATTATATCGTGTAAGGGGCGGGTCTATTATTATATCGTGTAAGGGGCGGGTCTATTATTATATCGTGTAAGGGGCGGGTCTATTATTATTATATCGTGTAAGGGGCGGGTCTATTATTATATCGTGTAAGGGGGCGGATTTCTACAGAAGAGGGCGAATGTTAAATTAATGGGCAGAGCTCGATATATAACAATAATAATAAATGCGCCCCTTGGTTACAGTAATACTAGACCCGCCCCTTAGTTACACGATAGACGCCCCTTGCAGAGTAGCACGAGCATCGGGAGCGTGCGGCATCGCCTCGTACAATTACATGTTAACTGCGCCTGCGCGGTGTAGAGTTCACTCAGAGCTGTTTAGGTTCGGCAATTTTCGGAAGCTCCGTACTCCTTCGTACTGCGCAAGCCCTGCGCCTTAACAGTACAGGGGGTCCTTATCCGGCGTGGGAATTTTTTCGGCAGGACACCGGAATTACACTACTGCCATCTAGTGGCGGTAGATGTAATTGTGGTAACTAAGCCAAAGTAATGGGAACTGAGTTACCATGAGGGGAAAAGTAATCAGTTAGATTACTCGTTACCCTCTGCGTTACGTAACTCAGTTTATTTTAACTCAGTTACTTACATCACTGGTCCTGTGTACATGCTGTACTGCTTGTAGTATCGTTCGGTGTTCTACACACACAATGTGAAAATGTTGGCTTGTAAGAACATGGTGCTGTTTTATAAGGTGTTTGCCATGTAATTGTCTGGGGCTAAAGGTGTTTTTTTTTTTGTAAGAGATAAATAACTTGACTGATGGAATATCTGGCTCCGCTCCTCTCATCTGACACCATTATTTGTCTCGTAGGACCCTTCAAGCTTTGGCTCAATGCTGGAACTGTCATGGAGAGGATCGAAGCCAATCGATCTTGGAAATGGTCATACTCGGACATTCTTGCGGGATGGAGACACTGTTATTATAACAGGTACTGGGATTGGACGAGTTCTGTGATCTTCGGGTAGCAAACTAGAGATGGAAACCACAATGGAGTAGAAGGATACCCGGATTATAATACATTCTAGTGAGATTTAGCAAGCGATCGCCTACTCCTTGCCTCAGATACAGAGTTATTAGTGGGCACCTGGCATATGTGGTATATAATCCTACACAGTTTGTATGGTGTATATCAGGGCTCAAATTTTTTCACTCGCCTACTCGCATTTTGCGAGTGGAAAATTTGTTTCTGGCGAGGAGCTGGGCTGCCAGGGAGTGGGGGGCGAGTACCGCGGGGTTAAACAGAAGCCGTTCTACCATCGATCGGTCCGGGAGAAGAGAGCACAGATCACAGAGCGATAGCCTGCTGTTTACATTGGAATTGCCTCCGCTCATGATTACACACAACCCGGCACCCTCCTGACCCCGCGCCTGTGATAGACAGAACGCCAGTACAATTCTGGGACGCGTTCCGTCTATCACAGTGTCTATAACAGGCGCGGGGTCAGGAGGGGGCGGGGCTGTGTGTAATCATGAGCTCTGTGATCTGTGCCCTCTTCCCCCGGACCGATCGATGGTAGAACGGCTCCTGTTTAACCCTGCATGCCGGCGGTACTCGCCCCCCACTCCCTGGCAGCCTAGCTGTGGAGGCAATTGCAACTGTAACAGCAGGCTATCGTGATTCGGCGGCTTTCCTCTTCCCCATGATGATCCTCTGCACAGGTGAGCTGAGGCTGCAATGGTGGGCACAGGTGAGGCTGCAGTGGTGGGCACAGGTGAGGCGAGGCTGCAATGGTGGGCACAGGTGAGGCTGCAATGGTGGGCACAGGTGAGGCGAGGCTGCAATGGTGGGCACAGGTGAGGCTGCAATGGTGGGCACAGGTGAGGCGAGGCTGCAATGGTGGGCACAGGCGAGGCTGCAATGGTGGGCACAGGCGAGGCTGCAATGGTGGGCACAGGTGAGGCGAGGCTGCAATGGTGGGCACAGGTGAGGCGAGGCTGCAATGGTGGGCACAGGTGAGCTAAGGGTGCAATGGTGGGCACAGTGAGGCGAGGCTGCAATGGTGGGCACAGTGAGGCGAGGCTGCAATGGTGGGCACAGTGAGGCGAGGCTGCAATGGTGGGCACAGTGAGGCGAGGCTGCAATGGTGGGCACAGTAATCCACAAACCACCATCGCCCTGTCCAAGGAGAATGTTTCTTGGTACTCCATGCTAGGTGTATTTACCTTGGTGCATTCTTGCTCCTGCCCAGACCAATTTTCAGCTTTTGGCGCTGACGCACTTTGAATGACAATTGCGCGGTCATACAACACTGTACACAAATGACATTTTTATCCTTTTTTTCCCACAAATGGAGCTTTCTTTTGGTGGTATTTAACCACAGCTGGGTTTTTTAGTTTTCGCTAAACAAACACAAAAAGATGGAAAATTTTGAAAAAAAAAATCATGTTTAATAGTTTGTTATAAAATTTTGCAAACAGGTAATTTTTCTGCTTCATTGATATGCGCTGATGAGGCTGCATTAGGGGGCACTGATAGGCTGCACTGGTGGGCACTGATAGACACAGATAAGGTGGCACTGATGGGGACAGATAAGGTGGCACTGATGGGGACAGATAAGTCGGCACTGATGGGCACAGATAAGGCGGCACTGATGGCCACTGATGGGTGGCATGGATGGGTGACACTGATAGGTACCACTAATAGATGGCACTGATGGGCACTGATAGGTGGCACTGATGGGCGGCACTGATGGGCACTGGTAGGTGACACTGATGGGTGCTGATAGGTGGCACTGATGTGCAGCATTGTTCTTGAGGCACTGATTGTGGGCACTGACAGATGGCACTGTGGGCACTGATGGGTGGCGCTGGGGGGCTTTGGTAGGCGGCACTGTTGCCTACTGCTAGGTGGCACTTGTAGGGGGCACAGGTGGGCACTGAGGAGCTGGCAGCAGCTTGCAGTGATCGGGACTGATGTCCCTCTCACTGCCGCCGGTGATCGGCTTCTTTTTTTTTTCTCCTTGCGCTCTCAGCGCGAGGAGAAAAAAAATCTGATTACTGACTGTGTTGACATCACATGATCAGCTGTCATTGGCTGACAGATGATCACGTGGTAAGGGGTTGGGATCGACCCCTTACTCCGATCTGTGATCCAGCGAGTCTCATAGACTCGCTGATCACAGAGCGTGCCGCGCGCTCCCTTCAGGGGGCGCGCAGGCCACTCGTGCTCGGGACTACGTCAATAGACGTAGTCCCGACAATGCAGGTCCGCGCTGTAGCCGTCATCCGGCTATAGCGCGGATCTCAAGTGGTTAAAGTTTATTGGATAGGAAAGGAGCTGTGGGGTACTCCAGGATGTTGAGCAGTCGTAAGAGGACCCCTTTTCCTCCGCAGCTACTCCTTAGAAAAGACCCTCAGCAATAGCTCTGGGAATGGACAGAACTGGGACACCATAAGCAATTTTCCGGCCAGGCAAGCCTCAATCTTAGTGCAAGGGGGGGTTAACACCAGAAGCATTCACCCATATCCTGCTCTCAGGTCTGTACTCACAAGTCCTTGGGTACTTGGAGGCCTCCCTCAGGGATTAGCAGACGTTTGTTTAGTGGACTTTCCAGACTGGATCCTGGGTGAAATCCCTCTTCCCTAGCTTGAAGTCTCTCTGAAAGAAAGGATTTCCAGCCCTAGATTAACCAGGGCCTTGCTGAGCTCTTGATGGAGGCACTGGGTTGCCTGGGAGATTGGCAGCCCTCCAGGCTGGGTTCTTTTCCTACTGGACAAGCTCACAGACTGCTCAAGCCCCAGACTACAGTATTTATGTGATCCTCAGCCACCTACTAGGCAAGCCTCCCCAGGGATTGGCTGAGACCCTGTACATATTCAAGGTGCTCTTTTGACCTGCTGCACTCATATGTTCTGGAGCTTTCCAGAAAGCAGGGAGAAGCAATCAAGCCTGCAGCCTGTGGGACCCTGATCAGTCCAGAGCAACCAATAACACAAAACACAACGATTTCATTTAAAACTAGACAATCAGGATTTTAATATTCTAAATAGCCTGAAGCTCACCAGGTGGCAGATACTCAAAAAAAAATACTGTAATAAGTAACATGCTATTATGTTTTCAATTACAAAAAAAGCTAGCATAGGAACCTGAATCATTGTGGAATGTAGAATTTCTTCTCCAGAGACCTTCTATGAGACCTTCCTCCATACATCAATGAGACCTTCTTCTATACATCAATGAGACCTTCCTCCATACATCAATGAGACCTTCTTCTATACATCAATGAGACCTTCCTCCATACATTAATGAGACCTTCCTCCCATACATCAATGAGACCTTACTCCCATACATCAATGAGACCTTCCTCCATACATCAATGAGACCTTCCTCCCATACATCAATGAGACCTTCCTCCATACATCAATGAGACCTTCCTCCCATACATCAATGAGACCTTCCTCCATACATCAATGAGACCTTCCTCCATACATCAATGAGACCTTCCTCCCATACATCAATGAGACCTTCCTCCATACATCAATGAGACCTTCCTCCCATACATCAATGAGACCTTCCTCCATACATCAATGAGACCTTCCTCCATACATCAATGAGACCTTCCTCCCATACATCAATGAGACCTTCCTCCCATACATCAATGAGACCTTCCTCCCATACATCAATGAGACCTTCCTCCCATACATCAGTGAGACCTTCCTCCCATACATCAATGAGACCTTCTTCCCATACATCAATGGGACCTTCCTCCCATACATCAATATGACCTTCCTCCCATACATCAATGAGACCTTCCTCCCATACATCAGTGAGACCTTCCTCCAATACATCAATGAGACCTTCCTCCCATACATCAGTGAGACCTTCCTCCAATACATCAATGAGACCTTCCTCCCATACATCAATGAGACCTTCCTCCCATACATCAATGAGACCTTCCTCCCATACATCAATGAGACCTTCCTCCCATACATCAATGAGACCTTCCTCCCATACATCAATGAGACCTTCTTCCAAACAATACTGAGACCTTCCTCCATACAGGCAGTCCCCGAGTTACGAACACAATGAGAACTGTAGGTTTGTTCGTAAGTGGAATTTGTGTGTAAGTCGGAACACTGCATTTGTAAGTGTAACCTCCACCTGTGCATGGGTGTAGGATGTTCTGGGCACTTCTGGCCATGCAGTACATTTAGTACTGCAGTGTGGGATGTGTCCAGTGCTGCAAGATAGCTGCTCAGAGGTAACCAGGACCAGCGTGGAGCACAAGCAGCCAGCGTTGAGGCCGTTTGTAAGTAGGAGTCGTTCGTAACTCGGGCACTGCCTGTACATTACTGAGACATACATTACTTTCCTCCTCCTGAGACCTTCCTCCATACTAGACATGTGCAATTCGTTTAGTTCCTAATTCATTTTTTAACGAATGTTGACAAATTTGTTAATTTTGAATTTCCGAATTTTTCAATTTCCGAATTTCAAAATTTGCGAAATTACGAATTTCCAAAAAAAAAACGAATGAAACTAAAATGAACACATTTTTTGTCAGTGCACATGTCTACTCCATACATTTCTGAGACCTTCCTCCATACATTTCTGAGACCTTCCTCCATACATTTCTGAAACCTTCCTCCATACATTTCTGAAACCTTCCTCCATACATTTCTGAGACCTTCCCCCATACATCAATGAGACCTTCCCCCATACATCGACGAGACCTTCCCCCATACATCGACGAGACCTTCCTCCATACATCGACGAGACCTTCCTCCATACATCGACGAGACCTTCCTCCATACATCGACGAGACCTTCCTCCATACATCGACGAGACCTTCCCCCATACATCGACGAGACCTTCCCCCATACATCGACGAGACCTTCCCCCATACATCGACGAGACCTTCCCCCATACATCGACGAGACCTTCCCCCATACATCAACGAGACCTTCCTCCATACATCAACGAGACCTCCCTCCATACCATACATCATGTTGTTTCTCTAATGACTATATCATTTAATACTGTATTACCTTATTTAAACCTTGTTTCTTTCCTACAGGTTACTGTCAAGGAGAAGGATATCGAGTTGGATTTGGAGCATGCTCAGGAACAATTCATCCAGCTGTATAAATGTTGTTGTTCTAGATTCTACCAAATTATATAAATGAAAATGCAGTAACATCTCTTAAATTTAAAGTGACCCATGCACAATAATGCAGAGCTCGTCTATTTCCTAAGCCCCAAGCCCTGAATAAAAGGTTTGCACAGCTGCTGTAATGTATCCAATATGTTTATTTCCTATGATTGTCAACTTTTTTTTTTTGTTTTACACTTTTTATTTGTTTTTCGGATCATTCGTTATGATTGAAATTCTTTATTTTGAATAAATTCGGAAAACTTAGAATTCGGAATGTTCCATTCCTATAGATGTGGTATTCGTGTGTTTTTGGTAATTCGGAAATTCAGAAATTTTTTTATTCGGTACGCTCCATTCGTATAGGTGTGGTATTTGTTTTTTTCGGAAATTCGGATAAATTCGTATTCGTACGTTCACTAAGAGGCAGACAAATTTTAAAAGGAAATTTCAATACCTATAATTTAATAGTTTATAATTATTATTATAGTTTTTATTATTATTTTTAATAAATGATAATAAAAAAGCTATAATAATGGTTAATAAATGTAATCATTTAATTGTATAATAGAAATTATCCAAATGTTTTTATGTTCTTTCAGATTTTCGTCCTTTCGGATTTTCGTTTTTTGCAAATTTTCAGGTTTTCAAATTTTGGATTTTCGTTCTTTCATATTCTCGAATTTTGGATTTTCGTTCTTTCGGATTTCTGGACTTTTTGCTAATTTTCAGGTTTTCGAATTTTGGATTTTCGTTCTTTCAGATGTTCGAATTTCGGATTTTCGTTCTTTTTCGGATTCTCGAATTTCGGATTTTCGTTCTTTCGAAAACCAGTTTTTCAGAAAAATTTGTCAACGGTTTTTCGTTAATTCGGATGTTTCCACATTAACGAATATGCAGAATTTTGACGAAAAACGAATTTGGAACTAAATGAATTGCACATGTCTAGTGGCCATGTGGTATTATGGGAAAATAACACATTATGGCCACTAGATGGAACTGACGGTCATAGGAAATAAACATTGTAGACACATTACGGTCATTCATGATGGTTGTGCAAATGCTTGAGGCAACCCCAGATTAAAATCTTAAAAAAAGTAAAAAAGAAAAAGGCAATATACCTTGCACACCAGCTTGCTGTAGGCCCTGACAATGTCTCTGTGCCTCCAAAATTTAAGAGAACGCACCCAACAGTTATCTGGATTTTCAGGACCGCAAAAAAAATCGATGCCACAATCTAAATCCTCCAGAATGTACAGCACATTGCTGTGCATTCTGGTGGATTTAGATTGTGGCATCAATTTTTTTTGTGGTCCTAAAAAATCCAGATAACTGATGTAATCAACACTTTTCTGTGGATTGTATTAAAGAGATCAGGAAATGGAATCATTCCAGGTGGAGATAAAACACCATTTTGTGGGAAATCGTGGCTCTCCATTGTAGAATCTGTTTTTTGTGGACAAATAACAATTCCAAACCAATGCAATCCTTTTTTTTTTTTTTGGGATAGTTTCTAATGAGATTCACCAATTTTATGTGTTTTCCATAATAACGGGTAGTGGATTTTTCTTGTTTTATGCCGGTTCATCTTTTTTCTTTTGTGATTATCATTCTATGTTAATAAACTAAGAAGGTTTTGCAGTACTACGCTGTGTGGTTCTTTCTATTAGTATGATCATCGCTGTATAATGTGGACACCATGGATCTGATGTGAGGAGTCTCTTTCTACAACTTGCAGCTTTTCCTCCATTTATAAGGACTACATATCCCATGGTACCTTGCTGAATCCTGTAGGGAAGGGGCGTTGCTAGGTGGCAAAAAGACCAGGGGCTTCAGCCCAAGGCCGGTACGGGGGTGGGTCGGGGGGTAGTGGTGCAGGGTTTTTTGGCTGGGAGGTGGGGTTGTGTGGCAGGGGGGGGGGGTAAAATCACGTGCTGGTTGCTGCCTGGCTTATTAGTGCCCATCAATGCTGACCACTAAACTCATCTACCTGACATGCATGTATACATACATACACACACTGACCTACCTGACATACACTGACCTACCTGACATACACTGACCTACCTACCTGACATACACACACTGACCTACCTGACATACACTGACCTACCTACCTGACATACACTGACTGACCTACCTGACATACACTGACCTACCTGACATACACTGAGCTATCTACCTGACAGACACACACTGACCTACCTACCTGACATACACACACTGACCTACCTGACATACACACACTGACCTACACTGACCTACCTGACACACACACACACACACACACACACCCACGCTGACCTACCTGACACACCCACTCTGACCTACCTGACATACACACACACTGACCTACACAGACCTACCTGACATACACACACTGACCTACACTGACCTACCTACCTGACATACACACACTGACCTACCTGACACACACACACACTGACCTACACTGACCTACCTGACATACACACACTGACCTACACTCACCTACCTGACATACACACACACTGACCTACACAGACCTACCTGACATACACACACTGACCTACACTGACCTACCTACCTGACATACACACACTGACCTACCTGACACACACACACTGACCTACACTGACCTACACTGACCTACCTGACATACACACACTGACCTACACTCACCTACCTGACATACACACACTGACCTACCTGACACACACACACACGCTGACCTACACTGACCTACCTGACATATATACACACACACACACACACACTGACCTACCTGACATACACACACTGACCTACCTGATCTACACTGACCTACCTGACATACACACACTGACCTACACTGACCTACCTGACATATATACACACACACACACACACACACTGACCTACCTGACATACACACACTAACCTACCTGACCTACCTACCTGACATACACACACTGACCTACCTGACCAGGAGACTTCATGTGTCCTGCAGCAGCAGCTCAGCTCAGCCATGGTGTGTGAGGCAGCCAGAGGAGAGGAGGAGAGCCGCCCGACCGAGCGGAAATCGATGTGGCTCGGTGGCCGCATTGTAATTTTCCGCCTTCTGGAGCCTGCAGCGCCTATGATGGATGTCACACGTCCCGCGGTCCCGCCATTGGAGCAGTGAGACGTCCATCATAGGACTATGTCCTATGTGACTCGGCTGCACTTGGCAGCGCTCGGGATCAGATCGGTCCCCGCTCGGCTGTGGGGCTCGGGGCTAATAATAGAACAGTGCCCACCCGAGACCCGGGGCTTTTTGGGGACCCAGTCGGGGCTTCAGCCACTGTCAGCGCCCCAACCCCCCCCGACGCAGCCACTACTGTAGGGACTCCGCCTCCTGAAACTCCTCTTCCTTTTAGAAGGCGGTCTCTGTGAAATGTGTGAATTCAAGGAAGTCAATGTGTGGGGATCTTCACAAAGTACTTCAAGATAGTTCAGGGTCATGGGAGGCTGAAAATAATTGGAATACAATGAAGATCAGATTTTTTATTTTGCCCATAGATACACTTTAACCTTCTTACTCATTGGTAATACTTGGGATTAATACTTTTGTAGCACCCTGGAGTTTAGTCAGGGAGTTCCTCACAAATTTACTTGCCAAGAATAGTTATCTTGGTCGATTTTAATAGAGATCTATTAATTCCTCCCTAAGTTTGGCCTTGTTGCACTTTTCTCTTCTACCACTAGGTGGCCGGGTACTTGGTGGTACTAGAAATGAGAGGGACAACTCAAGGTCAGGTTATGGGTATATGCACTTTTCTCTTCTACCGCTAGGTGGCCGGATACTTGGTGGTACTAGATATGAGAGGGACAACTCAAGGTCAGGTTATGGGTATATGCACTTTTCTCTTCTACCACTAGGTGGCCGGGTACTTGGTGGTACTAGAAATGAGAGGGACAACTCAAGTTCAGGTTATGGGTATATGCACTTTTCTCTTCTACCACTAGGTGGCCGGGTACTTGGTGGTACTAGAAATCAGAGGGACAACTCAAGGTCAGGTTATGGGTATATGCACTTTTCTCTTCTACCACTAGGTGGCTGGATACTTGATGGTACTAGATATGAGAGGGACAACTCAAGGTCAGATTCTAGGTATATGGGGTATATCAGCCAATGGGCAGGGGTTTTCTTGAATCCCTTGGCCTGCTGGAAGAACCTATATATTCGGGGGAGATCAGGTGATCTAGGTTCTGTGCCACCTGGACGGCTGTCTAGGTGGATAGGTGTCGTAAGCCCTGGGCTGCTAGGCCAGAGATTGGGCCTATCCCGGGGACATTTGGCTGCTAGGCTGTGAAAGGGCCAGTCCAGAAGTAAGAGAGCAGCGCAGGGTTGGGACTGCGGCTTGCAATCCAACCAGAAGTGATGGTTCTGCCAGCGGGAGAACCTGACGTGGTCGGAGGTAGAAGGGAAGCTGTCGCCATGAAGGGACCAACCACCTTATTACCAGGGACCACAGTGAGTAACTGAAGCAAGTACCGGAGCAGTATTCACACGAACGGCACGGTGGAGAATCTGGAAACTTCAGGCGGTGATCAAGTCAGGGACCCAACCAACGGAGAAGACGCTTGCAGAGCAGCCTTGTGTGTCACGCCAGGGATAGAGCGGGTCAGCAGGGGTGAGGCTTGAGAAGTTTCTGGCGTGCCAAGCTAGGGACCCAGCAGAGAGGCATGGGTAACGCTTGAGGAGATACCACCGAAAACCTTGGAGGAGCTCAAGGGATTCAGAGATAGTGAATCAGAGGGTCTAGTGAGAGACCGGGAGCTCAGGATTGAAAAACTACAAGAGGCAGTTGTAGTGAATCTGAAAGAACTGTTATGTTTGAGTTAGGAACTGTTAACCTCCTGAGATCCGCGCTATAGCCGAATGACGACTGCAGCGCGGATCTACATTGCCGGGACTACGTCCATTGAAGGGGGCGCGCGGCGCGCTCTGTGATCAGCGAGTCTGTCTGTAAGACTCGCTGGATCACGGATCCAAGTAAGGGGTCGATCCCAACCCCTTACCACCTGATCAGCTGTCAGCCAATGACAGCTGATCATGTGATGACAACATAGCCGGTAATCGGCTATTTTTCCTCCTCACGCTGATAGCGCGAGGAGGAAAAAAAAAAAAAGCCGATCACCGGCAGCAGTGAGAGGGACATTGGTCCCGATCACTGCGATGTGCCCCGGCTCCTCGGGGGCCACCTGTGCCCCCTACAAGTGCTGCCTACCAGTGCCCACCAGCGCCACCTGTCAGTGCCCACAGTGCCATCTGTCAGTGCCCACAATAAGTGCCTGACCAGTGCTGCACATCAGTGTCACCTACCAGTGCCCATCAGTGTCATCTACCAGTGCCATCTATCAGTGCCCTCTATCAGTGCCCATCCATGCCACCCATCAGTGCCACCATCAGTGCCATCTTATCTGTGCCCATCAGTACCAACTTATCTGTCCCCATCAGTGCCACCTTATCTGTGCCCATCAGTGCAGCCTATCAGTGCCCACCAGTGCCACCTCATCAGCGCATATCAATGAAGCAGAAAAATTACCTGTTTGCAAAATTTTATAACAAACTGTTAAACATAATTTATTTATTTTTCAAAATTTTACATCTTTTTTTGTTAGTTTAGCAAAAAATAAAAATCCCAGCGGTGATTAAATTCCACCAAAAGAAAGTTCTATTTGTGGGAAAAAAATTATAAAAATGTCATTTGGGTACAGTGTTGTATGACCGCGCAATTGTCATTCAAAATGCGTCAGCGCCGAAAGCTGAAAATTGGTCTGGGCAGGAGGGGGGTTTAAGTGCCCGGTAAGCAAGTGGTTAAAGACTGTTGCCATAGGAGACAGCATTCATGTGGCATCTTGCTGGGGCCTTTCCCTGCATGGCTGTCCTCCTATTGAAGTCTCGGAGTCTGCCAATTGAATCTATAACTACTTAAAGGGTGTCCTGGCCCTAACCCTCTTTCCCATGCAAAAATATAAAAAGGACTGTTAAAAGAAATAAAACCTCTTTTGCATCCAAGAAGTGTCTGGCGCCCAATGACTTTCACCATCTTTGCACCCACTATGCCCCACAACCCACCACATATTGAAGTATGCCAGCTACTATCTCTGGCCTCAAAGGTTCTCATTAGACTGGAAGAGGTAAAGACTTTGCTACACTTTATTAACCACTTGCCTACCGGGGCACTTACACCCCCATCCTGCCCAGGCCATTTTCTCAGCTTTCAGCGCTGTCGCACTGTGAATGACAATTGCGCGGTCGTGCTACACTGTACCCAAACTATTTTTTTTACCATTTTCTTCAAACAAATAGAGCTTTCTTTTGGTGGTATTTAATCACTGCTGGGCTTTTTATTTTTGAGTTGGTTAAAAAATTTACTGACAGAAACAAAGTAATTTTTCTCCTTCACTGATGTGCGCTGATGAGGCAGGACGGATGGGAACTGATAGGCTGAACTGGTGGGCACTGATGAGGTGACACTTATGGGCACTGATAGATGGCACAGATGGGCACTGATATGTGGCACAGATGAGCACTAATAGGTGGCACTGATGGCACTGATAGGCGGTACTGATGGGCATTGATGGGTGACACTGATGGGCATTGATCGACAGCAGTGATGGGCATTGATGGGCAGCACTGATAGCTAGCACTGATTGGCATCGCTAATGGACACTGATTGGTGGCACTTATGGGCACTGCTGCCACTGGTGGGCACCAGTTTGGTGACACTGTTGGCACTATATTGGAATCAGGGCACTGATTCCAATATAGCAGCTCCGTGATGTCGTCATGGAGGAGGGGAAGAGGACTCCAGTGACAACCTGTGAAGCTCTGGTGACCTCCATGCCCAAGAGGGTGAAGGCAGTGCTGGAAAATAATGGCGGCCACGCAAAATATTGACACTCTGAGCCCAATTTGGACATTTTCACTTAGGGGTGTACTGACTTTTGTTGCCAGCGGTTTAGACATTAATGGCTGTGTGTTGAGCAGGGGCGGACTGACAACTTATGGGGCCCCCGGGCAATCAGAGATTATGGGGCCACACAGTATACACTCACACAGTATACACATACATGTACACACAGTATACACAGACATGTTTCTATTGGCTGAGAAGGTACTGGAGAGGTGGGGCAGCTATAATCTTGGGATTTTTAGACCAATAGGATGTCGGTAAGGGACATTTTAGAAACAAATGTAAAAAAAAACACAGATTTTTTACATACTGTCCCTGGTTTTACTGAGGCTGGCAACCCTGATAGGGCCCCCTAGTGGCCCGGGGCCCTCGGGAAGTGCCCGAGTGGCCGAATGGTCAGTCCGCCCCTGGTGTTGAGTTATTTTGAGGGGACAGCAAATTTACACTGTTATACAAGCTGTACACTCACTACTTTACATTGTAGACAAGTGTCATTTCTTCAGTGTTGTCACATGAAAAGATAGAAGAAAAGATTTACAGAAATGTGAGGGGTGTGCTTACTTTTGTGAGATACTGTATATGTTACGTCTGTGAAGGGGTTAAAGATACGCCTAATTAAAGGCTGATTTACACAAATGGTGTTTCCCACAGTAACCAATCAGCTTCTAGGATTCCAGATCTTCTACTTTCCTCTCCTCGATGATGAGAACTCGGGAATTCTCTGTACACCTTTTATTGAGGAGCGCAGTCACCTGACACATCATATTATATTGTTGTCGTTCTTTCTGCAGCAATCCTGATAATGACAAAGCAAGAACAAAGGCGGCGTGTATCGTACGCCTGGATCCCGCCCAGACACCTCTGCCAATACTTCTCATGGTTCCCTATTATCTTTATTGGATAATTATCGTTCTTGGATCCGTTTCATAAACACTTCGCAGTTCACACGCTTCATCACTAGGTGGCGATCCATGGAAGTCAGAAGAAGGGAAAGTAACCATCCGATCCGATTTCCATCCACGAGGGCGCACAATGGTTTTCTGGCCGCAGGTTGTAAAGCGATTTTTATTGTTAACCACTTCAACACCGGGCACTTTCCCCCCCTTCCTGCCCTTGCCAATGTTAAGCTTTCACTTTTTAAATGACAATTGCGCGGTCATGCTACGCTGCACCCAAACTAAATTTTTATCATTTTGTTGCCAAAAATAGAGTTTTCTGGTGGTATTTGATCACTTCTGCGGTTTTTATTTTTTGCTAAACGAATAAAAAAAGACCAAAAATTCTGTTGTGTTAAACATTTTTTGTAAATAAGTAAGTTTTCTCCTTCACTGATGGGCACTGATAAATCGGCACAGATGAGGCGGCACTGATGGGCACTGACGATAGGCATTTATAGGCACCACTGATGGGAATTGATAGGGGCACTGATGGGCACTAATAGGCGGCACTGATATGTGACACTGATGGGCACTGAAAGACTGCACTGATGGGTACTTATGGGTGGCACTGATAGACCGCACTGATGGGAACTAATAAGTCGGCACCGATGAGGCAGCACTGACGATAGGCACTGATAGGCAGCACTGATAGGCGGCACTGATGGGAATTTATAGGCGGCACTGATGGGCACTAATAGGCGGCACTGGTGGGCACTGATGGGCGACACTGATGGGCACTGAAAGGCTGCACTGATGGGTACTTATGGGTGGCACTGATAGACCGCACTTATGGGCACTGATAAGGCGGGACCGATGAGTCGGCACTGTTGGGCACTGACAATAGGCACTGATAGGCGGCACTGATAGGCAGCACTGATGGGCATTGATGGGCACTGATGGTTGGCACTGGTAGATTTAACTGATCAGCATCACTGGTGGCACTGACACTGGCAGGCATTTTTCTTTGGAACTAATTGGCAGCTGCCTGGGCACTAATTGGCATTTCCCTAGTGGTCTAGGATGGTGGCCATCCCTGGTGGTCCTGGCGGCATTCCTGGTGGTCCTGGGCTGGCATCCGAGGGGGGGCTGTGCTGATAAACAATCAGCAAAGACCCTCCTGTCAGGAGAGCCGCCGATCGGCTCTCCTCTACTCATGTCTGTCAGATGCGAATGAGGAAAAGCCGATCAACGGCTCTTCCTGTTTACATCGTGATCAGCTGTGATTGGACACGGCTGATCACGTGGTAAAGTGATGCTAGGCTGTAACTGAAGATAAGTTAGGAACTTTTCCCACGGTACCTGGATCTTTCAGCTGCTTGGCGATACCGTAAGAAATGTGGATTCTCTAGTGTCCATACAACTTCATCTCCCAGGCTCTTACCGAGCAGCCAGCTTCTTGGCCCTCCTCCGAAGAGTCCTCCCTGGTCACTTGTACGAGTCGCTGTGTCTCTCCAATGCCGAGAGCACACCGGGACACCTCCGAATCCTCCTTCAGTTACCGGGCCTCCAACTAGCCAGTTCTGAGGCTCGGGAACGGACGGATCCCCACCCCAGACCATGAGGGCCTCTGGGGCTGGTCAGGATGACCATGCTTACGGGGATGGCAGACACTCCCGGGTTCGGGACCCCTCACGGGGCTGGTCCAGACCGGAACCAGGAATCAAAGAGCAAGCCGAACCCTGAACACGTGACTTCTGCATCTTAAATACCCCTTCCCAGACCACACAGCGGGGGCCAGACACGCCTACTGATTGGCTCTGAGAAAAATTGGTACCTAACATGTCCAACCAGGCCTGGTTCTCGGCCTGTCACAGGCGCCTCACTGCACCTATCACCAGGCAGAACTCCAGTACAGCCCAGCCAAAATGATGCCAAAGTAAACGACCTGTACCATGGGCGTCCGCAGAACTTTTTTCAGGGGGGGTGCATAATTTTAGGGTCACCCATTCACTCCCCCTTTTCGACAATGTCATTATCACATTATTATGGTCAGAGTCTGCAGATGTATTACAGTCCCTAGGATAAGTAATGGGTAATGGCCAACAGGCTCTCTTACCAGACCCAGCAAAACTACAGCAGTGATCACTCCGGCTGGACGATCGTTCACTCTGGGTTCCCCGGGGGCGACACTGGTCAGTAGTGTAGCATGTCTGTACCCTGGTAGTGGCTCAGTCTTTCTCTCTCTGGTGGTGCTGGCTGGGCAGGGTGGCTCTCTCTCTGGTGGTGCTGGACTCTCTTTTGTGGCCCTGGCAGGCTCTCTCTCTGGCTTCCGCCCAGCACACTCCTCGTCCTGTAGCGCTCTCTCCCTCAGCTTCTTTCCAGGCTGCAGTCTCTCAATCTCTCTCTTGATCGAGCTGTAGCCTCCCTGTGGAAAATGGAGCCGCCAATCTTTTGGGACTACCTATCCCATGAAGCTTGCCTCTCCTAGTCACCTTTGATTGGCCCTCAGTTATGGCCAATAGGGAAGGAACGGAGCAGGGCAGGAAGCTGGGTGGGGAACCTGGTGAGAGCCGCCGTCTCTTCTCCCTGACAGAAGAATGGGTGGGGCGAGCGGGGGAAACCTCTGATAGCCCGCAGCTTGCCATTCTTCCGTCACAGCACCGCCAAAGTCCTCTGCTGGACTGAGCAGGGAAAAGAGCCCAAAGTCACACTGCACTTGACAGCACCTTAATGGTGTCACCCCACTGGTGGGTGGCACCCGGGTGCGGCACCTCGATAGAGACACAACTGTGCTGAATTTAAGATCCGATCCCTGATTCCAGGGGGGGGGCACTTGACCCCCCTTGCCCCTACCTGCGGACGCCCATGACCTTCACAATTAACCCCCAGAACTCTGTTATAGTTCTGGAAAAATCTAAATTTGCACTGATAGCGCACACTTTGGGAAAGTGTTGGCGCTACATGTGCCACTTTGTGTTGGTCTATCACATAAAATGCCAATAAAATACATTTACGTTTTTGGTTGTAACATGACAAAATGTGGAAAATGTCAAGGGGTATGAATACTTTTTCAAGGCACTGTATAATGTAAGTTTGTTCCTTCTGGTTCCTGAAGTAGAAGCTTTCACTTTCAGCTGTACATACACTTTAAATTATAATTATTATGTAGTCTTTGATGATCTACCAAGAACACTGATCATAATTATGTTTTAGAACCAACATATGTCTTCATCGTTTATTCATTTATACAATTCCTTGGGTAAGATTGGGCATCCATGTAATATTGTGATAGAGTCATTACTCAACAAGGACATACAGTATGTTAGGTGGGCCGAACGTCTGCTTGGTTCTCCTAGCATAGTGCATAGCGTTGGGTTTGGCTGTGGGCTGGGAGTCAAGCTTCAGGTAACTTTATAAACACATTACGACATTTATATTGTGTTCTGTTTCAAGCACCGCTTTAGGCATTGAGATACGTCCTTTAGGCCTCATTTCATCCAACCAGGATGGTCCCCTGCTGAATAATTTCCCGTTACAGACAGTTTAACTTTCCAATAAGACACGGCAACATAGTATTACTTGTTAAAATGCAGTACATGGGATGTTTGAAGGGTAAAGAGACAATAATATTCTAAGTCATGTGACCACTATGAAGGCCGGTAACTAACTGAAGGAACATGAAGAAGGAGGAGTGTCCATCTAAAGACTAAACTACACCATCATCGTATAGACCTATCCAGTAGACACGTGCACAACAAATAAATTCGTTTATTTTCGTTTCATTTTTTTCGTTTCCGAAAAAAATTTGTTTTTTTTGGTTTCGTTTTTTTCGTTTCCGTCGATTCGTACATTCATAAGTCGTCGTTGTTCGGATTCGTAACGATTCGTACATTCGTAAGTCGTCGTTGTTCGGATTCGTAACGATTCGTACATTCGTAAGTCGTCGGTGTTCGGATTCGTAACGATTCGTACATTCGTAAGAGTTATTTTTTTTTGTTGATTCGTTTTTTCGTTTTCGGACGCATTCGTATTTATTGGTACATTCGTAACATTCGTAGATTCGTAATCGGAGCATAATTCATAATTTGATGTAATGTGTATGCTATTATTACATTTTACAAATTTACGAATTGAAAAAAAAAGTTACGAAAAAAAAGTTACGAATCGAAAAAAAAAAATTACGAATCGAAAAAAAAAAAAAAAAGTTACAAATTTTTTGGTTTAATAGAGACACGGAAAATTACAAATCGAAAAAAAAAAAAAAAAAAAAAAGTTACGAATCGAAAAAAAAAGTTAAAAATCGAAAAAAAAAAAAAAAAAGTTACGAATCGAAAAAAAAAAAAAAAAAAGTTACGAATCGAAAAAAAAGTTACGAATCTTTTGGTTCAATAGAGACACGGAAAATTACAAATCGAATCGAAAAAAAAAAAAAAAAAATAAGTTACGAAAAAAAAAAAAGTTACGAAATTACGAAAAAAAAAAAAAGGTTACGAATCAAAAAAAAAAAAGTTACGAATCGAAAAAAAAAAGTTACGAATGTACGAATTTTTTCGTTCGTTTTCGTTTTTCGGATTTTCTTCATTAGTACATTCGTTGTTTCTATTTTGTTTTTTTCGGATTTTCGTTGTTTTTCGGATTCGTACGATTCGAATGATTCGTTAATCGGATTCGTACGATTCGAACGATTCGTTACGATTCGTTATTCGAATGATTCGTTCATTCGTACGAAAAACGAACGAACGAAAATACCAAAAAAAAACGAAAAACGAAAAAAAACGAAACAAATTGCACATGTCTACTATCCAGGGCTCAAGTCCTGCGGGAACGCATGGGAACGGAGTTCCTGTACTTTTTCCACAACAGGAACTCAGTTCCCTTTAGCAGCCGTGTCCTGCAAGACTTTGAAGTATGCGAGCTGTGTGGGAGGTGCTACACCAGCAGCCGCCGACACAGCTCGCAATAGTAAGTGACGCACACCAGGGGTGGACTGACCATTCAGTCATTGCCAGTAGGGGGCCCCATGACAGCTTCTGCTTTGATCTACCTGTCAATCACAGCTAGCTGACAGGTAGATCAGGTCCCTGCTGCTAAGAGATTGTGTTTAGTCAGACCTCTCGTAATGCGCTCCTCCCCGCCAGCCCCTCCTGATTTTCTGTTTCCTCACCCCCCCCCCCCCCAGTCTCCTGCATACTTGCTCTGTGTCTCCCGCTGAATCCCCCCTCCTCTATCTTCAGTGCCATATGATGAGAGAACCCAGAGGAGGAGCACAGCTATTCTGCTCACAGGACATGCAGGGAGAGAGGTGAGCTGAGGGAGGAACATCAGTTTGGGGTGGTAAGCTGAGCACAATACCTGGCAAAGTTTAATGCCAGGAGGGAAGTTTATGTGGAAATCTGTGAAGGGTTGGAATAGCAGCGAGTGTGTGTTGGAGCCCTGCAGAGTTTGCCGCCCCCCCCCCCCCCCAAGCTAACATACATCTCCTAAGCAGGAACACATCACTATCTCCCCAAGCATTCTGTCCACATAATGTGCAGTTCATTTATGACCTTTCCATATAACCCTGTGTTATCCAAACTCTGTTCAATGAAAAGTGTAAACTCACCACATAAACACTCTATATACAAAATAACATTCCCCAATAAAGATCAGAACATGATGATCACATTACATAGAAGCACAATTGTATGAATGCTGATTATTCAGAGAATTACCGTATTTATGTTTATTGAGGATTGTTTTTTTTATGTACTAACAGTTCAGCTTCATCCACACAATACGAAAATTGGATGAAAAATACCACTTTTGAAGCGTTCGTGCATTTGAGCGTATCATTTTTTTTTTTTTTTTGGTGGGGGAGTGGATCTTGGGTGGGAGTTCCCACACTTTTTTCCCCAGGACTTGACCCCTGGACCTATCTGTTTATTAAATACGGATGTTAAAATCCTATCAAAAATAATAGCTGCACATATGGCATACCTCAGTAACCTCAGTCAGAGTTTTATAAAGGGAGGTCTGCTGTATCAGGCAGGTGAGGATCAAGAACAGGTTCAGGAGAGGAGTGCAGGTGCAAGGCTAGTAGGTGTGGGGCACATGGGCAGAACACCAAGGCAAGGGGGAGTAGCACAGGACGGAACTAAATATCCTCCCAGCAACCAGCCTCAGGTGATGACTAATTACTAAGAGCTGCTGCGGGAGACACCTGCAGGCTGCTGGTGGACACCGGAACTACAACCTGCAGGTCATTGAGCCCCAGTGCCTCCAGCAGGTGAACCCATTCCTGACAGGCTGCTTTGGGCTTTTCTGGTTTCACTCTCCTTCAGCTACAATTTATATTATGAATTATTTATCACAACTTATTCATCTGATGAAGGGCCCTCGACAAGAGTGCCCACTTTCACCAACTTTATTTATTATTGCTATTAAACCTTTATCCAGATGCCTTCATTTGGGTCATCATTGAAAGAAATAATTATAATAAAAATAGAGATCAAAACTGCACTATTTGCAGATGATGTTATTCATTTTTTCATCACAGCTGGAACGTTATATCCCAGAGATTCAAAAAATGTTTTAATCAATATAGTAGATTTTCTGGTTTGCGTATAAACTTTGACAAAAGTGAGATACTACTAATTAAAACTTCAAGAGGAAGTAAAGCCTCCTCGGAAAAAAAAAAACGAAACCTGCAAGGCAAAGGCATAATGAGCTAGTTTGCATAGCATACTAGCTCATTATGAATAACTTACCTGAGAACGAAGCCCCCCGAAGCGACCCTCGTCCACGTCCTCCACCGCCGCAATCACTCACTTCCGGGTCTCGCTGCTCCAGCGCTGTCATTCGCTGGAGTCGCGATGACGTCACTCCCGCGCATGCGCACGAGAGCGGCATATCACTGCGATCTTCGGCATGCTCAGTGCGCCTGCACGCCGCTGTCTACGGCGCATGCGCCGTAGATAGCAGTGCCTTTTCTTTTCTAAATATCTCCTAAACTATGTAGGTTTAGGAGATATTTATTGGACCTACAGGTAAGCCTTATTCTAGGCTTACCTGTAGGTCAAAGTGGTTTGTAAGGGTTTACAACCACTATCAGTATATGCAATTAAAAATGGGAACAACATACTCTGTTTTTGGTAGTGAAGGAGTGTGAAATGGAACGTGCCTCCTAAGTCCTGGAACACAAGACCAATGGATTACTGGCTACAGTAACCCCCAAGAACCAGACAACACCAGTCTTGGAGTACATCAGGAGTACATCAGGAATAGCCTGCTTTATTTGAGATCTCACACAAATATATACACAAGGATGACAATACAATCTGTAACCAGAAACCTAATTAACACAAGCTAATTAACTAATCCTTTAACCAGACAAGGTGACTCAGAGATGTGACCTTTTAGGGCAGCCTTGACGTCTCCTAGCTCACGACTATACAATACACAGAACTCCTTCATACAATTGCAGGGTTAATTAGCACAAACAACAATGGGTGAAAGACTCTTGGAAGCCATACTAGACTTATTTACATTATAGCAGACAACAGACAGATAGGTGGCTGGAGTCGATGACCTCAGCATCTTCTAACAGTATGTGTCCCAACAGTATGAATCAGTCACTTTTGGCACATACAGGGTTCCCAGAGTCTTTGTGTCTTGGGGGGACATGGACCTGAATCCAAAGTAACACCACCTCAAGGGTCCCCAGGCACAAAGAGCACCGTTCCCCCAAAATCCAGGACCCATAATCAGTAGGCAAGAGGCCAACATTCAGTCCCCTCCAAAAGCCTCTGTCCCGGGTGAGTCCATCACAGAGTGTATCACGTGTATCACCCTGGTGTTTAGGCAGGGTTGCTAACCAACTTAGTTTGCCGGGTAGTAATTGTCCTGGCTAATTGTTAGGAGATCCACTGATTTCTCCCTAGTTCTGGAATTGCTACACCTTTCTCTTCTGTCGCTAGGTGGCATTGCAACTGGTGACATTAGATAGACAAGGGCATAGCAAGGACAGATTATGGGTGGATGGGGTGTCTCAGCCAATAGGCAAGGGTTTATTTAAGCCCCTTGGCCTGCTGGGAGAACCTATTTATTCGGGTGGAGTCAGGTGATAGGGGTTCTGTGCCACCTGGACGGCTGTCTGGGTGGACGTGTGTTATGTCGGGGGGACACCTGGCTGCTAGGCTGCCTGAGGCCTATCCAGGAGCAGGAAAAGCAGGGTATGGTTGGGACTGCAGGTTTGCAGTCCAACCAAGTTGTGAAGTTGTGGTTGGAGGTAGAGGGGAAGCTGTCGCCCACTAAGGGACCATCCACCTTGCTACCGGAGACTACAGTAGGGTCGCCACCTGTCCGATTTTCTCCCGGGCAGTCCGGTTTTTAAATGATGTGTTCAGGTTTTCATCTGCCCTAGACTCGGACAGATCGTTCACATGGACTGCACTGAGAGTGACATGTCTCCCCTCTCCCTGGGAAATCCTGGACAGGTGGCAACCCTAGTCAGGGGGCGAGTGGGGATGTCAGGGAAGGCTTGGCCATAGTGCAGATGGAGTTTCCAGGCGCACATATGTGCGTATGCACAGGCTGGGGACTGGTTGAACAAATGTGCACAGACAGGTAAAGAAAAACTAAATTTACATTGATAGCGCACACTTTAATAAAGTGTGGGCGCTACATACAGAAGGAAGGTTCTGCTTACTATCTACGCTCTCCAGACCAGCTCCTGCTGCCATTTCAATTCCTCCATCGACTGGCGGTCCCAGGCCCTGGCTGGCTGGAATCCCTTCTGCATGCAGATATGCCAAGCCCAGCTCCATCGATACCGCAGAGGTCTCAATGGAGGTCTCCAGCAACGAACCACCCAGATGCACCCATGCCCCTTCTTAAGATTAACTCTTCAAGCTATCTCCCTTTCCCGTCTCTCTGTGGAGGGACGCTTTTTTTGGTGAATGCTGAACTCAGTCTGGTGAACATGGGGACAAGGTGCTTTGCCAGGGAGATCGCTCCTGGGTGAGATACCCACCCCCCATGTTGAGGGCACCTGGCCTGGTATGGTTCAAGATGGCGAAGCATGCACACTCACCCGCCTCCCCTTACCTGGCCAGCCAGGCTGCATGCTCAGAGCGGCGGCAATGACAGCGGAACATGTAAATAAGCCCTTATAGTAAACCTGTTGCTTTGCCCTGCATGGCAATATGATTAATATAATATATATCCCCATCCCCATAAACATTATGTGTATAATATTGGGTTCCCTGCTTCCTGGCAATAGGTAATACACAGCACAAATCACAGTTCGTAAAATGAGCATCGGTGCATAAATTATTTAGAGGAAATCTTTAGCTACCAGTTTATTGGGCTGTAAAAGCGCGGCACAATTCTAGATTCTCTATGTGATTAGACTCCATGCATTATTTCTGCTAAAGAGGAAATCACGAGCAACATTTGTCACTGAACGCTGTGCAACTAATGGGAGGAATAACACTAAGAACACAGCAAATAGAAGACAAACTTGGCGGGTTCAACATTATGATAAAAGGGGGTCACTCTCAGAGGCGTAACTAGGGCTGCCACCTTTTCTTCACGTCAAACCCGAACACTTTAGAGGCGCACAGCAATTTTTTTTATAGTATAAACCAGGGGTGCCCAACCCTTCGAGGAGCGAGGGCCACTTTAGCGACTTGGTAAGAGGTCTCGGGGCCACAATGAGCATAAAGGGGGGATGGCAGGTCTGTGTCCACTCTGCATATGTAGAGCAGACACGGACGCAGCCCGCTCTACCCTAAGGGCCCTCCGATCCGCCCAGACAGAAGGGGACAGATTTCCTTCTGTTTTTTTTTAGGCAGTTCGGATTTCAGATAGGCGCGTGTAAACGGACATGAGACCGTTTACATCTGCCACTGTATAGAGGTGAATGGAGGGTCCGATTGAGTCCACCTGAAAAACAGACAGGTGTACCGATCGTGTGAAAGGGGCCTAAGGCACAGCGGTTTACCTGCACCTCAACTGACCTCAATCATCACTTCTTCCTCACGATTCCTGCAGGTGGCTGCTGGCTGTCCTCCAGGGTTGGTACTGCTGGCCGGTACTGGTACTGCCGGTGGGTACTGCTGACAGATGCTGGTACTGCTGGTTGGTACTGGTACTGCTGACAGGTGCTGGTACTGCTGGCAGGTACTACTGGTTGGTACTGGTACTGCCGGTGGGTACTGCTGACAGGTGCTGGTACTGCTGGTGGGTACTGGTACTGCTGGCTGGTACTGGTACTGCTGATGGGTACTGGTACTGCTGGCTGGTACTGGTATTCTGGTGGGTAATGCTGACGGGTACTGTCACTGCTGACTGGTACTGGTACTGCTGGCTAGTACTAGTACTGCTGGTTTGTACTTCTGGCTGGTACTGGTGGCAGGTACTGGTACTGATGGCAGGCACTGGTACTGCTGGTGGGTACTGGTACTGGTACTGCTGGCTGGTACTGGTACTGCTGATGGGTACTGGTACTGCTGGCTGGTACTGGTATTCTGGTGGGTAATGCTGACTGGTACTGTTGGCAGGTACTGTCACTGCTGACTGGTACTGGTACTGCTGGCTGGTACTAGTACTGCTGGTTTGTACTTCTGGCTGGTACTGATGGCAGGTACTGGTACTGATGGCAGGTACTGGTACTGACGGCGGGTACTGATGGCTGGTACTGATACTGATACTGCTGACAGGTGCTGCTGGTTGGTACTGGTACCGCTGGTTGGTACTGGTACTGCTGGTGGGTACTGCTGGCAGGTACTGCTGGTTGGTACTGGTACTGCCGGTGGGTACTGCTGACAGGTGCTGGTACTGCTGGCAGGTACTGCTGGTGGGTACTGGTACTGCTGGCTGGTACTGGTACTGCTGGTGGGTACTGGTACTGCTGGCTGGTACTGGTATTCTGGTGGGTAATGCTGACTGGTACTGCTGGCGGGTACTGTCACTGCTGACTGGTACTGATACTGCTGGCTGGTACTGGTACTGCTGGTGGGTACTGTCACTGCTGACTGGTACTGATACTGCTGGCTGGTACTGCTGGTGGGTACTGCTGGCTGGTACTAGTACTGCTGGTTTGTACTTCTGGCTCGTACTGATGGCAGGTACTCGTATTGATGGAGGATACTGGTACTGATGGTTGCTGTCCCAGATCGCGGGTTCCCGTGTCCCGACCCGCCATCCCCGAGCATCATTCTGACAGAAGCATGCGGCTGCAGTAGAGAGCAGAGCCGACGCTTCCTGTCACAGGTGGAGTACATTTGGTATCACTCCGCCTGTGAAGGAGCCGGCGCTATACAGGAAGCATCGGCTCTGCTTCCTCTATCGCTTCCTCTGTTCTTCGCCCTAATGCTCGGAGATGGCGGGCCAGGAACCCGCGATCTGGGCTTGTCATCTCAGAGCAAGACGTGGCGGGCCACATCAGAGGGCGCCGCGGGCCAGCGGTTGGGCACCCCTGGTATAAAATATACATAATGTATATTTTGCAATTAAATTACATTTCTTTTTTTTTTTTAATATATACAGTGGCTTGCGAAAGTATTCGGCCCCCTTGAACTTTTCAACCTTTTGCCACATTTCAGGCTTCAAACATAAAGATATAAAATTTTATTTTTTTGTGAAGAATCACCAACAAGTGGGACACAATTGTGAAGTGGAATGAAATCTATTGGATTTTTGAAACTTTTTTAACTAATAAAAAAATGAAAAGTGGGGCGTGCAAAATTATTCGGCCCCCCTTGCGTTTAATACTTTGTAGAGCCACCTTTTGCTGCGATTACAGCTGCAAGTCGCTTGGGGTATGTCTCTATCAGTTTTGCACATCGAGAGACTGAAATTCTTGCCCATTCTTCCTTGCAAAACAGCCCGAGCTCAGGGAGGTTGGATGGAGAGCGTTTGTGAACAGCAGTTTTCAGCTCTTTCCACAGATTCTCGATTGGATTCAGGTCTGGACTTTGACTTGGCCATTCTAACACCTGGATACGTTTATTTGTGAACCATTCCTTTGTAGATTTTGCTGTATGTTTGGGATCATTGTCTTGTTGGAAGATAAATCTCCATCCCCCTTTCAGGTCTTTTGCAGACTCCAACAGGTTTTCATCCAGAATGGTCCTGTATTTGGCTGCATCCATCTTCCCCTCAATTTTAACCATCTTCCCTGTCCCTGCTGAAGAAAAGCAGGCCCAAACCATGATGCTGCCACCACCATGTTTCACAGTGGGGATGGTGTGTTGAGGGTGATGAGCTGTGTTGCTTTTAAGCCAAACATATCGTTTTGCATTGTGGCCAAAAAGTTTGATTTTGGTTTCATCGGTCCAGAGCACCTTCTTCCACATGTTTGGTGTGTCTCCCAGGTGGCTTGTGGCAAACTTTAGACGAGACTTTTTATGGATATCTTTGAGAAATGTCTTTCTTCTTGCCACTCTTCCATAAAGGCCAGATTTGTGCAGTGTACGACTGATTGTTGTCCTATGGACAGACTCTCCCACCTCAGCTGTAGTTCTCTGCAGTTCATCCAGAGTGATCATCATGGGCCTCTTGGCTGCATCTCTGATCAGTCTTCTCCTTGTCTGAGCTGAAAGTTTAGAGGGACAGCCAGGTCTTGGTAGATTTGCAGTGGTCTGATACTCCTTTCATTTCAAAATGATCGCTTGCACAGTGCTCCTTGGGATGGCTTGCACAGTGCTCCTTGGGATGGCTTGCACAGTGCTCCTTGGGATCGCTTGCACAGTGCTCCTTGGGATGTTTAAAGCTTGGGAAATCTTTTTGTATCCAAATCCGGCTTTAAACTTCTCCACAACAGTATTACGGACCTGCCTGGTGTGTTCCTTGGTCTTCATGATGCTCTCTGCGCTTTCAACAGAACCCTGAGACTATGACAGAGCAGGTTATACAGAGACTTGATTACACACAGGTGGATTCTATTTATCACCATCAGTCATTTAGGACAACATTGGATCAATCAGAGATCCTCGCTGAACTTCTGGAGTCAGTTTGCTGCACGCACCACTTTTCAGTTTTTTATTTACTAAAAAAGTTTAAAATATCCAATAGATTTCGTCCCGCTTCACAATTGTGTCCCACTTGTTGGTGATTCTTCACAAAAAATTTAAATTTTATATCTTTATGTTTGAAGCCTGAAATGTGGCAAAAGGTTGAAAAGTTCAAGGGGGCCGAATACTTTTGCAAGGCACTGTATATATATATATTGATCTTTATTTAGTTTTTTATGAAAAAAAAAAAAATAATTACAAACCCACGTATGTCTAATATTGAAAAGTAACATTACAATTTTCATCACAGACATTTATATTTTAATATGTATATTCCAGTCCCACCCCTTCCCTCCTCCCACCTCTCTGCCGCTCCTCCTTCCAGCCTATACCATCTTGCAAAACTTTTATTTAACCACTACAATACTGGGCACTTAAACACCCTTCCTGCCCAGACCAATTTTCAGCTTTCAGCGCTCTCGCACTTTCAGTGACAATTGCGCGGTCATGCAATGCTGTAACCAAATGAATTTTTTATCATTTTGTTCGCACAAATAGAGCTTTAAGCCCCAGACACACGGTCGGAAAATCCGACCACCAAATCCATCGGATTTGGTCCGACGGATTTAGTCCGACACTGGTGTTGCGTACACACGGTCGGACAAAGTTGTCGGAAAATCCCATCATTCTGAACGTGGTGACGTTTTGTTGCGTACGACGGGACTACGTAGAGGCTAGTAGCCAATAGCTTTGGTCTTGTAATGTGATCTGAGCATGCGTGGCACTTTGTCCGTCGGAATTCGCTACACACGATCGGAATTGGTGTGATCGGACTTTGTTGTCGGAAAATTTATCCAGCAGGAGATACAACTTTGTCCGTCGGACAATCCGATGTAAACTGTCCGATGGTGCCTACACACGGTCGTAATTTACGACAACATTGTCCGATAGGACAGAATCCATCGGAAAATCCGACCGTGTGTATGGGGCATAAGTTTGGTGGTATTTATTCGCGACTCCGTTTTTTATTTTTTGCGATATAAGCGAAAACATAGCGGAAATTTTGAAAAAAAACAATATTTTCTCCTTTCTTTTTTAAAAGAAATCCAATAAAATCAAATTTTGTCATAAATTTAAGCCAAAATGTATTCTGCTACATGTTTTTTGTAAAAAAAAATCCGTTAAGTGTATAATAATTGGTTCGCGTGATCACGGACATATGTACGCAAATGATCATGTAAAAGGGGTGTGCAGGTGATCACGGACAGATGTGTGCAGATAATCATTGGCACATGTTATTTTACTGGGACATATGTGAGGGACACGTGTTTTTATTATTTGGGGACATGTGTGTTTTGGGGACATGTGTGTTTTACTGTGGGGACACTACACTGGTGATCAGTGAGTAAAAAACTGTAAAAAAATCAGCTAATACTCACTGATCACCAGCCGGCTGCAGCGATCCGCTCTCCTCTCCTCACCGACGACTTCCGTGTGAGGAGAGGAAAGCCGATTGCCTAGCAGCCGGCTGTTTGTTTACATCACATGACAGCTGTGATTCGACACCGCCGTCATGTGATCAGGAGGGCCAATCACCGAGCCCTCCTGCCGATCCGAGATGCGCCGTGTCCGGGTGACACGGCCGCATCGGGATCGCGCCGCTGTGCGGGCACGCGTGCGCGCGATCCCTCTACTTCTGAAGGACGTTCCGGAACGTCCATTCAGAAGTAGACGGCTCCCACCCGGCCGTATATGTACATTGGCCGGGTGGGAAGTGGTTAAATACGTTTTCTACTCATATAAAGGTAATCACAAGAGTCCCCTTTACATCAGAATCCACAGAGTTCCTCTTTACATCAGAATCCACAGAGTTCCCCTTTACATCAGAATCCACAGAGTTCCCCTTTACATCAGAATCCACAGAGTTCCCCTTTACATCAGAATCCACAGAGTTCCCCTTTACATCAGAATCCACAGAGTTCCCCTTTACATCAGAATCCACAGAGTTCCTCTTTACATCAGAATCCACAGAGTTCCTCTTTATATCTGAATCCACAGAGTTCCCCTTTACATCAGAATCCACAGAGTTCCCCTTTACATCAGAATCCACAGAGTTCCCCTTTACATCAGAATCCACAGAGTTCCTCTTTACATCAGAATCCACAGAGTTCCTCTTTACATCAGAATCCACAGAGTTCCTCATTACATCAGAATCCACAGAGTTCCTCTTTATATCTGAATCCGCAGAGTTCCCTTTACACTGTAAGGGAGGACTCTGCAGACTCTGGTGTAAGGGAGATCTGGGGCCTCTAACATAAGGGATGCTCTGGGAACTCTGATTTAAGGGGGAATACTGAGAACTCTGATGTACCAGGAGGACTCTGATGTAAGGGGGAACACTGTGACCTCTGGTGTAAAGGGGAACTCTGATGTAAGGGGTGCTCTGAGAACCCTGATTTACCTTATTGTACTCACTCAGAGGCAGGAGAGAGAACGGGGTAGACTTCAGTCACAGACAGGGATGGATGGTGAGCTCACTCACCCCTTGGCAGTCAGCACCTCTCATCCAGATGTATCTGATGCTGCTGGACTTCAAATTTCCAACCCACCACTTTAATTTTCTGAGGCACAGGGAATTGGAGTGTGGGCAGACACAGAGGGGTGGGGGGGAGGAGCAGATCGAGCCCTCTCTCCCGTCAGTGTGGGGGGCGGGGGAATTGTTAGTATTGTTAGTGCTGGCTTCAAGCAGTGTGAAAGTGAGTGTAACAGCCACTCTCGGCTTAGACAACTGCAACCAGCAACCCTGCTGGGAAGCCATATTCCGGTCAGAATAATGTGTCCGGGTTTCAGGTGGTCTTAAACCCGGACACGATTTAAAACGCGAACTGTCCAGGTTTTGAAGCTCCATAAGCGCAGGAGGAGAAAAAAAATCAATGATTCTCTATGGAGACGATTCGCTTCTCCACTCCATGTCTCCTGGAGCCAAACGCCTGAAGCTCAAACAA
Organism: Lithobates sylvaticus; assembly: GCA_028564925.1. Classification (NCBI taxonomy): domain Eukaryota; kingdom Metazoa; phylum Chordata; class Amphibia; order Anura; family Ranidae; genus Lithobates; species Lithobates sylvaticus. Next base: position 609,305,396 of record CM053029.1, read on the forward strand.
GTTCTGGAGCTTTTTTTGCCACTCGAAATCGAGCAGATTTGGGCATTTTTGGTGTGTTTGTATTCCCATAGAAATGAATGGAAACACGCCATTCACGCGTTTTTGTGTGTATATTCACGAGTTTTGGCGTGCATTTTTGCGCGATTTTCTGCCCAAATGAAAATATTTTTACAAATAAAACAGTAATAATATATGAATAAATAAATGTAAAATAAATACACAAATAACTAAAAATCATCATAAATGAGTCAAATAAATAATAATATGTAATAATACATTAATAAATAATAAATAACCTTAAGAAATATTAAATACATTAACTAAACACCCTAACACAAAAATAATAATAATAATAATAATAATTATTATTATTATTATTAATAATGTATTATTTTGTTCGAGTTTGGATGTCATTGGATTATTATTAATAATAATAATAATAATAATAATAATATAACAACATCCAAACTCGAACAAAAAACGACATTATTAATAATAATAATAATTTATTATTATTTTTGTGTTAGGGTGTTTAGTTAATGTATTTAATATTTTTTAAGGTTATTTATTATTTATTAATGTATTATTACATATTATTATTTATTTGACTAATTTATGATGATTTTTAGTTATTTGTGTAATTATTATTATTATTTTTGTGTTAGGGTGTTTAGTTATTTATTATTATTTTATTTTTTAAGGGGTAAGGGTTTAAAGTTGAGGGTTAATTATTTAATTTATTGTTACTGAGTATTGTCATGGAGAGTTGGTTATTTATATATCTTTCAATCAATCAATCTCACCTGCGCTATTTGTGCCCCCTCACCATAATAGTATAATGCAGCCTTCCGATCATGTGTCTCCACCTTGGTTCCCCATTCCCCAGTAAACAGACATTACCACATTCTTACGTACTCATCTCAGCATGACCGCCTTTCTGAGCAGCCCCCCTTGCTTTTATTTCCAACATCACAAAAGCTATGACAAACAGGAAGCGATGGTTACAACAGCCAATCACTCCCTCAATACATAATGACATCACAGGAAATTACCATAGTTACATAGTTAGCTAGGCTGAAAAAAGACATATAAGGACATGACCATATAAGGACATGACCAAATAAAGACATGCCTTTCAACATAGGAAATACAACAACCATTGAACAATGACTAGGGGAGTCTTATGGGCGTGTCTGGGCGGGGGCAGCGTGCACAATCTCAAGCCCCCTGTCTCTGATCACAGGAAGCCCGAGACTAGGAACACCTCCCCCGACCGCAACAATTCATAAGAATCCCGTTTTTATCGTTTATTTGTAAATCCTTATTCTATGTTGTTCCAGAGAACAAGGCATACCCGGACTATTCTACTGAGAGGCGCCTCTCTTCTCTTTTATACTCTGGAGCTCCTGCTGGATTTTGCTTCTAATCAGGGTTGGTGCAAGGATTTTTGACACCCTAGGCGAAACCTAATTTTGCCGCCCCTATTGGCCCCACACCTGACTCCACCCCCTTTGCCCTGCCCATGTGACAGGAGGGGGCGCTATACAAAAAGCATTGGCTTTGCTTCCTCTAGTACTGGCTTGAGTGCTGCGCCTCTAGTTAAACTACTGGTCGGAGGGAGCAGCTGCCTGAGACTGAGTTAGCTACATGCTGCAGCCTGCAGGCGCGGAGGGAAACCAGTGGCTGGGCGCCCCTAGGCAGCAGTGCGCCCTAGGCGGCTGCCTAGTTTGCCTAGTGGTAGCACCGGCCCTGCTTCTAATCCCCTTGTGGAGGCTTCCATTTGTGGATGGACATTTTATGGTTACGCAACCAATATATAGCAATGTGTGCTATAATCTTTTTATATGGACTAGAAACTGAAGGATTTATGAATAAATGGTTGTGGAACGAATCATTTGAGTTTCCATTATTTCTTATGGGGAAATTCGCTTTGATATACAAGTGATGTGAAATACAAGCATGTTTCTGGAATGAATTATGCTCGAAATCCAAGGTTTTACTGTACTGGATTTTCTTTTTTTACACCAGAAAAACGGGGGGGGGGGGGGGGGGGGGGGGGGGATGAATCATGAATGGGACATTTCCCATTTTATGAGTGATAATGAGTATACTTCCTAGACTTTAATGTCACTTTAATGTGAACATGGAGGCTTTCAATTATCCACAATAGCCGTATGTTGGAGAGTAGCCTGCTGTCAGCCAATGACATCTGACTGAAAGACATCCAAACAGTCGGTATGGGGTCATATAGAATGTCTATTAACCGCTTCAGCACCGGGCCATTTTACACCCTTCCTTACCAGAGCATTTTTTTTTATATATTTTTGCAAAAAATAAAAAATAAAATGATTTTTTCAAAATTGTCGCATTTTTGTTTATAGCGCAAAAAATAAAAACCGCAGGGGCGATCAAATACCACCAAAAGAAAGCTCTATATTTGTGGGAAAAAAAGGACGTCAATTTTTTTTGCGATTCGGCACTGCGTCGCTTTAACTGACAATTGCACGGTCGTGCGACGTTACACCCAAACAAAATTTTTGGGTGTAATAGAGCTTTCTTTTGGTGGTATTTGATCGCCCCTGCGGTTTTTATTTTTTGCGCTATAAACAAAAGAAGAGCGACAATTTTGAAAAAAAAACACAATATTTTTTACTTTTTGCTATAATAAATATCCCATTTTAAAAAAAAAAAAAACTATTTTTTTCCTCAGTTTAGGCCGATGCGTATTCTTCTACATATTTTTGGTAAAAAAAATCGCAATAAGCGTTTATTGATCGGTTTGCGCAAAAGTTATAGCGTCTACAAAATAGGGGATAGATTTATTGCATTTTTTTTTTTTTTTACTAGTAATGGCGGCGATCTGCGATTTTTTTTTTCGTGACTGCGACATTGCGGCGGACACTTCGGACACTTTTGACACATTTTTGGGACCATTCACATTTACACAGCGATCGTTGCTATAAAATTGCATTGATTACTGTGTAAATGTAACTGGCAGGGAAGGGGTTAACACTAGGGGGCGCTGCAGGGGTTAATGTGTTCCCTATAGAAGTGATTCTAACTGTGGGGGGAGGGGACTCACAAGGGGAGGAGACCGATCATGTGTTCCTCCGTACTGGGATCACATGATCGGTCTCCTCTCCGTTGACAGGACGTGGAGCTGTGTGTTTACACCCCATCATTACACACACAGCTCCACGGTCCCGCACGGTCCCGTTGTTTTAACGGGCAATCGCGGGTGCCCGGCGGACATCGCGGCCGCCGGGCACTCGCACCGGGTCCCGAGCGACACCGCGCGCCCCCCCAGGCGGCCGGGAATGGGAGGACGTCATATGACGCCCACCCAGGATGGGAGATCCACCTTGTGGGCGTCATATGACTATGGGCGGGTAGTGAAGGGGTTAAGCAACCCGGTCACACTAATTTTGTATGGGATCGGCAGATAAACGGTTTCCAAAAGATCAGATCGATAGTTTATATATATATATATATATATATATATATATATATATATATATATACCGTATTTATCGGCGTATAACACGCACCCCAAGTTTAGGACGGCATGGAAAAAAAATTACATTAAACGTCATTTGCAGCTTGCCCAGTGTCATTTGCAGCCTGCCCAGCGTCATTTGTAGCTTGCCCAGCGTCATTTGCAGCTTGCCCCAGCGTCATTTGCAGCTTGTCCAGTGTCATTTGCAGCCTGCCCAGTGTCATTTGTAGCTTGCCCAGTGTCATTTGCAGCCTGCCCAGCGTCATTTGTAGCCTTGCCCAGCGTCATTTGTAGCCTTGCCCAGCGTCATTTGTAGCTTGCCCAGCGTCATTTGTAGCTTGTCCAGCGTCATTTGTAGCTTGTCCAGTGTCATTTGCAGCCTGCCCAGCGTCATTTGTAGCTTGCCCAGCGTCATTTGTAGCTTGTCCAGTGTCATTTGCAGCCTGCCCAGCGTCATTTGTAGCTTGCCCAGTGTCATTTGCAGCCTGCCCAGTGTCATTTGCAGCCTGCCCAGCGTCATTTGTAGCCTTGCCCAGCGTCATTTGTAGCCTTGCCCAGCGTCATTTGTAGCTTGCCCAGCGTCATTTGTAGCTTGCCCAGCGTCATTTGTAGCTTGCCCAGCGTCATTTGCAGCTTGCCCACGTTTAAATTTCCCGCGCCGAGACAGACCGCGCGAGCGCCGCCGAAAAAGACCGAATTGCTGCCGAAAAAGACCGAGCCGACTGTTGGGCTCCGCTCGCAGTCCCGCCTCCCTGCTGTTTCGGGAGCGAGCGCAGGGAGACGGGACTACGAGCGAGGCCGAACAGTCGGCTCGGTCTTTTTCGGCGGCGCTTCGGTCTTTTTGGTCGGCGCTCGCTATTTTTGTCATTTTTTTGGGGGGGGGATCGGCGTATAACACGACTTTGCCCAGATTTTAAGGGGGACAAAGTGCGTGTTATACGCCGATAAATACGGTATATGTCTTTGACAGTTTCTTTCTGATATGATCAGTCTATCCGCTTCCTGACATGTATTCGTTCTTTCTAGAGTTTATGTTGCATTATGAGTGTTTGATGGGGGATCTTGATATCTTCAGGAGGTATATTGCATATCTGTATCTAATTGATTGAATCATAACCATCAACATGTTGTTTGCGGCTGAAAGTTCGGTCTGCACGCAGCTATCTGGTCTTTTTGACACGGGGTTAACAGCAGTGTTTTCATGCTGTGCTGTGTGATGGGAATCCTGATTGCCTGTGGGGTTTTTTTTTTTTAATAGAATTTGGGTTTACGTACCCGTGCATGCGCAAGAGCAATATTTATATATATTTTCTTTTCTTATATGTTTACATGAGAATTCTAATGCTAGGCATGCGCAGGTGTTTCTGCCGGGAAACTCTACAGGCTTTTTTTTATCAAAGCACGATGCCTAATTACATAAATTTATGTTTTTTTCCTGCTTGCATCTACAGTGGAACCTCGGATTGCGAGTAACGCGGTTAACCACTCTTTCAGACCGGATCCATTTTGCTGGCTTAAGACCAGACCACTTTTTGCGATTCGGCGCTGCGTCGCTTTAACTGACAATTGCGCGGTCGTGCGACGTGGCCCCCAAACAAAATTGACGTCTTTTTTTCCCCACAAATAGAGCTTTCTTTTGGTGGTATTTGATCGCCCCTGCGTTTTTTATTTTTTGCGCTATAAACAAAAAAAGCTATATAAAGCTATAATAAATATCCCCCAAAAATATATTAAAAAAAACATTTTTTTCCTCAGTTTAGGCCGATACGTATTCTTCTACATATTTTTGGTAAAAAAAAATTGCAATAAGCGATTATTGATTGGTTTGCGCAAAATTTATAGCGTTTACAAAATAGGAGATAGTTTTATAGCATTTTTATTAATAATTTTTTTTTTTTACTAGTAATGGCGCCGATCAGCGATCTTTATTGTGACTGCGACATTATGGCGGACACATCGGAGCATTTTTGACACATTTTGGGACCATTGTCATTTATACAGCAATCAGTGCTATACAAACGCACTGATTCCTGTGTTAATGACACTGGCAGTGAAGGGCTTAACCAGGGGTTGGCAGTGTAGGGGTTAAGTGTTCCTAGGGGCGTGTTACTAACTGTGGGGGGTGTGGCTGTGTGTTAGTGAACACTGATCTCTGCTCCAATCACAGGGAGCAGAGATCAGTGTCACTTGTTGCTAGGCAGAACGGGGAGATGCTGTTTACTTCCGCATCTCCCTGTCCAGCCTTCCCGTGAGTATGGTCGCGGGTATCCCCACGGCGATCGAGTCCGCGGGACCCGCGACCGGACTCACAGGGGTCCCGACCAGCACGGCATTCTTAAAGGGACGTACCTGTACCCCCTTATGCCTGTCCGTGCCATTCTGCCGACGTACATCGTCGTGCGCCGGTCGGGAACCGGTTAAAGAGCGTTTCGCAATACGAGCACTGTATTTTTAAAAATCGTAACTCGGTTTGCGAGTGATTCAGGCCAAAGCGGTGTGCAGTACCGCTTTTGGCCTGAGGTGTGGGGGGGGCGCCGTTATGTTATGTGGCTCTCCGGCACCCCCCCGCCTCTGGCCGCATGTGGTATTGCATCCCATTGAAGTCAATACGGAACAAATTATTTTAGTTTCCATTGACTTCAATGGGAAAACTCGCTTTGATATGCAAGTACTTTGGATTACGGGCATGCTCCTGGAACGGACTATTCTCATAATTCGAGGTTCCACTGTATATGTCTTTGTCATTATTTTAAAACTTAAATCTTTTAAAAAGCTATGAATAAGCACCTGCTATAACGGCGTGAAACGCGTCAGTGGTCGGTCGGAAATTCCAACGGAAAAGGTCCGATCGGATTATGTTGTCGGAAAATCTGACCGCGTGTGGGCTCTATCGGACTTTTTCCGTCGGAAATTTCCGACGGGAAAAATTTGAGAGCAGGACCTAAAATTTTCTGACAACAAAATCCGATCGGACTTTTTCCGATCGTTTGTAGAGAATTCCGACGGACAAAGTGCCACGCATGCTCAGATTAAATTACGAGACCAAAGCTATTGGCTACTAGCCTCTACGTACTTCCGTCGTACGCAACGAACGTCACCACGTTCTGAACGATCGGATATTCCGACAACTTTGTCCGACCGTGTGTGTATGCAACACCAGTTTCGGACAAAATCCGTCGGAAAAAAACGGACGGATTTTGTGGTCGGAATGTCCGACTGTGTGTACAAGGGAATTAGACCTTTGTGACCCTGGTAGTTACGCCACGGCTCCAAGTCCAACCAGGTCTGGAAGGGAAAAAAAAAGACCGTGTGGTTTTCCATTTTTCCGGACCAAACTGTGGCCTGATATAAACGGTCACAAGTCCTGCCAATAGAGCCATCACAGGTTCCGTTGTATCGTGAGCCATCTTTATTCTAGGAAGCTCCTGCACAGAGGTCTCACACTGGATCACTACACAGATGTGGAAGAAGTACACAAAGCTCACCAAGGTTCGGGAAGAAGACACAAGACAATAAATATTATCTCGGAGTTCAGCTTTAACAACCCAACGCTTTGTATCTCTTTAATCCTCCGAATGTTCTGTACAGTTTGTGCAGCTCTTGTACTTCTTGTACTTGATGTCTCTCTACGGACGGTTTGTGTATCAAGATGCCAGGGGTTTAATTTAGCAGAGTGTAGAATTTGCTCATCATGCCACTCGTGGTCAGGGATTGGCAGTAATCCTGTCACTGGCAATGCCCAATGGGATGATCCATCATAAAGGCCAAAGTATCCCGAAAAAAGGTTCCCAGGAGGCAGCTGGTGGATGTGAGGAAATGTTCTTTCAGCATCTGCCATCTCCATCTCCAGACTTCTTCCATGATGGACATACCTCCGGCGGTGACCACGCCCTGGCTGTGACCCCCAATTCAGAGTCATGAGAATCTACATTTTGTCATCCTCACCAACACGTGTCCTTCGAGGACAAACTATAACTGTTACAACCGTGGAGATTAAATAAATGTAAGGAGCAGAAATCCAAAGGAAATGGTCTAAGTTTTTTACAATGTATTAACTTACATAGTTACATAGTAGGTTAGGGTCGAAAAAAGACACAAGTCCATCAAGTCCAACCTCTGTGTGTGATTATATGTCAGTATTACATTGTATATTCCTGTATGTTGCGGTCGTTCAGGTGCTTTTCTAATAGTTTCTTGAAACTATTGATGCCCCCCGTCTGTGGAAGGGAATTCCACATCCTTGCCGCTCTTACAGTAAAGAACCCTCTACGTAGTGTAGCAGAGTGTCCCAGAGAGAGCCAGGAGAAGTCTTGTTCGGGGTTTTTTTACATCTCCCAGGCTCCTCTCATACACATTCAGAGGTCTCTGATACATGATCCAGTTCGGATCTTAGTCCTCCTTTCCAGGCTAATTTAAGCTCACCTGAGCAAACAGCCTTTGCTCTCTGCCTGGGACACACAGACATTTGATGGTTTGTGAGGAGCTAAAGGTTGGTAAAGCGCTTTAAAACTCTATACAGAAACTGACAAGCGGTAGGCTTGCTCAGCCTGGTAGTGAAGGCCAGTGTATGGTGTAGTTAGAGCCGAGACACGGCTAGGACTTTTGTTTTGTTATTTCCGTTTTGATATGTTTTCTGGAAGACTGTGCAGCACCTGTGTATGGACTTGTATTTAACCACTTGCCTACTGTGCACTTAAACACCCTTCCTGCCCAGACCAATTTTCAGCTTTCAGCGCTCGCGCACTTTCAGTGACAATTGCGCGGTCATGCAATGCTGTAACCAAATGAATTTTTTATCATTTTGTTCGCACAAATAGAGCTTTAGTTTGGTGGTATTTATTCGCGACTCCGTTTTTTATTTTTTGCGATATAAGCGAAAACATAGCGGAAATTTTGAAAAAAAACAATATTTTCTCCTTTCTTTTTTAAAAGAAATCCAATAAAATCTAATTTTGTCATAAATTTAAGCCAAAATGTATTCTGCTACATGTTTTTTGTAAAAAAAATTCCGTTAAGTGTATAATAATTGGTTCACGTGATCACGGACATATGTACGCAAATGATCATGTAAAAGGGGTGTGCAGGTGATCACGGACATATGTGTGCAGATAATCATTGGCACATGTGATTTTAGTGGGACATATGTGAGGGACATGTGTTTTTATTATTTAGGGACATGTGTGTTTTGGGGACATGTGTGTTTTGGGGACGTGTGTTTTACTGTGGGGACATGTGTGTCTTACTGTGGGGACATGTGTGTTTTACTGTGGGGACGTGTGTTTTACTATGGGGGACCCTAGACTGGTGATCAGTGAGTAAAAAAACATCTCATACTCACTGATCACCAGCCGGCTGCAGCGATCCGCTCTCCTCTCCTCACCGACGACTTCCGTGTGAGGAGAGGAGAGCCGATTGCCTAGCAACCGGCTGTTTGTTTACATCACATGACAGCCGTGATTCGTCACGGCCGTCATGTGATCAGGAGGGCCAATCACCGAGCCCTCCTGCCGATTCGAGATGCGCCGTGTCCGGGTGACACGGCCGCATCGGGATCGCGCCGCTGCGCGGGCACGCGCGCGCGCGATCCCTCTACTTCTGAAGGACGTTCCTGAACGTCCTATCAGAAGTAGACGGCTCCCACCCGGCCGTATATCTACATTGACCGGGTGGGAAGTGGTTAAAACAAATAAACCCAGCACTGTTTTCACTACCTCAAGTGGATTTGGTATCTGTGCCTAAATAAACAGCTCATCCCAAGGAGCTTTGTACCTGCTACCTGTCCCCCAGGTTACAGTAGTTTAAGGTTAAACCTCTTTTCTTCTAATTTTAATGAGTGGCCATGAGTCTTATTAAACTCCCTTCCGCAAAAAAAAAGTTTTCTCCCTATTGTGGGGTCACCAGTCCGGTATTTGTATATTGAAATCATATCCCCTCTCAAGCGTCTCTTCTCCAGAGAGAATAAGTTCAGTGCTCACAACCTTTCCTCATAACTAATATCCTCCAGACCCTTTATTAGCTTTGTTGCCCTTCTTTGTACTCGCTCTATTTCCAGTACATCCTTCCTGAGGACTGGTGCCCAGAACTGGACGGCATACTCCAGGTGCGGCCGGACCAGAGTCTTGTAGAGCGGGAGAATTATCGCTTTATCTATGGAATTAATTCCCTTTTTAATGCCAAAATTCTGTTTGCTTTGTTAGCAGCAGCAGCATGCCATTGATGAGCCTATCATCTACTAGGACCCCCAGGTTAGGGTGACCAGACATCCCCAGTTTACGGGGACAGTCCCCGGATTGAGGATACTGTCCCTGAACCAAGTCTTCCCCAGTTTTGTCCCCGGATTGGATTTGAAGAGGGGCTGGGGCAATTTCAAAGACAGTCAGTGCAGAATTAAAAAAAAAAAAAAAAATCTGAATTACACCCCCCCGCTCTGCCGCTCCTACTAGCTTAGGGGGTGGGGGGGGGGTGTATTTTTTCATTATCTGTGCCCCTTTCTGATGATCACGTGCTGGAGCGGAGAGAATATTTCTTCAGTTTCGGGTGCATGCCCGTTCTGCTCCTGCTCGCATGTTCTTCTGCCTTGGCTCAAGTCCCGGCCAGCCACCTGCCCATCTCCTTGCTTTCCCTGGCGGAGTGATCTTCCTCCGCTCCCCACCCAGTAGTAGCCGGGCCCGGAGAGTAAGACTTGACAGGCTGTGAGGCGGGCGGCGACGAGCAGAGAGTCGCTAATTGCCGTCATTACTAGGAAAAAAAAAATATGTCCCCAGATTTCATTTAAAAAATCTGGTCACCTTACCCCAAGTCCTTCTATGGATGTTGGACAGCCTGCCCCCCTCCCAGTGTTTCCAACCGTCAGTATTTTTACTGGCAGGCAGTAAAAAAACAGGCAATTTTCTCCTGCCAGTAAATGCCAGTAAAAAGAAAAGGTTGCCAGTAAAAAATATGGCTGCGACGCTCAGCCTGGAGCCAGCCGAGACCATACAAGTGCCTGCTACAGTGTGTTTGAGCGGCTCTGGTGGAGGCGGTGCCTAAACATGTCCTGTGATGTCATGGTGCAAGGGAGCCAAGCAGAGCGTCCAGAGCCTTGTGTGTGGGTCTGTGGGATGGGAGCAAGGCAGGCCAGGAGCGGGACCAACAGTGCTGTTTGGACTGGAGGGACCACCAGGCTTGGAGAGAGACTGTCACTGTGACTCAGGAGGGGACGCGTCGTGTCGGTGATCTGTACTGCTGCACAATGCTATCAGTATCACTGTGAGAGTCAATTTCATGTGTGTGCCGCCCATTCTAGTTTCTTGCCCTCCTGAGTCCTGTCCCTGAGCTACTTACTTACTATATCGAAAATAAAATAAGAAATATTTTTTGTTGCCTTATTATCTACCTTAACCACTTTCAGACCGGACCAATTTGCAGCCAAAGGACCAGGCCCCTTTTTGCAATTCGGCACTGCGTCGCTTTAACTGACAATTGCGCGGTCGTGCGACGTGGCTCCCAAACAAAATTGACGCCCTTTTTTCCCCACAAATAGAGCTTTCTTTTGGTGGTATTTGATCGCCTCTGCGGTTTTTATTTTTTGCGCTATAAACAAAAATAGAGCGACAATTTTGAAAAAAATGCAATATTTTTTACTTTTTGCTATAATAAATATCCCCAAAAAATATATAAAAAAACATTTTTTTTCCTCAGTTTAGGCCGATACGTATTCTTCTACATATTTTTGGTAAAAAAAATCGCAATAAGCGATTATTGATCGGTTTGCGCAGAAGTTATAGCGTTTACAAGATAGGGGTAGTTTTATAGCATTTTTATTAATATTTTTTTTTATTAGTAATGGCGGAGATCTGCGATTTTTTTTGTGACTGCGACATTATGGCTGACACATCGGACATTTTTGGGACCATTGTCATTTATACAGCAATCAATGCTATTTAAATGCATTGATTCCTGTATAAATGACACTGGCAGTGAAGGGGTTAACCACAAGGGGGCAGTGTAGGGGTTAAGTATGCCTAGGGGTGTGTTTCTTACTGTGGGGGGGCGTGGCTGTCAGCTAGTGAATGCTGATCTCTGCTCCAATCACAGGGAGCAGAGATCGGCGTCACTAGTTGCTAGGCAGAACGGGGAGATGCTGTTTATCTCGGCATCTCCCCGTTCAGCCTTCCCGTGAGACGATCGTGGGGGTCCCCGCGGCGATCGAGTCCGCGGGGACCGCGACCGGACTCACGGGGCTCCCGGCGCGCTCCCGATGGCACGGACAGGCATTAAGGAGGGACTTATATATACGCCCTCCTGCCTGTACGTGCCATTCTGCCGACGTATATCGTCGTGCGCCGGTCGGCAAGTGGTTAAATGACATTGCTAATTACATATTGTATTTGTTTGTAGCCTAAATAGTGAAATTTGTGCTTAAAACTGTAATTTTGTAACTTTTGGAAATGCCAGTAAAAACTTGGCTGTGCCAGTAAATTTTGGGTGCCGTGTCAGTCAATTTCAATCTGTTAGGTTGGCAACACTGCCCCCTCCTTCATCAAGAACTCAATGGTAACGACCCAAAACACACCTCCGAGACCACCACTGCCTTGCTAAAGAAGCTGAGGGTAAAGGTGATGGACTGGCCAAGCATGTCTCCAGACCTAAACCCTATTGATCATCTGTGAGACATCCTCAATAGGGATGGGCCCGGTGTTCGATTCAAACCCATGTTCGAATCGAACATCGGCCGTTCGTCCGCTCGTCGAAACCAGAACTTTGTGGGCCGTTCGCATCAAATTCGTGTGATACGAACTGCCCACAATGCACTGCGCCAGTCGCAGTGCATTGCTGGCTGATGATTGGCCAAGCATGCACTGTGACCAAGCATGCTTGGCCAATTACAGCGCCAGCAGCGAGGAGAGCCATAATTGGCCACAGGCAGGATGAAAGTGTGAAATACAGTGCCAGCAGTGTGCAATACTCTGCCAGCACTGTGCAACACTGCAATACTCTGCCAATACTCGCCAATACTCTGACAATACTCGCCAATACTCTGCCAATACTCACCAATACTCGCCAATACTCTGACAATACTCGCCAATACTCTGCCAATACTCACCAATACTCTGCCAATACTCACCAATACTCTGCCAATACTCACCAATACTCTGCCAATACTCTGCCAATACTCGCCAATACTCGCCAATAAATCTTAATAGAAACAAAGAATTTTTTTTTCTTTTTTACCGAATTTTCAGTCTTTTTTTATTTATAGCGCAAAAAATAATAAACCCAGCGGTGATTAAATACCACCAAAAGAAAGCTGTATTTGTGTGAAAAAAAGGACAAAAAATTAATTTGGGTACATTGTTGCATGACTGAGTAATTGTCATTCAAAGTGTGAGAGCACCGAAAGCTGAAAATTGGTCTGGTTAGGAAGGGGGTTTAAGTGCCCAGTGGGTAAGTGGTTAAGGGGGAACCCTGAGAACTCTGATGTACGGAGAGGACTCTGATGTAAGGGGAAACACTGTGGCCTCTGGTGTAAAGGGGAACTCTGATGTAAGGGGTGCTCTGAGAACCCTGAATTACATTAGTTTACTCACTCAGAGGCAGGAGAGAGAAGGAGGGAGACTTCAGTCACAGACAGGGATGGGTGGTGAGCTCACTCACCCCTTGGCAGTCAGCACCTCTCATCCAGATGTATCTGGAAGCCACAGTCCAGTCTGAATAATGTGTCCGGGTTTCAGGCAGTCTGAAACCTAGACACATGATTCCGATCCCGGAAAGGTGGCAACCCTAATTATAGTGCCAATTATTTCAACTCCATGCAGCAATTCTAATGCGGCGTACACACGGTCGGAATTTCCGATGGAAACAGTCCGATGGGAGCTTTTCATCGGATTTTCCGACCGTGTGTATGCCCAACGGTCTTTTTCTGTCGGAATTTCCAACGGACTTTGGATTGAGAACCTGTTCTCAATTTTTCCGATGGCAAACCTTTCTATCGGATTTTCCGATCGTGTGTATGCACTTCCGACACGTAAAATTCCGACGCATGCTCGGAAACTATTTGACGCATGCTCAGAAGCATTAAACTTCCCTTTTATAGTGCAGTCGAACGTGTTTTATGCCGCTGTGTTATTGACCGTCGGAATTTGGTGTGACCGTGTGTAGGCAACACAGCTTGAGCGGAATTCCGTCTGAAAAACCGTCAGAGTTTTTTCCGATGAGAATTCCGATCATGTGTACGCGGCATAACTCTCCTGCCCAACAATCATCGTTCACAAATCGCAAGCTTCTTCCACTTTAACCACTTGCTTACTGGGCACTTAAACCCCCCTCCTGCCCAGACCAGACCAGACCAATTTTCAGCTTTTCTGGGGACAGATAAGTCGGTACTGATGGGCACAGATAAGATGGCACTGATGGGCCCTGATGGGTGGCACGGATGGGTGGCATGGATTGGCACTGATAGATGGCACTGATGGGCACCTATAGTTGGCACTGATGGGCACTGGTAGGTGACACTGATGGGCACTGGTAGGTGACACTGATGTGCAGCACTGTTCAGGCACTTATTGTGGGCACTGACAGGTGGCACTGACAGATGGCACTGTGGGCACTGACAGGTGGCACTGTGGGCACTGACAGGTGGAGCTGGTGGGCACTGACAGGTGGAGCTGGTGGGCATTGGTAGGAAGCACTTGTAGGGGGCACAGCTGGGTACCGTGGAGCCGGGGCATATCGCAGTGATCGGGACTAATGTCCCTCTCACTGCCACCGTCTGTCAGCGCGAGGAGGAAAAATAGCTGATTACCGGCTCTGTTGATATCACATGATCAGCTGTCATTGGCTGACAGCTGATCACAGGGTAAGGGGTCGGGATCGACCCCTTAGTCGGATCTGTGATCCAGCGAGTCTCCAGACTCACTGACCACAGAGCGCGCCGTGTGCGCCCTTCAGGGGGCGCGCAGGCCGCTCGTGCACGGGACGATGTCATAGGACGTAGTCCCGGCAATGTAGATCCGCGCTGTAGCCGTCATTCGGCTATAGCTCGGATCTCTAGTGGTTAATACATGAAACAATGTTAACGCCTCGGTAATGTGGCCCCTGATGCGGATTTATTTGTTGCCGCATTTATTCTGTTTTGCGGAGCAATAAACATAAGAGCTTCTATTAATAAATGAGTATAAACAGTGCGATGCGTCTGCCATATGTTCCCCCCGAACATCCACTGAATGCTAAAACAAAAAGAAGCATCAATATATCATACTGCAAAAGTGACGTGCGTCGCATCTCATTTTTCTAGAAGGCAAATATCCGAGATGTTTCATCCGCGGTTAACCAGAGACCAGAGAAGCATCATCAAGATATACAACCGTTCCATCATGACAGGTCTATAAAAGGAAGACGGGATCATGTAATGTTTTATAAATGAATGTCTATGCAAATCCGAGGCGAAACGCAGAGAGGGACCATCTGTTATCGTATTACGAGGGGAACAGCGGGGCGATAAAGTGCGCTGTCTGCACCACAACCACTCTTCCTAATCTTGTTGGCATTCAGTCGGAATTTCGTTTTTTCACCGACCACGCCGGGGATGTGACGAGGTTGTGGGAGAGAAAACGGGACAAGTAATGAGCGGATAGTTTTATTTCTGGGCGGAAATTGGAAGCGACATTAAGTAAGGCGTGGAAAAATAACTTGTTTTTTCCCAGAGGACCCGAGAGACGAGAAAGGCTGATTATCCATCTAATGGACGACTTCCACCCAACGTTGGTGCAGGTCCAAGAAAACTGGAGAAAAGAAAAACGAGAACAGAGCTGGTGTTGTTGTCCGTGGTGACCAAACCAAATTCTTGTCAGTACAACTGAAAAATACGAGAAAGTAAAACCATCCTTTTTAACCACTTAAACTAAGGGCACCCGGCCGTGACAGCTTTCCTCTTCACGGCCGGGCACGCACGGCACATGCGCGAGCCGCGCTGCGCTCCCGGAGTGGATAGGCGATCTCCTGGGACCTGCCACGTGTCCCAGGAGATCGCCTAGAGGGAGGAGTCATCTAGGTGGTTCCTGGGCGGAAGGAGGAAGTGGGACAGGAAGTCCCCCTCCTAATGAAGCCCCCACTCCCCCCCCAAAAAAATGACATGCCAAATGTGGCATGTAAGGGGGTGAGGAGTGGTTAAAGCGGAAGTTCCATTTTTAAGTGGAACTCCGCTTTAACCTCCTAGGCGGTATTCCCGAGTCTGGCTCGGGTTCAGTTTTTTCTGCTAGGATCGGTAACCCTGAGCCAGACTCGGGCTGCATTGCAGGATACAGGGGGAAGTTACTTACCTTTTCCCCTGGATCCTGCGATGTCTCCCCGCTGTGTGAGCGAGCCGTCCGCTCGCTCGATTCACACAGTGCCGGTCTCCGTTCCCTGCGACGTTCCGACGCACGGGAGCGAAGATCGGCGCCAAATTCAAAAAAGTGTAAAAACACAAAACACATACAGTACTGTAATCTTACAGATTACAGTACTGTATACAAAAAATACACACCCCCTTTCTCCCTAGTGGTCTGCCCAGTGCCCTGCATGTCATTTTATATAATAAAATTTTTTTTTCTGCCTGGAAACTGGAGATTTTCCATAGCAACCAAAAAGTGTCCCTTTATGTCAAAGGTGGTTTTAGACCAGCTAGAAAACAGCGATAATAAATTTGAATCACAATTCATCATCAAACAATAAATCTAATGACAGCGACTATTCTGCAACTGAGCAAATTTCAGTGTTTTTGATTTGATTACATTATTGAATCATTTTTATATATATTTTTATTTCATTATAATTAATGATTTTGTGTTTCAAACTTTATCATACCCGGGATTTCTACTAGACTCTGGTTCGGACAGATTTAAGTGAGTTATTCATAAGAATTGCATGGCTACAATATAAAAACGCCAAATTTCCATGCAAAATAATTGTACCGCTTTCAGCACTAAATTCCATCCAGAATCATACCGCCAGGGAGGTTAAGGACCGGAAAGGATTTGCCCCCTTAATGACCAGGCCATTTTTGGTTTTCAGACAAGCCAGTAACCTGAGAGACCAAGTAACCTCTAGCCGCTACATTCCGCATAGGAATGCTAGCTCCCTGCCACAGGGCACTTACCGTTGTGGCAATTGCCCACAATGCCCCTGGGTAAGGGAAGGTTCTGGCATCCAATTGCCGAATGGTCAGTGGCATAAATCAAAAACGTTTTCCGATTGCTCCACAAAGGGGGGTCATATACATTATGAACTGCCGGTGTGGAGCATTCTATATTGGTAAAACCAAGCGAGAGCTTGGACAGAGGATTGGAGACCACATCTACTATTCAGGTGGTGGCAAGATCATCACCCGGTTACCAGACATATTGGTTTACGCCATAAATACCACACAGAGATGATATCCGTCTTTGTTCTGTTCTGGTAAGAGGTAATCTTACCAGATCCAAGGGGAGGAAATTGGGACCAGCGTATTCTCCAACGTGAGACCCTCTGGATTGAGCGTCTCAATGCCATGACCCCCCCCCCCCCCCCCCCCCTGGTTTAGTGCCTGTCGTATATTCGCACATAAGACGCAGAGACATTTTCCCCCATATTTTTTGGGGAAAAAGGTGTGTCTTATGGTCCGAAAAATACGGTAAGAGGTCAGATGTTAGCATTCCTTCTGGTGTACAGTGCAGTATAGGAGTCAGCCTGACAATCTCAGTTACCATAGTGCCCTATGAGGGAGGAGGGGGGGGGGGGCGGAGGAAATGATGAGGGGATAGGAAGGATACAGATATAGAAGTAACTCACAGGACAGTATAAACAGAAAATGTCAACATAGGAGCAGCTCATAGGATAATATAATGCATCTTAAGAGATTGAGCATTGTGCGTCTATCCATTGTGACCTGACCTTATCAAATTTTTTTGGGCAGTTTCTGCTTTCATAGGTTAGTTTATACAGTGGCAGTACAGAGGTCATCGTTGTTATCCAGTTGTTGAGTGTTGGCGGTGCTGGTTGCTTCCTCTCTTCTGGCGTAGTACAGAGTATAGAAGAGAAATAACTTCACATGCCTGGAGGCCACAATATCTTCCATGGTGCCAGGAAGCTTTAAGGCCGGGTCCTGTCTAAGGGACCAGTCCCCAAATTTATTCAACTTGAATATAGCTGACAGAGGAATATCTCTTATTTTTAGGGTCTTGTTTTTCACGATGACCGCAGTATAGATAAGGTCTGGTAGAAACTGGTTTTGAAATGATGTCTTCAGACAAAGTCAGAACGTCAGCATTACATAGTTAACCGCTTCCCGACCGCCTCCTGCACATTTACGTCAGCAGAATGGCACGGCTGGGCAAAATCACGTACCGGTACGTCCCCAGCGGCGCGCTCGCGACCCGGTTGGCAGCTCCGTGACCGCGGCTGCGGGACCGGTGTCCCGCGATCCGGTCACAGAGCTGAAGAACGGGGAGAGGTAAGTGTAAACAAACCTCTCCCCGCGCTTCCTACACTGCCTGTCACTGATCGGCTGTTCCCTGTCATCGGGAAAGCCGATCAGTGACGTCAGACGTCAGCCACACCCCCTACTGTAAAAAAAAACACACACGTCACACTAACTCCTCCCCGCCCCCTAGTTGTTAACTCCTTCACTGCCACTGTCATTTACATAGGAATCAGTGCATTTAAATAGCACTGATTTCTGTATAAATGACAATGGTCCCAAAAATGTGTCAAAAATGTCCGATGTGTCCGCCATAATGTCGCAGTCACAATAAAAATCGCTTATCGCCGCCATTACTAGTAAAAAAAAAAAAAAATATTAATAAAAATGCTATAAAACTATCCCCTATTTTGTAAACGCTATAACTTTTGCGCAAACCAATCAATAATCGCTAATTGCAATTTTTTTTACCAAAAATATGTAGAAGAATACGTATCGGCCTAAACTGAGGAAAAAAAAATGTTTTTTATATATTTTTTGGGGATATTTATTATAGCAAAAAGTAAAAATATTGCATTTTTTTTTAAAATTGTCGCTCTATTTTTGTTTATAGCGCAAAAAATAAACACCGCAGGGGCGATCAAATACCACCAAAAGAAAGCTCTATTTGTAGGAATAAAAGGACGCCAATTTTTTTTAGGAGCCAGGTCGCACGACCGCGCAATTGTCAGTTAAAGCGACGCAGTGCCGAATCGCAAAAAGAGGCCTGGTCCTTTGGCTGCAAATTGGTCCGGGGCTGGAGTGGTTAAATTATGTTTTCAGGTAATATCAACCATCAGCTAAAATACTCGTTTAAGATTATGTCTGAGAGTCTAGATGTTTGTATAAGGATTATGTGTCATGTAATGAACTCTGTCCTCCCTCCCTCCTTCTCTGTAAGTTGTGCAAAATTTTTAGTATATAATTTGTATAAAGATGCAAGTCTTAGCATTAAAGCCAATCAGTCATTCAATGACTCTCACTTGTCTGCATTGAATGCTTCCGGAGCTCCGAAAGAATTCTACTGATTGTCCCAGGTCTAAGCAGAATTAACCCTTACATCGTGGTTGCAGCGGTGTAATACGGTGTTCATCTGAGGTATTGTAGGATTGTGTCTGTTTCTTTGACAGTTCTCCTTGCCTTGGCTCTGACAATACCGTATCCTTGTGCAGCACTGACCCCCGAAGAAGGAGCTGCTGGTTTGATTTGGGCCTGCACTCTGCTAATAAACCCCACTAACTTGACTCAGACCCCTTGACACAGCTGTGGTGCAAAACAATACAGTACAAGATAATATAACACAATATACCTGTATTGTCTTCTCAGGATCTACTGGCTCCACCTGCTGGGAGAAAACAATACTCCACACAACGGGGTACTTAACCAAAGGATATTTTACTATAAGTACTGGCAAACAGGTGATTACAATAATTGTGCTGTCATCCCAACATAGAATGACAGGACAATGAATTTTTATAAAACAATGATAAACAATATAAATACAAGGGAGCTCCCCCTACTTGTATAGCTATATGTGAGATCTCGTTAAAATTACTTAGTCTTTAGTCTTCTTGTCTTCTGCTAGCTATGATCATTTCTTATAATTTGTAGTCCAAGAGGTAAGGTAATTAAAGTTGAGTTAAAGATGATCCTGGTGTTGCTTCCGTAACTATGATGCAATGCTTGAGATGCAATAGCAAATAGGCCTTATGCCTGCCTAGTGTCAGTTGCTATACTCCTCCTC
Source organism: Lithobates sylvaticus (assembly GCA_028564925.1). Lineage (NCBI taxonomy): Eukaryota > Metazoa > Chordata > Amphibia > Anura > Ranidae > Lithobates > Lithobates sylvaticus. The sequence goes on from CM053029.1 coordinate 609,325,091, forward strand.
CGTAGGACTATGGATCCCAGCGAGGTCTGTATAGGTGCAAATGTTTAATAAACTGTGGGCCGCAACCCGCTCACCAACTGGATCGGAAGCTCGGTATGATAGCTTTGGTCCGGTGTTTGCAGCTTTCTTCTATGTTAGCCGGCTCCGTCACTTTGTTCCGTTCTGCTGGGTGAACCCGGTCCTCCGATGCTCAAACAAGTGTCTCTGGATTAAGACGGCTCCATTCACTGACATTTATTTTCTCAACCACGCGACTTGGGGCGACTTGGGGTGACTTGAAGTTGGATCCCAGGTAGCCCCTGTGTGAACCGGCTCTTAGGGTGAAAGTAAAGAATACCCCCACCTAATCCCAGGGAGAGACATGTAAAGACATGTGGTCACAGTATGCAAAACTGATTATTTTTTGATAAATCCTTTCATATACGATCTGGCCGGATAAACTGAAAGTATGTGCAGTAGCTCACCCTTCCCACGCACAGGCGCAAATGACCAATTCCATATGGATATGGTCAGGGGACCCTGAGTGGGATATAAAGTACATGAAGGAAACAGGGACCCCCCACCACTCAAATAGGCCAAGGGGAAGCTACCTCTTCGGCAGATACGATCCTTGATAGTGAGTGACTTTGTCACTGAAACTGTCCCCTTACATCCTTCATTCAGGATAATACCTTCATGCCCGGTAAATGTTTTGGGAAGAAATTTAATAGGAGTCTAGGAAATTGAAATTTTCTTGACTCAAAGAGGGGGAGTGGCCATAGAATTACCACTGTTCTTTCAAACTGAAGTCCCTCCCCCATTTCCACAGGACCACCCCCTCTGGGCTAAAGACAGTCTTGATGTAGGATACATTTCATGTACCCCTTACAAAGCCAGACTAAAACAAGGAGTATCCCCCAGTTTACCACAAGCAGTACCATCTCTACAAAGAGAAGGAGGAAGGCATCAGACCCATTATTGAGCAATTCCTGAAACAAGGAATTTTAAGACCAATCATATCACCTTACAACACTCCCATAAACCCAGTCAAAAAGAGTGATGGATCATACAGGTTTCTGCAGGATCTCTGAGCCATAAATAACCTTGTGAATCCAATTGCCCCTATTGTACCTGATGTGCCATCTCTCATTACCTCCATACCTGCCTCGGTAGTGTGTTTTTCAGTTATTGATTTAAGTAATGTTTTTTTTCCCTGTTGATGAAGAGACACAACTACTACTAGCGTTTTTCCTATTGATGGCACAGTGGCTGCAATTGAGGGCACAGTGGCTGCATTAGGATCAGCATCATAGAAGGAGACTTAGGGATCAGTGCAAGCCCAGATCTGCCACAGCCACACGGCAGGAAGCCAGTCGCGGGGTCACCCAATAGGGTTAAGCATAGATTAGGTATGACTAGTTGTGTCACATACATACGGTCATAGAAAACAAAAAAAACAATAAAGAAAAAAACAGAACATCCCCCACTGGCCCCCCTAAAATTGGAGGTAGTATATTTTCCCAAACCATGCACAGCAATCTGCCGTGCAACGGAGGCAACATGTGCAAGAGGCATACAGTGCATTAGTCTGTTAACCAATAACAGCTAGGGTCATCCGGAGGATAAATGGAGTGCTGGTCTCCCAGCAAGCTGGGGGTACAAAACATGTTACATTCCACAGGAACATCCTGGGTAGCTAGTAAACATCACAAAGAAAAGAAAAAGGCAAAAAATGTAGCTCAGCTTCCACGAGGCTACGGATGCTAGGACTTAGGCCAGACATGCCCAGGTCAACAGGACCATCTTAACTGAGTAGTTATGGGTCGGTTACCTCACCAGGCCTAATAAGAGCTGCAAGGTGGTGATAGGGATCATTTCCCACTTCAGGCTGAAGTCTGGTGAGCCGCAGGGCATCCAAAAGAGACAGGATCAATTAGTACATGTAGGGCCTTGGGTATTCCAGGAGAGTGGGAGGTGGCAGCCGCCATCACCCCAAGCGAACAGTGTCCAGCCAAGAGGACGCCTCCTCTGGTGTCGTGAAGAAGAGCACCCGTTCTCCATCTTGAACCCGGAAAAGCATACTGTACTTAAAGCGGTGTTCCGGCCAAAATTATACTTTTTAAATAAAAATACCCCTATAATACACAAGCTTAATGTATTCTAGTAAAGTTAGTCTGTAAACTAAGGTCTGTTTTGTTAGTTTTTAGCAGTAGTGGCCATCTTAAGTGTGGGCATCTGAAGCCAGACTGTATTTCTTCCTGGATCTCATCCTTGCAGATCTCGTACATGCTCAGTGCAGCATAAGCAGTGTAATAGGTTTCAGGTCAGGTTTCCATAGCAACGGCAGTTTGAGAGGAAGTTGCTGCCCCTTCCCAGGAGGCATTGCAAACAGGAAATGATGCGATGGGCCGCGGCCAGGGAGGAGGAAGTGAAAAATGAATACAGCAGATATACAGTCTGTGCTGAAAAAAAAATAAAAAAAATATCCAATTTGTTTACAGTGCACAGTTTAGTGAGGAATGCTGAAGAGTTGTAAAAGTGGGTGGAACTCCACTTTAAGACTTTTTGCATGGAGGCGGGTTTGGCCATGGTCAAATGATTTCCGCAGTCCTTGGGTTTCAATGGAATAGTCAGGGAATATAAAGAGTTTGGTATTTTCAAACTTCGGCTCCCCACATTACAGGTCTCCCGCAGCACACGATCCCTGTCTCGGAAGTTCAAAAGTTTAAATATGAGGGTACGCGGGGTGCCCCATTAAGGCCTCTGACAGGGGGGATATGATGGGCCTGCTCCACCACAAACTGAGGTGAGAAGGAGGCTCTGGGGAGAAGGGTGTGTAATAAGCTTTCCGTAAAGGAAATGGGGTCATTACCTTCTGCTCCCTCCGGCAGTCCCAGAACCTTCAAGTTGTTCTGACAGTTTCGGTCCTCTGCATCCTCCGCTCTAGCCTCCAGGTGCTTGACCTTGGTTTTCAGCGTGTGGAGGTCCGCCGAGGGTTCCCTTTGAACATCCTCAGCCGAGGAGACCCACTGCTCCACTTCCGCCATGCGACCTTGGAATGTATCCAGATCTCAGTGGATCAATCCTAGCTCTGTATAGACAAGGTCTATTTTGTCTGTCAGTGTGGTACGGCATGAAGTAATAGCCTGCATCAATTCTGCAAATTCTGAGGAGGATGGTGCTCTGGTGCTGGGAGAGAGTCGGCCATCGTGTGCGTCTCCTCAGTCTGCTCCATCTGCATCGCCAGGGTGTTGCAGATGGCGGCTGCTGCTTTGCACTTGACTCAAATAGATCAGGATAAAAGCACCGGATGGCGGAGCAGCTCTAAAACACATCTGCTCCCTGCGCCATCTTGGACACGCCCCAACATGATGCATTGGTTTAGGAATAACAATGGTGGCTCATTTTGAGCAGGGATAAATCAGTATATAATTTGGTAGTTTTTGTGTAAGTATATTGTATATGTTTTTGCCTCATTTTGTTGTATTATTTATCTCCTGTGTGGTGTTCTTTCCCGCAGGTCTTCCTTATAGGTTTTTGCCGCACGGGGGTGGCGTTGCTTCCCCTTGTGGTCTGTGGTGGGGCGAACCATCTGCCCTGTTCTATCATGGCCATTTTTGGGCTTTGCCCATTTATCTGGTCTGGTCTGGTGTGCTTTCCCTTGTGGCTCACTGGGGGTGCGTACTTCCAACCCTGTTCCGTCATGGCTGTTATGGGCTTTGCCGACTCATGGCGTGGATTTTTGTGCAGTGGCCCAGTTTTGTTTTTTTCCCAGTGGGTATGCGGCTCTGAAGGAAGGGGGGGAGTCGTGGTGATCCACGTCCCTCTGCGCGGTGTCTTTTGTGCGGTGCATCTTCGGACAGAAACAACATTGCGCATGCGCGAGCCTTGCGCATGCGCGAGCCTCGCGCATGCACACTTCTGGGGCCAGGCCTCGCAACGTCATACGCCATTGAGGCAGTGTGAGTGGCGTTGGACAGGAGCCCCATGCATGTATGCAGATATAAATAAAGGGGCTGAGTGATACAGCCGCTCTGCCTACTATTGATGCTGCATTGTTTTGAGGATCAACTGGATGCATGTACCGTATTTATCGGCATATAACACGCACCCCAAGTTTAGGAGGGAATTTTAAGGAAAAAAACTTTTAGGAGGGAAGTTTAAGGAAAAAAACTTACATTTAAATGCCCATCAATGCAGCCTTATCCCAGTTCCACCTGCAGCCTTGTCCCAGTTCCACCTGCAGCCTTGTCCCAGTTCCACCTGCAGTCTTGTCCCAGTTCCACCTGCAGCCTTGTCCCAGTTCCACCTGCAGCCTTGTCCCAGTTCCACCTGCAGCCTTGTCCCAGTTCCACCTGCAGCCTTGTCAGTTCCACCTGCAGCCTTGTCCCAGTTCCACCTGCAGCCTTGTCCCAGTTCCACCTGCAGCCTTGTCAGTTCCACCTGCAGCCTTGTCCCAGTTCCACCTGCAGCCTTGTCCCAGTTCCACCTGCAGCCTTTTCCCAGTTCCACCTGCAGCCTTGTCCCCAGTTCCACCTGCAGCCTTGTCCCAGTTCCACCTGCAGCCTTGTCCCAGTTCCACCTGCAGCCTTGTCCCAGTTTCACCTGCAGCCTTGTCCCAGTTTCACCTGCAGCCTTGTCCCAGTTCCACCCGCAGCCTTGTCCCAGTTCCACCCGCAGCCTTGTCAGTTCCACCTGCAGCCTTGTCCCAGTTTCACCCGCAGCCTTGTCCCAGTTCCACCCGCAGCCTTGTCAGTTCCACCTGCAGCCTTGTCCCAGTTTCACCTGCAGCCTTGTCCCAGTTTCACCTGCAGCCTTGTCCCAGTTCCACCCGCAGCCTTGTCCCAGTTCCACCCGCAGCCTTGTCAGTTCCACCCGCAGCCTTGTCAGTTCCACCTGCAGCCTTGTCCCAGTTTCACCTGCAGCCTTGTCCCAGTTTCACCTGCAGCCTTGTCCCAGTTCCACCCGCAGCCTTGTCCCAGTTCCACCCGCAGCCTTGTCCCAGTTCCACCCGCAGCCTTGTCCCAGTTCCACCCGCAGCCTTGTCCCAGTTCCACCCGCAGCCTTGCCCCAGTTCCACCCGCAGCCTTGCCCCAGTTCCACCCGCAGCCTTGCCCCAGTTCCACCTGCAGCCTTGTCCCAGTTCCACCCGCAGCCTTGCCCCAGTTCCACCCGCAGCCTTGCCCTAGTTCCACCCGCAGCCTTGCCCCAGTTCCACCCGCAGCCTTGTCCCCGTTCCACCCGCAGCCTTGTCCCAGTTCCACCCGCAGCCTTGTCCCAGTTCCACCTGCAGCCTTGCCCCAGTTCCACCTGCAGCCCTGCCCCAGTTCCACCTTCAGAATTTAAAAATGGCGCCGCCGAGATACAGAGCCGGATGTCCTGTGTATCTCGGCGGTGCTCGATAGTTCTCGTCAGCTTGCGGCCGTTCTCGGAGGCGGGACTGCGAGAGCCGCCGAGAATGGCCGAAGGCGGCCGAAAGCCTCCAAGAATGGCCAACAGCGGCTGAAAACGTCCGAAATCGGCCAAAAGCCTCAGAGCAGCCGAAAGCCGCCAGAATGGCCGGAGAGGCTCAGCATCGTCGGGGGATCGGCGTATAACACGCACACACGATTTTCCCCTGATTTTTAGGGGAAAAAAGTGCGTTTTATACACCGATAATTATGGTATATCTTTATATTTTCAAACTTACTGCATGCCCTCTGCTTCTACTTCAGGGGTGGATTGTAGTGGATGCCGGTTTCCATTGACCGAGGATCCCATTATTGCTGTATTCATGTGTATATTACCTTCAAGGTGAGCACTAGAATTATGTCTTTGATTTGGTTTTACTTTCAATGACAGTGCTGCTTCTTGACAATATTATAAAGGATTTCTATTGTTATTATACTTATTCTTATTTTTAGATATCTTTGATGATATCAATTTTTTGAAGTAATCTTGCACATCCCATCAGACCTCTATATGCAGATTTGCGATTCATCTATTTTAATAGATAAAGCTTTTTGCCTGACACGTTAGCGTTTCTTAGTAAAACCCTCCTGTGTATCTATGTGTCTAAAATAACAGAAAACTACTTATCTATTTTCTCCGTGTTTTGGGATCGTGCTTGAAAATACTATTGAGGTCCCCTGAGTAGATCTACACTGAGTGCTACAGCTTTTATCTTTACTAACCACCTCAATACCAGGAACTTTCACCCCCTTCCTGCCCAGGCCAATTTTCAGCTTTCAGCGCTGTCACACTTTCAATGACAATTACTCATTCATGCATTCATGCTACATGAATGTCATTTTTAAAATTTTGTTCACACAAATAGAGCTTTCTTTTGGTGGTATTTATTCACCACTGGGTTTTTTATATTTGAAGGCCCTGGAGCACCAGGACAATGGAATTAGATGTGGCAGATGATCACAGATGATCATGGACAGATGTGGCAGATGATCCCCGACAGATGTGCGCAGATGATCACAGACAGATGTGATAGATAATCACGGACATATGTGGCAGATGATCACAGACAGATGTGCTCCAGATGTGCGCAGATGATCATGGACAGATGTGCGCAGATTATCATGGACAGATGTGCGCAGATTATAACGGACAGATGTGTCAGATGATCATGGACAGATGTAGCAGATTATCATGGACAGATGTGTCAGATGATCATGGACAGATTTGACAGATGTGCCAGGTGATCACAGACAGATGTGACAGATGATCAATGGGACAGATGTTTACTGGGACAAACGTTCAGCGGGACATATGTTGGACAGATGTTTACTGGGACAGATGTTGGACAGATATTTACTGGGACAGATGTTTACTGGGACAGTTGTGGGACAGATGTTTACTTTGACATATGTTCGACAGATGTTTACAGGGACAGATGTTTACTGGGACAGATGTGTGACAGGTGTTGGTGTTTTTCACAGTTTGGAGACACTAGCTGGGTGATCAGTGTGTAAAAAAACAGCTCATACACACTGATCCCCAGATCGCAGATCCGCTCTCCCGCCCACTGACTATGTGTAAGGAGAAGCATAGCCGATCGCCTGGCAACGGCTCTCTGTTTGCTACATGACGGCTGTGATTGGACACAGCCGTCATGTGATCAGGAGGGCAAATCACAGAGCAAACCTGCCGAGCAATGTTGCCCTGTCTCTGGGGGACATGGGCACAGTGGGTTTGCACAGCTGCGCGGGCACACGATTTCACTTCCTGTGACGTACCCCCAGGCTGTTTACATCACATGATGGCTGTATAAAAAATCTCCTGAAAAAGCAGTGTTCTCTTCCGCAAAACATGTCGAGCACTTAATATACAGTTGGTCTGGAGACATGCTTGGCCAGTCCATCACCTTTACCCTCAGCTTCTTTAGCAAGGCAGTGGTGGTCTTGGAGGTGTGTTTGGGGTGGTTATCATGTTGGAATACTGCCCTGCGGCCCAGTCTCTGAAGGGAGGGGATCATGCTCTGCTTCAGTATGTCACAGTACATGTTGGCATTCATGGTTCCCTCAATGAACTGTAGCTCCCCAGTGCCGGTGTTCTGTCACGAACAGTCCGGCTATCATCAAGTGCCCGCTGTGTACTGCGCATGCGCAGTACGGAGCAGAAGGATTTTCGGAAAATCTCCGAAGATGAACGGCACCTGCGCCGTGAGTCGAGGTGTAAGCCCCACCATCCAAGTGGACATAGGGCTACACAAACTTAGAGGGCCCCTCCCGGGCTCGCTTCGCTCGCCACGCTTCGCTCGCCCGGTTTCGCTCTCCACGCTTCGTGCACGGCCTCGCAGCGCTCGGCTCTTTTATATTCTAACTCTATGCCCACTTGGATGGTGGGGCTTGAAAGTGGACTCACGGCGCAGGCGCCGTTCATCTTCTGCAATTTTCGGAACCTGGTTGTTCTGCGTACTGGGGGGGACAGAAAATGACAGAACACCGGCAGCACTCATGCAGCCCCAGACCATGACCCTCCCCCCACCATGCCTGACTGTAGACAAGACACACTTGTCTTTGTCCTCCTCACCTGGTTGCCCCCACACACGCCTGACACCATCTGACACCAAATACCTTTATCTTGGTCTCATCAGACCACAGGACGTGGTTCCAGTAATCCATGTCCTTAGTCTGCTTGTCTTCAGCAAACTGTTTGCGGACTTTCTTGTGCATCATCTTTAGAAGAGGCTTCCTTCTGGGACGACAGCCATGCAGACCAATTTGATGCAGTGTGCGGCGTATGGTCTGAGCACTGACAGGCTGACCCCCCCACCCCTACAACCTCTGCAGCAATGCTGGCAGCACTCATACGTCTATTTCCCAAAGACAACCTCTGGATATGACGCTGAGCACGTGACCTCAACTTCTTCGGTGGACCATGGCGAGGCCTGTTCTGAGGGGAACCTGTCCTGTTATACCGCTGTATGGTCTTGGCCACTGTGCTGCAGATCAGTTTCAGGGTCTTGGCAATCTTCTTATAGCCTCGGCCATCTTTATGTAGAGCAACAATTCTTTTTTTTTCTGATCCTCAGAGAGTTCTTTGCCATGAGGTGCCATGTTGACCTTCCAGTGACCAGTATGAAAGAGTGAGAGCGATAACACCAAATTTTATTTAACACACCTGCTCTCCATTCACACCTGAGACCTTGTAACACTAACGAGTCACATGACACCGGGGGAGGGAAAATGGCTAATTGGGCCCAATTTGGAGATTTTCACTTAGGGGTGTCCTGACTTTTGTTGCCAGCGGTTTAGACATTAATGGCTGTGTGTTGAGTTGTTTTGAGGGGACAGCAAATTTACACTGTTATACAAGCTGTACACTCACTACTTTACATTGTAGACAAGTGTCATTTCTTCAGTGTTGTCACATGAAAAGATAGAAGAAATGTGACTGAGGGGTGTACTTACTTTTGTGAGATACTGTATGTACTGCAGTCGGCAAGTGATTATTTTTTCAATTTTGACTGGAGTATACCATCAGTCATCTCTAAACTCCCCGGTATGCACACGCTGAAGCCGTCATCTACTAATACAAACATTTATCCTTTTACTATGGACATTTTTTTTACCAGGCTTTATAGTTGTCAGTCCAACTAAAGGAAAAACAGTTTGGAAGGGACAGAAATATCGCCGTGTCGTGTTTATTCTAAATCACGTCACCAGATGGATTCAGTGGCTTCCTCAGATTTATGGAAGTTATTTTGTACTTTGGTTAACATTTTCCCCTCTTATCAATTTATGACTTGTTTATGTTTTTATTACACTTTCTGTCATTTGATGGAAAACTCCCCAACGACCGGTCAACATTTTCCTACTGAACGCAAAACACATCCAGCGTGCCGTTATTCTGCTTCACCATTAATGGGTCGCGGCAGAAGCCGAGAGACGGGAAATTTTATAATATATATTTTGTGAAAGACGTCTTTCGGTCTTAAAAAAAAAAAAAGAAATAAAATGAATTTGTCTGTAATAATATTTATCACTTAGGCCTCATGCACACGAGACGCTGTTAAACGCGCGTTCAGAGGCAGTTGGACACTTTTTTCAACTGCCCCTGAACGCATGCAATGTTATCCTATGTGTCCGTGCACACAGTCTTGTTTTTTCCCGTTTTTATGCAGTTGCATTTAACCTCGTTTTTCCAGAAGCAAAAAAATGCGTTCAGACACTTTGCTTTTCTGCGTTTCAGACGCAAAACGCAGCTAAACGCGGCTAAACGCAGGCACCTGCGTTTAGCCGCGTTTGCGTTTATAAGCCTTTTTAAAGGAACCCAATTTTTTGGAGCAGAAAACTCAGAAATATGATGGTAAACCATAAAAAAATACTAAAAAAATTGGTTTAAAATGTCGTAATTAGTTTAGAGTTCATAGAGCGTATATACTGACTGATGCATACATGTTTGTGAAATATCCAACAGACATTCACTGTGCCATCAACGGATGGGTCCAATATCGACAAGCTCTGATTCTGGACCTCTCATGCAAATTTGCAACGACGTTGCTGCCGCATCAAGAGCAACATCAGGAGCATTTCCTGACATATATTCAATACGGGATCCATTTTTAAAAAAAAAACACAGAAAGAGAGGCAAATGCGAGTGTACAACTTCTCTCTGCTGCTCACTCTGATCAAAACGGCAGAAATAGTTAATAATACATGCTTTCTGAGCTTGGGGAGGGTCTATATGATGTTATCTTTACAAATGCTTATAGACGCAAACGCGTCTAAACGCGTCTAAACGCGGCATGAAAACACAGCAAAACGCGCGTTTTTAAACGCAGGTTTCTGCTTTTTAAAACGCGCGTTCAGCAGAGTTTGCATCTGCGTCTCGTGTGCATGGGGCCTTAGTCTGCATTCAAAAGCCAAGACTTATAATGCCGCGTACACACGATCGGAATTCTCGTCGGAAAAAAACTCTGACGTTTTTTCCGACGGAATTCCGCTCAAGCTGTGTTGCCTACACACGATCACACCAAATTCCGACAGTCAGTAACACAGCGGCATAAAACACGTTCGACTGCACTATAAAAGGGAAGTTTAATGCTTCTGAGCATGCGTCGAATTGTTTCCGAGCATGCGTCGGAATTTTGCGTGTCGGAATTGCATACACACGATCGGAAAATCAGACGAAAAGCTCCCATCGGACTGTTTCCATCGGAAATTCCGACCGCGTGTACACGGCATTATACTTCTTATTTCATTTTGGATTAAATCGACTTATGTAATTTAATGTTTTTTTAAAGTACATTTTTTTTTATTTAATTTTTTTATTTAATTTCATTCTTTTTTTCTTTAACCAATTGCCAACTGGGCACTTTTACCCCCTTCCTGCCCTGACCAATTTTCAGCTTTCAGCGCTGTCACACTTTGAATGGCAATTGCTGCACTGTACCCATATGACACTTTTATCATTTTTTTCATACAAATACAGCTTTCTTTTAGTGGTATTTAACCCCTTCAATACCGGCGTATAGTAATATGACGCCCGCAGATGGGATCTCCCATCCTGGGCGGGCGTCATATGACGTCCTCTCGTTCCCAGCAGGGCCGGACTGGGAATAAAATTCAGCCCTGGAAAAAATTTCATACCAGCCCCACAGCATTATTATACCAGCGCAACAGCATAACGTCATTATTTTCTGGTTCAAGAAAGGGAAAAACCAGACATTTTAAAGCACATTTGAAGAGTGTATTATATATAAAAAAGACAGATATGAAATCACATAGGGATATATATAAGCAAATTCCAGTTAAAAGTGGTCAATCATCAAGGGGGACCCCAGGAACTCAGAACGTGGGGGGGGGGACCACATTCCGCAGAAAGAATACACTAAGGTAAGGGGGGGGGGGGTTACTGATATAAGGGGGAAACCCTTTATATCAGTGCCCCCTTACATTATTGTACTCTCTCCCCCTTACATCAGTGACCCCCCTTCAGACTGGCCTGGCGGTGCTGTCACTGACCTCCTCTCAGGGGCACCAAGCAGGGCTCAGTCAGTCGGCTCCAGCTTGGTGGCTCTGGTTTTATCCTATAGTCTCCTCTCCACAGTCCACACACGTCTGACTTCTCCCATGACCCCTATCCTGACGGCGCTCCCACTCTTGACTCCTCTTCAGACTCCCTCAGAGACTGCAGACATGATACAGGAGAGGAGATGGTCAGAGACTGCAGACATTTTACAAGAGCTCAATGCAGCCTCACCAGTGTCCATCAAATGCAGCCTCACTGTGCCCATCAAATGCAGCCTCGCCAGTGCCCATCAAATGCAGCCTCGCCAGTGGCCATCAAATGCAGCCTCACTGTGCCCATCAAATGCAGCCTCACTGTGCCCATCAAATGCAGCCTCACTGTGCCCATCAAATGCAGCCTCACTGTGCCCATTAAATGCTGCCTCACTGTGCCCATCAAATGCAGCCTCACTGTGCCCATCAAATGCAGCCTCACTGTGCCCATCAAATGAAGCCTCACTGTGCTCATCAAATGCAGCTTTACTCTGTCCGTGAATGCGGCCTCACTGTGCCCACCATTGCGGTCTCACCGTGCCCACCATAGCCGCCTCACCGTGCCCACCATTGCGGCCTCACCGTGCCCACCATTGCGGCCTCACCGTGCCCATGCAAATGCAGCTTTACTGTGCCGTGAAAGCAGTCTCACTGTGCCCATGAATGCAGCCTTACTGTGCCCATGAATGCAGCCTCACTGTGCCCATCATTGCAGCCCCTCCTGTGCCCCATGTCCCAGTCTGCAGTCCCTGTCTGTGGGAAGGTGTGTTGTTGATGCTCGGGTACAGTACCTTGCATGCCAGCAGGATATCCATGATGACCAGCAGCAGGCAGGGGCTGTTCTTGTTTTGGATGGGGACAGTGTTCCTTCCAGAGGATCTGTTTGCTGTGAGATGGAGTGGTCCCGGGCCACCTGCACCTTCAGCCGTCCTCACTTTCCGGCCCCAGTCAGCCTGTCCCCTGGTCCTGGGGAAGTGGAGAGCACTGGGTGGGAGCTGGAGAGAAGGGGGAGCAGAGAGTACTGGCGGGGTTGGAGAGCACATGGGTGGGGGCAAAGAGCAGGGGGGAGTGGAGATCACAGGGGTGGGGAGTGCAGAGCACTGGGGGGGGAAAAATAACAGGGGTGGAGAGCACGGGAGGCTGAGAGCACTGGGGGGGGGGGGTAAGAGTGTGGGGTGGCGAAGAGCACTGGACGGGAGCTTGAGAGCACTGGGGGGGGGGGGGGGGGCAGAAAAACAGGTCTGGAGAGCACTGGGGGGTACAAAGGGCAGGGGGGAGGGGAGAGCAATGGGGGGAGCTTGAGAGCACCCATGGTGGCCAGAAAGTACAGGGGTGGAAAGCACGGGGGACTGGAGAGCACTGTTGGGGTTGGAGAGCACATGGGTGGGGGCAAAATGCAGGGGGGAGTGGAGAGTACTGGGGGGGGCTTGTGAGAGCACTGGTGGGGGAGACAAAAAGAATAGGGGTGGAGAGCACAGGGGCTGGAGAGCATGGTGGGGGGTAGAGAGCACGGTGGGGGGTAGAGAGCACGGTGGGGGGTGAGGAGCACTGTGGGGGGTGGAGAGCACGGTGGGGGGTGGAGAGCACTGGGGTGGGGGCTAGAGAAGGATGGGGAGAGCTGGAGAGCAGGGGGGGCAGAAAGAACAGGGGGGGGGCGGACAGCACTGTGGGGGGTGGGGAGCACAGGGGGCTGGAGAGTACTGTGGGGGGTGGGAGCACTGCAGGGGGTGGGGAGCACTGCAGGGGGTGGAGAGCACTGTGGGGGAGCACGGGGGGCTGGAGAGTACTGTGGGGGGTGGGGAGCACTGTGGAGGGTGGGGAGCACTGTGGGGGGGAGCACGGGGGGCTGGAGAGTACTGTGGGGGGTGGGGAGCACTGTGGGGGGAGCACGGGGGGCTGGAGAGTACTGTGGGGGGAGCACGGGGGGCTGGAGAGTACTGTGGGGGGTGGGGAGCACTGCGGGGGGCTGGAGAGTACTGTGGGGGGCTGGAGAGCACTGTGGGGGGAGCACGGGGGCTGGAGAGTACTGTGTGGGGTGGGGAGCACTGCGGGGGGCTGGAAAGCACTGTGGGGGGGCTAGAGAAGGATGGGGGGGGCTAGAGAAGGATGGGGAGAGCAGGGGGGGGCAGAAAGAACAGGGGTTGAGGGAAATGTGGGGGGGAGGGGGCTGGAGAGTCTGGTGGGGGAGGAGAGCACTGGGGGGGAAGCACAAGGAGAAGGGGGGGGGGGCAGTAAAAGAAGTTGGATAGGGGAGGATCAGCAGGGGGGGCCCGGGCTGCATATAGAAGAGATTAGCTTCATGCAGCCGCAGACTGCTTGGTTCTCCTCCTCTCCCTCCTCCAAGCAGTCAGCGGCTGCATGGAGGAATATAGAAAGCTAATCTCTTCTATATGCAGCCTGCCCCCCCCCCCCTGCTGATCCCCCTATTCAGGCACACATGGCGGCTGTACTCACAGCCTCACAGGCATCTCTCCTGTGAACACGGAGCTGGCCGGGTCTGTGTTCGGCGGCCGCTCCGTAACACGGTCCCGCTCCCCTAGACCGGCTGTGTGATAGGTGGATTCTATCTACTATCACATGAGCCGGTCTAGGGGGGCGGGACCGTGTTACGGAGCGGCCGCCGAACACAGACCCGGCCAGCTCCGTGTTCACAGGAGCATAACAGGGGAGCACTGCAGCCGCAAAGCGGCCCCAGGGCAGGCAGCCTACCGGGAAATATCCCGGTATCCCGGTAGGCCAGTCCGGCCCTGGTTCCCAGCCGTCTAGGGGGCACGTGCCTGCCCGCGGCGCCGCTCAGGACCCGGTGCGCGTGCCCGCCGGCCACGATGTCCGCCGGGCACCCGCGGTTTCCCAGGAACACAGCAGGACCGTCGATCTGTAAACACACAGCTCCACGGTCCTGTCAGAGGAGAGGAGACCGATGGTGTGTTCCCAGTACAGCGGAACACCGATCGGTCTCCTCCCCTTGTGAGTCCCCTCCCCCCACAGTTAGAATCACTCCCAGGGAACATAATTAACCCCTGCAGCGCCCCCTAGTGGTTAACCCCTTCCCTGCCAGTCACATTTACACAGTAATCAGTGCAATTTTATAGCACCGATCGCTGTGTAAATGTGAATGGTCCCAAAAATGTGTCAAAAGTATCCGATGTGTCCGCCGCAATGTCGCAGTCACGAAAAAAAAAAACGCAGATCACCGCCATTACTAGTAAAAAAAAAAAAAATGCCATAAATCTAACCCCCTATTTTGTAGACGCTATAACCAATCAATAAACGCTTATTACGATTTTTTGTTACCAAAAATATGTAGAAGAATACGTATCGGCCTAAACTGAGGAAAAAGTTATTATTATTATTTTTTTTAAATGGGATATTTATTATAGCAAAAAGTCAAAAATATATTGTGTTTTTTTCAAAATTGACGCTCTTTTTTTGTTTATAGTGCAAAAAATAAAAAAAAAACGCAGAGGTGATCAAATACCACCAAAAGAAATCTCTATTTGTGGGAAAAAAAGGACGTCAATTTTGTTTGGGAGCCACGTCGCACGACCGCGCAATTGTCAGTTAAAGCGACGCAGTGCCGAATCGCAAAAAGTGCTCTGGTAAGGAAGGGGGTAAATTCTTCCGGGGCTGAAGCGGTTAATCACGATTTGGGTTGTTTATTTTTTGCTAAACAAACAAATAAAGACAGAAAATTTGGGGGGGGGGGGGGATGAATACTTTTTCATAGTTTGTATTGTTAATTTTGCAAACAGGTAATTTTTCTCCTTCACTGATATGCGCTGATGAGACGGCTCTGCTCTCATCAAAAAATATTTGTTGCTGATATTGGAAGTGACCCGGTGTTTCTCGGTGACTGTACTCTGGATACACGGCATTCGAGCTGCAGATCTGTGGCGTGGGAGAGGGACCTGGGCTGGGATTCAACCTATTTTGGGCAGCAATGAGATAAAACAGAAGGATGATCAGATGGAGATTGTCATGGGAGGCGGATCTCCTGTCCAAAAATATGGAGCCAACTAAATGCAATGTTAACTTCTAATTTAAAACCTGCTCAGTGCGCGCTGCTGATTGTCATACACTAGGGGGTGCTCTCTCCCACCAGACACAACCGGCTTTATTAACCAATTGCCGGCCGCTCCACGTACATGTACTGCGGGGCGGCGGCTCCTACAGGTGAAATCAGCTACCTGTACATCATCTCCACCCAGTGCCGATCCTGACCTCCCTGGGGCCCTAAGCAAAATTCTGCTGAGGGGCCCTCTACCTGACCCGTGATCCCGTGAGCTATGTAAACCATTTGCCATTGCCATTGCCACACCTGACACTTCAGCGCTCTCAATACAATCCTCCCTCCTTTAAACAAAACAGTCAAAGAATAAGTACAACAAAATAGAACAGACATGTATACAATATATATATCTTTACATATCTGAGTGTGGATCCCCCACTTACATCAGGGTCCCCAGAGAGCCACCCCTTACATCAGGATCCCCAGAGAGCCCCCCCTTACACCAGGGTCCCCAGAGAGCCCCCCCCCCTTACACCAGGGTCCCCAGAGAGCCCCCCCCCCTTACACCAGGGTCCCCCCCCTTTACACCAGGGTCCCCAGAGAGCCTCCCCTTACACCATTGTCCCCAGAGAGCCTTCCCTTACACCAGGGTCCCCAGAGAGCCTCCCCTTACACCAGGGTCCCCAGAGAGCCTCCCCCTTACACCAGGGTCCACAGAGAGCCTCCCCCTTACACCAGGGTCCCCAGAGAGCCTCCCCTTACACCAGGGTCCCCCGAGCGCCTCCCCCTTACACCAGGGTCCCCAGAGAGCCTCCCCCGTACATCCGGGTCCCCAGAGAGCACCCCCCTTACATCAGGGTCCCCAGAGAGCACCCCCCTTACATCAGGGTCCCCAGAGAGCCTCCCCTTACACCAGGGTCCCCAGAGAGCCTCCCCTTACACCAGGGTCCCCAGAGAGCCTCCCCCTTACACCAGGGTCCCCAGAGAGCCTCCCCCTTACATCAGGGTCCCCAGAGAGCACCCCCCTTACATCAGGGTCCCCAGAGAGCACCCCCCTTACATCAGGGTCCCCAGAGAGCACCCCCCTTACATCAGGGTCCCCAGAGAGCACCCCCTTACATCAGGGTCCCCAGAGAGCACCCCCCTTACATCAGGGTCCCCAGAGAGCACCCCCCTTACATCAGGGTCCCCAGAGAGCCTCCCCTTACACCAGGGTCCCCAGAGAGCCTCCCCTTACACCAGGGTCCCCAGAGAGCCTCCCCTTACACCAGGGTCCCCAGAGAGCCTCCCCCTTACATCAGGGTCCCCAGAGAGCACCCCCCTTACATCAGGGTCCCCAGAGAGCACCCCCCTTACATCAGGGTCCCCAGAGAGCAGCCCCCTACATTAGGGTCCCCAGAGAGCACCCCCCTTACATCAGGGTCCCCAGAGAGCACCCCCCTTACATCAGGGTCCCCAGAGAGCATCCCTATAAAGCCCCTCCTTACATCGGGGTCATTGCCCTTTACATCAGAGTTCCGCCTTGCACTGTAAGGTGGAATCCTGCATACTATGATGTAAAGGGGAACTCTGGGACTGTGGGGAGGACTCTGGTGACCAGAGAAAGAAAACACTAAGATAAGGGGGTTTACTGATAAGGGGGAAACCTTTATATCAGTGCCCCCTTACAATATTGTATTGACCCCCCCTAGACTGGCCTGGCAGTGCTGTCACTGACCTCCTCTCAGGTGCACTGTGCAGGGTTCAGTCAGTCGGCTCCAGCTTGGTGGCTCTGGTTTTATCCCATAGTTTCCTCTCCACAGTCCATACATGTCTGACTTCTCCCATGACCCCCATCCTGGCTGCGCTCCCTCTCTTGACTCAGGGGAGGTCAGAGGCTGCGGATGGGACAGGGGAGGTCAGAGGCTGTGGGGGGAGGGCAACAGGAGAGGTCAGAGGCTGGGGGGGAGGGCAACAGGAGAGGTCAGAGGCTGCGGGGGGGGGGCAACAGGAGAGGTCAGAGGCTGCGGGGGGCAACAGGAGAGGTCAGAGGCTGTGGGAGGCTGTGGGGGGCAACAGGAGAGGTCAGAGGCTGCGAAGGGGGGGGACAGGAGGTCAGAGGCTGCGAAGGGGGGGGCCAGGATGTCAGAGGCTGCGAAGGGGGGGGGACAGGAGGTCAGAGGCTGCGAAGGGGGGGGGGGACAGGAGGTCAGAGGCTGCAAGGGGGGGACTGGAGGTCAGACGCTGCAAGGGGGGGGACAGGAGGTCAGAGGCTGCAAGGGGGGGGGCAGGAGGTCAGAGGCTGCAAGGGGGGGACTGGAGGTCAGACGCTGCAAGGGGGGGGACAGGAGGTCAGACGCTGCAAGGGGGGGGACAGGAGGTCAGAGGCTGCAAGGGGGGGACAGGAGGTCCGAGGCTGCGAGGGGGGCAGGAGGTCAGAGGCTGCGAAGGGGGGGGGGACAGGAGGTCAGAGGCTGCAGGGGGGGACAGGAGGTCCGAGGCTGCGAAGGGGGGGGACAGGAGGTCAGAGGCTGCGAAGGGGGGGCAGGAGGTCAGAGGCTGCAGGGGGGGGGGGACAGGAGGTCCGAGGCTGCGAGGGGGGGGGGGGACAGGAGGTCTGAGGCTGCGAGGGGGGGGGGACAGGAGGTCTGAGGCTGCAAGGGGGGGACAGGAGGTCTGAGGCTGCGAGGGGGGGGACAGGAGGTCTGAGGCTGCGGGGGGGGGGGAAGGAGGTCCGAGGCTGCGAGGGGGGGGGCAGGAGGTCCGAGGCTGCGAAGGGGGTGGGAAAGGAGGTCCGAGGCTGCGAGGGGGGGACAGGAGGTCAGAGGCTGCAGGGGGGGACAGGAGGTCCGAGGCTGCGAGGGGGGGACAGGAGGTCAGAGGCTGCAGGGGGGGGACAGGAGGTCAGAGGCTGCGAGGGGGGGGGGACAGGAGGTCAGAGGCTGCGAGGGGGGGGGGCAGGAGGTCAGAGGCTGCGAAGGGGGGGCAGGAGGTCAGAGGCTGAGGAAGGGGGGGGCAGGAGGTCAGAGGCTTTGAGGGGGGAGGGGGGACAGGAGGTCAGAGGCTGCGAGGGGGAGGGGGCCCAGGAGGTAAGAGGCTGCGAGGGGGAGGGGGCTCAGGAGGTAAGAGGCTGCGGAGGGGACGTTTTATTTTTAAAAATGGCGCCCCTTGGCGCCATCGTGTCACTGGTGCCGCTGCCGCCACTGTGAGGGCAGCGGCGCCTGGAAAAAAGATCGCTGCGGGGCCGACATGCAACTGCGCATGCGCCCGCCTTTCCGAAAATTGCCGAGCAGCGGCAACAGCGCTGGCGCATGCGCAGTTGCATGTCGGGCTACTGCGCATGCGCCAGCGCTGTTGCCGCTGCTCGGCAATTTTCGGAAAGGTGGGTGCATGCGCAGTTGCATGTCGGCCCTGCGGCCATCTTTTTTCAGGCGCCGCTGCCCTCACAGTGGCGGCAGCGGCCCCAGGGGCCCCCGAGCAGAGCCGAACCGCCGCGGGGCCCTACGCAGCTTGTGTAGTCCGCGTATAGGGCGGATCGGCTCTGTCTCCACCTACGGGGTTTGCAGCGCGACCAGCTCCCACGGTGATTGGACACAGTGGGAGCCAATCAACAACGTCCTCCGGGACCGATCGTTCCCGACCAGAGGCAGAACGGCGGTAAACAAGGCAGGTCGCCGTTCTGTGACGAGGGAAGACAGAGATCCTGTGTTTCTGCTTAGCGGATCTCTGTCTTCCAACAGTTCAAGCACCTCCCCCCCACACAGTTAGAAAGCCACTCCCTAGGGACACATTTAACCCTTTGATCGCCCCCTGATGTTAACCCCTCCCCTGCCAGTGTCATTAGATTGTAAGCTCTAATGAGCAGGGCCCTCTGATTGCTCTTGTACCAAATTGTAATGTAACTGTAGTGTCTGCCTTCATTTTGTTAAGCGCTGCGCAAACTGTTGGCGCTATATAAATCCTGTATAATAATTAGTACAGTGACAGTGCATATTTTTTTAGCACTGATCACTGTATTGGTGCCACTGGTCCCCAAAAAGTGTCACTTATGCCGCGTACACACGTGCGGACTTTTGCCGGCGGACTTAGTCCAGCGGACAATCCGCCGGACTTTCCGAGCGTGCGGACTTGCCCACACACGCGCGGACTTCTCCGGCGGACAATCCGCCGGCCAAAGTCCGCGGGACTTTTGAAAATGAACGGACTTGCCCACACACGGAGCAGTCCGTTCATTTAGAACGTAACTTCAGGTTACGTAGCTAGCGTAGGCAGTAAATGCCGCCTCGCTGTCTCCGTAACCTGGCATGGATTTAAAGGGACTCCCCACGCTGAAAAATGGCGTGGGGGTTCCCCCCAAATCCTCCTCAGACCCTTATCCGAACACGCAGCCCAGCCGGCCAGGAAAGGGGTGGGGACGAGCGAGCCCCCCCCCCCTCCTGAGCCGTACCAGGCCGCGTCCCCTCAACATGGGTGGTGCCCTGGGGAAAGGGGGGCCCCCCCCACCCCAAAGCACCTTGTCCCCATGTTGATGAGGACAAGGGCCTCTTCCCGACAACCCTGGCCGTTGGTTGTCGGGGTCTGCGGGCGGGGGGGCTTATCGGAATCTGGGAGCCCCCTTTTATAAGGGGGCCCTCAGATCCCGGCCCCCCACCCTATGTGAATGAGTATGGGGTACGATGTACCCCTACCCATTCACCTAAGGTGTAAAATGTAAAGTAAAAAAACACACACACTTTTGAAAAAATATTTTATTGCACTGCTCCGGGGGTCTTCTTCCGTCTTGGGGGTCTTCTCGCCGGACTCCTCCGCCATTTACCAAGCTCTTTTACCGAGCGGAGAAGTCCGGCTACCTTCTTCGTCGCCGCCGCCGCCGTCTGGGGGTCTCGATCCGCCTTCGGGGGTCTTCCGGGGGTCTCTTCTGTTCTTGCGGCGGTCGTCGTCTTCCGCGCCGCCGGCGCCTTCTTCTTCTTGTTCTTCTTCTTGTAAAGGGGATTCCCTTTAAATCCATGCCAGGTCACGGAGCTAGCGCGGCGGCATTTACTGCCTACGCTAGCTACGCAACCTGAAGTCACGTGCTAAATGAACGGACTTGCCGATGAGCGGCAAGTCCGTTCATTTTCAAAAGTCCCGCGGACTAGCCTACTAACGGCGGGATTGTCCGCTGGACTGCCAAGTCCAGCGGATAATTTTAAAACCAAACTTAAAACTTTGGTCCGCCGGACTTTGGCGCCAAAAAGTCCGCCGGCGCCCCACACACGAGGGGATTGTCCGCTGGACTTGAGTCCAGAGGATAATCCCGCGGGATAGTCCCTTCGTGTGTACGCGGCATTAGGGTCTGATTTGTCGGCCGCAATATCGCAGTCCTGCTAAAAATTGCTGATCACCGCCATTACTAGTAAAATAATAAAAATTTCAGAAATCTATCCCATTGTTTGTAGACGTGATAACTTTTGCGCAAACCAATCAATATACGCTTATTGGGATTTTTCTTTTTTTACCAAAAATATGTAGCAGAATATATATTGGCCTAAATTGATGAAGAAATTCGATTTTTTTTTTTTTAAATGTATTGGTTACCCCCAATGTGCTATAAACAAAAAAAAAGAGCCGCAATTTTGAAAAAAATAAAAAAAAAATTATTTTTTTCAAAAATTGTTGCTCTTTTTTTGTTTATAGAGCAAAAACTAAAAACCACAGAGGTGATCAAATACCACCAAAATAAAGCTCTATTTGTGGGGGGAAAAATACATCAATTGTATTTGTGTACAGTGTCGCACGACCGTGCAATTGTCAGTTAAAATAACGCAGTGCCCTATCATAAAAAAATGGCCTGGTCATTAAGAGGGGGGGGGGTAAATCTTCTGGAGCTGAAGTGGTTAACAAAGGTCAGAGCGTAATGAGAAGCAAAAACACTGAAGGACTATTGTGGTTCAGCTATACACAGTGGGGTGTTTTCTCTTTCGAATACGGCTTTATGCCTTGACACATCTATTATTTTTTTTTTATTTTTTTTTTATTATTATTATATATTTTTTTTACATTATCGGTATTTTTTTTTTATTATAATTTTTTTTTTTTTTTTTACAATTTTTTTTTTTTTTTATCTATTATTTTTTTTTTTTATTTGTGGTTGAACTGGATGGACTTGTGTCTTTTTTCAACCTACCTAACTATGTAACACCTCCTCATACCCAGATCTGGACAGTATGGTCACCTGCTGGCACCATCCACAGGCAGCTTAATGCCGCGTACACACGGTCGGAATTCTCGTCGGAAAAAGCTCTGATGGTTTTCCCGTCGGAATTCCGATGGAATTTCGCTCAAACTGTCTTGCCTACACACGATCACACCAAATCCCGACGGTCAGTAACACAGCGGCACAAAACACGTTCGACAGCACTATAAAAGGGAAGTTTAATGCTTCTGAGCATGCGTCGAATTGTTTCCGAGCATGCGTCGGAATTTTGCGTGTCAGAATTGCATACACACGATCGGAAAATCCAATAGAAAGGTTTTCCGTCGGAAAAATTGAGAACAGGTTCTCAATCCAAAGTCCGTCGGAAATTCCGACAGAAAAAGACCGATGGGCGTACACACGGTCGAAAAATCCGATGAAAAGCTCCCATCGGACTGTTTCCAACGGAAATTCCGACCGTGTGTACGCGACATAACTCTTCAATAAGACACAGAAGTTAAATCCAACACAATTTTACTTCAAGTGGTTGTAGAGGTAAAAGTTTACCCCCTTCCTGACCAGAGCACCTTTTGCGATTCGGCACTGCGTCGCTTTAACTGACAATTGCGCGGTCGTGCGACGTGGATCCCAAGCAAAATTGACGTCCTTTCTTTCACACAAACAGAGCTTTCTTTTGGTGGTATTTGATCACCTCTGCGTTTTTTTTTGCGCTATTAGCAAAAAAAGAGCGTACATTTTTTAAAAAAAAGCAATATTTTTTACTTTTTGCTATAATAAATATCCCCCAAAAATATATAAAAAAAAATGAATTTTTTCCTCAGTTTTGGCCGATACGTATTCTTCTACATATTTTTGGTAAAAAAAAAAATCGCAATAAGTGTATATTGATTGATTTGCGCAAAAGTTATAGCGTCTACAAAATAGGGGATACATTTTGATTAATAATATTTTTTTTACTAGTAATGGCGGCGATCAGCAATTTTTTTTATCGGGATACTGATCCCGATGACAGGGAGCAATGATCTCTGTCATGTCACAAGGCAGAACAGGGAAATGCCTTGTTTACATAAAAGGAAGGGGAAGAGGGGTAACAAACCCGGGACTTTAACAGTGTTCAGTACAAAGACAAGGTAAAGTCTTCTCCTTCCTTTTATCATAAAATATGTTGGGATGTGGTGCTCCTTTTTGATCTATCTGCCTTAGTTTTCATTTTTGGCCTTGTTTACATCTCCCCGTTCTGCCTCTCCATCTCTCAATCGTGGGCCGCCAGTGAACATCGAGTTTGCGGGACCCGCGGGCACGCTCGACGGGCGCACGAGCATCCACAAGGTGGCAAATTCAAAAGGGACGTACAGGTACGCCCATTTGCCTGTACGATCCATTCTGCCGACGTATATGTGTGTGGCGGTCGGCAAGTGGTTAATGCATTCTCTGCTTCCCCAAAACTCATCACTTGATCCAGTGATGTGCACATCCACAGCAGCTCTTCTCCTTTCCCGTGGCTCTCACAGGATTGGCTGAGAGCAGCCGGAGCCATTGGCTGTCAGTCGAAATCTATGAGCAGAGAGCAGGGGGCGGGGCTGAGCCGAATGGAAAAACAAAACAAAAAACAACTAAAACCAATGAATGAAGTACAAGGTACGGTACTGTTGGAAACGCATCTGCTCCATGTCAAAAGGACGCGGAGCTCTACGGAAAACCGAAGCACATAAAAAAGTAGACTGTGCCGGAGAGATGACATATGTACGGGGCGCTGGGAAATAGTCATCAAAAAATTTAAAGAAAAGCGGCAAAAAAATATATAATTTTATTAATGAATAATGCACGTTGAATAATTAGGAAAAGATCCTGCACCATCTAAAATGACAAAATCTAAAAGCGCCTAGACGCCATGCGTGCGTACATACTCCCACATATCATGTATAGACGCCATGCGTGCGTACATACTCCCACATATCATGTGTAGACGCCATGCGTGCGTAATACTCCCACATATCATGTGTAGACGCCATGCGTGTGTACATACTCCCACATATCATGTGTAGACGCCATGCGTGCGTACATACTCCCACATATCATGTGTAGACGCCATGCGTGCGTACATACTCCCACATATCATGTGTAGACGCCATGCGTGCGTAATACTCCCACATATCATGTGTAGACGCCATGCGTGTGTACATACTCCCACATATCATGTGTAGACGCCATGCGTGCGTACATACTCCCACATATCATGTGTAGACGCCATGCGTGCATACATACTCCCACATATCATGTATAGACGCCATGCGTGCGTACATACTCCCACATATCACGTGTAGACGCCATGCGTGCGTACATACTCCCACATATCATGTGTAGACGCCATGCGTGCGTACATACTCCCACATATCATGTGTAGACGCCATGTGTGCGTACATACTCCCACATATCATGTGTAGATGTGTAGACGCCATGTGTGTGTACATACTCCCACATATCATGTGTAGACGCCATGTGTGTGTACATACTCCCACATATCATGTGTAGATGCCATGCGTGCGTACATACTCCCACATATCATGTGTAGATGCCATGCGTGCGTACATACTCCCACATATCATGTGTAGACGCCATGTGTGTGTACATACTCCCACATATCATGTGTAGACGCCATGCGTGCGTAATACTCCCACATATCATGTGTAGACGCCATGCGTGAGTACATACTCCCACATATCATGTGTAGACGCCATGCGTGCGTAATACTCCCACATATCATGTGTAGACGCCATGCGTGTGTACATACTCCCACATATCATGTGTAGACGCCATGCGTGCGTACATACTCCCACATATCATGTGTAGACGCCATGCGTGTGTACATACTCCCACATATCATGTGTAGACGCCATGCGTGCGTACATACTCCCACATATCATGTGTAGACGCCATGCGTGCGTACATACTCCCACATATCATGTGTAGACGCCATGTGTGTGTACATACTCCCACATATCATTTGTAGACGCCATGCGTGCGTACATACTCCCACATATCATGTGTAGACGCCATGTGTGTGTACATACTCCCACATATCATGTGTAGATGCCATGCGTGCGTACATACTCCCACATATCATGTGTAGACGCCATGTGTGTGTACATACTCCCACATATCATGTGTAGACGCCATGCGTGCGTAATACTCCCACATATCATGTGTAGACGCCATGCGTGTGTACATACTCCCACATATCATGTGTAGACGCCATGCGTGTGTACATACTCCCACATATCATGTGTAGACGCCATGCGTGCGTAATACTCCCACATATCATGTGTAGACGCCATGTGTGTGTACATACTCCCACATATCATGTGTAGACGCCATGCGTGTGTACATACTCCCACATATCATGTGTAGACGCCATGTGTGTGTACATACTCCCACATATCACGTGTAGACGCCATGCGTGCGTACATACTCCCACATATCATGTGTAGACGCCATGCGTGCGTACATACTCCCACATATCATGTGTAGACGCCATGTGTGTGTACATACTCCCACATATCATGTGTAGACGCCATGCGTGCGTACATACTCCCACATATCAAGTGTAGACGCCATGTGTGTGTACATACTCCCACATATCATGTGTAGACGCCATGCGTGTGTACATACTCCCACATATCATGTGTAGACGCCATGCGTGCGTAATACTCCCACATATCATGTGTAGACGCCATGTGTGTGTACATACTCCCACATATCATGTGTAGACGCCATGCGTGCGTACATACTCCCACATATCATGTGTAGACGCCATGCGTGTGTACATACTCCCACATATCATGTGTAGACGCCATGCGTGCGTACATACTCCCACATATCATGTGTAGACGCCATGCGTGCGTACATACTCCCACATATCATGTGTAGACGCCATGCGTGTGTACATACTCCCACATATCATGTGTAGACGCCATGCGTGCGTACATACTCCCACATATCATGTGTAGACGCCATGCGTGCGTACATACTCCCACATATCATGTGTAGACGCCATGCGTGCGTTCATACTCCCACATATCATGTGTAGACGCCATGCGCGCGTACATACTCCCACATATCATGTGTAGACGCCATGCGTGCGTACATACTCCCACATATCATGTGTAGACGCCATGCGTGCGTTCATACTCCCACATATCATGTGTAGACGCCATGCGTGCGTACATACTCCCACATATCATGTGTAGACGCCATGCGTGCGTACATACTCCCACATATCATGTGTAGACGCCATGTGTGTGTACATACTCCCACATATCATGTGTAGACGCCATGCGTGCGTACATACTCCCACATATCATGTGTAGACGCCATGTGTGTGTACATACTCCCACATATCATGTGTAGATGCCATGCGTGCGTACATACTCCCACATATCATGTGTAGACGCCATGTGTGTGTACATACTCCCACATATCATGTGTAGACGCCATGCGTGCGTAATACTCCCACATATCATGTGTAGACGCCATGCGTGTGTACATACTCCCACATATCATGTGTAGACGCCATGCGTGCGTACATACTCCCACATATCATGTGTAGACGCCATGCGTGCGTACATACTCCCACATATCATGTATAGACGCCATGCGTGCGTACATACTCCCACATATCATGTGTAGACGCCATGCGTGCGTACATACTCCCACATATCATGTGTAGACGCCATGCGTGCGTACATACTCCCACATATCATGTGTAGACGCCATGCGTGCGTACATACTCCCACATATCATGTGTAGACGCCATGCGTGCGTACATACTCCCACATATCATGTGTAGACGCCATGCGTGCATACATACTCCCACATATCATGTGTAGACGACATGCGTGTGTACATACTCCCACAAATCATGTATAGATGCCATGCATGCGTACCTACTCCCACATATCATGTATAGATGCCATGCGTGCGTACATACTCCAACATATCACGTGTAGACGCCATGTGTGTATACATACTCCCACATATCATGTGTAGACATCATGCGTGCGTACATACTCCCACACATCTTGTGTAGACGTCATGGGTGTGTACATACTCCCACATATCATGTGTAGATGCCATGCGTGCGTACATACTCCCACATATCATGTGTAGACGTCATGCGTGCGTACATACTCCCACACATCTTGTGTAGACGCCATGCGTGCGTACATACTCCCACACATCTTGTGTAGACGCCATGCGTGCTTTCATATTCCCACATATATCATGTGTAGATGCCATGCGTGCGTACATACTCCCACATATCATGTGTAGATGCCATGCGTGCGTACATACTCCCACATATCATGTGTAGACGCCATGCGTGCGTACATACTCCCACATATCATGTATAGGTGCTATGCGCGCGTACATACTCCCACATATGTGTAGACGCCATGCGTGCGTTCATAATCCCACATATAATGTATAGATGCCATGCGTGCGTTCATAATCCCACATATCATGTATAGATGCCATGTGTGCGTACATACTCCCACATATGTGTAGACGCCATGCGTGCGTACATACTCCCACATATCATATCATGTGTAGACGCCATGCGTGCGTACATACTCCCACATATCATGTGTAGACGCCATGCGTGCGTACATACTCCCACATATCATGTGTAGACGCCATGCGTGCGTACATACTCCCACATATCATTTCATGTGTAGACGTCATGCGTGCGTACATACTCCCACATATCATTTCATTTGTAGACGCCTAGCGTGTGTACATACTCCCACATATAATATCACGTGTAGACGCCATGTGTGCATACATACTCCCACATATCATGTGTAGACGCCATGCGTGCGTACATTCTACCACATATCATGTGTAGATGCCATGCGTGCGTACATACTCCCACATATCATGTATAGACGCCATGCGTGCGTACATACTCCCACATATCATGTGTAGACGCCATGCGTGCATACGTACTCCCACATATCATTTCATGTGTAGACGCCATGCGTGCGTACATACTCCCACATATAATATCACGTGTAGACGCCATGCGTGCGTACATACTCCCACATATAATATCACGTGTAGACGCCATGCGTGCGTACATACTCCCACATATCATGTGTAGACGCCATGCGTGCGTACATACTCCCACATTTCATGTGTAGACGTCATGCGTGCGTACATACTCCCACATATCATGTGTAGACGCCATGCGTGCGTACATACTCCCACATATCATGTGTAGACGCCATGCGTGCGTACATACTCCCACATATCATGTGTAGACGCCATGCGTGCGTACATACTCCCGCATTTCATGTGTAGACGTCATGCGTGCGTACATACTCCCACACATCATGTGTAGACGCCATGCGTGCGTACATACTCCCACATATCATGTGTAGACGCCATGCGTGCGTACATACTCCCACATATCATGTATAGACGCCATGCGTGCGTACATACTCCCACATATCATGTATAGATGCCATGCGTGCGTACATACTCCCACATATGTTTAGACGCCATGCATGCGTACAAACTCCCACATATCATGTATAGACGCCATGCGTGCGTACATACTCCCACATATCATGTATAGATGCCATGCGTGCATACATACTCCCACATATGTTTAGACGCCATGCATGCGTACAAACTCCCACATATCATGTGTAGACGCCATGCGGGTGTACATACTCCCACACATCTTGTGTAGACGCCATGAGTGCGTACATACTCCCACATATCATGTGTAGACGCCATGCGTGCGTACATACTCCCACATATCATGTGTAGACGCCATGCGTGCGTACATACTCCCACATATCATGTGTAGACGCCATGCGTGCGTACATACTCCCACATTTCATGTGTAGACCCCATGCGTGCGTACATACTCCCACATTTCATGTGTAGACATCATGCGTGCGTACATACTCCCACACATCTTGTGTAGACGTCATGGGTGCGTACATACTCCCACATATCATGTGTAGATGCCATGCGTGCGTACATACTCCCACATATCATGTGTAGACGTCATGCGTGCATACATACTCCCACACATCTTGTGTAGACGCCATGCGTGCGTACATACTCCCACATATCATGTGTAGATGCCATGCGTGCGTTCATACTCCCACACATCATGTGTAGACGCCATGCGTGCTTTCATATTCCCACATATATCATGTGTAGATGCCATGCGTGCGTACATACTCCCACATATCATGTGTAGACGCCATGCGTGCGTACATACTCCCACATATCATGTGTAGACGCCATGCGCGCGTACATACTCCCACATATTATGTGTAGACGCCATGCGTGCGTACATACTCCCACATATCATGTATAGGTGCTATGCGCGCGTACATACTCCCACATATGTGTAGACGCCATGCGTGCGTTCATAATCCCACATATAATGTATAGATGCCATGCGTGCGTTCATAATCCCACATATCATGTATAGATGCCATGTGTGCGTACATACTCCCACATATGTGTAGACGCCATGCGTGCGTACATACTCCCACATATCATGTGTAGACGCCATGCGTGCGTACATACTCCCACATATCATGTGTAGACGCCATGCGTGCGTTCATACTCCCACATATCATGTGTAGACGCCATGCGTGCGTACATACTCCCACATATCATATCATGTGTAGACGCCATGCGTGCGTACATACTCCCACATATCATGTGTAGACGCCATGCGTGTGTACATACTCCCACATATCATGTATAGACGCCATGCGTGCGTACATACTCCCACATATCATGTATAGATGCCATGCGTGCATACATACTCCCACATATGTTTAGACGCCATGCATGCGTACAAACTCCCACATATCATGTGTAGACGCCATGCGGGTGTACATACTCCCACACATCTTGTGTAGACGCCATGAGTGCGTACATACTCCCACATATCATGTGTAGACGCCATGCGTGCGTACATACTCCCACATATCATGTGTAGACGCCATGCGTGCGTACATACTCCCACATATCATGTGTAGACGCCATGCGTGCGTACATACTCCCACATTTCATGTGTAGACCCCATGCGTGCGTACATACTCCCACATTTCATGTGTAGACATCATGCGTGCGTACATACTCCCACACATCTTGTGTAGACGTCATGGGTGCGTACATACTCCCACATATCATGTGTAGATGCCATGCGTGCGTACATACTCCCACATATCATGTGTAGACGTCATGCGTGCATACATACTCCCACACATCTTGTCTAGACGCCATGCGTGCGTACATACTCCCACACATCTTGTGTAGACGCCATGCGTGCTTTCATATTCCCACATATATCATGTGTAGATGCCATGCGTGCGTACATACTCCCACATATCATGTGTAGACGCCATGCGTGCGTACATACTCCCACATATCATGTGTAGACGCCATGCGCGCGTACATACTCCCACATATCATGTATAGGTGCTATGCGCGCGTACATACTCCCACATATGTGTAGACGCCATGCGTGCGTTCATAATCCCACATATAATGTATAGATGCCATGCGTGCGTTCATAATCCCACATATCATGTATAGATGCCATGTGTGCGTACATACTCCCACATATGTGTAGACGCCATGCGTGCGTACATACTCCCACATATCATGTGTAGACGCCATGCGTGCGTACATACTCCCACATATCATGTGTAGACGCCATGCGTGCGTACATACTCCCACATATCATATCATGTGTAGACGCCATGCGTGCGTACATACTCCCACATATCATGTGTAGACGCCATGCGTGCGTACATACTCCCACATATCATGTGTAGACGCCATGCGTGCGTACATACTCCCACATATCATGTGTAGACGCCATGCGTGCGTACATACTCCCACATATCATGTGTAGACGCCATGCGTGCGTACATACTCCCACATATCATTTCATGTGTAGACGTCATGCGTGCGTACATACTCCCACATATCATTTCATTTGTAGACGCCATGCGTGTGTACATACTCCCACATATAATATCACGTGTAGACTCCATGTGTGCGTACATACCCCCACATATCATGTGTAGACGCCATGCGTGCGTACATACTCCCACATATCATGTATAGACGCCATGCGTGCGTACATACTCCCACATATCATTTCATTTGTAGACGCCATGCGTGTGTACATACTCCCACATATCATTTCATGTGTAGACGCCATGCGTGCGTACATACTCCCACATATAATATCACGTGTAGACGCCATGCGTGCGTACATACTCCCGCATATAATATCACGTGTAGACGCCATGCGTGCGTACATACTCCCACATATCATGTGTAGACGCCATGCGTGCGTACATACTCCCACATTTCATGTGTAGACGTCATGCGTGCGTACATACTTCCACATATCATGTGTAGACGCCATGTGTGCGTACATACTTCCACATATCATGTGTAGACGCCATGCGTGCGTACATACTCCCACATATCATGTGTAGACGCCATGCGTGCGTACATACTCCCACATATCATGTGTAGATGC
This sequence comes from Lithobates sylvaticus, assembly GCA_028564925.1. Lineage (NCBI taxonomy): Eukaryota > Metazoa > Chordata > Amphibia > Anura > Ranidae > Lithobates > Lithobates sylvaticus. The sequence continues at coordinate 609,356,344 of CM053029.1, forward strand.
CATGCGTGCGTACATACTCCCACATATCATGTGTAGACGCCATGCGTGCGTACATACTCCCACATATCGTGTGTAGATGCCATGCATGCGTACATACTCCCACATATCATGTGTAGATGCCATGCGTGTGTACATACTCCCACATATCGTGTGTAGATGCCATGCATGCGTACATACTCCCACATATCATGTGTAGACGCCATGCGTGTGTACATACTCCCACATATCATGTGTAGACGCCATGCCTGCGTTCATACTCCCACATATCATGTGTAGACGCCATGCGTGCGTACATACTCCCACATATCATGTGTAGACGCCATGCGTGCGTACATACTCCCACATATCATGTGTAGACGCCATGCGTGCGTACATACTCCCACATATCATGTGTAGACGCCATGCGTGCGTACATACTCCCACATATCATGTGTAGACGCCATGCGTGCGTACATACTCCCACATATCGTGTGTAGATGCCATGCATGCGTACATACTCCCACATATCATGTGTAGATGCCATGCGTGTGTACATACTCCCACATATCGTGTGTAGATGCCATGCATGCGTACATACTCCCACATATCATGTGTAGACGCCATGCGTGTGTACATACTCCCACATATCATGTGTAGACGCCATGCCTGCGTTCATACTCCCACATATCATGTGTAGACGCCATGCGTGTGTACATACTCCCACATATCATGTGTAGACGCCATGCGTGTGTACATACTCCCACATATCATGTGTAGACGCCATGCGTGTGTACATACTCCCACATATAATTAAAAAAAACATTGCAATGGAGAGGTGAGTGACACAACTCGATGGCTGATATGGCGTGGATCTGATCGTTGGGAGGTTTGGGGGGTCCGGGGGGAACATTCACCGGTAAATGGCGCAGTGAATGGAGCGACTTACAGACACACGTGTGTTGCGCTGTCTCCTCGTGGGAATTGGCGGGTTGCCACAAGAAGATCGTATGTAAAGAAAGACGGGATTTCTACTTCACTGGCAGTACGTCTATGCAGCTCCCCTATCCACTCCTGGACATGTCATCACCAGTTGGGCTCTCCTGAGCAAAAACAAGAAAGTGTGGCGTGTGCAACAGATATAATTGGATGTTTTTTTATTGTGCTGAATATTGGCCATTGTTTAAAATAGAAGAAGAGGTCAGAGGTCAGTAGTAAGTGATGCAGAGTTCAGGGGTCAGTAGTGAGTGATGCAGAGTTCAGAGGTCAGTAGTAAGTGGTGCAGAGTTCAGAGGTCAGTAGTGAGTGATGTAGAGGTCAGTAGTAAGTGGTGCAGAGTTTAGGGGTCAGTAGTAAGTGGCGCAGAGGTCAGTAGTAAGTGGTGCAGAGTTCAGAGGTTAGTTGTAACTAATGCAGCATTCAGAGGTCAGTAATGAGTGATGCAGAGTTCAGAGGTCAGTAGTGAGTGATGCAGAGTTCAGGGGTCAGTAGTAAGTGGTGAAGAGTTCAGGGGTCAGTACTAAGTGGTGAAGAGTTCAGGGGTCAGTAGTAAGTGGTGCAGAGGTCAGTAGTAAGTGGTGCAGAGTTCAGAGGTCGGTAGTGAGTGATGTAGAGGTCAGTAGTAAGTGAAGCAGAGGTCAGTAGTAAGTGGTGCAGAGTTTAGGGGTCAGTAGTAAGTGGTGCAGAGGTCAGTAGTGAGTGGGGCAGAGGTCAGTAGTAAGTGAGGCAGAGGTCGGAGGTCAGTAGTAAGTGAGGCAGAGTTCAGAGGTCAGTAGTGGTGCAGAGTTTAGAGGTCAGTAGTGAGTGATGCAGAGTTCAGGGGTCAGTAGTAAGTGGTGCAGAGGTCAGTAGTAAGTGATGCAGAGGTCAGTAGTGAGTGATGCAGAGTTCAGGGGTCAGTAGTAAGTGGTGCAGAGTTCAGAGGTCAGAAGTAAGTGATGCAGAGTTCAGAGGTCAGAAGTGATGCAGAGATCAGAGGTCGGTAGTAAGTGATGCAGAGTTCAGAGGTCAGAAGTAAGTGATGCAGAGTTCAGAGGTCAGTAGTAAGTGATGCAGAGTTCAGGGGTCAGTAGTAAGTGATGCAGAGTTCAGAGGTCAGTAGTGAGTGGGGCAGAGGTCAGTAGTAAGTTAGGCAGAGGTCAGTTGTAAGTGAGGCAGAGTTCAGAGGTCAGTAGTGATGCAGAGGTCAGTAGTGATGCAGAGTTCAGAGGTCAGTAGTGAGTGGTGCAGAGTTTAGGGGTCAGTAGTAAGTGGTGCAGAGTTCGGAGGTCAGTAGTAAGTGGTGCAGAGGTCAGTAGTGAGTTATGCAGAGTTCAGGGGTCAGTAGTAAGTGGTGCAGAGATTTTGGAGGTCAGTAGTAAGTGGTGCAGAGATCAGAGGTCAGTAGTAAGTGATGCAGAGTTCAGAGGTCAGCAGTAAGTGGTGCAGAGGTCAGTAGTAAGTGGTGCAGAAGTCAGTAGTAAGTGGTGCAGAGTTCAGAGGTCAGTAGTAAGTGATGCAGAGTTCAGAGGTCAGCAGTAAGTGGTGCAGAGGTCAGTAGTAAGTGGTGCAGAGTTCAGAGGTCAGTAGTAAGTGGTGCAGAGTTCAGAGGTCAGTAGTGAGTGATGTAGAGGTCAGTAGTAAGTGGTGCAGATGTCAGCAGTAAGTGGTGCAGAGATCAGAGGTCAGTAGTAAGTGATGCAGAGTTCAGAGTTCAGTAGTAAGTGATGCAGAGTTCAGAGGTCAGTAGTAAGTGGTGAAGAGTTCAGAGGTCAGTAGTAAGTGGTGCAGAGGTCAGTAGTAAGTGGTGCAGAGTTCAGAGGTCAGTAGTAAGTGGTGCAGAGTTCAGAGGTCAGCAGTGAGTGATGTAGAGGTCAGTAGTAAGTGAAGCAGAGGTCAGTAGTAAGTGGTGCAGAGTTTAGGGGTCAGTAGTAAGTGGTGCAGAGGTCAGAGGTCAGTAGTAAGTGGTGCAGAGTTCAGAGGTTAGTAGTAACTAATGCAGCATTCAGAGGTCAGTAGTGAGTGATGCAGAGTTCAGGGGTCAGTAGTGAGTAATGCAGAGTTCAGGGGTCAGTAGTAAGTGGTGAAGAGTTCAGGGGTCAGTAGTGAGTGATGTAGAGGTCAGTAGTGAGTGGTGCAGAGGTCAGAGGTCAGTAGTAAGTGATGCAGAGTTCAGAGGTCAGTAGTAAGTGATGCAGAGTTCAGAGGTCAGTAGTGAGTGATGCAGAGTTCAGGGGTCAGTAGTAAGTGGTGCAGAGTTTGGAGGTCAGTAGTAAGTGGTGCAGATGTCAGAAGTAAGTGATGCAGAGTTCAGAGGTCAGAAGTGATGCAGAGATCAGAGGTCGGTAGTAAGTGATGCAGAGTTCAGAGGTCAGAAGTAAGTGATGCAGAGTTCAGAGGTCAGTAGTAAGTGATGCAGAGTTCAGAGGTCCGTAGTAAGTGGTGCAGAGTTCAGGGGTCAGTAGTAAGTGATGCAGAGTTCAAAGGTCAGTAGTGAGTGGGGCAGAGGTCAGTAGTAAGTTAGGCAGAGGTCAGAGGTCAGTTGTAAGTGAGGCAGAGTTCAGAGGTCAGTAGTGATGCAGAGTTCAGAGGTCAGTAGTGAGTGATGCAGAGTTTAGGGGTCAGTAGTAAGTGGTGCAGAGTTCGGAGGTCAGTAGTAAGTGGTGCAGATGTCAGTAGTAAGTGGTGCCGAGGTCAGAGGTCAGTAGTGAGTGATGCAGAGTTCAGGGGTCAGTAGTGAGTGGTGCAGAGTTCGGAGGTCAGTAGTAAGTGGTGCAGAGATCAGAGGTCAGTAGTAAGTGATGCAGAGTTCAGAGGTCAGTAGTAAGTGATGCAGAGTTCAGAGGTCAGCAGTAAGTGGTGCAGAGGTCAGTAGTAAGTGGTGCAGAGGTCAGTAGTAAGTGGTGCAGAGTTCAGAGGTCAGTAGTAAGTGGTGCAGAGTTCAGAGGTCAGTAGTGAGTGATGTAGAGGTCAGTAGTAAGTGGTGCAAATGTCAGCAGTAAGTGGTGCAGAGATCAGAGGTCAGTAGTAAGTGATGCAGAGTTCAGAGGTCAGTAGTAAGTGATGCAGAGTTCAGAGGTCAGTAGTAAGTGGTGAAGAGTTCAGAGGTCAGTAGTAAGTGGTGCAGAGGTCAGTAGTAAGTGGTGCAGAGTTCAGAGGTCAGTAGTAAGCGGTGCAGAGTTCAGAGGTCAGTAGTAAGTGAAGCAGAGGTCAGTAGTAAGTGGTGCAGAGTTTAGGGGTCAGTAGTAAGTGGTGCAGAGGTCAGAGGTCAGTAGTAAGTGGTGCAGAGTTCAGAGGTTAGTAGTAACTAATGCAGCATTCAGAGGTCAGTAGTGAGTGATGCAGAGTTCAGGGGTCATTAGTGAGTAATGCAGAGTTCAGGGGTCAGTAGTAAGTGGTGAAGAGTTCAGGGGTCAGTAGTGAGTGATGTAGAGGGCAGTAGTGAGTGGTGCAGAGGTCAGAGGTCAGTAGTAAGTGATGCAGAGTTCAGAGGTCAGTAGTAAGTGATGCAGAGTTCAGAGGTCAGTAGTAAGTGATGCAGAGTTCAGAGGTCAGTAGTGAGTGGGGCAGAGGTCAGAGGTCAGTAGTAAGTGATGCAGAGTTCAGAGGTCAGTAGTAAGTGATGCAGAGTTCAGAGGTCAGTAGTAAGTGAGGCAGAGTTCAGAGGTCAGTAGTGATGCAGAGTTCAGAGGTCAATAGTGATGCAGAGTTCAGAGGTCAGTAGTAAGTGATGCAGAGTTCAGAGGTCAGTAGCGAGTGGTGCAGAGTTCAGAGGTCAGTAGCGAGTGGTGCAGAGGTCAAAGTGTACAATTTATTTTTTTCCAAAAAGTGTCACTCTTTTTTTATGAATTACTGAAATAAATGAACTTTTTGATGATATTCAAATTTTATGAGATGCACCTGTAAAAAAGAGAATTTTATGACTGCAGACACGGTTTTTAGCCCAATTTTATACATGCGCTTTGCAAAATTCATCTCTACAATAATGGTCTGGGACCCAAAAAAAAAAAACTCCTATAAAAAGATTTAATAATAACAAGAAGGGATCAGTATAACATGTTTTACCATCTTAGGTCTGTGTAGACTTTCCATGAACGTGGACTTTTTTTAGTCTCATTTTATACATTTTGCATATAAAAACCAAAAATGTTTTTCCCCCAAAATGAATCTCTACAATGATGATTTGGGACTAAAAAAAAAAAAAAATAAGAAGAAAAAATAAATAACAATGACAAAAGGATCAGTATAATGTTTCTCACCCTAGACTTTCAATAAAACTGGACTTGGACTGGATTTTTTAGGATCATTTTATACATACATTTTGCATATGAGAAACAATGTTTTTGCCCAAAAATTAATCTCAATGATGGTCTGGGACTAAAAAACATTAATAATAATAAATAAATAAAAATAACAAAAGGATATACTGATCCTTTTGTTATTTTTATTTATTTTTTATTATAATTTTTTTGGCAACCTAGAGACTTGTGTAATATATAAATACATTTTTTTAAGCTCTACAATGATTGTCTGGGTCCAAAAAAAAGATAATTGGAAACAAAAAAAAAGACAAAATCAGTAAAAAAATGTTTACAACCTAAGACTGCTGTAGCTTTTTCATAAACACGGACTTGATTTTTTTAGTGTCATTTTATACATAAATTATGCATATGAGGAACAACAGTATTGTTTGTTTGTTTTTTGTTTTTTTCAAAAATTTGCCTCTATAAAAAAAAAATAATAATAATTACAAAGGATCAAATGCTTTGTAACCCTAGGCTTGCATAGCCTTTCCATTAACATGGTCCTAAATGTTTCTCTCTTTGCATACATATATTTTGAAAATAAGAAACAATATTGGGTTTTTCCAAAGTAAATCCCTATAATTGAGTCTGGGATACAGAGAAAAAAAAAACTTTTATAAAAAAAAAAAAAATAATAATCACAAAGGACCGATAAAATGTTTTACCACTCTAGGCTTGTATAGTCTCTCCGTGAATGAGGACTCAAATTTTTAGTTTTTTTTTAGTCTTTTTTTTAGTCTTTTTTTATACATACATGTTGCATATGAGAAACAATATAGATTTTTTTTTTTTTTGCAAAATAAATCTTTACAAAAAATAAATAAAAAAATAAATAACAGTGGCAGAGGACCAGTATACATGTTTTGCCACCCTAGGCTTGTGTGGCCTTTCCATGAACAAGGACTTGTAACCTCATTTTATATATAAATTCTGCAAATGAGAAGCCAAATTGTTTTTCCACAATGAATCCCTATAATGATGGTCTGGTACTAAGAAAAAAATCACTCTAAAAAAAGAAATAATAATGACAAAGGATCAGTAAAAATAAAAAAATGTCCTGCAACCCTCGGCTTGTGTAGCCTTTCCATCAATGGGGACATGTCTCATTAGTCTTTTGTTATATATAAAGTCTGGGTTTTTCCAAAATTATTCTCTATAATGATGGTCTAGAACTAAGAAAAAAAAAAACTAAATATTTTTTTTTTTAAATAATGACAAAAGGATCAGTAAAAAAAAAAAAAAAAAAATGTTTTACCACCATACCCTAGTGTAGCCTTTTCATAAAAGTGGATTTGATTTTTTTAAGTCTGATTTTAAACATCAATTCTGCATAAGAAAAAAAAGTATTGTTTTTTCCCCCCCAAAATTAACCTTAAATAAAAAAGAAATAATAATTACAAAGCATCAAATACATGTTTTTATCACCCTTGACATGGAAATGGACTGGAGTTTTCAGTGTCAATTTAAATATGAATTTTGCACTTGAGGAGCAATATAGTCCCCCCCCCCCCCCAACAAAAAAAAAAATTAACCCCTATAAAAAAAAAGAAAATAATGACAAAGGATCATGTAAAAAAAAATGTCCTACAACCCTCGGCTTGTGTAGCCCTTCCATCAATGTGGACTTAACTCATTAGTCTTTTTTTATATATAAAGTCTGCAAGTGAGAAACAGAATTGGGTTTTTCCAAAATGATTCTCTATAATGATGGTCTAGGTAGGACTAAGAAAAAAAAAAAACCTCCTATCATTTTTTTTTTTTTAAATAATGATGAAGGATCAGTAAAAAAAAAAAATGTTTTACCACCACACCCTAGTGTAGCATTTTCATAAAAGTGGATTTGATTTTTTTAGTCTGATTTAATAAATCAATTCTGCATATGAGGAACAATATTGTTTTTTCCCCAAAATTACCGTATATACTCGAGTATAGGCCGACCCGAATATAAGCCGAGGCACCTAATTTTACCACAAACAACTGGGAAAACTTATTGACTCGAGTATAAGCCTAGGGTGAGAAATGCGCAGCTACTGTAAGTGGAAAAGAGGGTCAACGATGCCCATTTGCAGCCTCACTGTGCCCATGCAGATGGACACAGTTGACCTATTTGGGGCCCTGTATCTCAGGGTCACTTAGTGCTAGGAACCCCATCTTTAGATATGTTGTAGTGCTAATTCCACTGGGTTGGAATACAACATTTGGGGTTCCTAGCACCAAGTGTCCCCGAGATATGGGGCCCCAAATTCGGGTCAGAAAATGTCAAGCACTTTTCTGCAGCAGAGAATTACATTTTCCGACCCGAATTTGGGGCCCCGTATCTCGGGGCCACTTTAGTGCTAGGAACCCCATATTTGGATATGTTATAGTGCTAGGTCCACTGGGTTGGCACACCAAATTTGGGACTCCTAGACCCAAGTGGCCCCGAGATACAGGGCCCCAAATTCGGGTCGGAAATTTTTTTTTTTTGCTGCAGAAAAGTGCTTGACTTGAGTATAAGCCGAGGGGGGCACTTTCAGCACAAAAAAATGTGCTGAAAAACTCGGCTTATACTCGAGTATATACGGTAACCTTTTTAAAAAAAAAAAAAGAAATAATAATTACAAAGCATCAAAATACACGTTTTATCACCCTAGGCCTGTGTAGCCTTGACATGGAAATGGACTTGAGTTTTCAGTGTCAATTTAAACATGAATTTTGCATATGAGGAGCAATATAGTCCCAACATAAATTTAACCCCTTTAAAAAAAAGAAATAATAATGTCCATCCGTCCCCCCTAAAATGAATCCCTTAAAAAAAAGAAATAATAATGGATCATATAAAATATTTTACCATTGTAACTAGGCTTGTTTAGCCTCTCCATGATATACTTAATTTTTTTGTCTAATTTTATACATCATTTTTGCAAATGATAAACAATATTGTGTTTTTACAAAATTAATTCCTATAATGATGGTCTGGGACTAAGAAAAAAAAATCTCTCTAAAAAAGAAAAAAAGAATATTAATGACAAAGGACCAGTAAAATGTTTTACCACCCTAGGCTTGTATAGTCTCTCCGTGAATGTGGACTCGATTTTTTTAGTCTCTATGTTGCATATGAGAAACAATATTGTTTTTTTTTTTGCAAAAAAAATCTTTACAATGATGGTCCGCAACTAAGAAAAAAAAAAAAAAACAGTGGCAGAGGACCAGTATACATGTTTTCCTGACAGACTCCATGGCAGCCTACGTGTGGGTTAACCCCGCCTCCTCTCCAATGCTATAGGACCCCTTTCAAATAAAAGAGCACTCACCCCATGATGCTACGTTCCTTTTTTGTCCTCCTCCAATGGACCATATTTATATTCTACGGGCGTCAGGTCGGTGGACGTGAGAAAATGTCGGCATACCTTGCGGTGCAGCTCAAGTTCCCAGCCATGGGCGGGCAAGTAGCTTAAGAGGCCCGTTGGTACCCTAGTGGTGTGGGGTGGTTGCCTCTGGATGCCTGACGGTCGAAAGATTGGACCTGGGACGCTCGATGGCTGGCAAAGGTCGGATTTCCTTACATATTTTCTCCATGGCAGTCGCCTCTTAGTTGTATGTGTTGTGTGTGTATTTCCCTGTCATGCAGAGCGTTTCCCTCATGGCGGCTGGAGCGCTTCTGCGTTCAACAGGTTCATAAAGCACGGAAAGTTCAAAAAGGAGACGTTATTAACCATCCAACAAGCCGTCCAACCCGGGGATTGGATGATCTCTATCGATTTAAAGGACGCCTATTTTCACGTTCCAATAGAGAAAGAGTTTTTCAAATTTCTAAGGTTCCAAATCGGGTTAGAACATCTACAATTCATTTGCCTCCCATTTGGACTGACTACGTCACCCCGAGTTTTCTCAAAGGTACTGCTGGCGGTAGTGGCCCTGGTCAGGCTAAACGGCATACGTCTCTACCACTACTTAGACAACCTCTTAGTGTTGTCCCAGGACAGAGAGCAGTTATTGCTCCACAGGGAACAGGTGACTTCCATATTGTCCAGCTTCGGATGGCTCCTGAACATAGAAAAAAGCCATCTGGTCCCATCTCAGCATCTGATATATCTAGGGGCCCAGTTCGATACAGTGAGAAGTACCATCTCTCTCCCATTAGAGAAGATCCCAGTGATTCAACGGAGGATCTCACGGGCTCTACACGCGTCACATTTGAAGGCCTCTCAGTGCCTAGAAATCATAGGGACAATGGTCTCTACGACTCAGATGGTCAAGTGGGCTCTATGGAGGTTACGACCCTTCCAGTCGGGGTTTCTCCGTCAATGGAAATCAGGCGACAAGAATCAGGTAATCAGGATATCCACGTCTATGAGGAACAGCCTCTTCTGGTGGCTTCTTCGCAAAAACCTACTGAATTGCCACTCTATCGCTCCCGTCTCATGGGTCACAGTCACGACCGATGCCAGCGGTACAGGCTGGGGGGCCCTATGTGGGTCAGCCCTTGCCCAGGGAAAATGGGCCACTCAGCTAGTTGTCCCGGGGTCGAACGTGCTGGAGCTTCGAGCAGCCTGGTGTGCTCTCCAGTCCTTCTCTCACCTCCTGAAGGGGAAGTCGGTATTGTTGAGAATGGACAATACCACGGCGGTATCCTACGTCAAGAGACAGGGAGGCACACGGAGCTCCACTCTCCTTCAGGAAGTAGAACCCATTCTTTCCTGGTCTCAGAAGATCTTGGTAGGCATTTCGGCAGTATTTGTTCCCGGGGTCCAGAATTCCCAGGCGGACTTTCTTTCTCGCAACCAATTAGACAACAACGAGTGGTCACTGCATGCGAAGACATTCGAGTGGATCCTGTCAAGGGGGTTTATTCCAGAAGTGGATCTCTTCGCATCTCCCTGCAACTTCAAAGTGGAAAGGTTCTACACTCGGGGTCCGTGCAGCCAAGCGTTCGGGATAGATGCCTTGACGGATCTGTGGAGTTTCAAGAAGGCATATGCTTTTCCCCCACTCCCGGTGCTACTCAGATTTCTGCGCAGGCTTCAGTCGGAGGAAGTGGAAATAGCAACAATAGCTCCATTTTGGCCAAACAGGCCTTGGTTCCCACTTCTGATCCAACTCAGTTTACAAGAGCTGGTACCTCTTCCTCTCAGACCAGACCTTCTTTCTCAAGGGGTAGTCCTTCACCCTTGTCCGGCACAGCTGAAACTAATGGTCTGGTTCTTGAGAGGGAAAGGCTGGAATCATTCGGATGCTCCTCTAAAGTGATCTCTACTCTGATGAGTTCGAGAAGGACAAGCACAAATAAGGTTTACGGTAGGATATGGGCTAAATTTGTGGCATTCTCTTCCTCCGTGGGCAGATCCTTCAGAAAGCCGGAGATTCAAGACATTCTTGCCTTCCTACAAACGGGCTTAGACTTGCAGCTATCCATCAGCTCTCTCAGAGTCCAAATCTCGGCCTTGTCAGCCTTTTCAGGAACATCCTGGGCAGTTCACCCTTTAATTCGGCAATTCTTCAGGGGGGCGTCAAGACTCAAACCTCAGAGGAGACCACGATTCCCCAAATGGGACCTACCACTTGTGCTGGACTATTTATCCGGTCTCAGTACCGCGGGGTCTTCCCCACCTTCTCTGAAGGACTTTTCGGCAAAGGTAGCTTTCATGATAGCCATCACCTCAGCTAAAAGGGTTTCAGAGATTGGATCATTGGGGCATAAAGAACCCTTCTTGACGTTCTTCCCGGACCGAGTTGTGCTCATCCCGATGCTGGGTGCAAACCCAAAGGTAACATCGGTATTCCATGATAATCAAGAGATTGTGTTGCCCACATTCCGATCTCCGGATTCTTCCGAGATGCACCCACTGGATGTAGGTGAGGTCCTGAAGGTCTATCTTAACATGACTTCTTCTTTTAGACGTACCGATCACCTTTTTGTTCTCCACTCTGGTACTAATAAAGGGGAGAAGGCCTCGACTAGGACAATTGCGTCTTGGATTGTACAAGTCATCCAACAAGCTTACAGGGCTAAGGGCTTGGCTCCCCCAGAGGTGGTGACAGCTCACTCTACTCGCGGAATGGCAGCATCTTGGGCAGCGGCGCAGCATGTGGCTCCAGATATCATTTGCAAATACTTTTAATACTTTTAATACTTTCATGTCTCACTACTGTATAGAGCCTGCCTCATTGTCTTCTGTTGATTTTGGTCGTAAAATCCTATCGGTGGATAGGACAAAATAAATTTTCTGTTGTTTAAGCATACCCTCCCGTGTGGATTGGCTAGTTATTTCCCACACGTAGGCTGCCATGGAGTCTGTCAGGAAAAAGGAAAATTTATTATCAAATACTTACCGTAATTTTCCTTTCCTGATGGACTCCATGGCAGACGGAGTTCCCACCCATTTGGTTATTGAGTAGACTAGTTACGGAACGTAGCATCATGGGGTGAGTGCTCTTTTATTTGAAAGGGGTCCTATAGCATTGGAGAGGAGGCGGGGTTAACCCACACGTAGGCTGCCATGGAGTCCATCAGGAAAGGAAAATTACGGTAAGTATTTGATAATAAATTTTCCTTTTTGCCACCCTAGGCCTGTGTGGCCTTTCCATGAACGAGGACTTGTAACCCCATTTTATATATAAATTCTGCAAATGAGAAACCAAATTGTTTTTCCAAAATTTTTCCCTATAATGATGGTCTGGTACTAAGAAAAAAATCACTATAAAAAAAAAGGAATAATAATGACAAAGGATCAGTAAAAATAAATAAAAATCCTGCAACCCTCGGCTTGTGTAGCCTTTCCATGAATGTGGACTTGACTCGTTAGTCTTTTTTTCTTATATATAAAGTCTGCAAGTGAGAAACAATATTGTGTTTTTCCAAAATGATTCTCTATAATGATGGTCTGGGACTAAGAAAAAAAAAACTTCCTATAAATTTTTGTTTTTTAAATAATGACAAAGGATCAGTAAAAAAAAAAATGTTTTACCACCATACCCTAGTGTAGCATTTTCATAAAAGTGGATTTGATTTTTTTAGTCTGATTTAATAAATCAATTCTGCATATGAGGAACAATATTGTTTTTTCCCCAAAATTAACCTTTTTTTAAAAAAAAAAGAAATAATAATTACAAAGCATCAAAATACACGTTTTCCTGACAGGCTCCATGGCAGCATACGTGTGGGTTGGCCCCGCCTCCATAACTACCCAATAGGACCCCTCTCCCATAAATCTTTGCTCCTGGCTGCTATCCGTGTTCCTTTTTTTGTCCTCCTCCGTAGGACCAAGTGGTTCTCCTACCTGAAGATGACTTCACAGCGATCGATCGGCCGAATGACTGGATTGTTTTCCTCCGATAGGCCCTGACTGTTAAGCAGGGTATGGAGTGTATATGCAGAGTAGCGCTGAAGACTGGTTATCTTACCTTAAAGTGCGCCCGGCCTGTTTGCCTGTTGTCATAGGTGGCCATTATCTGCTGGGAGGTCCGGTGTGTGCGTGCCTTGGATCGTTCGGCCAAGTGATCGTTGGTGGAGTGGTGAGTCTGTATCTGTCCATGGCAGCAGTGTTTATGTGTGTGCCCATTGATTATATTCCTTTTCTCTATCTGTTTGCTATTTCCATGCTGTTTGCTGGACGCTTCTGCGTTCCAGCAAACTACTCTCTTCGACTTCCGGGTTCGCGGGCATTCTGCGCATGCGCGGACCCGACGTGAGAGCGAGGCTTGGTTCTCGCGCATGCGCGTTGAGGACTCCGGCGTCGGATGACGCCGATGACGTCACGGGCGGCAAATTTAAAAACCCTGCAAAGCTGACAGAGCCCTGGGAATGATTGCGGACGCCACAGCGACTTCCCGGGGCTAATATTTCGGCGGTTCAAGGTAGGAACAGTCCTTTATGCTGGGGCTTTGTTGGTTCATTGCTGTATTTTGTCTGAAGATATTGTTTTTGTTACTGCAGTGTCAGGCTTGGTGTTTTTGGACATTATGGATGCTTCACTGCCCCCTAGTGGCCAGCCCGCTCATGTTAGGTAGGTCCTAAAATACATCTTTGTATTTCTAATGTTGAAGAGAGTAAGCATAGGCAGCAAATATGACCTATCCCTTCTGTTTGTCTTTCTGTGTTCACAGCCCTTCTAAATCTGATCCACATCCTAGTACTTATAGACGCAGTGGATCGTCAAAATCGCACCACCACAAATCCTCCTCAAAATCCAGCCACCATAGGTCCGCCAGGTCAGAACAGCGTGACAGGGATTATTCCCGCCCCCCTGTGGCTCACTCCAGCAAGAGACCAGAGAAAGCATGTTGGGGGTGCAGAATGCCTGTGCCAGCAGACAAATCCCTATGTGACCATTGTTTCACTAAGGCAGCGGATGAGAGAGACGGCGCTGACCAGCGCCTAGAATCAATGGTGAGACGAGTGGTAAAGAATCCCTGCAGGAAAGGGAAGCTCAACAGCCCTGTGAATCCCCGGCAGACCCGCTAGATCCTATAGTAGGAGAGGGGGTACTACAAGAAACATGGGATTCATCCCAACATAGCCGCCATTCTGCCCTTGTCTCAGACAGTGAATCGGATTCGGAAGATCCAGGTTTGGGGTTTGACTATGGTTTGGTTCCCTCCCTGGTTAAAGCAGTGAGAGAGGCTCTGAAGTGGGAAGATCCTATCACTTCCCCCCCGAAGCAGAGGAAATTTTTTAAACAGCTCAATAAGGAGCGTCAATTTTTTCCGTTTCTGTCTGAATTGGGTGATATTATTTCAGAAGAGTGGAGCAAGATGGACAAAAAGAGTTCCATGCAATCCAAAATCCTTAAACTTTACCCCTTTAAGGAAGAAGATGCGAAACACCTGGAGTCAGCTCCAATGGTAGATGCAGCACTTATGCGTCTGGTGAGATATGTGACTCTCCCCTTAGAAGACACTGTGTCATTCAAGGATCCTTTAGAGAGACGGATCGATTCAGATCTAAAGAAAATCTATTTGACCTCCGGGATGGCGTGCAAACCAGTGCTTGCGATCGCAGCAGTGTCAAAGGCCATAGAATTCTGGGCTGACAGCATTGAAGAATACCTGAGAGGCATTTCAATAGACACAGCTAAAGACTCACCTATTCAAGAGATTAGGATGGCTTCAGCCTTCTTGGGGGAGGCATCCATTGATGTCATTCGCCTGATGTCTCGGGATATGCTGGCAGCCGTTTCGGCGCGACGTGCGTTGTGGCTCCGTCCGTGGCTCGCAGACCCTGCTTCTAAGCAGGCTTGGTGCCGCATCCCCTTTGAAGGGTCCTCATTATTCGGCAATAAGCTTGATTCTGCCATATCCCGGGCCACAGGTGGGAAATCTGGGTTTCTCCCTCAGGATAGGCGTCCTCAAAATCAGAGACGCTCTTTTCCAAGAAGACAGAATGCGGATCGTGCCAGGGATGCACGCAGCTATAAACCCGGCCGAGAATTCTCCAGGACATGGAGGTCCAGGCAGTCTTCTTTTAAGAAGGCCTCTAAAGGTGGTTCCTCTGGGAACCAGGAGTCTGGGAGTCCTTTTGAAATTGGGCCCGCTCAAACATGTCGGGTGGGGGCCCGTCTTCTCCACTTCAAACATGTTTGGGCGGCCTCAATTCGGGACTATTGGACCGTAAAGACAGTATCGTCCGGTCACAAGTGGGTCTTCTGCAACACTCCAAAACTCAGATTCATCCCTACTACTCTTCCAAGCTCAGAAGAGAAAAGACAGGTCCTGTTGACCTACGTAAGCTGTTTATTGGAACAAGGAGCAGTCGTACCCGTCCCAGAGGAAGAGAGGGGCGAAGGCATGTATTCACCCCTGTTTTTGGTGCAGAAGAAGAACGGCACATGGAGGCCGGTAATAGACCTGACTCACCTCAACTCATTCATCCGCAAGGAGAAATTCAAGATGGAGTCCCTACTTACCATACAACAGTCAGTACACTTGGGAGACTGGTTAATATCAATCGACCTGAAAGACGCATATTTTCACGTGCCTGTGACAAAGGACTTCCACAAATTCCTCCGCTTCGCGGTAGGCAACCAACACCTTCAGTTCATTTGTCTACCCTTCGGGTTAACCACGTCACCCCGGGTTTTTTCCAAGGTGCTATTGGCGGTAGTGGCTCTTCTCAGGGTCAAGGGTGTGCGTCTCCACCATTACTTGGACGACCTGCTTCTACTATCTCAGAGCAAGGATCAGCTATTAGATCACAAAGAGGTTGTCATCTCTACCCTGCAAGAGTTCGGGTGGCTCCTGAACTTAGAAAAGAGTCAGCTAGAGCCATCTCAGTCCCTCGTGTTTCTGGGCGCTCTTTTCAACACCGTGGAGGGTTCCATCTCCCTCCCAGAGGAGAAAATCATGGTAATCCGAGACAGGATTCAGGCGGCACGTGGATCAACTCACCTTTCTGCTCTCCAGTGCCTGAAAATAATTGGTACGATGACGGCAACCATTCCCATGGTGAAGTGGGCCCAGTGGCATACCCGTCCCTTTCAGAAGGGATTTCTGCATCAGTGGAACTCTGTCGACCAGAATCAGCGCATCTTCCTTACCCCATCTATGAGGACATCTCTCCTCTGGTGGCTTCAGGGGAAGAATCTGCGCAACCATCATTCGATTGTCCCCATCTCATGGATCACGGTGACCTCAGATGCCAGCAACCAGGGTTGGGGCGCTCATTGCCTTTCGGAGGTAGCTCAGGGCAGGTGGACATGCCAGTCTCAAGGAGTCGTTTCCAACATCCTGGAACTGAGGGCAGCCTTTCAGGCACTCCTATCCTTTCGCCATCTAGTGTTGAACTCTTCCGTCATGCTAAGGTTGGACAACACAACAGCAGTGGCATACATAAGGAAACAAGGCGGGACTCACAGCTGGTCCCTGCTACAAGAAGTGGAGCCTTTAATGAGTTGGGCGCAAAAGAACTTAGCCAACATCTCGGCAGTATACATTCCGGGGGTCCAGAATGTGCAAGCAGACTTCTTGTCCCGGGTCGAGTTGGACAACAACGAGTGGTCCCTCCACAGAGAAGTTTTCGAGTGGCTCCTAACACTGGGTGTGTCTCCGGAAGTCGACATGTTCGCTTCCCCGTGCAACTTCAAGATACCGAAGTACTTTGCGAGGTTCAGGGACCCTCAAGCGTTCGGGATAGATGCTCTCACGACCAGTTGGGATTTCCAGAGGGCCTATGCCTTCCCTCCAGTCCCGGTAATTCTACAGTTTCTGCGGAGGCTCAGAACAGAAAAAGTGGAGATTATTGCTGTCATTCCATTCTGGCCCAACAGGCCGTGGTTTCCTCTGCTGCTGCTCCTCAGCTATCAAGACCCAATTCCCCTACCTCTCAGGCCGGATCTATTGTCTCAAGGCAAGACGTTACACCCGTTTCCAGCGTGTCTGCACCTCAAGGTGTGGTTCTTGAGAGGGGAAGGCTAGAGGCGCTTGGTTGCCCGAAAGAAGCGATTCCAACTCTTCTTAATGCTAGGCGAAGAAGCACTAATAGGGTGTATGAGCGCATTTGGTCCAGGTTTGCTGAACACATGTCGTCAAGAGAAAACTCGTGTAACTCTCCAGAGGTTCATGATATCCTGAGCTTTCTTCAGTCTGGACTAGATTTATCCCTGGCGGTCGGTTCATTAAGGGTGCAAGTGTCAGCCATCTCAGCCTTCACGGGAGTCTCATGGGCGAATCACGCCTTAGTTCGTCAATTCTTTAAGGGTGCCATCAGGCTCAGACCACAAAGAAGACCCAGGTTTCCCAAATGGGACCTTCCATTAGTTTTGGATTTCCTGTCAAATCTTGGGAAAGATTCATCTCAACCTTTGTCTGTTAAGGATCTTACTCTAAAGACGATCTTCCTAGTGGCGATAACGTCAGCGAAAAGGGTATCAGAGATCAGGAATCTGGGTTCAGAGGAACCTTTTCTGACCTTTTTTGAAGACAGAGTAGTGCTGATTCCTATGTTAGGGTCAAACCCTAAAGTGACCACAGTCTTCCATGAGAATCAGGAGATTGTACTCCCTACTTTCAAAACACCAGATGTTCAAGAGATCCATCCTCTTGATGTAGGCCACACCTTAAAACAATATCTGGAGGCAACAGCTCCATTCAGGCAAACGGAATTCCTCTTTGTCCTTCTTCATGGCAAGAATAAAGGGATGCGTGCGTCAATTAGGTCAATTTCCGCGTGGATTGTGCAGACGATTCAAAGGGCATACAGAGCTAAGGGCTTGGCTCCTCCTGAGGCAGTGACGGCTCATTCAACACGGAGCATCTCGACTTCGTGGGCAGCTTCTCGGCATGTGGCGCCTGATGTTATTTGTAGAGCGGCCTCTTGGTCCACAATTAATACTTTTCTTTCTCATTATTGCGTTGAACCAGCTGCGCTGTCTTCTATTAATTTTGGTTTACAAGTACTGTCGTTGGACAATGTTAAATAAATTTTGGTTTTCTTTGCTCAACATTTTGCCCACCCGGGTGTGTTTTGGCGAGTTATTTCCCACACGTATGCTGCCATGGAGCCTGTCAGGAAAACGGAAAATTTATATCAAATACTTACCGTAATTTTCCTTTCCTGATAGGCTCCATGGCAGCAGGAGTTCCCTCCCAAATGTCTGGAGTAGGCTAGTTACGGAACACGGATAGCAGCCAGGAGCAAAGATTTATGGGAGAGGGGTCCTATTGGGTAGTTATGGAGGCGGGGCCAACCCACACGTATGCTGCCATGGAGCCTATCAGGAAAGGAAAATTACGGTAAGTATTTGATATAAATTTTCCGTTTTATCACCCTAGGCCTGTGTAGACTTGACATGGAAATGGACTTGAGTTTTCAGTGTCAATTTAAACATGAATTTTGCATATGAGGAGCAATATAGTCCCAACATAAATTTAACCCCTTTAAAAAAAAGAAATAATAATGTCCATCCGTTTGACAGGGTCAAAAGTCCTAGCGCTCAAAAAACATTGGGTTGCCCATAGTTACACCTCCACATATTCTAATTATGCCCGCGGAGTGGCGGTGCTAATACGCAAAGGCCTTCCTTTTGAATGTCATAGGGTAATCTCTGATTCTAAAGGACAGTATTTGATACTTCATGCCTCAGTTCGCGGCACCCCATTGATTATGGCAACAGTATATGTCCCCCCTCCGGTTTCAGCAGTAATCTTTACGGATATAAGTACACAACTTTCTTTATTACCCAGCTGTCCAGTGCTACTAATGGGTGACTTCAACTCAGTGTTGCAGTCATCCATTGATAGACTGAAACCACAGCTAAATGACTCCAGATTGTTTGGCAAATGGTGTGAGGTATATGGATATGTAGATATATGGCGATGGAAGTTCCCCAGCAAAAAAGTTTTCTCATGCCAGTCTAGAACGTACGGTTCTCTCTCTAGAATAGACTATGCACTTGCCAGCAGGGACCTGCTGCCGAATGTTTTAAATATGGACTATGTCTCACAGACCATATCAGACCACTCACTTATGACAGTTACCCTAACTCTGGGACACAGGCCGACGTTTCGGATATGGAGACTGAGCCCCCTATGGATATCCACCCCTGAGATACAGGAAGCTATCTCGCTGGATATGCTAGACTACTGGTCCAACAACTTAGATACCGCAGAACCTGGACCCACGTGGGATGCCTTTAAAGCAGTCCTACGGGGGGCTTATATCTCACGTATCAAACACTATAGAGCTACGGGGGCGGCCCACCTGGTGGAGCTGGAAAAAAATCTAGAGGACGCTAGAGCCCAACACATGAGGGATCTGACAGATGAGACTCGGGGGACAATTTCAAACGCACATAATGCATTACAACTACACCAGGTAGATATGACTAAAAAACAACAACTATACCTATCTGCAAGAATACACGAACATGGCGGTAAAAATGGTAGGATGCTGGCTTTTCTGGCCCACACCGAATATACAGACAGCTCAATACCGGCTATTACACTGAAGGACGGCTCCATAACCAATGATCCAGTATGCATTAACCAGACATTTGCTACCTACTACAGTGACCTGTACACCGACCTAGACCCACCACAGGAGGCCACGTTTAGGGGCTTTTTCTCTTCCATGGCCTTCCCGGCATTGGATGAGGCACAGAGGGGGCTTCTGGAACAGGAGATCACTTTGGAAGAGGTAGAGGCAGCAATCCGCTCTCTGCCCCCTTCAAAGACTCCGGGCTTGGATGGTATTCCCTCCGGGTGGTATCAGACCTATGCGGAGGTAATTGCCCCCAAGCTTCTGCACACGTTCCGAAATTCTCTGCAGCAGGGTACTCTGCCAGCTTCCATGAATGAGGCCCTCATTGTTGTCTTGCCTAAACCCGAAAAGAACAAACTGCTATGTGAATCTTATCGACCGATTTCACTTTTAAACACTGATGTGAAAATTCTGGCCAAAATTTTGGCCCAGAGACTACAAAAAGTTATTTTAGCTCTTATCCCCCCAGACCAAGCGGGGTTCATGCCGGGTCGCAACACGTTTGATAACATCCGCAGACTGTATCTACATATCCATAGGGCACACGTAACGAAGCAAAGCCATCTAGTGCTATCCTTAGATGTGTTAAAGGCGTTTGACACGGTCCGCTGGACATTTTTATGGGAAACCATGTCAAATATGGGTTTCGGCCCCCTGTTTTTAAGGTGGGTCCGTCTACTATATGCGCACCCAAGTGCGAGAGTCCGAACCAATGGTGATGTTTCGGTGGCATTTGCCTTGCAGAGGGGAACCAGACAAGGGTGCCCCCTCTCTCCGCTCCTGTTCGCTATCGCCATTGAGCCACTAGCGCTGGCGGTGCGGCAGGCCGCGGGGATTGGGGGCATCCAATGCGGAACACAATTGGAGAAAATCTCTCTATACGCAGACGACGCGTTAATCTACCTGGACGGCAAAGAGAGCTCTTTTAGAAGTTTGATGCAGGTGGTTGAGGAGTTTGGGGAGGTGTCGGGGCTGAGGGTCGGATGGGAGAAATCCATAGCCTTTCCTATAGGTCCTCTGATCCCATATAAATACCTTGAGAACTCTAGACTGAAAACTGCTCAGTCTTTTAAATACCTAGGAGTTCAAATACATAATGACCTCTCCAGATTCGTAGATCTTAACATCACACCAGTAATAAAACAAATGACGGACAAACTTCAAGTCTGGTCAACCCTCCCACTAAATTTAATAGGACGTATTAATATCTTCAAAATGATTTTTTTGCCAAAATTTTTGTATTTCTTTAGAGCAGCTCCAGTGTATCTCCCAAAAAAAAATGTTCCAAAAGGTGGAGGCAGTTCTGTCTTCCTTTGTTTGGCAAGCTGCTCATCCACGTATATCTAAAACGTCCCTGCAAGCGGTTAAAAGCAGGGGAGGACTAGCATGCCCTAACCTGCAGAAGTACTTTCTTGCCTCACAGCTTACGTTTATTTATGAGTGGATGCACTCCGACCCTCGGCCCCCCGCTGTCTCCCTGATGTCCTCATTTTATGAGGAAGGTACCAAGGCACTTGATGTGATGCACAGATCTAGACCCAACAAATGCTCCAGACTTTCCCCCAGGGATGTTGGTTTACTAGCTTGGAAGGAGAGCAATGGACTCCTGTCCAAAGGTATGAGTACATGGTCGCCAAGCACTCCAATTTGGGATAACCCAAATCTCCCTGAGCTCCATGGTCATCCCGACTCGAAATGGTGGTCAAGGATGCAAGTTACGCACCTGACACACTTGTTCTCAAATAGTATTTTTGTGACTTTTGACCACCTAAAAGCCAAGTATGGCATACCTAACAAATTTTTTTATAAGTATCTGCTGATCAGACATGCCACTCGGGCCCAATTTGGTATCCTGACCATGGAGCTCAGAACACCCCCTTTGGAAGATCATCTCTCCGACCCAGATGTAACAAAAATGGTGACAACCTTCTATAACCACCTGAACATGGCGGGAGCAGACCCGTTCCAAACCTCGTTCACCAAATGGCAAAAACTGATACCTGTACTAACAGAGGAGGGGTGGGAAGAAGTTACTGAGGTTTGCTTTCAAGATATTATATGTACCGCTGACCAATATATACAGTTTAAATTTATCCACCATCTACACTATACTCCTGATAGACTGGCACGTATGGGGCTGAGAGTGAATGCTAGTTGTGCTCGGTGTACTAGTGACAATGCTAATATGTTTCATATGTTCTGGAGCTGCCCTGGACTCAACCAATACTGGAGAGACTTATTCAAATTTTGTGATGAACAGCTTAACACACCAATTCCCAGAACACCCGAAGTGGGATTACTGGGTATACTGAATGACTTAGTTCACCCAGTGGCTACCCGCATACTAATACGGACTATTATGTTTTATGCAAGGAAAGTTATTCTACTGAAATGGAAAGACAGCGAACCTCCTAAGATACAAACTCTGTATGGAATCATTAATGGACAGCTCCCCAAGTTCAAAATTGTTTATAAAAACAGGGTCTGCCTCAAGAAGTTTTATAAGGTATGGCAACCCTGGTTGGATATTACCGCCCCCTTCTGGGGTTCGGTCCTGTCCACACAGGATTGTTAACAAATGATTGGGAATACCATGATATGGATTTCCCTCTACTGGAAGGGGGAGTGGATCTTGGTGGGCCTAATGGGACAGAGCATGGGTAGAAAGAGGTGTGTTTGGGTGTGAGTGAGTCTGTGTGATGGGTGAGTGGGTGTGTGTATGGATGTTAGTCGCAGTAGGGCATAGGGACCCAATCCTGTTGCCGTAATCCCCAGGAGTAAATTACAGGGGAATGAAACAGGCGCATAAGAATGTTGGGATGCGATCCCCTTGTTTATAAAGTGCTACTACTGCTGTTAGTACTGTATTGTTTATCGTTTATTGTTTGTAATGTTGAAAAAAACAAAATAAACACCTTTTAAAAAAAATAATGTCCATCCGTCCCCCCTAAAATGAATCCCTTAAAAAAAAGAAATAATAATGGATCATATAAAATATTTTACCATTGTAACTAGGCTTGTTTAGCCTCTCCATGATATACTTAATTTTTTTGTCTAATTTTATACATCATTTTTGCAAATGATAAACAATATTGTGTTTTTACAAAATTAATTCCTATAATGATGGTCTGGGACTAAGAAAAAAAAATCTCTCTAAAAAAGAAAAAAAGAATATTAATGACAAAGGACCAGTAAAATGTTTTACCACCCTAGGCTTGTATAGTCTCTCCGTGAATGTGGACTCGATTTTTTTAGTCTCTATGTTGCATATGAGAAACAATATTGTTTTTTTTTTTTTTGCAAAAAAAATCTTTACAATGATGGTCCGCAACTAAGAAAAAAAAAAAAAAAACAGTGGCAGAGGACCAGTATACATGTTTTCCTGACAGACTCCATGGCAGCCTACGTGTGGGTTAACCCCGCCTCCTCTCCAATGCTATAGGACCCCTTTCAAATAAAAGAGCACTCACCCCATGATGCTACGTTCCTTTTTTGTCCTCCTCCAATGGACCATATTTATATTCTACGGGCGTCAGGTCGGTGGACGTGAGAAAATGTCGGCATACCTTGCGGTGCAGCTCAAGTTCCCAGCCATGGGCGGGCAAGTAGCTTAAGAGGCCCGTTGGTACCCTAGTGGTGTGGGGTGGTTGCCTCTGGATGCCTGACGGTCGAAAGATTGGACCTGGGACGCTCGATGGCTGGCAAAGGTCGGATTTCCTTACATATTTTCTCCATGGCAGTCGCCTCTTAGTTGTATGTGTTGTGTGTGTATTTCCCTGTCATGCAGAGCGTTTCCCTCATGGCGGCTGGAGCGCTTCTGCGTTCAACAGGTTCATAAAGCACGGAAAGTTCAAAAAGGAGACGTTATTAACCATCCAACAAGCCGTCCAACCCGGGGATTGGATGATCTCTATCGATTTAAAGGACGCCTATTTTCACGTTCCAATAGAGAAAGAGTTTTTCAAATTTCTAAGGTTCCAAATCGGGTTAGAACATCTACAATTCATTTGCCTCCCATTTGGACTGACTACGTCACCCCGAGTTTTCTCAAAGGTACTGCTGGCGGTAGTGGCCCTGGTCAGGCTAAACGGCATACGTCTCTACCACTACTTAGACAACCTCTTAGTGTTGTCCCAGGACAGAGAGCAGTTATTGCTCCACAGGGAACAGGTGACTTCCATATTGTCCAGCTTCGGATGGCTCCTGAACATAGAAAAAAGCCATCTGGTCCCATCTCAGCATCTGATATATCTAGGGGCCCAGTTCGATACAGTGAGAAGTACCATCTCTCTCCCATTAGAGAAGATCCCAGTGATTCAACGGAGGATCTCACGGGCTCTACACGCGTCACATTTGAAGGCCTCTCAGTGCCTAGAAATCATAGGGACAATGGTCTCTACGACTCAGATGGTCAAGTGGGCTCTATGGAGGTTACGACCCTTCCAGTCGGGGTTTCTCCGTCAATGGAAATCAGGCGACAAGAATCAGGTAATCAGGATATCCACGTCTATGAGGAACAGCCTCTTCTGGTGGCTTCTTCGCAAAAACCTACTGAATTGCCACTCTATCGCTCCCGTCTCATGGGTCACAGTCACGACCGATGCCAGCGGTACAGGCTGGGGGGCCCTATGTGGGTCAGCCCTTGCCCAGGGAAAATGGGCCACTCAGCTAGTTGTCCCGGGGTCGAACGTGCTGGAGCTTCGAGCAGCCTGGTGTGCTCTCCAGTCCTTCTCTCACCTCCTGAAGGGGAAGTCGGTATTGTTGAGAATGGACAATACCACGGCGGTATCCTACGTCAAGAGACAGGGAGGCACACGGAGCTCCACTCTCCTTCAGGAAGTAGAACCCATTCTTTCCTGGTCTCAGAAGAACTTGGTAGGCATTTCGGCAGTATTTGTTCCCGGGGTCCAGAATTCCCAGGCGGACTTTCTTTCTCGCAACCAATTAGACAACAACGAGTGGTCACTGCATGCGAAGACATTCGAGTGGATCCTGTCAAGGGGGTTTATTCCAGAAGTGGATCTCTTCGCATCTCCCTGCAACTTCAAAGTGGAAAGGTTCTACACTCGGGGTCCGTGCAGCCAAGCGTTCGGGATAGATGCCTTGACGGATCTGTGGAGTTTCAAGAAGGCATATTCTTTTCCCCCACTCCCGGTGCTACTCAGATTTCTGCGCAGGCTTCAGTCGGAGGAAGTGGAAATAGCAACAATAGCTCCATTTTGGCCAAACAGGCCTTGGTTCCCACTTCTGATCCAACTCAGTTTTCAAGAGCCGGTACCTCTTCCTCTCAGACCAGACCTTCTTTCTCAAGGGGTAGTCCTTCACCCTTGTCCGGCACAGCTGAAACTAATGGTCTGGTTCTTGAGAGGGAAAGGCTGGAATCATTCGGATGCTCCTCTAAAGTGATCTCTACTCTGATGAGTTTGAGAAGGACAAGCACAAATAAGGTTTACAGTAGGATATGGGCTAAATTTGTGGCATTCTCTTCCTCCGTGGGCAGATCCTTCAGAAAGCCGGAGATTCAAGACATTCTTGCCTTCCTACAAACGGGCTTAGACTTGCAGCTATCCATCAGCTCTCTCAGAGTCCAAATCTCGGCCTTGTCAGCCTTTTCAGGAACATCCTGGGCAGTTCACCCTTTAATTCGGCAATTCTTCAGGGGGGCGTCAAGACTCAAACCTCAGAGGAGACCACGATTCCCCAAATGGGACCTACCACTTGTGCTGGACTATTTATCCGGTCTCAGTACCGCGGGGTCTTCCCCACCTTCTCTGAAGGACTTTTCGGCAAAGGTAGCTTTCATGATAGCCATCACCTCAGCTAAAAGGGTTTCAGAGATTGGATCATTGGGGCATAAAGAACCCTTCTTGACGTTCTTCCCGGACCGAGTTGTGCTCATCCCGATGCTGGGTGCAAACCCAAAGGTAACAGCGGTATTCCATGATAATCAAGAGATTGTGTTGCCCACATTCCGATCTCCGGATTCTTCCGAGATGCACCCACTGGATGTAGGTGAGGTCCTGAAGGTCTATCTTAACATGACTTCTTCTTTTAGACGTACCGATCACCTTTTTGTTCTCCACTCTGGTACTAATAAAGGGAAGAAGGCCTCGACTAGGACAATTGCGTCTTGGATTGTACAGGTCATCCAACAAGCTTACAGGGCTAAGGGCTTGGCTCCCCCAGAGGTGGTGACAGCTCACTCTACTCGCGGAATGGCAGCATCTTGGGCAGCGGCGCAGCATGTGGCTCCAGATATCATTTGCAAATACTTTTAATACTTTTAATACTTTCATGTCTCACTACTGTATAGAGCCTGCCTCATTGTCTTCTGTTGATTTTGGTCGTAAAATCCTATCGGTGGATAGGACAAAATAAATTTTCTGTTGTTTAAGCATACCCTCCCGTGTGGCTTGGCTAGTTATTTCCCACACGTAGGCTGCCATGGAGTCTGTCAGGAAAAAGGAAAATTTATTATCAAATACTTACCGTAATTTTCCTTTCCTGATGGACTCCATGGCAGACGGAGTTCCCACCCATTTGGTTATTGAGTAGACTAGTTACGGAACGTAGCATCATGGGGTGAGTGCTCTTTTATTTGAAAGGGGTCCTATAGCATTGGAGAGGAGGCGGGGTTAACCCACACGTAGGCTGCCATGGAGTCCATCAGGAAAGGAAAATTACGGTAAGTATTTGATAATAAATTTTCCTTTTTGCCACCCTAGGCCTGTGTGGCCTTTCCATGAACGAGGACTTGTAACCCCATTTTATATATAAATTCTGCAAATGAGAAACCAAATTGTTTTTCCAAAATTTTTCCCTATAATGATGGTCTGGTACTAAGAAAAAAATCACTATAAAAAAAAAGGAATAATAATGACAAAGGATCAGTAAAAATAAATAAAAATCCTGCAACCCTCGGCTTGTGTAGCCTTTCCATGAATGTGGACTTGACTCGTTAGTCTTTTTTTCTTATATATAAAGTCTGCAAGTGAGAAACAATATTGTGTTTTTCCAAAATGATTCTCTATAATGATGGTCTGGGACTAAGAAAAAAAAACTTCCTATAAATTTTTGTTTTTTAAATAATGACAAAGGATCAGTAAAAAAAAAAATGTTTTACCACCATACCCTAGTGTAGCATTTTCATAAAAGTGGATTTGATTTTTTTAGTCTGATTTAATAAATCAATTCTGCATATGAGGAACAATATTGTTTTTTCCCCAAAATTAACCTTTTTTAAAAAAAAAAGAAATAATAATTACAAAGCATCAAAATACACGTTTTATCACCCTAGGCCTGTGTAGACTTGACATGGAAATGGACTTGAGTTTTCAGTGTCAATTTAAACATGAATTTTGCATATGAGGAGCAATATAGTCCCAACATAAACTTAACCCCTTTAAAAAAAAGAAATAATAATGTCCATCCGTCCCCCCTAAAATGAATCCCTTAAAAAAAAGAAATAATAATGGATCATATAAAATATTTTACCACCGTAACTAGGCTTGTTTAGGCTCTCCATGATATACATCATTTTTTTGTCTTAATAATTTTTGCAAATGATAAACAATATTGTGTTTTTCCAAAATTAATTCCTATAATGATGGTCTGGGACTAAGAAAAAAAAATCTCTCTAAAAAAGAAAAAAAGAATATTAATGACAAAGGACCATTAAAATGTTTTACCACCCTAGGCTTGTATAGTCTCTCCGTGAATGTGGACTCCATTTTTTTAGTCTCTATGTTGCATATGAGAAACAATATTGTTTTTTTTTTTGCAAAATAAATCTTTACAATGATGGTCCGCGACTAAAAAAAAAAACAGTGGCAGAGGACCAGTATAAATGTTTTGCCACCCTAGGCCTTTCCATGAACAAGGACTTGGAACCCCATTTTATATATAAATTCTGCAAATGAGAAACCAAATTGTTTTTCCAAAATTAATCCCTATAATGATGGTCTAGTACTAAGAATAAAATCACTATAAAAAAAAAAAAAAAGGAATAAAAGTAAAAAAAAAGTAAAAATAAAAATAAAAAATCCTGCAACCCTCGGCTTGTGTAGCCTTTCCGTGAATGTGGACTTGACTCATTAGTCTTTTTTTTATATATAAAGTCTGCAAGTGAGAAACAATATTGTGTTTTTCCAAATTGATTCTCTATAATGATGGTCTGGGACTAAGAAAAAAAAAACTTCCTATAAATTTTTGTTTTTTAAATAATGACAAAGGATCAGTAAAAAAAAAAAAAATGTTTTACCACCATACCCTAGTGTAGCATTTTCATAAAAGTGGATTTGATTTTTTTAGTCTGATTTAATAAATCAATTCTGCATATGAGGAACAGTATTGTTTTTTCCCCAAAATTAACCTTTTTTTTTAAAAAAATAAATAATAATTACAAAGCATCAAAATACACGTTTTATCACCCTAGGCCTGTGTAGACTTGACATGGAAATGGACTTCAGTTTTTAGTGTCAATTTATGAATTTTGCATATCAGGAGCAATATAGTCCCAACCTAAATTTAACCCCTTTAAAAAAAAAGAAATAATAATGGATCATATAAAATATTTTACCACCGTAGCTAGGCTTGTTTAGCCTCTCCATGATATACTTAATTTTTTAGTCTCATTTTATACATAATTTTTGCAAATGATAAACAATATTGTGTTTTTCCAAAATGAATTCCTATAATGATGGTCTGGGACTAAGAAAAAAAAATCTCTTTAACAAAAAAAAATAAATAAAAAAAAAAAGAATATTAATGACAAAGGGCCAGTATAAATGATTTACCACCCTAGGCTTGTGTGGCCTCTCCATGAATATGGATTGTTTGTGCCTCATTTTATACATACATTTTGCATATGAGAAACAATGTTGTTTTTTTTTTTCCAAAACTAATCTCTATGATGATGGTCTGGCATTAAAACACCTGTCACATAATGTATACCGGGCTATATTGATGCATGTAACTAAAGCTTACTAAGCACAGTGGAGCAATAATGTTAATAAATTGGCACTGGTACAAGACCGGGAGCCAAGTTTAAATTGCATTTCATTATGTCGGTAAATTTTACAAATTAGTCTGAGCGGTACAACGTCACTTAGGCTTTCCAATTCTCCAAAACTAGACTGGAAGAATTTAGTGGCAGCGGGTTTACTGAGATACTATGAAGGGATAAGATGTATCCAAATGAGAATTATTATTTTATATTATAATAATAATAACAATAGTAATATATAATGAATAACATAATAAAATATAATAAGATATTATATTATATTTGTTTAATTTTGGATATTTTATGATATTATATTTAATAGCGACCTGATAAAGAGTTATGCCCGAAACGCGTTGTCACTCACAGTTTACTCAAATTCTCAATAAATCATCACGTATTCAAGGAACAATTGTGCCAAAAAAGTACAAAAGATCATTGTGACAAGACATGTGCAATTCGATTCGTTCCGAATTAGTTTTTTTTTTAATGAATGTTGACAAATTCGGTGATTCGGAAATACCTGAATTAACGAAAACCCGTTTAACACATTTTTCTGAATATTCGTAAATTTCGAAAATCTGAAAATTTGGAAATTTAAAATGTGAAAATTCAAAAATCTGAAATAATAACTAATAATAATAACTTAACTATTACTAACTGTTAAATTATATTATATTTATATTATATGTATTTTATATATTATATAATACTATTATTATTACATGAAATAATAAAATATAATATCGTAAAATATCCAAAAATGAAACAAATATAATATAATAAAACAATAATATTATTATATTATATTTATTTTATATATTATATAATATTATTATTATATAAAATAATAAAATATAATATCATAAAGTACATGTTGGATTCTACTGATCATTGTGACTAGACATGTGACTAGACAGCACAAATAGTAAAAACAAACTCCCCAGCCTCTGGTGTTCAGGCTATTAGATCCGAGGGAGGAGAGATTATAACGAGCTCTACGGGGATAATCCAGACGTTTAGGAGTTTCTATAAAAAACTATATACAGCACAGAAGGTTGGGATGGAGAGTGCAATGGAGGACTTCTTGCGGAAGCTGGAGATCCCCTCAGTGACTCAAGCAGAGCGAGAGGAATTGGAGGCTCCAGTGACCTTGGCAGAGCTTCAGCAGGCGGTAAATAGTATGGCAAACCAAAAATCACCGGGTCCTGATGGACTGCCTGTTGAGGTATATAAAACGTATGGAGAGATATTGCTCCCTGCACTACTAAACACGCTGGAGGAGGCCAATAAAGTAGGAAGGCTACCTACCTCAATGTTAGAAGCCACTATCATAATCTTACAGAAAGAAGGGAAGGACCCATTAGATACCTCGGCTTATAGACCAATTTCCCTGCTGTGTTCTGATACCAAAATCTTAGCCAAAGTCTTGGCGAGCCGACTGAGCAAGGTTATTGCAAGGCTGGTTCACCCGGACCAGACAGGATTTATAGCCGACAGATCTACAAGTATGAATATAAGAAGAGCATTTCTGAATTTACAAAGTCCGGTGGTGATCGAGGGACCAAGAGCGGTGATGGCACTTGATGTAACAAAAGCATTTGACAGTGTGGAGTGGGGATACATCTGGAAAGTGCTGGAGAAGTTTGGGGTAGGTCCCCTATTCACCAGATGGATAAGATTGCTTTACGATAAGCCAAAGGCCAGATTAAAAATTAATAATGAACTGTCGGAAGAAATCGAGTTGGAGAGGGGGACGAGGCAGGGGTGTCCCCTGTCACCTCTCCTCTTTGCGCTCGTAATGGAACCACTAGCCATTGCTATTAGAAACAGCGCGGAGATAATAGGTTTCCAAAGGAGGGGGGGAAAGGAGGAAAAAATTGCTTTATATGCAGACGATGTTTTATTATTCCTGGGGGACTTGAATCAATCCTTAACTAAAGCAATGAACATAGTGGAGGATTATGGCAGGTTTACAGGACTTGAGATAAATTGGAAAAAATCAGAACTACTCCCAATTAGCACAGATGCGGAGGTTAGAATACCAGGAATGCCCCAACTGGAGGTAGTTAAAGCCTTGAAATACTTGGGAGTGGTCCTGACGAAGGATCCTAACCAATATGTGAAGCTTAATCTGGTACCGTTACTGACCAGGTTTAAAAGGAAGATAGCTATCTGGAAACATCTCCCCTTGTCAGTTGCGGGTCGGTGTGCTCTCATAAAGATGATCTGGATGCCACAGCTCCTGTATGTGCTACACAATTCTCCGGTGTGGGTATGCAGGAGATGGTTCCGGAAAATCGAAACCCTTTTTAGGGAACTCATCTGGAAAGGGGGGCAGGCCAGGATCCCTCTTGGTACTCTGCAACTTCCAGTGAGAGAGGGGGGCCTCGCGGTGCCCCACCCGGAGCGATACTTCCTGGCGGCCCAGTTGCAGCAACTGTTGGGATGTGGGGTTCCGGGGGGGGGGGCAGCCCGAATTCAGAACTGATGCTGGTGGAAGCAGGACACGATACACTAATAGAAACAATAGAGGCGGGCTCGTTTGGTAATGAATATCCTACAATAAAAATGGTGGGGAAAATCTGGACATCAGTTAAAAAACAACTACATTACAAAGGAATGATCGACCAAACACCCTTGTGGAATAATAAAAACCTCAAAGAGATCTACTTGATAGGTAAAATAAGGGAGTGGGAAAAAAATGGGATCAGGAAACTGAGGCAACTATACAGAGGTAATACACTGAAAAAATTCACGGAGCTGAAGCGAGAGTTCAATATATCACAGAATTCCCTTTTTTCATACCTACAAGTGGAACATGCCCTTGGGGCACAATTTTTGGAACAACCACTAATATGGCAAAGAATGCCACTATTCCAAAAGATTTTGCAGACAGGATCAACTAAAGGACTGATATCAGGGTTATATGAAGCCATGGGACAAGAAATACAGTGGTGTGAAAAAGTGTTTGCCCCCTTCCTCATTTCCTGTTCCTTTGCATGTTTGTCACACTTAAGTGTTTCGGAACATCAAACCAATTTAAACAATAGTCAAGGACAACACAAGTAAACACAAAATGCAATTTGTAAATGAAGGTGTTTATTATTAAAGGTGAAAAAAAATCCAAACCATCATGGCCCTGTGTGAAAAAGTGATTGCCCCCTAAACCTAATAACTGGTTGGGCCACCCTTAGCAGCAACAACTGCAACCAAGCGTTTGCGATAACGTGCAATGAGGCTTTTACAGCGTCCTGGAGGAATTTTGGCCCACTCATCTTTGCAGAATTGTCCTAATTCAGTACATTAGAGGGTTTTCGAGCATGAACGGCCTTTTTAAGGTCATACCACAACATCTCAATAGGATTCAGGTCAGGACTTTGGCTAGGCCACTCCAAAGTCTTCATTTTGTTTTTCTTCAGCCAATCGGTGGTGGACTTGCTGGTGTGTTTAGGATCATTGTCCTGCTGCAGAACCCAAGTTCGTTTCAGCTTGAGTACACGAACAGATGGTCGGACATTCTCCTTCAGGATCTCTTGGTAGACAGCAGAATTCATAGTTCCTTTTATCACGGCAAGTCTTCCAGGTCCTGAAGCAGCAAAATAGCCCCAGACCATCACACTACCACCACCATATTTTACTGTTGGTATAATGTTCTTTTTCTGAAATGCAGTGTTCCTTCTACGCCAGATATATTTGGACACACACCTTCCAAAGAGTTCCACTTTTGTCTCATCGGTCAACAGAATGTTGTCCCAAAAGTCTTGGGGATCATCAAGATGTGTTGTGGAGAAATTGAGACGAGCTTTGATGTTCTTTTTGCTCAGCAGTGGTTTTCTCCTTGGAACTCTGCCATGCAGGCCATTTTTGCCCAGTCTTTTCCTGATGGTGGAGGCATGAACGCTGACCTTAACTGAGGCAAGTGAGGCCTGCAGTTCCTTGGACGTTGTTGTGGGGTCTTTTGGGACCTCTTGGATGAGTCGTCGCTGCGCTCTCGGGGTAATTTTGGGCGGCCGGCCACTCCTGGGAAGGTTCACCACTGTTCCATGTCTTCGCCATTTGTGGATAATGGCTCTCACTGTGGTTCGCTGGATTCCAAAAGCTTTGGAAATGGCTTTATAACCCTTTCCAGACTGATAGATCTCAATTACTTTCTTTCTCAATTGTTCCTGAATTTCTTTGGGTCTCGGCATGATGTGTAGCTTTTAAGGATCTTCTGGTGGACCTTACTGTGTCAAGTAGCTCCTATTTAAGTGATGCCTTGATTGTGAACAGGTGTGACAATAATCAGGCCTGGGTGTGGCTAGAGAAATTGAACTCAGGTGTGGACAACCACAGTTATAGTATGTTTTAACAAGGGGGGCAATCACTTTTTCACACAGGGCCATGATGGTTTGGATTTTTTTTCACCTTTAATAATAAACACCTTCATTTACAAATTGCATTTTGTGTTTACTTGTGTTGTCCTTGACTATTGTTTAAATTGGTTTGATGTTCCGAAACACTTAAGTGTGACAAACAGGCAAAGGAACAGGAAATGAGGAAGGGGGCAAACACTTTTTCACACCACTGTAGATGCAAAGGAGAGACTTGTAAAGGTAAAAGAAAAATGGGAGAAAGACGCTGGCCCAATAACAGATATACAATGGAAAAGAATTTTGGAGAAAGGGTCAAAGGTGTCAGTATCCCCTCCGCAGAGAATATCACACTTGATGCTGATTAATAGAGCGTACTATACCCCCAAACGGCTGTTTAGTTTCGGCAGAAGGGCCGACGATAATTGTCCCAGATGCCAAAAAACAGGAGACCTCATTCATATGCTGTGCAAATGCCCCAAGCAAGGTAATATTAGAGAATTCAATAGAATGTGGAGCCCATGGCTAACTAAAATGAACCCGTCTGAGCCTATAGATTAAAAGGGGGAGGGAAAGGGATAATAAGTAGAAAGGGAAGAGGAATCAGCTTGTGCTCCCCTCGAGGTGTTAAATGGAAGTGTAGTCAATGATGTACGGTTTATAATGGAGAGATAAAGGAATATATAGAGTTGAATAGAAGTCACGAAATGAGGAATGTATTTCTTGATGTATATGGTACCTTCTCTTATCTTTGATTTTTTGTATATGTGAAAAATTTAATAAAGAATAAATTATAAAAAAAAAGTTTGCTGCACAACATTTAGACAAGCCTGTGAAATACGGGGAGAATATCGTCTGGTCAGATGAGACCAAAATTTAACTCTTTGGATGCCACCGTGTTTGGAGGGCAAATGGCACATCACCCCAAAAACACCCCCCATACCAACAGTGAGGTGTGAAGGTGGGAACATCATGGTGGGGGGCGGGTCTGTTTTTCAGCATACAGTACTGGCAAACTTCATATCATTGAAGGAAGGATGGATGGTGATAAAAAATCTGCTGCCATCTACCAGGATGATGGAGATGAAACGAGGGCGGACATCTCAAGGGGACATCTCAGGGGGACATCCCAGGAGGACCTCTTAGGGGGACATCTCAGGGGGACATCCCAGGAGGACCTCTCAGGGGGACATCTCAGGAGGACCTCTCAGGGGGACATCTCAGGAGGACATCTCAGGAGGACATCTCAGGGGGACATCCCAGGAGGACATCTCAGGGGGACCTCTCAGGGGGACCTCTCAGGAGGACATCTCAGGGGGACATCTCAGGGGGACATCTCAGGAGGACATCTCAGGGGGACATCTCAGGGGGACATCTCAGGAGGACATCTCAGGAGGACATCTCAGGGGGACATCCCAGGAGGACCTCTCAGGGGGACATCCCAGGAGGACTTCTCAGGGGGACATCCCAGGAGGACCTCTCAGGGGGACATCCCAGGAGGACCTCTCAGGGGGACATCTCAGGAGGACATCTCAGGAGGACATCCCAGGAGGACCTCTCAGGGGGACCTCTCGGGGGGACATCTCGGGGGGACATCTTGGGGGGACATCTCGGGGGGACATCTCGGCGGGACATCTCGGGGGGACATCTCGGCGGGACATCTCGGGGGGACATCTCGGGAGGACAATGATCCCAAACACAAAGCCAACGAGAAAGATAAAATAAAGCTGCTAGAATGGCCCAGCCAATCGCCTGACTTGTATCCAATAGCAAATCTATGGAAAGAACTAAAGATGGGAGTTCATTGAAGAGGCTCACAGAACCTTCAAGATTTGAAGACTGTGTGGAAGAATGGGCCGAAATCACACCTGAGCAACGCATGCGACTCGTTTCTCCATACAGGAGGCGTCCTGAAGCTCTCATTACCAACAAAGGATTTTGTACCAAGTATTAAATACATTTCAGTTAGCGGGTTCAATACTTCTTCCCTGTGTCCTGCCATTTTATTACACAAAACTTCATTTCTGGACGTATTTGTTTTGGTGTCTTTGTAGGCAGTGGCGTTGCTAGGGGGTGGCTTTTGGGGCTATAGCCCCGAGTCTCTGCAGGGGTCCCCAAGGGGAGGGGAGGCTCTCTGGAGACCTTGATGTAAGGGGGGCTCTCTGAGGACCCTGATGTAAGGGGGGTTCTCTGGGGACCCTGATGTAAGTGGGGGGCTCTATGGGGGCCCTGATATAAGGGGGGGGCTCTCTGGAGACCCTGATGTAAGTGGGGGTCTCTCTGGGGACCCTGATGTAAGGGGGGCTCTCTGGGGACACTGATGTAAGTGGGGGCTCTCTCTGGGGACCCTGATGTAAGTGGGGGCTCTCTGGGGACCCTGATGTAAGGGGGGGCTCTCTGGGGACCCTGATGTAAGGAGGAGCTCCCTGGGGAGCCTGATGTAAGGGGGGGGCTCTCTGGGGACAAAGGATTTTGTACCAAGTATTAAATACATTTCAGTATAGCGGGTTCAATACTTCTTCCCTGTGTCCTTCCATTTTATTACACATAACTTCATTTCTGAACGTATTTGTTTGTGTGTCTTTGTAGGCAGTGGCGTTGCAAGGGGGTGGCTTTTGGGGCTATAGCCCAGAGTCTCTGCAGGGGTCCCCAAGGAGAGGGGAGGCTCTCTGGGGACCCTGATGTAAGGGGGGCTCTCTGGGGACCCTGATGTAAGGGGGGCTCTCTGGGGACCCTGATGTTAGGGGGGGGCTCTCTGGGGACCCTGATTTAAGGGGGGGCTAGCTGGGGACCCTGATGTAATGAGGGGCTCGCTGGGGACCCGGATGTAAGGAGGGGCTCTCGGGGGACCCTGATGTACCGGGGCGGCTCTCTGGGGACCCTGATGTAAGTGGGGGGCTCTCTGGGGACCCTGATGTAAGGAGGGTCTCTCTGGGGACCCTGATATAATGGGAAGGCTCTCTGGGGACCCTGATGTAAGGGGAAGGCTCTCTGGGGACCCTGATGTAAGGGGAAGGCTCTCTGGGGACCCTGGTGTAAGGGGGGGCTCTCTGGGGACCCTGATGTAATGGGGGGCTCTCTGGGGACCCTGATGTAAAGAGGGGCTCTCTGGGGACCCTAATGTAATGGGGGGCTCTCTGGGGACCCTGATGTAAGGGGAAGGCTCTCTGGGGACCCTGATGTAAAGGGAAGGCTCTCTGGGGACCATGGTGTAAAGAGGGGCTCTCTGGTGACCCTGATGTAAGGAGAAGGCTCTCTGGGGACCCTGATGTAAGGGGGGGGGCTCTCTGGGGACCCTGGTGTAAGTGGGGGAGCTCTCTGGGGACCCTGATGTAAGAGGGGGCTCTCTGGGGACCCTGATGTATAGAGGGGCTCTCTGGGGACCCTGATGTAAGAGGGGGGCTCTCTGGGGACCCTGATGTAAGAGGGGGGCTCTCTGGGGACCCTGGTGTAAGGAGGGGCTCTCTGGGGACCCTGATGTAAGAAGGGGGGCTCTCTGGGGACCCTGGTGTAAGAGGGGGGCTCTCTGGGGACCCTGGTGTAAGGGGGGCTCTCTGGGGACCCTGATGTAAGAAGGGGGCTCTCTGGGGACCCTGGTGTAAGAGGGGGGCTCTCTGGGGACCCTGGTGTAAGGAGGGGCTCTCTGGGGACCCTGATGTAAGTGGGGGGCTCTCTGGGGACCCTGATGTAAGTGGGGGGCTCTCTGGGGACCCTGATGTAAGTGGGGGGGCTCTCTGGGGACCCTGATGTAAGAGGGGGGCTCTCTGGGGATATACACACACACACGTATATTACTGTATATACATGTGTATGCCCACCAAAGCGTATGACTTTCTTTACTACGCTGCTATGGGCTCTAGCCCCAGATCTTTTGTAGACCCAGCAACGCCCCTGTTTGTATGTATGGATTGCATGGATTTTTACCGACATGTGGTGGAGATTTCACATCAATAGCAACTTTACCAATAGATTTACATAGAAAAACGGTGACGTGTTTAATACTTATTTTACCTGCTGTATAAAATGTTCGTTCTTGGGTTTATCTATCCTTTAAGATCTTTATTTTCCTATCTTTCTTTCTCTCTAGTCGGTTCTGGGCTCTCGCTGAGTGGTGTGTTACACTGAACCCGCTCATAGTTGTTCCCATGTAATCATGTAGCTCTCACGGGCCAACCACAGATGGGCGATCAATAACCCCGAACCATTTTTGGTCATTTTTCCACCTGTGCACCACACACAGCGCACAAACTCTGCATGAACCGCGCACACACACACACACACACACACAACCACGGCACATAAATAGAGACGGCTGCATTTGGCATTCCATTTCATTCTCCACTTCCTTTTCATTTTTATTTTGCATTTACATAGCACCACGGAGAGTTTCAAATCATGCATCCGCATCCAAGGTGCCGGTATAGCAGCATAAGTCATCAATTGAGGTTCCACACGTTCTCGAATAGTCAGTAAACAAGCAGTAAAAATGAGGCTCAGATCAAAATGGAATGTAAAATGGTGCTGGTGGGAGGTCGCACGGACGGGTCGGTGAAGTACGGTCATGTGACTTCCACTCGGCATGCACCATACCAAACTCAACGTCTACACCTCGCCCACCCTCAACCTTAGACTGGTTCCCCGTTTTCACTCACGGAGATCGTATGTATTTTAATAGTGGGGACATTATAGTGAGTACGCGCCACCGGCGGCGGCGTCCCCGTGCCGATGCAACAACAGGTCCGCAAAATCGACTTGCTGCTCACTCTGGCCGTGGAACAGTTTGTGAAGTCCTTTGGCCCTCCGCAGGAAGAGGACGGGCTGGGGACCGGGGAAAAATACTTCCATTCGCAGACTCCATCAGACTTGGTGATCTTGTAGAAGTTTTCTCCGGAACCCACCGGGATCCTCACCATGTCCCTGTGCTCGTCCGGACTGCGGTGGACCGGGCTGCTCAGGATGTACCCCGAGGAGAACTTACTGGAGGCCTGCCTCCGATGCGAGCAGCGGCCGTGCAGAATGTTCTGGAAGGCCTTCCGGAACTCTCGGCTGGAACACGGGTAGATGACGGGGTTGATGCAGCTGTTGAAATAGCCCAACCAGAAGGTGATTTTGAAAATGGTTACCGAAGGTTTGGCTGGAGGGTAAAGAGAACCTGCAAGAGAAACAAAATCAAGTTGAGCGTTACTAAATCCATATACAGGAGCCAAACATTTCTTATGTCATTGCTGAATTTTCTGAACACTACAGGTGCATCTCAAAAAATTAGAATATCATCAAAAAGTTTATTTATTTCTGTAACGTGATCCTTGGATTACGAGCATAATCCGTTCCAGGAGAATGCTTGTAATCCAAAGCACTCGCACATCAAAGCGAGTCTCCCCATAGAAGTCAATGGAAACGAAGATAATTTGTTCTGCATTGACTTCTATTGCATGCAATACCGCATGTGGCCAGAGGTTGGGGGGGGGGGGGGGGGTGACGGAGAGCCTCGGAAATACTCGGGGACAGCTCGGCTGAACTCGGAAAGCCTTGGAAAGGCTCGGAAACACTCAGGAACAGAGTATTTTTGAGTGTTTCTGAGTATTTCCAAACAGCTCTGAACCGTTCTGAGTGTCACCGCCGCCCCCGCACCTCTGGTCAAATGCGGTACTGCACACAACATTAGCTTGAATTCTGCTTGTTTTGCGCGACGACACTCGTAAACTGAGTCAGAATTTAAAAAAAGATATTGCTCGTCTTTCAAATCGCTCGTTACTTGTTAACCAAGGTTCCACTGTATATTTTATATAAATGTGTTACACACAGAGTGATATATTTCAAGCATTTCTTTCTTTTAATTTTGATGATTGTGGCTTGCAGCGAGCGCCAACACAAAATTCAGTATCAGAAAATTAGAATATTGTGAAAAAGTTAAATATTGTAGACTCGCGGTGTCACACTCTAATCAGCTAATTAACTAAAAACACCTGTAAAGGTTTCCTGAGCCTTCAAATCAGGGATAGGCAATTAGCGGACCTCCAGCTGTTGAAGAGTTACAAGTCCCATGAGGCATAGCAAGACTCTGACAGCCACCAGTATGACACCCAGAGGCATGATGGGACTTGTAGTTTTGCAACAGCTGGAGGTCCGCTTATTGCATATCCCTGCTTTAAATGGTCTCTCAGTCGGGTTCAGTAGGCTACACAATCACGGAGAAGACTGCTGACTTGACAGTCGTCCAGAAGAGGATAAGTCACAAAAGGTCATTGCTAAAGAAGCTGGCTGTTCACAGAGTGCTGTATCCAAGCATATTCATGGAAAGTTGAGTGGAAGGAAAAAGTGTGGTAGAAAAAGGTGCACAAGCAACAGGGCTAGCCGCAGCCTTAAGAGGATTGTGAAGCAAAGGCCGTTCAAGAATTTGGGGGAGATTCACAAGGAGTGGACTATGGCTGGTGTCAGTGCTTCAAGAGCCACCCTACACACAGATGTATCCAGGACATGGGCTACAATTGTCACATTCCTTGTGTCAAGCCACTCCTGAACTAACATCAGAAGCGTCTTACGTGGGCTAAGGAGAAAAAGGACAGGGCTGTAGGGATGAGCTTCGAGTTCGACTCGAACTCATGTTCGACTCGAACATTGCCTGTTCGCCTGTTCAGCGAACAATTTGGGGTGTTCACGGCAAATTCGAAAAGCACCCTGTAAAAGTCTATGGGAGAAATCTAAAGTGCTAATTTTAAAAGCCTATATGCAAGTTAATGTCATAAAAAGTGTTTGGGGACCCGGGTCCTGCCCCAGGGAACATGTATCAATGCAAAAAACAGTTTTAAAAACTCCCGTTTTTTTCAGGAGCAGTGATTTTAATAATGCTTAAAGTGAAACAATAAAAGTGTAATATTCCTTTAAATTTCGTACCTGGGGGGTGTCTATAGTATGACTGTAAAAGGGCGCATGTTTCCAGTGCTTACAACTGTCCCTGCACAAAGTGTCATTTTTGCAGGAAAAGGGGGGCGGGGTCACCAGGTGGCCCCGCCCTCCGTTATACAAGAGCTGTCAGACGTAGCGAAGCCTCACACAGCGGGAGCCTCCCATTGCGCGGAGCGGCCCGACACAGAAGAAAAGACGCAGATGCAGTGGAAGAAGATGCCGGACGAGAAGACCAGAGAAAGAAGCGGATTGGAGGAAGAAGAAGATGAAGAAACCGAAGGATGAAGAAAGGAAGAAGACCAGAAGAAAGAAGATGAAAGAAGAATTTAATAAAGGAATTGTCAAAGACCGTCTCCTGTCATTTTTAAAATTTTTGTCACTTTTTTGGTGAAATAGTAGGGGTACTTTTGTACCCCCTTACCATTTCACACAGGGGGGGGGATCTGGGGGTCCCCTTGTTAAAGGAGGCTTCCAGATTCCGATAAGCCCCCCGCCCGCAGACCCCCACAACCAATGGCCAGGGTTGTGGGGAAGAGGCCCTTGTCCCCATCAACATGGGGACATGGTGCTTTGAGGGGTCACAGACCCCCAAAGCATCCTCCCAATGTTGAGGGCATGTGGCCTGGTATGGTTCAGGACGGAGTGGGGGCCGCTCTCGTCCCCCCTCTTTTCCTGCGGCCTGCCAGGTTGCGTGCTCGGATAAGGGTCTGGTATGGGTTTTGAGGGGGACCCCACGCCATTTTTTTTTTGGTGTGGGGTTCCCCTTAAAATCCATCCCAGACCTGAAGGGTCTGGGATGGATATTTAGGGGGGACCCCACGTCATTTTTTTTTAAAATTTGACGCAGGGTTCCCCTTAATATCCATAGCAGACCTGAAGGGCCTGGTAATTGAATTTGGGGGAACCCCCACACTTTTTTTTTTTTTTTTTTTATCAATGACTTTCAATGAATGACTGTTCTCTGTATTACGGGAGCCGGCAATTCATTAGCCGCGAGTAATTTTAAATAGCTTTTTTTCCTGCAAAAATGACACTTTGTGCAGGGACAGTTCTAAACACAGGAAACATGCGCCCCTTTACAGGCATACTATACACACCCCCCAGGTACAAAATTTAAATGAATATTACACTTTTATTGTATCACTTTAAGCATTATTAAAATCACTGCTCCTGAAAAAACTTCAGTTTTTAAAACTTTTTTTTGCATTGATACATGTCCCCTGGTGCAGGACCCGGGTCCCCAAACACTTTTTATGACAATAACTTGCATATTAGCCTTTAAAATTAGCACTTTTGATTTTGAACGTTCAGGTCCCATAGACTTTAATAGGGTTCTAAAGTTCACACTTTAGGTCTGTTCGCAGGTTCTGGTGCGAACCGAACTGGGGGGTGTTCGGCTCATCCCTACAGGGCTGTTGCTCGGTGGTCCAAAGTCCTCTTTTCAGGTGAAAGTAAATTTTATATTTCCTTTGGAAAT
The DNA here is from genome assembly GCA_028564925.1 of Lithobates sylvaticus. Taxonomy (NCBI): domain Eukaryota; kingdom Metazoa; phylum Chordata; class Amphibia; order Anura; family Ranidae; genus Lithobates; species Lithobates sylvaticus. Next base: position 609,397,295 of record CM053029.1, read on the forward strand.
CAAGGTCCCAGAGTCAGGAGAGGCACAGAATCCAAGTTGCACGAGGTCCAGTGTGAAGTTTCCACAGTCGGTGATGATTGGGGGGGCCGTGTCATCTGCTGGTGTTGGTCCACTGTGTTTTATCAAGTCCAAAGTCAGCGCAGCCCTCTACTAGTAAACTCTAGAGCACTTCACGCTCCCCCCTGCTGATCAGCTTTATGGAGATGCTGATTTCACAGCCACAGCGAGAAATGGGCGTGGCGTAAACTAAATATTGGGCGTGACTTAACAGGGGTGTGGTTAGAGTCTGAGATGAAAGAGGGATGAAGGGAGAAGGAAGAGGGAGAGAGGGAAGAGAGAAAGGGGGAAAGAGGGAGAGAGAAAATAGAAAGGGAGAGAGAAAAAGAGAGAAAGGGAGAGGGTCAGAGAGTGTGCAGAGATGATACAAGAGACGGTCAGAGTGTGCAGAGATGGTACAGTAGACTGTCAGAGGGTGAGGATATAGTACAGGAGACTGTTAGAGAGGGTGCAGACATGGTACAGGAGAGGGTGCAGACATGGTACAGAAGAGGGTGCAGACATGGTACAGGAGAGGGTGCAGACATGGTACAGGAGAGGGTGCAGACATGGTACAGGAGAGGGTGCAGACATGGTACAGGAGAGGGTGCAGACATGGTACAGGAGAGGGTGCAGACATGGTACAGAAGAGGGTGCAGACATGTTACAGGAGAGGGTGCAGACATGGTACAGGAGAGGGTGCAGACATGGTACAGGAGAGGGTGCAGACATGTTACAGGAGAGGGTGCAGACATGTTACAGGAGAGGGTGCAGACATGGTACAGGAGAGGGTGCAGACATGTTACAGGAGAGGGTGCAGACATGTTACAGGAGAGGGTGCAGACATGGTACAGGAGAGGGTGCAGACATGGTACAGGAGAGGGTGCAGACATGGTACAGAAGAGGGTGCAGACCTGGTACAGGAGAGGGTGAGAGAATGCAGACATGGTGGGTGAGAGGATGCAGACATGGTACTTGAAAATCGGGACTGTTGGCACCTATGGTTACGGTGGTACAGAGCCAGGTTAAGGTGGTATATAGAGCCAGGTTAAGGTGGTATATAGAGCCAGGTTAAGGTGGTATATAGAGCCAGGTTAGGGTGGTATAGAGCTAGGCTAGGGTGGTATACAGTGCCAGGTAGGTTAGGGTGGTATATAGAGCCAGGTTAGGGTGGTATACAGTGCCAGTTTAGGGTGGTATACAGAGCCAGGTTAGGGTGGTATACAAAGACAGGTTAGGGTGGTATATAGAGCCAGGTTAGGGTGGTATATAGAGCCAGTTTAGGGTGGTATATAGAGCCGGGTTAGGGTGGTATATAGAGCCAGGTTAGAACGTCCAGCAGGTCATCATCACCCCATGGTCACTCACCTGCAACATCCTGGTGCTTGCAGGAGGGTGGCGGATGGCAGCTCTATTGCGTGCAGAATCTCCATGTGTCTAACAGTCTCTTCCATGTGTACAATGGAGAGGGGAGGAGCCAGTGTATAAGCGAATTGCTCTGCTTGTACACTGAAGAGCGAAGCTGATTAGCCGATTGGCTGCCCGGCCGTCAGAGGCCCCTCCCCTCTCCACTGTACACACGGAAGGGACTGTTAGCAGCATGGAGATCTCCCGCGGCCATGTCTCTTCACAGCCAGAGACCCCCCGGGAAAAAAATTCCAGCGGTTTTTCCCGGGACACGGACAGACCGAGACAAAAGTCTGAATATCGTGAATGATCACGGGAAAATTGGGACTGTTGGCACCTATGCCTGGTCACATGATCATGGTATCACTGTCGCCAGCAAACTCACCTGACCTAAACCCCATAGAGAATCTGTGGGGTATTGTCAAGAGAAAGATGAGAGACACCAAACCCAACAATGCGGATGAACTGTTGGGTCTACCAACAGTTCATAAAAGCAACCTGGACTTCCATAACACCTCAGCAGTGCCACAGGCTGATCACCTCCGTGCCACGCTGCATTGATGCCGTAATTCATGCAAAAGAAGCCCCGACCGAGTATTGAGTATATACTATACACTGTAAATGGACAGACTTCTCACTAAGACAACATTTCTGTATTAAAAATCCTTTATTTTATTGGTCTTATGTAATATTCTAATCTTCTGAGATATTGAATATTGGGGTGTCACTCGCTGTAAACCGTAATCATCAAAATTAAAAGAAAGAAATGCGTGAAAAATATATCACTTCGTGTGTAACCGGTTCCCGACCGGCGCACGACGATGTACGTCGGCAGAATGGCACGGACAAGCATAAGGGTGTACAGGTACGTCCCTTTAAGAATGCCACCGTGCCATCGCGTGCGCCGGTTGGGACCCCCGTGAGTCTGGTCGCGGGTCCCGCGGACTCGATCGCCACAGGGATACCCGCGATCGTCTCATGGGAAGGCTGAACGGGGAGATGCGAAAGTAAACAGCATCTCCCCGTTCTGCCTAGCAACAAGTGACAAGCATAAGGGTGTACAGGTACGTCCCTTTAAGAATGCCACCGTGCCATCGCGTGCACCGGTCGGGACCCCTGTGAGTCCGGTTGCGTGTCCCGTGGACTCGATCGCCACAGGGATACCCGCGATCGTCTCATGGGAAGGCTGAACGGGGAGATGCGAAAGTAAACAGTATCTCCCCGTTCTGCCTAGCAACAAGTGACACTGATCTCTGCTCCCTGTGATTGGAGCAGAGATCAGTGTTCACTAACACACAGCCACGTCCCCCACAGTTAGTAACACGCCCCTAGGACCTTCACTGCCAGTGTCATTTACACAGGAAGCAGTGCATTTGTATAGCCCTGATTGCTGTTTAAATGACAATGGTCCCAAAAATGTGTCAAAAATGTCCGATGTGTCCGTCAAGTTCTTCCACCCCCAAACTCGCTCATCCATGTCTTTATGGACTTTGCTTTGTGCACTGGTCCAAATCCTTTTGTGGAGGGGGGGTTATGGTGTGTGGGGGGATTGTTTTTCAGGGGTTGGGCTTGGCCCCTTAGTTCCAGTGAAGGGAACTCTTAAGGCATCAGCATACCAAGACAGGACCAGTGAAGTTCCTCCACCCCAAACTCGCTCATCCATGTCTTGATGGACCTTGCTTTGTGCACTGGTGGCAGTCATGTTGGAACAGGAAGGGGCCGTCCCCAAAGTCCCCAAAGTTGGGGGCATGAAATTGTCCACCATGTCTTGGTATGCTGACGCTTTAAGAGTTCCCTTCACTGGAACTAAGGGGCCAAGTCCAACCCCTGAAAAACAACCCCCCACACCATAATCCTCCCTCCCTCCCCCCCACACCATAATCCCCCTCCCCCAAAAGATTTGGACCAGTGCAAAAAGCAAGGCCCATAAAGACATGGATGAGCGAGTTTGGGGTGGAGGAACTTCACTGGCCTACACAGAGTCCTGACCTCAACCCCATAGAACACCTTTGGGATGAATTAGAGCAGAGACTGCGAGCCAGGCCTTCTCATCCAACATCAGTGCCTGACCTCACAAATGCTCTTCTGGAAGAATGGTCAAACATTCCCATAGACACCCTCCTAAACCTTGTGGACGGCCTTCCCAGAAGAGGTGAAGCTGTTATAGCTGCAAAGGGCGGGGCCAACTCAATATTGAACCCTCCGGACTAAGACTGGGATGCCATTAAAGTTCATCTGTGTGTGTAAAGGGAGGCGTCCCAATACTTTTGGTAATATAGTGTATGTGTTTGGTAAATAACTATCCACGTAAAAAAAAATTAAAAAAATTGCAACTACCACCATTTTATTCTCCTGGGTCTCTGCTTTCAGAAAATATATTTCTTTAGGAGTTTACAGTAATTTCTAGCAAAAAAAATGTGTGCAAATTTTTTTTGAAATTTGCCCCGGTTGGCAAGTGGTTAAACGCACGGACAGAAAGACGGAGGTTCGTTTTTGTATCGCACGTGCGCTTATTTATACAAACAATGATGTGACCTCCGACCTGAACGTTTCCCCCACTCCCCTGTTGCTGGAGAAAGAACTATTTTTGAGCAGCTTGGCGCGGATGTTACATTCCAAGCAGCATTCACTAAACAAGACAATTTAATCAGCGTTACCGGAGCCCCCCGTAGTGCCATTAATTGGACGGGGCTCAGCGATCGGCGATGGATGGCTCCCTCTAAACGCCCCAACATCATCTCCCAATTAAAGGACTGCGGAGGGTCGCATGCGCTGCACCGCGCTCCGTCTTATGAAGTCGTCTTATCATCTCTGAGAAATCCGGAGGAGTCGGGAATGTGACGGCGTCCTTCGCGGTGCCCACAGAGCGCAATATATGTCACCAGCTGCCTATATTTCTCTATAACGGCACGCCGCGACATCCCGAGGAGCGAGAACCGGCCGCCATGCAAATTCCGAGAAGGAAAGTGTTGTACTATATAATGTTTATTGTCCAATCGTGTCCCGTTTAGTAATATGTTATCATCAGTGATCCGCTCGGTGATCCGCTCGGTGATCCTCCTCCGGGGGAGGCGATAATACGTTTGTTCCCGTGTTCCCTAATTTTGAGTTCCTGATGGGATAAAGTACAGCTGTGCTCAACAGTTTGCATCTCCTGGCAGAAACGGTGACATTTTGGCATTGATATTAACCAGCTCCCGGTACCAGTTCAATGTGCTATAGGTTTGGACACCGCGCATCACCGATCAGGGCAAAGAGCCAATGACATTGGCTCTTTACCATGTTTTCAGCTGTGTCCAATCACAGCTGATCCCATGTAAACAAATGCCGGTTGTGAAAAAAGGAAAGCCGGTAACCGGCTTTCCTGCGACAGCGCACATTTACACTGATGATTAGTGCAGTCTCATCAGTGGCCATCGGTGCAGCCTCATAAGTGCAGTCTCATTAGTGTCACCTCATCAGTGGCCATCAGTATCCATCAGTGGCCATCAGTGCAGCCTCATCAGTGGCCATCAGTGCAGCCTCATCAGTGGCCATTGGTGAAGCCTCCTCAGTGACCATTAGTGCAGCCCCTTCAGTGGCCATCAGTGAAGCCCCCTCAGTGGCCATCAGTGAAGCCCCCTCAGTGGCCATCAGTGCTGCCTTATCAGTGCAGTCTCATCAGTGGCCATCAGTATCCATCAGTGCAGCCTCATCAGGTCCCATCAGTGCAGCCTCATCAGGTCCCATCAGTGCAGCCTCATCAGTGGCCATCAGTGCAGCCTCATCAGTGGCCATCAGTGCAGCCTCATCAGTGGCCAGCAGTGCTGGCTTATCAGTGCAGTTTCATCAGTGCCACCTCATCAGTGGCCATCAATGCAGCCTCATCAGTGGCCATCAGTTCCACCTCATCAGTGGCCATCAGTTCCACCTCATCAGTGGCCAACAGTGCAGCCTCATCAGGTCTCATCAGTGCAGCCCCATCAGTGGCCATCAGTGCAGCCTCCTCAGGTCCCATTAGTTCAGGCATGTCCAAAGTCCGGCCCGCGGTCCGGTTTTGAACGGCCCGCCTGGTTATCTAAACCAGCCTCTTACAACTAGTGTGGTGTGGGATCAGGGCTGTCAGATGAGCGATCCCCTGCCGAACATCGGCACTGTGTGAGCAGCTCCGTCAGCCTCAAAAGTGAAAGTAAAGTGCAGAGGAGTGTGCTGTGCTCTTTGCTTCCCCCTAGAGTGCAGTACCCGGCTGAATGAGGAAGCTGGAAAGGTACAGTACTATGCTAGAAGCTAGATTTGTTTTAAAAGGGCTTTATTCATGTGTCTGTCTGTGCATGTGTGTTTGTATGTATGTCTGTATGTGTGTCCATGTACATGTGTCTGTATGTATGTGTATGCATGTGTCTGTATGTGTGTCCATGTACATGTGTCTGTATGTGTGTCCATGTACATGTGTCTGTATGTGTGTCCATGTACATGTGTCTGTATGCATGTGTCTGTATGTGTGTCCATGTACATGTGTCTGTATGTATGTGTATGCATGTGTCTGTATGTGTGTCCATGTACATGTGTCTGTATGTGTGTCCATGTACATGTGTCTGTATGTGTGTCCATGTACATGTGTCTGTATGCATGTGTCTGTATGTGTGTCCATGTACATGTGTCTGTATGTGTGTCCATGTACATGTGTCTGTATGTGTGTCCATGTACATGTGTCTGTATGTGTGTCCATGTACATGTGTCTGTATGTGTGTCCATGTACATGTGTCTGTATGTGTGTCCATGTACATGTGTCTGTATGCATGTGTCCATGTGTCTGTGTGTGTGTGTGTGTATGTGTGTATGTTACTTTTAATCCGGACCCCCCCCCCCCCCCCATTCCTGTACCATCAGAACTGCATTTGTAGGTCTTGTTTGTGATATCAGCCAGGACTGCTGCTCCTCTGAAAAGCAATCCATGCACAGATCGCTTTTCAGAGGCATTTGACAGGTGGTAAAGAGGCATTATTTTGCCTCCTCACCACCTGTTTTAAGCCTATAAAATCCAGCATCACTCTATGCCGCAACTGTGCAATGCACTCAGTTGCGGGTAGTTGCAGTGCAGCCCCATTCACCCTGGGTGTACCTCCAGCTGCAGCCACAGCATGTGTACACCCCCAGCTGCTCCCTCTGCAGCTAAAGGGGGAGAAGTTGGGGGTGGTAAAAACAGCTTAACCATGTGGTTTTACTGCCCCTCCAACCTGACATGTGAACAAGCTCTTGGTTCACATCTGTGTGGCTGCGTGTAGATCAGCCCATTCATTTCAATGGGCTTCTCTACCCACAAAACTGCAGGGAAAGAAGTCCCCAACCTTTTTTTTTTTTTTAATTGCACTGCACCAAAAGCACCCCACGTTTTCCAATGTGTGGGGTACCATTTATAATTAACGGTACCCCTAAAGAGCAGAGCATTCGTCTGTGTGTCAGGAGCGAGTGCGACAAAGGCGAGAGAATTCTTGTTGGGCAATGTATTAGCGCTCGAACAAACACACTTAGACCAAATTTTATTGGTTTAAAAAATGTCAGGCAAAATGGTCGGCCCTCACGCATGTTCACTTCATCAAATCTGGCCCTCTTTGAAAAAAGTTTGGACACCTCTGCATTAGTTCAACCTTATCAGTGGGCATCAGTGCAGCCTCCTCAGTGGCCATCAGTGCAGCTTATCAGTGCCCATCAGTGAAGGAGAAAAATCACTTATTTTAAAAATGTTGTAACAGAATTTTGTAAAAGAAAACTTTTTTTTTTTTCTAAATGTTCAGTCTTTTTTAATTTGTTTCGAAAAAAATAAAACCCCCATCAGTGATTAACCACTTCAATACCGCGGGGCACTTATACACCTTCCTGCCCAGGCCAATTTTCAGCTTTCAGCGCTGTCACATTTTGAATGACAATTGTGTGGTCATGCTACACTGTACCCAAACAAATCTTTTATAATTATGTTCCCACAAATAGAGCTTTCTTTTAGTGGTATTTGATCACCTCTGCGATTTTTATTTTTTGCGCAACAAATAAAAAAAGACCGAAAATTTAGAAAAAAATTAGTTTTTCTTTGTTTCTGTTAATTTTTTTTGTAAATAAGTATGTTTTCTTCTTCAATGATGGGCACTGATAAGGCAGCACTGATGGGCACCGATGAGGTGGCACCAATGAGGTGGCACTGATAATGGGCACTGATAGGTGGCACTGGTATGCAGCACTGATGGGCACACATAGGTGGCACTGATGGGCCCCGTAGGCAGTACTGATGGATGGCACTGATAGTCGGCACAGATGGGCACTGATGGGTGGCACTGATGACACTGATGGTTGGCATTGCTGAGCATCACTGATTTTTATTGTGCCATAGAGGTGCCAGCCAGTGCCCATTTGTGGGCACTGATTTGCATATGTTGGGCATTCATTTGTCACATGTGGATGGCCATGGGGGATGTACCTGACCATCCACATATTAGGTGCTTCCCTGGTGGCCCTGGCGGCTTCCCTGGTGGTCCTGGGTGGGCATCCGAGGGGGGTCTGCACTGATAAACAATCAGTGCAGACCCCCCCCCCCCCCCCCCTGTCAGGAGAGCCACCGATCAGCTCTCCTCTACTCACGTTTGTCAGACTGTTTACATCCTAATTAGCCGTGGATCGACACGGCTGACCACGTAGTAAAGAGCCTCCGTTGGTGTAGCGGTGTGTCAGACTGACACACCTCACCACCGATCGCCGCAATGCGCGCCCCCCATGGCAGCGCGGCAGCTGTTATCCTGAAGGACGTCATATGACACCCAGTCAGGATAACTGAACCACCGCCCGACCGTCATTCTGCTATAGGCCGGGCGGGAAGTGGTTAAATACCATCAAAAGAAAACTCTATCTGTCTTAAAATAAAATGATAAAAATGTCCTATGAGTACAGTGTTACATGACCGCGCAATTGTCATTCAAAGTGTGAGAGCGCTTGCCTACCGGGCACCCAGGCCAATTTTCAGCTTTCAGCGCTGTCACATTTTGAATGACAATTGCGCGGTCATGCTACACTGTACACATATGACATTTTTATCATTTTTTTGAGACAGAGCTTTCTTTTTGTTGGTATTTAACCACTGTTGGGGTTTTTATTTGTGAAAAAAGGCCGGAAACTTTGAAAAAAGCATTTTTTTTTTAAATTTTGTAAATAAGTACATTTTCTCCTTCACTGATGGGCACTGATGAGGCTGCACTGATGGGCACTGATGAGATGGCACTGAAGGGCGCTGATGAGGTGGCACTAATATGCAGCACTGATGGGCACTGATAGGCGGTAATGATGGGCACTGATGGGCGGCACTGATGAGCAGGCACTGATGGGCACTGAAAGGCAGCACTGACTGGCATCACTGATGGGCACTGGTTGGCATCACTGCACACTGGTTGGCATCACTGGGCACTGGTTGGCATCACTGATGGGCACTGGTTGGCATCACTGATGGGCACTGATTGGCATCACTACTGGGCACTGTTGGGGCTGCACTGATCATCAGGGCACTGATTATCTGTGCAGATCTTCCCAGTGCCACTGACCGGCTCTCCTCTCCTCACACACTTTCAGTCTGAGGAGAGGAATGGCGATAACCGTCATTTCCTTGTTTACATGTGATCAGCTGCCTCGTCACCGGGTCCTCCCCGAGATCGGTGATGCACCGCGTGCCAGGGACAGAGAGGACCACCGATTGACGCGCTTGTGGGACCGCAGAGAGTGGGGCAAGGTCACAATAAGGCAGACGGGAGGTGGTTAAAGGTTCATTTCCCACATCTGTGGCTTTTTAAAAATGTGTATAAATAGTCAATGAGTTTGTTAGCTCTCACGTGGATGAACTGAGCAGGCTAGATACTGAGCCATTGGGAGCAGAAAAGAACTGTCAAAAGACCTGCGTTACAAGGTAATGGAGCTTTATAAAGATGTAAAAGGATAGAAAAAGATATTCAAAGCCTTGAATATGCCAATCAGTACTGTTCAATTACTTATTAGGAAGTGGAAAATTTGTGGATCTCTTGATACCAAGCCAAGGTCAGGTAGACTAAAAAAGATTGCAGCCACAACTGCCAGAAGAATTGTTCAGAATACAAAGAAAAAACCCAAAGGTAACCTCAGGAGAAATACAGGCTGCTCTGGAGAAAGACGGTGTGGTTGTTTCAAGGAGCAAAATACGACGATACTTTAACAAAAATTTGTTGCATGGTTGAGTTGCCAAAAAGAAGGCTTTACTGCACCACTGGCACAAAAAAGACTGGTTACAATATGCCGAGAACACCTTGACGCGCCTCATAGCTTCTGGCACATAAAGGACCAAAATAGAGCTTTATGGTCACAACCATAAGCGCTATGTTTGGAGACAGACCAACATGGCCTATATAGACAAGAACCATTCCGACTGTGAAGCATGGTGGTGGCTCACTGGTGTTTTGGGGTGTGAGAGCTCTAAAGGCACGAGGAATCTTATGAAAATTGATGGCAAGATGAATGCAGCATGTTATCAGAAAAAAATGGCAGACAATTTGCATTCTTCTTTACGAAAGCTGAGCATGGGACACACTTGGACTTTCCAGCAAGAAAATGCCCGAAGCACAAGGCCAAGCTGACCCTCCAGTTGTTACAGCAGAAAAAGGTGGAGGTTTTGGAGTGACCATCACAGTCTCCTGACCTTTCCTGATCAATGAATTGACTACATACAGTAATGTCTCCACCCGAAAACCAACCTTCATTGACGTGGTTGACCACACATGGCTTGCTCTTGGACTTCCCTTATCCTTGTAAGCAAGCCAGGGTGAGGGGGATCTCTTATATGATGGGGGAGCTTCTGATGTGATTGGGAACTCCGTTCTGATAGGGAGACTCTGATGTAATGTTGGGACCTCTGATGTAATGAGGGACTAATCATGCTATCAATGTGATCGGCGGACACTGATCTTATAGGGAGACCTGTGATGTCATGAGGGTCCCCTGATGTGAAGGGAGGGCCTCCCTTGTGAAGGAGGGAGGACCTCTGATGTGAAAAGAAGACCTCTAATGGAATGGGGGGGAGCTCGGATGTGATGGGGGGACCTCTGATGGGATGAGGGGACCTGTGATGTTATGGGGGAACTCTGATATAATGGAGGTACCTCTGATGTGAAGGGGGGCCTCTGATTTAAAGGGGGACCTTTAATGGAATGAGGGGACTTGTGATGTGATGGGGAACTCTGATATGATGGAGGAACCTCTGATGTGAAAGGAGGACCTCTGATGGGATAGGGGACCTCTGATGTAAAGGGGGACCTCTGATGTGATGGGAGGCCTCTAATGTGATAGAGGAACCTCTGATGGGATGAAGGGACTCTGGTGTTAGGGAGGACCTCTGGTGTGAAGGGGGACCTCTGATGTGATGGGGGAACCTCTGATGTGATGGGGGGGACCTCTGATGCGATGGGTGACTGTTATATGATGGGGGACTCTGATGTGAAGGGAGGGTCTCTGATGGGTGACTGTGATGGGTGACTCTTTTATGATGGGGGGGACCTCTGATGTGATGGGGGATCTCTGATGTTATTGAGAGGACCTCTGATGTGATGGGGGGACCTCTGATGTGAAGGGGGGGACCTCTGATGTGATGGGACGACCTCTGATGTGATAAGGAGGACCTCTGATGTGATGGGAGAACCTCTGATGTGATGGGACGACCTCTGATGTGATAAGGAGGACCTCTGATGTGAGGGGTGACTATTTTATGCTTGAGGGGGCCTCTGATGTGATGGGAGGATCTCAGGTGTGACTGGGGGGGAACCTCTGATGTGATTGGGGACCTCTGATGTAAAGGAATGACCTTTGATGTGATGGGGGGGGGGGGGGGGGCTATGGTGTGCAGGGGGATTTGGGACCTCTGATGTGGTTGAGGACCTCTGATGGGATGGGTGACTCTTTTATGATTAGGGGGGCCTCTGATGTGATGGGGGGGGATCTCTGATGTTATTGAGAGGATCTCTGATGTGAAGGGAGGATCTCTGATGTGATGGGTGACTCTTTTATGATTTAGGGGACCTCTGATGTGATGGAAGGATCTCAGGTGTGACTGGGGGGGACCTCTGATGTGATTGGGGACCTCTGATGTAAAGGAGGACCTCTGATGTGATGGGGGGGGGGGGCTATGATGTGCAGGGGGATTGGGGACCTCTGATGGGATGGGGAATCTCTGATGTGATGGGGGTAGCTCTGATGTGATGGGGGAGCTCTGATGTGATGGGGGACCTCTGATGGGATGGGGGATCTCTGATGTGATGGGGGTAGCTCTGATGTGATGGGGGAGCTCTGATGTGATGGGGAACCTCTGATGTGATGGGGGGAGCTCTGAAGTGATGGGGGGACCTCTGATGGGATGGGGGATCTCTGATGTGATGGGGGTAGCCCTGATGTGATGGGGGATCTCTGATGTGATGGGGGTAGCTCTGATGTGATGGGGGACCTCTGATGTGATGGGGGATCTCTGATGTGATGGGGGAGCTCTGATGTGATGGGGGGAGCTCTGATGTGATGGGGGAACCTCTGAAGTGATGGGGGATCTCTGATGTAAATGGAGGACCTTTGATGTGATGGGGGGGGCTATGATGTGATGGGGGGAGCTCTGAAGTGATGGGGGAACCTCTGATGTGATGGGGGTGCTCTGATGTGATGGGGGAACCTCTGAAGTGATGGGGGACCTCTGATGTGATGGGGGAGCTCTGATGTGATGGGGGAGCTCTGATGTGATGGGAGGAGCTCTGATGTGATGGGGGATCTCTGATGTGATGGGGGAACCTCTGATGTGATGGGGGATCTCTGATGTGATGGGGGACCTCTGATGTGATGGGGGAGCTCTGAAGTGATGGGGGAACCTCTGATGTGATGGGGGATCTCTGATGTGATGGGGGACCTCTGATGTGATGGGGAGCTCTGAAGTGATGGGGGAACCTCTGATGTGATGGGGGATCTCTGATGTGATGGGGGAACCTCTGATGTGATGGGGGATCTCTGATGTGATGGGGGAACCTCTGATGTGATGGGGGAGCTCTGATGTGATGGGGGAACCTCTGATGTGATGGGGGATCTCTGATGTGATGGGGGAACCTCTGATGTGATGGAGGAACCTCTGATGTGATGGGAGGAGCTCTGATGTGATGGGGGGACCTCTGATGTGATGGGGGATCTCTGATGTGATGGGGGAACCTCTGATGTGATGGGGGATCTCTGATGTGATGGGGGACCTCTGATGTGATGGGGGAGCTCTGAAGTGATGGGGGAACCTCTGATGTGATGGGGGATCTCTGATGTGATGGGGGACCTCTGATGTGATGGGGGAGCTCTGATGTGATGGGGGACCTCTGATGTGATGGGGGGACCTCTGATGTGATGGGGAACCTCTGATGTGATGGGGGAGCTCTGATGTGATGGGTGACTCTTATATGATGGGGAGCTCTGATGTGATGGGGGAACCTCTGATGTGATGGGAGGACCTCTGATGTGATGGGGGAACCTCTGATGTGATGGGGGAACCTCTGATGTGATGGGGGGATCTCTGAAGTGATGGGAACCTCTGATGTGATGGGGGAACCTCTGATGTGATGGGGGAACCTCTGATGTGATGGGGGGATCTCTGAAGTGATGGGAACCTCTGATGTGATGGGGGAACCTCTGATGTGATGGGGGGATCTCTGAAGTGATGGGAACCTCTGATGTGATGGGGGAACCTCTGATGTGATGGGGGAACCTCTGATGTGATGGGGGGATCTCTGAAGTGATGGGAACCTCTGATGTGATGGAGGAACCTCTGATGTGATGGGGGAACCTCTGATGTGATGGGGGGATCTCTGAAGTGATGGGAACCTCTGATGTGATGGGGGAACCTCTGATGTGGTGGGGTAGCTCTGATGTGATGGGGGAGCTCTGATGTGGTGGGGTAGCTCTGATGTGATGGGTGACTCTTATATGATGGGGAGCTCTGATGTGAAGGGAGGCCTCCAGATTTTGCAAACCTTTAAAGATTGCCACCACTGAAGATTTTTTGAAACATCTGACCTACATGACTTGTAATCAAAATTTAGACTTTTCTGAAAATAGCCGAGGACGGGGGAGGGGGTCGCACTGCTATTTCCTGTCTGATTGACTGAAGTGATGACAGAAGATTCTCTTCCTTATAAATATATCAGACTGAAGACTGAACTCCAATCTGTTGAAGGACCTCCGCTGAGTAATTGTGGGTGTGAAGAGTCGGCGCGGAGCGCGGTTACAATCAGCGCCGCCTCTCACTCAATCAGCAACATGTTTGGAACATTTCCCTGAATCCAGAAAAGATGTAAAGTCACCGCTAACAATAACCGGGGCCTGGGGAGTACGGGGGGGGGGGGAGTACGGGGGGGAGTACGGGGGGGGGGGAGTACGGGGGGGCTCCATAGTCCGCAGATCTTTAACCCTTGGTCTACTGAGATACGTTTTTTCATTTTTCACACACACAGGGTAAAATCTGCATTTTTTTTTTTCTACAAAAGTACTTTTTACCTCCAAATAATTATATAGTTCCTGAAAGCACAGACCCTGTGGGATAAAATGGTAGTTGCATTTTTTTTATGTTGGTACATTATTTCCAAAATTGTTCATCACACACATTTTGAACATTTTGAAAAAAAAAAAAAAAAACTTTTCTTAGTTTCTGTTACAAAATTTGGAAAATAAGTGATTTTTTTCTTCACTGATGAGCGCTGTTGAGACTGCACTGATGGGCACTGATAGGCTGCACTGATGAGGCGGAACTAATGGGCACTGATAGGCTGCACTGATGAGGCGGCATTGATGACCACTGAGGAAGCTGCACTGATGGGACCTGATGAGGCTGCACTGATGGATACTGATGACCACTGATGAGGTGGCACTGATGGGCACTGATGAGACTGCACCGATAAGGCAGCACTGATGACCACTGAAGAGGCAGCACTGAAGGCCACTGAGGAGGCTGCACTGATGGTCACTGAGGAGGCTGAACTGATGGCCACTGAGGAGGCTGCACTGATGGTCACTGAGGAGGCTGCACCAATGGCCACTGGGGAGGCTGCACTGATGGGCACTGATGCAACTGCACTGATAAGGCAGCACTGATGGCCACTGAGGAGGCAGCACTGATGGTCACTGAGGAGGCTGCACCGATGGCCACTGAGGATGCTGCACTGATGGCCACTGGAGAGGCTGCACTGATGGTACCTGACGAGGCTGCACTGATGGCCACTTATGGGGCTGCCCTGATCATTAGACATGTGCAATTCGTTTCGTTTTTTTTTGTTTTTCGTTTTTTTTTTTTCGTTATTTTCGTTCGTTCGTTTTCGTACAAATGAACAAACGATTCGCTAAAAATTTTAACGAATCGTTCGAATCGAACGAATCCGAAAATAACGAAAATCCGAAAAAAAAAAAAAATTAGAAACAACGAATGTATGAATGAAGAAAATCCGAAAAACAAAAACAGGAACAACGAAAATGAAAATGACCGAAAAAATTTGTCCTGTAGGTCAGATGTTTTTTCAGTGGTGGCGCTCTTCAAAGGTTTGCAAAATCTGGAATCAGAGATCCCCCATCACATCAGAGGTTCCCCCATCACATCAGAGGTCCTCCCATCACATCAGAGGTCCTCCCATCACATCAGAGGTCCTCCCATCACATCAGAGGCCCCCCATCAGAGGCCCCCCATCACATCAGAGGTTCCCCCATCACATCAGAGGTCCTCTCATCACATCAGAGATCCCCCATCACTTCAGAGGTTCCCCATCACATCAGAGGTCCCCCCCATCACATCAGAGATCCCCCATCACATCAGAGGTCCTCCCATCACATCAGAGGCCCCCCATCACATCAGAGGTTCCCCCATCACATCAGAGATCCCCCATCACATCAGAGATCCCCCATCACATCAGAGGTCCTCCCATCACATCAGAGGCCCCCCATCACATCAGAGATCCCCCGTCACATCAGAGGTTTCCCCATCACATCAGAGGTTCCCCCATCACATCAGAAGTTCCCCCGTCACATTAGAGGTTCCCCCATCACTTCAGAGATCCCCCATCACATCAGAGGTTCCCCCATCACATCAGAGGTTCCCCATCACTTCAGAGGTTCCCCCATCACATCAGAGATCCCCCCATCACATCAGAGATCCCCATCACATCAGAGGTCCCCCATCACATCAGAGGTTCCCCATCACTTCAGAGGTTCCCCATCACATCAGAGGTCCCCCCCATCACATCAGAGATCCCCCATCACATCAGAGGTCCCATCACATCAGAGGTTCCTCCATCACATCAGAGGTTCCTCCATCACATCAGAGGTCCGCCATCACATCAGAGGTCCCCCCATCACATCAGAGGTTCCCCCATCACATCAGAGATCCCCCGTCACATCAGAGGTCCCCCATCACATCAGAGGCCCCCCATCACATCAGAGATCCCCCGTCACATCAGAGGTCCTCCCATCACATCAGAGGTTCCCCCATCACATCAGAGGTTCCCCCGTCACATCAGAGGTCCCCCCATCACATCAGAGGTTCCCCCATCACATCAGAGATCCCCCGTCACATCAGAGGTCCTCCCATCACATCAGAGGCCCCCCATCACATCAGAGATCCCCCGTCACATCAGAGGTTCCCCCATCACATCAGAGGTTCCCCCATCACATCAGAGGTTCCCCCGTCACATTAGAGGTTCCCCCATCACTTCAGAGATCCCCCATCACATCAGAGGTTCCCCCATCACATCAGAGGTTCCCCCGTCACATCAGAGATCCCCCATCACATCAGAGGTTCCCCTGTCACATCAGAGGTTCCCCATCACATCAGAGGTTCCCCCTTCACATCAGAGGTTCCCCCGTCACATCAGAGGTCCTCCCATCACATCAGAGGTCCCCCATCACATCAGAGGTTCCCCCATCACATCAGAGGTCCCCCCCCATCACATCAGAGGTTCCCCATCACTTCAGAGGTTCCCCCATCACATCAGAGGATCCCCCATCACATCAGAGGTTCCCCATCACATCAGAGGTTCCCCCATCACATCAGAGGTCCCCCATCACTTCAGAGGTCCCCCATCACTTCAGAGGTCCCCCATCACATCAGAGGTTCCATCATCACATCAGAGGTCCCCCCATCACATCAGAGGTTCCATCATCACATCAGAGGTTCCCCCATCACATCAGAGATCCCCCATCACATCAGAGGTTCCCCCGTCACATCAGAGGTTCCCCCATCACATCAGAGGTCCCCCATCACTTCAGAGGTCCCCCATCACTTCAGAGGTTCCCCCATCACATCAGAGATCCCCCATCACATCAGAGATCCCCCATCACATCAGAGGTTCCCCCGTCACATCAGTGCAACAACGGCGATCAAAGACATTTTTTGCTATTTCGCCATCTCCTATAATGAAGACAGTTGTACGTTTTGTTCCATCGTTTTTGTATTTTTGCACTAAATTCAGCTTTGTCCTCTAAGGCCACACACCCGGCATTCTTTAAAGTGGGGTTGCGGTCAAAAAAAAAAATGTGGCTTAAAAATCATAAAAAAAAATTAAAAAAAATAAATTGGAAAAAAAAAAAATTTTTTACTCACCTCCAAATGCCTGTTGCTATGGGGTCCCTCGTAGTCTGCCACCTTCATTGCCCGAGCTAAACGTTACTTCCCCCTCGGCGCCGCACAGGATCTGGGACCTGTCACGTGTCCCAGATGACTGAGCGTCAAATCACGGCGCACGGCGCCGCTCACGGCGCCGCTGAAGCCACAGCCAGGTTCTCACATTAGGAATGTCGGCGCCACAAGCGGCTCGTGGAACGAGGGGGGGCCTCGTTCCCCCGCATCGCTGGACCCTGGACAGGTAAGTGTCCGATTTTTAAAAGTCAGCAGCTGCAGTATTTGTAGCTGCTGACTTTTAAAAAATTTATTTTTTTTCCCCCAGGACGGAGCTCCGCTTTAACCATTTACAGACCAGAAGATTTTCCCCCTTCCTGACCAGGCCATTTTTTGCGATACGGCACTGCGTCGTTTTTTTTTTTCCACTTCAGAAAGAATATTCTTGGGTGAGTGTCAGCTATGCCCGCATCTCCATCCCTCTGATTGTCTTAGCATCATTAGTGGATTGTTTTATTCTCACCCCTTTTTTTTTTCCCCCCCTGGAGTTGGGGGGGATAGGGGTCCTGAGTCGGGCATCCATGAAGTTTACAAATCCCTAAAAAATACATGTATACATCCGAGATCCCACCCAGCCTCCACTCCCCCTCCGCTTCCTTTATCCTAAATCTCGTTCCATCACTCTTCCTGTTAACCCCCCTGGGGGTTTTTATTTTTTATTTCCCCCCCCCCTGTCCCCCCGTGCCCCCGCCCTCCCCGTCCCCGTCCGCTGTTTTGTTGTTGTGAGGTGGCCCTTTCTCCCCAGTATCTTCTCCTGCCCTTAGGGTCTGCCTTTCCGTGGCTAGATCTCTTTTCGGCTTCACCCCCCAGGGATCATCAGTTGTCACGGCTGCACTCGCAAAGCCTCCCTGTAGCTCCAAGACCTCTTGAATTTTCTCCAACTCTCCCATCTAGCCCTCGTGGCCTCTCTGTCCTCCTCCCCGGTGTACAGCACACATTCCATCATGTAAGTGGACTCCACTGCGTCAACCCATTCCCATACGGGTGGGCTTTCCTTGTCCTTCCACCTCCTTGGAATTACCTTTTTAGCCGCGTTAAGCAGATGGGGAATCAATGAGCCTTTATATTGTTTAATTTCCTTGGATGTGGCATGCATGAGTGCCACCCACGGGTCATTTTTTACCTCGATCGTTGTTATTTCTTTTATGTATTTTAGGATAGTCTCCCAAAATTTTTGATTTTAGGACACCCCCACCATAGATGACCCATTGTGCCCCTTTGATCACACCCCCTCCAACAGTTCGCAGATGTATCCGCCTGGAAATTGCTGACCCTGTCTGGGGTTCTATACCACCTAGCCATGCACTTAAAGTTTGTTTCTGCAGTTCTCGCGTCTACCGCTGACCCGTGTGCTAATTTTAGAATTTTCTTACTTGTGCCTATTTCTAATTGTATTCCTAGTTCGCTTTCCCATTTGGTAAGGTATGGCGGCATCTCCGGTCTATCTCTTTCTAATAACAGTTTATATATTCTGGATATTCTTTTTTTTGAACATTCTGCCGTAAAAATTTTCTCTAATTTTGTTAGATCCTTAGCCTCCCTTAATGGGCTAGGAAGAGAGCCCACAAAGTGGGTCAGCTGGCGATGCCGCCATCCGTCTATGGAAAAAGCCTCATTATTCTGTAACTCGTGCAATGTCATAACCTTCCCCTTGCTAATAACTTCCCCTAGTCTCGTGCAGTCCTTTCTAATCCAATCACCTCCTATTTCCTTCAACCCTGGCGGGAAAAAAGGATTTTCTTTAAGTGCTATAAGTGGCGAATTATAATTTTTGTTGAATATTTTATATATTTTGTCCCAAATTTTCAAAGTCGTGATGGTGATTATATGTGTTTTTTCTCCCAGTGTCCGGCTTTTCGGAGGATTCCACACAATCTTCCCCAGCCTAGCTTCACTCAGTGCTTCCTCCAAACTAACCCATCTTTTAGTGTTACCTATTTTACCCCATTCTGCGATTCTTAAAAGTGCTATAGCATGGTAGTAACTTTCTATGTCTGGGACCGCAAGACCGCCCTGACTTTTGTCTTGTTTTAGAACTTGGAGGGAGATTCTATGTTTTTTGTAATTCCATATGAAATTCATTATAATAGATCTTAGTTTACCTAGGTACTGTTTTGGGAGAGGGAGGGGGAGCATCTGGAATTTATATGTGATTACTGGTAAGATCATCATTTTTACCGAATTAATCCTGCCTATCCAGGATAGAATTTTTCCCTTCAGCTCTTGGCATTTTTTTTTTATATCTTCTAGGAGTGGGATATAATTTATTTTGTATAATTTCCTCGGGTTGTTGGCCAGTTCTATTCCTAAGTATTTTATCCTTTTTTTTCCAGACGAAACTAACTGTTTTCTGTAGGTTCTGTTTCTCTATTTTGTTAAGGTTAATATTAAGGATAAAAGTTTTTGAGGCATTGATTCTAAAGTTTGTTAGTTCCCCATATTCCTTTAAGGTTTTAAGCAATATGGGGACTGACTTCTGGGGTGAGCTTATGTAAAAGAGGACGTCGTCCGCGAAGGCCGCAAGTTTGTGCTCTTCGCTGCCGACTTTACAGCCTTCCACCTCTGGGTTTCCGCGAATTGTGGCCAACAGCGGTTCCAGGGATAGAACAAAAAGGAGAGGAGAGAGTGGGCAACCCTGCCTAGTACCATTAAACAGTTCGAACTCCGCGGAAGTCGTTCCATTAACCTTGATGTTGGTTTTCGGATGATTATATAGGGTTTTGATTTTTTGAATAATTCTGGGTCCGAAACCCATCCTCTGTAGAGTGTTGAACATGAACCCCCAGTCTACTCTGTCGAACGCTTTTTCAGCGTCTATCGAGAGGAGTAGACTGGGGGTTCTCGAGTCTCCCATCCTCTGTATGGCTAGCAATGTCCGAATCCCATTGTCCCTCCCCTCTCTGCCCGGGACAAACCCAACCTGGTCCGGATGGATCAGTGTGCCCAAGTGCCCCTTTATTCGATCCGCCAGAATCTTAGCATATAATTTTGTGTCGAAATTTAATAAGGAGATGGGTCTGTAGTTCGAGCACACCGATCCATCCTTCCCATCCTTCCTCAGAAGAGTGATTGTGGCTTTTAGGGCCTCTTCGCTCATATCATAGTCTATCCCTAGTCCATTCATATATCGCAGCAATCTCGGTATAAGAATCTCTTTGTACGTTTTATAATATGAGACCGTGAAGCCGTCCGGGCCCGGGCTCTTCCCTGTTGGAGAGTTGTTGATGGCTGCTAAGATCTCTTCCTCAGTTATTGGCCTCTCAAGCTCATCTCTCTCCTCCCCCCTAGGGCCATTAGCCCTGCCCTCTCTAGGAACTCTGATGTTTTCTGTTTGTTTCCCATGCTGTCGTTGTTTCCCTTGGTTTTCACCTCGTAAAGTTCTTTGTAATAGTCTCTGAATGTAGAGGCTATTGCACTAGAGGTGAACTTCATCTCCCCATTTCTTGTTTGAATTTTTTCAATAAAATTTCTGGTTATCTTTTTTTGTAATTTCCTTGCTAGATATTTCCCTGGCTTGTTGCCCCATATATATTGTTCCCTGGCCAATTTATTGAACTTCTGTCTAACTTCCTGTTCAGCTAAATCTTTCAATTCCTCTCTCTTATCTGTAAGCTCTATGTATATGCTCTGGCTAAGTGCCCCCCCAGATTTGTGCTTTTGCTCCAGGGTTTTAATTTCGGCCATCAGCGCCTGCGTCTTTCTCACCCTCTCCTTTTTTTTCCATGAAGCTTTAGCAATCAGGAGCCCCCTAATGAACGCTTTATGAGCGTCCCACAGTTGTGCCTCTGAGACCTCTCCGTTGTCGTTGATTTGGAAGAACCATTCTAGCTCCTTTTTGATATGCTCCCTAATTTCTTTGTCATGTAACAATTCAGGATTGAGTTTCCATCCGCTAGGGGGTTGTTTGTGTTCGGGGAACCTTAGCCTCATGGATACCGGCGCGTGGTCCGAGAAGGAAGCTATTCCAATTTCGGTTTCTTTGACCCTTTCCAGTATGCCATGGTCTATTAAAATATAGTCCAGGCGAGAATACATCTGGTGGACAGGGGAGAAGAACGAGTAATCCCTCAACTGCGGGTGCTGGGTCCTCCACACATCCACCAGTTGGTCCTCCGCTAGTTTTTTTTTAATACGCTTCAGTTGTATGTTGCCCCTCCCCGTGCCACCAGACTTACTGTCCTTCGCGGGGTCCATCACAAAGTTGAGGTCCCCCATCAGGATCAAATATCCTTTCCTGAAGGCCCTTAGCTTACGCAGAATTGCTTCAAGGAATAAGATAGGTTTGGTGTTGGGGGCATAAACATTGGCCAGTGTAAGTTCTACCCCTAGGAGGGAGCCCCTAAGAAACAAGTATCTCCCCTCGGGGTCCGTCATTCTCTCCTCCACCGTGAAGTCAATGTCCCTCGCAATCCCAATAGCCACTCCTCTTGCCCTGCTCGAGATAGTATCTCCATAGAACCATTTTGGGAGAGCTGGAGAAAAAAGTCTAGTATTTGAGGAATGTGCCAGATGAGTCTCTTGCAGGAACACTATACCTGCGCCATATCTCTCTGCTTCCTCCAAAATTTTAGATCGCTTGCCGGGAGAGTTTAAGCCTTTCACATTATATGATAAAAATTTGATTTCTATGTCCTTCATTTATCTTTTGGAATTTTGTTTTTTCTTTTTTTTTTTTTTTTTTTTTTTTTTTTTTTTTTTTTTTTCCCTCTGAAATATTGATGGTAACAACAGCCCCACAGCGGACGTGGTTTCCCTCCCTCTTCCCCCCGTCCCCCTCCCCTCCCTTCCCTCCCCCTCCCCCCCCCCTCTCTTGCCCCCACTGGGGTCCCCGTGTCCTTGGGGGCCATCTTTTGTGGCTTCCCTTAGACTCCGGATTCCTGGTGAGGTGGAGTATATTAAGCCCTCCCCTCCCCCTCCGCGCCCCAAGCTTGGGGCGCAGAGGGAGGAGGGGGCGGGGCCGATTTGAGCAGAATTCTTTTGTATCTACATGTGGGCATTCGCCCCTCCTCCCTCCCCCCCCCCACCTCCCCCCCAGGGTCCCCCAGGCCCTCCATTTCAATCCAGCCCTGCAAATTCGGGACTGAGATCCCCAGTTTTGTACAGAATCCCTGCACTTCTTCTGGATACCTCAGCCTGGCCGTGAGCCCCTCTTTTACCCCTATTAGACATGATGGGAAACCCCAGATGTATCTTATGTTTTCCCTTTTCAATATTTCCAGCAGAGGTTTCTGGTGTCTTCGTCTTTCAAGGGTTCTGGCCGATAGGTCTGCGTATACTTGAATTTCAGTTCCCCCATGCGATATAGGAGACTTATTTTTTATTTTAGCCCATAGGTCCTCTTTTTCTTTGAAGTAGCTGAATCTGACAATTATGTCCCGGGGCCGCTCTACGCCCCCCCTTTCGGGTCTTCCTACTCGGTGTATCCTTTCTATGTGGGGAAAATGGTCTGAGTCCTTGCCGCTTATGGGGCCCAAGATTTCCCATAGTTTTCTTTCTAGGTCTTCCCCTCTTTGTTCCGGGACGGCACGCAGCCTCAGATTTTGCCTCCTGTCCCTATTTTCTTGGTCCTCTATTTTGTGGAGGGTATCTCTCTGAGTGAGGTATGCGCCTTTTAGCTGCGTTTTCAGCTTCGCGATTTCCAAGTCTATAGAGTCTGCTCTCCCCTCCACTGCTTCAACCCTGGACAGCAGATGGCCCATATCCTCCCGTAAGGTGTTAATTTCCAGTTTGATTGCATTTTCCAGGCGTAATAGCATCGTCTCCATTTCATGTTTATTGGGAATATGGGTTCCTGATTGTTGCTCCTCCCCCCTACTAGGATCCATCTCAGTCTCCATTGTGAGGTCCGCTCTGGAATCGTTGATTTCTCTTTCCGCCCCGCCTCTGCTCCCCAGGGAAACTCCGGCCCGGGCTTCTTTTCCCGAAGTTTTTGGGCTTGCACCCTGTCTTAAATAATGTTTAATTGTACTTGTCTCCCCTTTGCTGCCTTTGGTGGTTGCTTTCTTAGGCTGTTTGGATGGGTCTTTACTCATGTTGGCCTTCTTAGTGGGTCTGATTCTCTTCCCCAGTTTTGTTGCAATCCTGGGCCTCCTGGGCCCTTTTCCACCTCCTGCCTTTTAAAGGGGTCCTTACTTTATCCGTCTCTCGGAGTCCTGTCCGAGCTTCTTGGGGGTATTGTTTGTTACTTATGTCCCCCTAAACTTCAGGACCCGGGGCTTCCTTCTGGGTGTCCTTCTCGTGTTTATAGTCGTGTTTGCAGAGGACTGGGGGGTACCTTTTCCGTCTGTAGGATCTTTGGGTGGGGCACACGACACTTACGCCATAGCTGGAGCTGTTATATTTAAATAGGCGGGTTTGTTTTTCCTTCCAGCTAGTTAACTTCCTCGGTAAGTAGTTTATGCCTTTTCAGCGTCCTACTAAAAAGCTCTGCTAGTAGCATCACTAGATATTTACCGTATGGTACAGGGGGTCTCTATTTTTGATGACATGGGCAACCTACACACGTGTGCTTTTATGTTTGAACCATAATTTCATATTTTAACAAAGAAAAAAAGAGAGGAGAAAAAAAAGGAAAAAAAAAAAGAAAAAATACACCTGGGGTTTAAATAAGACATACACCCTCTGAGGTAATGGTCCTAATCAGACGTCTGTCGTCCTGCTAGGCCACAATGGTCAATAGGTTTTCATAGATACCCATCAGAGGCCTACTTTCATTCCACAGTGCAACATTTAATACATGGTGGTATATCCTCATAAACACCGGTCAGGGTCTCACTTTCATTCCATAATACGTCTTTTGGTGTGTAGTTGTCAATCTTCCTAGGCACCGGTCAGTATCCTACTTTCCTTCAATGGTGCAGCTTTTAATACAAGAAAAATAGAGCTTCATGGGAACCAATCAGCGCCACACTTACAGTCCCCAATGCGACTTTTAAGATGTGTAGTGTCTGTGAAGCAGGATCAAAAAGTTTACGTTTCATACAATTTTCCACCACTGGGAACTATGATGTCCCCAATCTCCCCATAATCATGGGTTTTAAGGCCGTCATACACCCCTGTGCATATATGATACTTCAGACAAATATTTTTAATCTCCAATTATGTCCAGACTGCGTTTTAAGGGAAAGGAAACCGGATCACCTTCTTGCATGGATTGTCCGCTCTGGGGCTCAATGCCCTCCCAAGTCTGACTACTGCGATTTGGATACGCGAGCCGGTGAGGTATTTTTACACTGCTGTGTGTGCACGGAGTGACCTAGGGGTATGCTACATTTGCTGAGGCAGGGTGGAGAAGGGGGGAGCCAGAGCCATGCATCAAGATTAAGATAACTGGGTCTGCCAGCTAAGTTAGTTTTCCCAGTGCGGTGGGGCTCCCCTTATCCTGTGTTGCTTTCCCAGGGTTAATGGCATCCTGGCACATAGAAACAGGCTTCCCATTCTGTCCAAAGTTGCTATGTTCTTACCTCCGCAGAAAGATGAGCCTCGTGTGGTTGCTTAACATACTCACAGAACGACGCTTCTCCCGCTGGGTGCCGTGTCTTCCTTGAGGCTTCATGGGGGTCCCGTCCCGCTGTGAAGGAGGTGGTGGGTTGGCGGAGGAGAGGTGAGGTGGGGGGGCCAATGCTGGCGATCCCGGTCAGGGTCGCCGCTTCCCCGGCCAGGTTATTCTCGGGGGGGGGTCCATGCATCCTAATTTTTCTCGGCCCGGGGGGCCGTGCGAGCGCCCGCGGCTTCCCTCACCCGGCGCGGTCCGCTCCCACGTCCTCCCCGGCTGTACGCCAGCTCTCTTCGGCCCTCGAGCTCAGGCTCCTCCCTCCGTGCCTGACGCTACGTCAGCACGTCCCCGCACATCCTATGCAGCCCTAGCCATTCCTTGCCGGGGTGGCGGCCATCATGCCACCGGCACTGCGTCGTTTTAACTGACAATTGCGCAGTCGTACGACGTTGTACCCAAACAAAATTTACCTTCTTTTTTCCCCCACAGAGATTTCTTTTGGTGGTATTTGATCACCTCTGCTGTTTTTATTTTTTGCGCTATAAACAAAAAAAAACGACAATTTTGGAAAAAAATATATATATTTTTACCATAATAAATATTCCCCCCCCCCCAAAAAAAACAATATTTTTTACTTTAATAATTATCCCCAAAAAAAAAAACCCAATATTTTTTACTTTAATAAATATCCCACAAAAAAAAACAATATTTTTTACTTTAATAAATATCCCCAAAAAAAACAATATTTTTTACTTTAATAAATATCCCCCCCCAAAAAAACAATATTTTTTACTTTAATAAATATCCCACAAAAAAAACAATATTTTTTACTTTAATAAATATCCCACAAAATAAATAACAATATTTTTTACTTTAATAAATATCCCCCCCCAAAAAACAATATTTTTTACTTTAATAAATATCCCCCCCCAAAAAAACAATATTTTTTACTTTAATAAATATCCCCCCAAAAAAAACAATATTTTTTACTTTAATAAATATCCCCCCCAAAAAAACAATATTTTTTACTTTAATAAATATCCCCCAAAAAAAAAACAATATTTTTAACTTTTTTGCTATAATAACTATCCAAAAAAACTAACAAATTTCTTCCTCAGTTTAGGCCAATATGTATTCTTATACATATTTTTGGTAAAAAAAAAAAAGAAATCACAATAAGCGTATATTGATTGGTTTGCGCAAAAGTTATAGCGTCTACAAAATAGGGGATAGATTTAGGGCTATTTTATTATATATATTTTTTCTTTTACTAGTAATGGCGGTGATCAGTGATTTTTAGCAGGGCTGCGACATTGCGGCGGACACTTTTGGCACTTTTTAGGGACCAGTGACATTTATACAGCGATCTGTGCTAATAATAGCCACTGATTACTGTATAAATGACACTGGCAGCGAAGGGGTTAACACTAGGGGGCGATCAAGGGGTTAAGTGTGTTTCCTGGGAGGTGTTTCTAACGGTGGGGGGGAGGGGACTGACTGGAGGAGAAGAGAGATCGCTGTTCCTGATCACTGGGAACAGCAGATCTCTTTTTCTCCTTCCCTGTCAGAACGGGGATCTTTTTGTTTACATTGACAGATCCCCGTTCTGGCTCACTGTGGAGCGATTGCTGGTGGTCGGCGGACCAGCCAAGTGCATCAGCTCCAGCGAAGTGCCAGTTAAAGTAGCGCAGTGCTAAATAGCAAAAAATGTCCTGGTCATGAAGGGTGGGGGGGGACCTTTCAGGGCTGAGGTGGCTAACATAATACATCTTATCAGGGCCAACGTTAACGCAGGGCAAAAGGGGCAGCTGCCCCAGTAATTGTTGTGGGGCCCAAAGTAGCTGCCCCTTGAGCCCCGTAAATAGTTCTGGAATCGTGTCACAGAGCCGTAGCCCATCCCCCCCCACAGTTAGAATCACTCCCTAGGACACACTTAACCCCTTGATCGCCCCCTAGTGTTACCCCTTCCCTGCCAGTGTCATTTACACAGTAATCAGTGCATTTTTATAGCTCTGAGCGCTGTATAAATGACAATGGTCCCAAAATAGTGTCGAAAGTGTCCGATGTGTCATCATGTCGCAGTCCCGATAAAAATCGCAGATCGCCGCCATTACTAATAAAAAAAATTGAATAATAAAAATGCCATAAAACTATCCCCTATTTTATAGACGCTATAACTTTTGCGCAAACCAATCAATAATCGCTTATTGCGATTTTTTTTTTTTAAACAAAAATATGTAGAAGAATACGTATCGGACAAAACTGAGGAAAAAAAAAAAATTGTTTTATACATTTTTGGGGGATATTTATTATGGCAAAAAGTAAAAAAATAATGCGATTTTTTTCAAAATTGTCGCTCTTTTTTTGTTTATAGCACAAAAAAATAAAAACCGCAGAGGCGATCAAATACCACCAAAAGAAAGCTCTATTTGTGGGAAAAAAAGAACGTTGATTTTGTTTGGGTGCCACGTCGCACGACCGCGCAATTGTCAGTTAAAGCGACGCAGTGCCGAATCGCAAAAGGTGCTCTGGTCAGGAAGGGGGGGGGTAAAATCTTCCGGAGCTGAAGTGGTTAAAGACGGCCCTGCATCTTATATGAGATGGAAGATTGTGATTGGGTTTAAAATGACTTTAAAAAAGTTTTCCAATCAAGTATATTTCCAAAAATGTCAAACTCGATGCAGCCAATTTCGTTGACGGTGTATTTTATTTATCAGCCGATGTTTGATGGGACGGATGATGAATGGCGCGGTAATGGCGATTTGAAGATTCTTTTCACTGGATTTATTTCTTTTCAGGAAGACATTAACTACAAAACAGGCGAGTTAAAATGCATTGTGTGTTTTCCTTATATTATTATAATAAGTGTTTTATGAACCACGAAGAAAAAACAAATAACAATGTAAAAGACGTTCTGATGAATAGAAGTGACAAGATGAATGGTCCAATCTTGGTACAGAGAACAAAGAGAAGTTTAGACCTCTTATTTATCTAAATTTCTTTGGGGATGTCGGAGTTTTTGGGCTTTGATGGTTCAGAGACTGTAGACATGTGCACTGCCAACATTTTTTTTCGTTTTTCGGGTCATTCGTTATGATCGCAATTCGTAAATTCATACATTCATAAATTCGTACATTCGTAAATTCATAAATTAGAAAATTATAAAAAATGGAAAATTGGTACATTTGTACATTCGTAAATTCATAAATTAGAAAATTTGAAAAAATGTAAAATTGGTACATTCGTAAATTCGTAAATTAGAAAATTCGTAAATTCGTACAGTCGTAAATTTGTACATTCGTAAATTCATAAATTAGAAAATTCGTACATTCGTAAATTCGCACATTCGTAAATTCGCACATTCGCACATTCGTATATTCATAAATTAGAAAATTATAAAAAATGGAAAATACGTACATTCATAAATTC
Source organism: Lithobates sylvaticus (assembly GCA_028564925.1). Lineage (NCBI taxonomy): Eukaryota > Metazoa > Chordata > Amphibia > Anura > Ranidae > Lithobates > Lithobates sylvaticus. Next base: position 609,425,368 of record CM053029.1, read on the forward strand.
GTACATTCGTAAATCATAAATTAGAAAATTTGAAAATTCGTACATTCATAAATTCGTAAATTAGAAAATTCGTACAGTCGTAAATTTGTACATTCGTAAATTCATAAATTAGAAAATTCGTACATTCGGAAATTCGTACATTCGGAAATTCGCACTTTCGTAAATTCATAAATTAGAAAATTATAAAAAATGGAAAATACGTACATTCGTACATTCGTAAATTCATAAATTGGAAAATTTGAAAAAATTGAAAATTCGTACATTCGTAAATTAGAAAATTCGTAAATTCGTACATTCGTACAGTCGTACAGTCTTAAATTTGTATATTCGTAAATTCATAAATTAGAAAATTCGTACATTCGTACATTCGGAAATTCGTACATTCGGAAATTCGCACATTCGTAAATTCATAAATTAGAACATTTGAAAATTCGTACATTCGTACATTCATAAATTCATAAATTAGAAAATTATAAAAAATTGAAAATACGTACATTCGTGAATTCATACATTCGTAAATTCATAAATTAGAAAATTTGAAAAAAGTGAAAATTCGTACATTCGTAAATTCGTAAATTAGAAAATTCATAAATTCATACAGTCGTAAATTTGTACATTCGTAAATTCATAACTTGGAAAATTTGTACATTCGTAAATTCATACATTCGTAAATTCGTACATTCGTAAATTCGCACATTCGTAAATTCATAAATTAGAAAATTCGCACATTCGTACATTCAGAAATTCATAAATTAGAAAATTATAAAAAATGGAAAATACGTACATTCGTAAATTTGTACATTCGTAAATTCGTAAATTTGTACAGTTATAAATTTGTATATTCGTAAATTCATAAATAAGAAAATTCGTACATTCGGAAATTCCTACATTCGGAAATTCGCACATTCGGAAATTCATAAATTTGAAAATTTGAAAATTCGTACATTCATAAATTCATGAATTAGAATATTATAAAAAATGGAAAATACGTACATTGTAAATTCATAAATTGGAAAATTTGAAAAAATTGAAAATTCGTACATTCGTAAATTCGTAAATTAGAAAATTCGTAAATTCATACAGTCATAAATTTGTATATTCGTAAATTCATAAATAAGAAAATTCGTACATTCGTAAATTCGTACATTCGTAAATTCGTACATTCGTAAATTCATAAATTAGAAAATTTGAAAATTCGTACATTCATAAATTCATAAATTTGAAAATGATAAAAAATTGAAAATATGTACATTCGTAAATTCGTACATTCGTAAATTCATAAATTAGAAAATTTGAAAAAATTTAAAATTCGTACATTCATAAATGTTACAATGTATCTTTCTGCAACATTTCTCCTTGGTTGACCTGCTAGGTCGGGGGATTTGAGAGGAAAGGGTTAAAGCTTCTGGCCAGGTATCCCACTCTTTTTCAGAAGGTTACTGCAGGTAATGCCATATAAAAGGGACTTATAACTAAGTGCCCTTAAGGAGTCTTTGGGAAGTACATCCAAGATGTAGGTGTTACCCTATCAGTTTGCCCCTGCGGGGGTGGACAGGGGGCCCAGCCGGAGTTCCCACTGGGGTATGGAGCATGTAGATTTAAGGGGAAACGAACAATGAGCAATGGGAAGGTTTTTTATTTTGATGGGTTGACAAGACGCTTTTAACCTTAAAGTGCGTAGAGGGTTCTTTACTGTAAGAGCAGCAAGGATGTGGAATTCCCTTCCACAGGCGGTGGTCTCAGCGGGGAGCATCGGTAGTTTCAAGAAACTATTAGATAAGCACCTGAACGACTGCAACATACATGGATATACAATGTAATACTGACATATAATCACATACAGAGGTTGGACTTGATGGACCTGTGTCTTTTTTCAACTACTATGTCTATGTAACATCATTCATCGTAGTCTGCATGAACGGATGACATGATTGACAATGGATTTACAGTGTGGAAGTCAGTACACCCCTCACATTTCAGATGCAGTATACGATCAAACCATTTATTACCTGTTCAACAGTGGTCTACTTATTGCAGTGCCCATGTGGTTTTCAATATATAGGGAGGACCAAACGCCCCCTACAGGTTCATCTCAATGAACACATCAAACAAAAATAAACATTAAAACTGGACGGGTTTACTGTGTTCCCTGGGAGGTGTTTCTAACTGTAAAGGGAAGGGGACTGACCTAGAGGAAGTGACGGATCGTGGTTCCTAGCTAACAGGAACTCACGATCTGTCATGCCTCAAAGAACAGAACAGGGATTTGTGTGTACACACCCACATCCCTGTTCTGCCTCTCACGCCCGTGATCCACCTGTGGTAAATTCAGGTGATTGGACATGATTTGGAAAGGCACACACCTGTCTATATAAGGTCCCACAGTTATCAGTGCATGTCAGAGCACAAACCAAGCCATCAAGTCCAAGGAATTGACCTCTGAGACAGGATTGTATGGAGGCACAGATCGGGGGAGGGGTACAGAATTTCTGCAGCATTAAAGGGGGAGAAGGGCCTTAGTCAGGGAGGTGACCAGGAACCCGATGGTTACTCTGACAGAGCTCCAGTGTTTCTCTGTGGAGAGAGGAGAAACTTCCAGAAGGCCTGTAAGGTAGAGTGGCCAGACGGAAAGCGACTCCTCAGTAAAAGACACATGACAGCCCAGCCTGGAGTTTGCCGAAAGGCACCTGAAGGATTCTCAGACCATTAGAAACCAAATTCTCTGCTCTGATGTATGGAGGAAGGTGCTCTGCTCTGATGTATGGGGGAAGGTGCTCTGCTCTGATGTATGGGGGAAGGTGCTCTGGTCTGATGGATGGAGGAAGGTGCTCTGCTCTGATGGATGGAGGAAGGTGCTCTGCTCTGATGGATGGAGGAAGGTGCTCTGCTCTGATGGATGGAGGAAGGTGCTCTGCTCTGATGTACGGAGGAAGGTGCTCTGCTCTGATGTACGGAGGAAGGTGCTCTGCTCTGATGTATGGAGGAAGGTGCTCTGCTCTGATGTATGGAGGAAGGTGCTCTGGTCTGATGGATGGAGGAAGGTGCTCTGCTCTGATGGATGGAGGAAGGTGCTCTGCTCTGATGGATGGAGGAAGGTGCTCTGTTCTGATGTATGGAGGAAGGTGCTCTGCTCTAATGGATGGAGGAAGATGCTCTGCTCTGATGGATGGAGGAAGGTGCTCTGCTCTGATGGATGGAGGAAGGTGCTCTGCTCTGATGGATGGGGGAAGCTGCTCTGGTCTGATGTATGGGGGAAGGTGCTCTGCTCTGATGGATAGAGGAAGGTGCTCTGCTCTGATGGATGGAGGAAGGTGCTCTGCTCTGATGTATGGAGGAAGGTGCTCTGCTCTGATGTATGGAGGAAGGTGCTCTGCTCTGATGTATGGAGGAAGGTGCTCTGCTCTGATGTATGGAGGAAGGTGCTCTGCTCTGATGGATGGAGGAAGGTGCTCTGCTCTGATGTATGGAGGAAGGTGCTCTGCTCTGATGGATGGAGGAAGGTGCTCTGCTCTGATGGATGGAGGAAGGTGCTCTGCTCTGATGTATGGAGGAAGGTGCTCTGCTCTGATGTATGGAGGAAGGTGCTCTGCTCTGATGGATGGAGGAAGGTGCTCTGCTCTGATGTATGGAGGAAGGTGCTCTGGTCTGATGGATGGAGGAAGGTGCTCTGCTCTGATGGATGGAGGAAGGTGCTCTGGTCTGATGTATGGAGGAAGGTGCTCTGCTCTGATGTACGGAGGAAGGTGCTCTGCTCTGATGTATGGAGGAAGGTGCTCTGCTCTGATGTATGGAGGAAGGTGCTCTGGTCTGATGTATGGAGGAAGGTGCTCTGGTCTGATGAGACTAAAATTGAACTTTTTGGCCATCAAATAAAACGCTATGTCTGGTGCAAACCCAACACATCCCATCACCCAAAGAACACCATCCCCACTGTGAAACATGGTGGTGGCAGCATCATGCTGTGGGGATATTTTTCAGCAGTCGGGACTGGGAAACTGGTCAGAGTTGAGGGAAAGTTGGATGGTGTTAAATCCAGGGATATTCTTGAGCAAAACCTGTAGCACTCTGTGTGGGATTTGAGGCTAGGACGGAGGTTCACCTCCCAGCAGGACAATGACCCCAAACACACGGCTAAAGCAACACTTAAGTGGTTTAAGGGGAAACATGTAAATGGTTTGGAATAGACTAGTCAAAGCCCAGACCTCAATCCAATAGAAAATCTGTGGTCAGACTTAAAGATTGCCGTTCACAAGCGCAAACCATCCAACTTGAAGGAGCTGGAGCAGTTTTGCAAGGAGGAGGAATGGGTAAAATTCCCAATGGTAAGATGTGGCAAGACTCATAGAGACTTATCCAAAGCGACTTGGAGCTGTGATAGCCGCAAAAGGCGGCTCTACAAAGTATTGACTTAAGGGGGGTGAATAGTTATGTAAATTTACTTTTTCTGTTATTTTGTCCTATTTGTTGTTTGCTTCACAATAAAAATCTTCAAAGTTGTGGGCGTGTTCTGTAAATTAAATGAGGCAAATCCTCAAACAATCCATGTTAATTCCAGGTTGTGAGGCAAAAATGCCAAGGGGGGTGAATACTTTTGCAAGGCGCTGTAGTTCTGGTTTCAGGCTTCGGTATATGAAAGTTTTGCTCTTGTGTTTGGATACAATGTAATTGTGTAATTAGGTGGATTTCCTGACTGGAAGGCGCTGTTGTAACATTTACTTAGTACTATTGGCAGTCCACTGATTGATTTTATCTGTTGCTTGGAGTTGTTAAGTACAGATTTATATATTATTGACACGTAAAGCTTTTTATAACCGTTCAGTGGGGGGATAATGTGCAATTAGAACTTGGAAGTAAATTCCTTTCCTATCGATCCCTGCCTCCCTGAGTTGGTGATCACTCCGGCTCTGCGGTGCACATCGTCTCTATTCCATCTATATCCAATAAACCCGTGGCGGCTGGTGGTTTCTTGTTCGGGGGGGGGCGGCAAACAACCCCCCCCCCCGTGGCACCTCAACCCCCCCCCCCCCCCCACGGGCGGTCTCCTGTGTCTTCTGTGCGGCTTCTTCCTTCTTCTCCTAGGCGTCCAATAGAATCACCTGGCCTTTCAGCCAAGCGGGTGATGGGTGTTCATTCGCTGTTGCAACACACCTGGGTGGGCTCCAGGACGCAATTCTCTGCACCCAGAGCCCACCCTGTTTTGAAGCCTATTAGGGCCTCCGGCTCTAATAAGGTGCTTCAAAAAACACACCCCCATCCCCGCCATAGGATTTCAGGCGCCCGGCATCCTGAAAGGGGTCGGGCGCATGGATAGGGAGGGCGGGCGCATGGATAGGGGGGGGCGGCGCCCCCGTGCGCGCACAATGGACGGGCTGCCCCTGGCAGCCAACAATGTATCCCGTCCATCCTGTCTCTAATGCGGCGTACACACGGTCGGAATTTCCGATGGAAACAGTCCGATGGGAGCTTATCAACGGATTTTCCGACCGTGTGTACGCCCATCGGGCTTTTTCTGTCGGAATTTCCGATGGACTTTGGATTGAGAACCTGTTCTAAATTTTTCAGACGGAAAACCTTTCTATCGGATTTTCCGATCGTGTGTATGCAATTCCGACACGCAAAATTCAGACGCATGCTCGGAAACAATTCGAAGCATGCTCAGAAGCATCAAACTTCCCTTTTATAGTGCTGTCGGACGTGTCTTATGCCGCTGTGTTACTGACCGTCGGAATTTGGTGTGATCGTGTGTAGGCAACACAGCTTGAGCGGAATTCCGTTGGAATTCCGACGGGAAAATCATCAGAGCTTTTTCCGACGAGAAATCTGACCGTGTGTACGCGGCATTAACCTACAAATACTAAGTAAATAAAATAAAAATAAAATAAAATAAAAATAAATGTCATTTAAAAAAATGACATTTGAAAATTCCTCTTTAAGAGGTATGGGCGGAAGTGAAGTTTTTGACGTCGCTTCCGCCCTCCTATGGTATAGAGATGAGTGGCGGCCATCTTAGCGTCACTCATCTCTAGACACATCAGGGGAACGGACCCGATCGCCTCCGCCGCTGCCGACGGTTCCGGTAAGCGGCGGAAGGCGCGGGAGAGCGGCGGGAGGGGGGGGGGGCACCTCTCCCGCCGCCGATAACGGTGATCTCGCGGCGAATCCGCCGCGATGACCACCATTATCGGACAGCCGACCGGCGCCTGAAGAGATGGATACCTCGGTTGTGGCAGCAGCTGCTGCCGTTACCGAGATATCCCTCTTCAAAAAATGGACGTACATCGTCGTGCGCCGGTCGGAAAGTGGTTAAATAAATAACCATCAAAAAGGACTCAGTATTGGAAATTCACATTCTTTGGGCCGCTTTCCAACGGGACCCCCGAGACGGAGCTCAAGCATGTGAGGTCAAAGAGTGAAGCCCAAACAAAACCAGCAGCTCCTTCGGGGGTCAGTGCTACACGTCTATTGAACAATTATGTGGGGCCCTTTGGTGATGTCAGGGGCCACATCGGAGGCCCCCTTTAGCTCATAAGTAAACAGTTTACACATACGGGGACTATTTTGACGGAGATTAGCTCCAACACTCCAGATCTGCATCAACTAAAACACCTTTCGCCACCCTCTGACCTGTGAAAATGACAAACAGCCCGAGAGGTTCAGATAATGGAAAAAAAAAAGAAAAGCCGGGAAAGCGATTCTCTATCCCAATAACATTTCCTTTATCCAAACACAGACAGGGGGGGCTTAGCCGGTCCTTTTAAATTATGAGAGTGTCAGACGTATTTTAAATATTTTTCTTTGGTTGAAGGTTTTCTAATGAAACCAGGATTAACCCGGGCAGGAAAAATAATTCCCTCGACCACTCTTTGGGCTAGGGAAACATTGGCGTAAAGCCGAGTAGGTTATTAACCACTTTCAGCCCCGGACCAATTGGCAGCCAAAGGACCAGGCCCCCTTTTTGCGATTCGGCACTGCGTCGCTTTAACTGACAATTGCGCGGTCGTGCGACGTGGCTCCCAAACAAAATTGTCGTCCTTTTTTTCCCACAAATAGAGCTTTCTTTTGGTGGTATTTGATCGCTCCTGCGGTTTTTATTGTTTGCGCTATAAACAAAAATAGAGCGACAATTTTGAAAAAAATTCAATATTTTTTACTTTTTGCTAAATAAATATCCCCAAAAAATATATAAAAAAACATTTTTTTTCCTCAGTTTAGGCCGATACGTATTCTTCGACATATTTTTGGTAAAAAAAAATCACAATTAGCGATTATTGATTGGTTTGCGCAAAAGTTATATCGTTTACAAAATAGGGGATAGTTTTATATCATTTTTATTAATATTTTTTTTTTATTTTTTTTTTTTACTAGTAATGGCGGCGATCAGCGATTTTTATTGTGACTGCGACATTGTGGCGGACACATCGGACATTTTTGACACATTTTTGGGACCATTGTCATTTATACAGAAATCAATGCTATTTAAATGCATTGATTCCTGTATAAATGACACTGGCAGTGAAGGGGTTAAGTGTGCCTAGGGGCGTGTTTCTTACTGTTGGGGGGGGGGCGGCGTGGCTGTCAGCTAGTGAATGCTGATCTCTGCTCCAATCACAGTGAGCAGAGATCGGCGTCACTAGTTGCTATGAAGAACGGGGAGATGCGGTTTATTTCCGCATCTCCCCGTTCAGCCTTCCCGTGAGACGATCGCGGGTGTCCCCGCGGCGATCGAGTCCGCGGGACCCACGACCGGCCTCACGGGGGTCCCGACCGGCGCAAGCGCGCGCCGCTCCCGGCGCGTGCCCGATGGCACGGTGGCATCTTAAAGGGGACGTATATATACGCTCTTATGCCTGTCCGTGCCATTCTGCTGACGTATATCGTCGTGCGCCGGTCGGGAAGCGCTTAATCTTATTTTCCAATGACCGTATCCATAAGCCAATGCAGGGCCCTCTTTAACGCGGGGGCAAAAAGGGCAGCTGCCCAGGGCCCAGTCATTGTTGTGGGGGGCCCAAAGCTGCCCCTTGAGCCTGCACTGCCAGCAAATAGTTGACAAGTGGATTTGGGAGGGCCCAAGAAAATCTTTGCCCAGGGGTCCAATCAATATTAAAGACGGCCCTGAGCCCATGCCTATGAAAATGAAGCATTCTGTGTCCAGCCCCCCCCCCCCCCCCCCCCCCCCCCCCCCCCCCCCTCACCCCCCCCCCCCCCCCCCCCCCCATTATACATCCCACAGTACAGATTATATACAGCAAAGCAGAAATAAAGCGCACACCGCCTCATGGATCCGAGATACGCAATACGAGTTGGAGGAATAACCGTACACGAGAAAAAATCCAATCTTCTCTACATGTATACTGACCTTTAGAGGCAACCGAAACAGTGAAATATATTTTAATTAGGAAGGAGGATGTAGATGGCCATTTTGATGCATTGGGGTTGATTTACTAAAACTGGAGCAGAAAAATCTGGAGCAGCTCTGCATAGAAACCAATCGGCTTCCAGGTTTTATAGTCACAGCTTAAAGCGATTCTAAAGGATTTTTTTTTTTTTAATAAACATTTCTATACTAACCTGCTCTGTGTAATGGAATTGCAGAGAGCGGCCCTGATCCTCTTCTTCTGGGGTCCCCCTGCCGGCGCTGCTCCTCTCTGTCCAGTGCCCCCCCACGGGAAGCCACTTTCCATTGGAGCACTCACATGTGCTCACTCCCGAACCCCGCTGCTGCATCCATTGACACAGACAACTGGACTTGGCCCCGCCCCCTCGTCACCAGCTTTGTTTGACAGCATTGGGAGCCAATGGCTCCCGATGAGCCCAGCGAGACCCGGAAGTGAGGGGAGAGAAGACCCGCAGACGTGCATAGCGCTTAACCGCTTGCCGACCAGCCGCCGCAGTTGTACAACTGCGGCAACATGGCTCGGCTGCGCGAATCGTCGTTATGTTACGTTGGTAACATAGACGGCCACTAGGGGGCGCATGCGCGCGCCCCCCGCTTGCTCGCTCGCTCCCCGAGCCGATGCGAATGCTCCCACGATGCACATGGAGAACGCGGAAATCTGTGTGTAAACACACAGTTTCCGTTTTTCTGAGGGGAGAAGTGACAGATCGTCTGCACAGTCCCCTCCCCCATTCAGTTAGAACACTCCCTAGGACACACTTAACCCCTTCACTGCCCCCTGGTTCTAACCCCTTCACTGCCCGTGAAATTTTTACAGTAATTAATGCATTTTTAATCGCAATGATTGCTGTATTAATGCCAATGGTCCCAAAAATGTGTCAAAAATGTGTCCGATGTGTCCACCATAATGTCGCAGTCACAATAAAAATCGATGATCGCCGCCATTACTAGTAAAAAAAAAAAATATTAATAAAAATGCCATAAAACTATCCCCTATTATGTAGACGATATAACTTTTGCGCAAACCAATCTATATACGCTTATTGCGCTTTTTTTTACCAAAAATATGTAGAAGAATACGTATCGGCCTAAACTGAGGAAAAACATATTTTTTTTATATATATTTTTGGGGGATATTTATTATAGCAAAAAGTAAAAAATAATGCTTTTTTTTTTTTCTAAATTGTCGCTCTGTTTTTTTTTTCTAGCGCAAAAAATAAAAACCGCAGAGGCGATCAAATACCACCAAAAGAAAGCTCTATTTGTGGGGAAAAAAGGACGTCAATTTTGTTTGGGAGCCACGTCGCACGACCGCGCAATTGTCAGTTAAAGCGACGCAGTGCCGAATCGCAAAAAGTGCTCTGGTCTTTGGCCAGCCAAATGGTCCGGGGCTTAAGCGGTTAAAGTGATTGTAAAGGTCCACAGTTTTTTTTTTTTCCTTATAAAAAACATGTCATATTTACCTCCACTGTGCAGTTCGATTTGCATAACACCGACTTCTGGGGTCCCCCGGCGGCTCTTGCGGCTCCTCCTCTTATCAGATAACCCCTAGGAGAAGCGCTCTCCTGGGGGGAGGGGTTTACCTTGCGGGCGCGTTCCGGAGTCCAGCATTTGCTGCATAGAAACGAATGGCGTACTTGGCCCCGCCCCCCGGTGCCCGCGTCATTGGATTTGATTGACAGCAGTGGGAGCCAATGGCTGTGCTGCTATCAATCTATCCAATCAAGAGCTGAGAACTCCGGGCAAAGGGAGAGCGCGTCTCGGCCAGGTGAAATTCCACGGCTCAGGTAAGTAAAAGGGGCGGGGGGGGGGCGGTGACTGCCAGCTGTTTTTTCACCTTAATGCATAGGATAAATTAAGGTGAAAAAACACGAAGGTTTACAACCCCTTCAATTCAATGAGGGTTCAGGTAAGTATAAGCAGGGGGAGGGGGATGGGCTGGGGTGAGGAGCTAAAACCGATGCCTAAATATTTTTCACCTTTATGCAAGGAATGCATTACCTTAATGCATTCCTTGCATAAAGGTAAAAAATATTTAGGTATCGATATTAGCTAAACAATGTTTAGGCTTAGAATCCCTTTAATAGAACAAGCTGAAGTTAGAATCTGATTGGCTACCATGCACAGCTGTACTAGATAACGAGTGATCCAGTTTTAGTAAATCTCCCCCCCCACGGTATACAGTGCCTTTAAAAAGTATTTATACCCCGTGAAATTTTCCACATTTTGTTATGTTACAACCAGAAACCAAATACAGCTGCTCTGTGAAGCCCTCAGAAGTTTGTTAGAGAACCTTACTGAACAAACAGAATCATGAAGGCCAAGGAACACACCAGACAGGTCAGGGATAAAGTTGTGGAGAAGTATAAAGCAGGGTTGGGTTATAAAATAATCTCCCAAGCTTTGACCATCTCACGGAGCTCTGTTCAATCCATCATCGGAAAATGGAAAGAGTATGGCACAACCGCAAACCTACCAAGACATGGCCGTCCACCTAAACTGACCCGGCCGGGCAAGGAGAGCATTCATCAGAGAAGAGCCAAGAGGTCCATGGTAACTCTGGAGGAGCTGCAGAGATCCACAGCTCAGGGGGGAGAGTCTGTCCACAGGACAACTATTAGTCGTGTTCTCCACAAATCTGCCCTTTATGGAAGAGTGACAAGAAGAAAGACATTGGAGAAAGAAAGTCATAAGAAGTCCTGTTTGTAGTCTGTGAGAAGCCATGTGGGGGAGGGGAGCAAACATGTGGAAGAAGGTGATCTGGTCACATGACACCAAAATTCTACTTTTTGGCCTAAAATCAAAACGCTATGTGTGGGGGAAACTAACACTGCCCATCCCCCTGAACACACCATCCCCACCGTGAAACATGGTGGTGGCAGCATCATGTGGTGGGGATGGTTTTCTTCAGCAGGGACAGGGAAGCTGGTCAGAGTTGATGGGAAGATGGATGGAGACAAATACAGGACATACAGGATCTTAGAAGAAAACCTGTTAAGCCCCATACACACGGTCGGATTTTCCGATGGATTCTGTCCTATCGGACAACGTTGTCGGAAATTCCGACCGTGTGTAGGCACCATCGGACATTTTCCATCGGATTGTCCGACGGACAAAGTTCTATCTCCTGCTCTAAAAAATTTCCAACAACAAAGTCTGATCACACCAATTCCGATCGTGTGTAGCGTAGTCCGACGGACAAAGTGCTACGCATGCTCAGATCACATTACAAGTACAAAGCTATTGGCTACTAGCCTCTACGTAGTCCCGTCGTAGGCAAAAAACGTCACCACGTTCAGGATGATCGGATTTTCCGACAATTTTGTCCGACCGTGTGTACGCAACACCAGTGTCGGACAAAATCCGTCGGAAAAAATCCAATGGATTTTGTGGTCGGATTTTCCGACCGTGTGTATGGGGCATTAGTCTGCAAAAGACTTGAGACTGGGGCGGAGGTTCACCTTCCAGCAGGACAACGACCCGAAACATACAGCCAGAGCTACAATGGAATGGTTTAGATCAGAGCATATTCATGTGTTAGAATGGCCCAGTCACAGTCCAGACCTAAATCACATTGAGAATCTGTGGCAAGACTTGAAAATTGCTGTTCACAGACGCTCTCCATCCAATCTGACAGAGCTTGAGATACAGTGGGGCAAAAAAAATATTTAGTCAGCCACCAATTGTGCAAGTTCTCCCACTTAAAAAGATGAGAGAGGCCTGTAATTGCCATCATAGGTATACCTCAACTATGAGAGACAAAATGTGGAAACAAATCCAGACAGTCACATTGTCTGATTTGAAAAGAATTTATTTGCAAATTACGGTGGAAAATAAGTATTCTGTCAATATCAAAAGTTCATCTCAATACTTTTGTTATATATCCTTTGTTGGCAGTGACAGAGGTCACACGTTTTCTGTAAGTCTTCACAAGGTTGTCACACACTGTTGCTGGTAAGTTGGCCTCCATGTCCTCCATGCAGATCTCCTCTAGAGCGGTGATGTTTTGGGGCTGTCGCTGGGCAACACAGACTTTCAACTCCCTCCAAAGGTTTTCTATGGGGTTGAGCTGGGCCACTCCAGGACCTTGAAATGCTTCTTACGAAGCCACTCCTTTGTTGCCCGGGGCGGTGTGTTTGGGATCATTGTCATGCTGAAATAGCCAGACACATTTCATCTTCAATGCCCTTGCTGATGGGAGGAGGTTTGCACTCAAAATCTCCTGATACATGGCACCATTCATTCTTTCATGTACACGGATCAGTCATCCTGTTCCCTTTGCAGAGAAACAGCCCCAAAGCATGATGTTGCCACCCCCATGCTTCACAGTAGGTATGGTGTTCTTTGGTTGCAACTCAGCATTCTCTCTCCTCCAAACAGGACGCGTTGTGTTTCTACCAAACAGTTCTACTTTGGTTTCATCTGACCATATGACATTCTCCCAATCCTCTTCTGGATCACCCAAATGCTCTCTAGCAAACCTCAGACGGGCCCGGACATGTACTGGCTTAAGCAGGGGGACACGTCTGGCACTGCAGGATCTGAGTCCCTGGCGGCGTAGCGTGTTACTGATGGTAGCCTTTGTTACGTTGGTCCCAGCTCTCTGCAGGTCATTCACTAGGTCCCCCCGTGTGGTTCTGGGATTTTTGCTCACCGTTCTTGTGATCATTTTGACCCCACGGGGTGAGAACTTTCGTGGAGCCCCAGATCCAGGGAGATTATCAGTGGTCTTGTATGTCTTCCATTTTCTAATTATTGCTCCCACAAGTGATTTCTTCACACCAAGCTGCTTGCATAATGCCTATTGCAGATTCAGTCTTCCCAGCCTGCTGCAGTTCTACAATTTTGTTTCTGGTGTCCTTCGACAGCTCTTTGGTCTTCACCATAGTGGAGTTTGGAGTGTGACTCTTTGGTCTTCACCATAGTGGAGTTTGGAGTGTGACTCTTTGGTCTTCACCATAGTGGAGTTTGGAGTGTGACTCTTTGGTCTTCACCATAGTGGAGTTTGGAGTGTGACTCTTTGGTCTTCACTATAGTGGAGTTTGGAGTGTGACTCTTTGGTCTTCACCATAGTGGAGTTTGGAGTGTGACTCTTTGGTCTTCACCATAGTGGAGTTTGGAGTGTGACTCTTTGGTCTTCACCATAGTGGAGTTTGGAGTGTGACTCTTTGGTCTTCACCATAGTGGAGTTTGGAGTGTGACTCTTTGGTCTTCACCATAGTGGAGTTTGGAGTGTGACTCTTTGGTCTTCACCATAGTGGAGTTTGGAGTGTGACTCTTTGGTCTTCACCATAGTGGAGTTTGGAGTGTGACTCTTTGGTCTTCACCATAGTGGAGTTTGGAGTGTGACTCTTTGGTCTTCACCATAGTGGAGTTTGGAGTGTGACTCTTTGGTCTTCACCATAGTGGAGTTTGGAGTGTGACTCTTTGGTCTTCACCATAGTAGAGTTTGGAGTGTGACTCTTTGGTCTTCACCATAGTAGAGTTTGGAGTGTGACTCTTTGGTCTTCACCATAGTGGAGTTTGGAGTGTGACTCTTTGGTCTTCACCATAGTGGAGTTTGGAGTGTGACTCTTTGGTCTTCACCATAGTGGAGTTTGGAGTGTGACTGTTTGAGGTTGTGGACAGGTGTCTTTTTTGTTCTGATAACAAGTTCAAACAGGTGCCATTAATACAGGTAATTAGTGGAGGACAGAGGAGCCTCTTAAAGAAGAAGATACAGGTCTGTGAGAGCCAGAAATCTTGCTTGTTTGTAGGTGACCAAATACTTATTTTCCACCATAATTTGCAAATAAATTCTTTCAAAAATCAGACAATGTGATTGTCTGGATTTGTTTCCACATTTTGTCTCTCATAGTTGAGGTATACCTATGATGAAAATTACAGGCCTCTCTCATCTTTTTAAGTGGGAGAACTTGCACAATTGGTGGCTGACTAAATACTTTTTTGCCCCACTGTATTTTACAAAGAATAGGCAAAAATGTCCCTCTCTAGATGTGCAAAGCTGGTAGAGACATCCCCAAAGCTGGTAGAGACATCCCCAAAAAGGCTTGCAGCTGTAATTGCAGAGAAAGGGGGTTCTACAAAGTATTGACTCGGGGGGGGGGCATACAAATGCCCCCCCCCACACTTTTCACATATTTATTTGTAAAACATTTGGAAAACCTTTTATCCTTTTCCTTCCACTTCACAATTATGTGCAACTTTGTGTTGGTCTATGGCCGTGTACACATGAGCGGACTTTCCCGCGGGATTGTCCGCCGGACTAGAGTCCGGCGGACTAAGTTTTAAGTTCAGACTCGGCAGTCTGGCGGACAATCCCGCCGTCTGTGTGCTAGTCCGCGGGACTTTTGAAAAGAACGGACTTGCCTCGCACACGGAGGAAAGTCCGTTCATTTAGAACGTGATTCCAGGTAGACGGGGCTAGTGAAGGCAGTCAATGCCGCCGCGCTAGCCCCGTCACCTGGCATAAAGTGGAATCCCTACGCCAAATAAACGGCGTGTGGGTTCCCCCCAAATCCATCTCAGACCCTTATCCGAGCACGCAGCCCGTCCGGTCAGGAAAGGGGGTGGGGACGAGCGAGCGCCCCCCCCCTCCTGAGCCGTACCAGGCCGCGTGACCTCAACATGGGGGGTGCCCTGGGGAAAGGGGGGCTTCTGCTCTTTTACCTAGCTCTTTCACTAGCGGAGGACCCCGTCTTTCTTCTTTGTCGCCGCCGTCGTCTGGGGGTCTTGTTCCGACTTTGGGGGTGTTCGGGGGTCTCTTCTGTTCTTGCCGGTGGCCGGGGCTTCTGTTGCCGTCGCTGTCGCCGCCTTATTAAAGGGGGCTCCGGATTCCGATAAGCCCCCGCCTGCAGACCCTGACAACCAATGGCCAGGGTTGTTGGGAAGAGGCCCTTGTTCTTATCAACATGGGGACAAGGTGCTTTGGGGTGGGGGGGCCGCAGGATAAGGGTCTGAGATGGATTTGGGGGGGACCCCCACGCCGTTTTTTCGGCGTAGGGATTCCCCTTTAAATCCATACCAGGTGACGGGGCTAGCGCGGCGGCATTCACTGCCTTCGCTAGTCCCGTCTACCTTGAGTCACGTTCTAAATGAACGGACTTTCCTCCGTGTGTGGGCAAGTCCGTTAATTTCAAAAGTACCGCAGACTTTGGCCAAAAAGTCCGGGCGTGTGTGGGCAAGTCCACACATTCGGAAAGTCCGGTGGACCTCCGCTGGAAAGTCCGGCAGTTTGTTCGCTGGACTAGGCCTGGCGGACAATCCCGCCGGAAAGTCCGAGCGTGTGTATGCTGCATATCACATAAAATCCCAATAAAATACATTTATGTTTTTGGTTGTAACATGACAAAATTTGGGGAATTTCAAGGGGTATGAATACTTTTTCAAGACACTGTAGTTCCTAATCTCTATGAGATTTGAAAAAAAAAATAACAATAACTTGATTTTATTTTATTTTTTTAAATTGTTACAATGAGATGCCTTTCTCTAAAGGAATTTGGTTTCGGATGTGGGGTCACTAGGATAGCCATGAAGTCATAAGAGAAACCCGGAGGTGGTAATTGATGAGATTTCCTTAGGATTCCGCCTGTCAGACTTGACCTTCTTATTTCAACACTGCGACTCACTGACCCGGGACAAGGACCCAGATTGGGACTTCTAAGAACGATCGGAAGTGGCGGGATTCCTTTCATGATCGGTTTACTTTAAAGTCAATGAGGCTGACAAACCCTCCTGATGAGCAGCTGGGGAAGCAGAGGGAACTCCGCTGTACTCGGTCCTCACATCTCAACTTTAAAGTCAAAGTGGAAACTCAGCCAAGCAGATAAAGATTGGAGATCGAGATACATGAAATATTTTAACAGCTTCCTTTGTCACCTCCATATTCCCTAACACGACCTGACTGATGCTCCCAAATGCTCAACTTGACCGTTAAAGCGGAGCTCCGGGCTCCTTCATAAAAAAATAAGTCAGTAGCTACAAATACTGCAGCTGCTGGCTTTAAATATTAGGACACTTAACCTGTCCAGGGATCCAGCGATGTCCTCACCCGAGTCTAATTTTTAATCGGCTCTTGGGTGCTGCCGCCATTTTCACTAAGGGAAACTGGCAGTGAAGCCTTGCAGCTCCACAACCGGTCCCCCTACTGCACATGGTCGAAGCGTACTCCGCTGTATGAATGGGCTGGCTGTGGGGGAAGGTGGGGGGGGGGGACTAAATTTCCTGCTGAGTTTGCCGCAGCGAACTTAGCCAGAAGTGGGAATGGGTACCTGTCAAAACATGGTACCCTCTCCCAGGGGTCAAGTCCTGGGGAAAAAAGTGTGGGAACTCCCACCCCAGATCCACTCGCCCACCAAAAAAAATAAAATAATACGCTCATATGCACGAACGCTTCAAAAGTGGTATTTTTCATCCAATTTTCGTATTGTGTGTATGAAGCTTAACTGTTAGTACATAAAAAAAAAACAATCCTCAATAAACATAAATACGGTAATTCTCTGAATAATCAGCATTCATACAATTGTGCTTCCATGTAATGTGATCATCATGTTCTGATCTTTATTGGGGAATTTTATTTTGTATATAGAGTGTTTATGTGGTGAGTTTACACTTTTCATTGAACAGAGTTTGGATAACACAGGGTTAAACGGAAAGGTCATAAATGAACTGCACATTATGTGGACAGAATGCTTGGGGCGATAGTGATGTGTTCCTGCTTAGGAGATGTATGTTAGCTTGGGGGGGCTGCAAACTCTGCAGGGCTCCAACACACACTCGCTGCTATTCCAACCCTTCACAGATTTCCACATAAACTTCCCTCCTGGCATTAAACTTTGCCAGGTATTGTGCTCAGCTTACCACCCCAAACTGATGTTCCTCCCTCAGCTCACCTCTCTCCCTGCATGTCCTGTGAGCAGAATAGCTGTGCTCCTCCTCTGGGTTCTCTCATCATATGGCACTGAAGATAGAGGAGGGGGGGGGGATTCAGCGGGCCACACAGAGCAAGTATGCAGGAGACTGGGGGGGGGGGGGGGATGAGGAGACAGAAAATCAGGAGGGGCTGGCGGGGAGGAGCGCATCACGAGAGGTCTGACTAAACACAATCTCTTAGCAGCAGGGACCTGATCTACCCGTCAGCTAGCTGTGATTGACAGGTAGATCGAAGCGGAAGCTGTCATGGGGCCCCCTACTGGCAATGCCTGAATGGTCAGTCCACCCCTGGTGTGCAGCACTTACTATTGCGAGCTGTGTCGGCCGCTGCTGGTGTGGCACCTGCCACACAGTCTTGCAGGACGCGGCTGCTAACGGGAACTGAGTTCCTGTTGTGGAAAAAGTACAGGAACTCAGTTCCCATGCGTTCCCGCAGGACTTGAGCCCTGCCCTCTCCCCCACAAAAGGTGCCAAATGTGGCAGTGGAGAGGGGGGGGGGGAGGCAAACAAGTGGAGCTTCCCCTTTTGGGTGGAGTCCCGCTTTAATTTGCTCCCTATGCTCATGTAGCCCCTCTTGACCCCCAAGCAGTATAACTGAACCCTCGGGTACTGAGAGGGCTAACCTTGGCTTGAAGTGGGGTAAGAGTAATTGGGCACCAGTCATTGCAAGATGTTTAACAGCGTGTATTACATAGAATAATCTCATGAGAGAGCGTTATGGAAACAGGAGAAGGAAGTGTCACCATCACACCAGGATCTCCAAGGTAAGCTGGGGATCCTTTCGGACCATTTTGCTGGCTTAAGACCAGAGCACTTTTTGCGATTCGGCACTGCATCGCTTTAACTGACAATTGCGCGGTCGTGCGACCTGGCTCCCCAACAAAACTGGCGTCCTTTTTTTCCCCACAAAGAGAGCTTTCTTTTGGTGGTATTTGATCACCTCTGCGGTTTTTATTTTTAGCGCTATAAACAAAAAAAGAGCGACAATTTTGAAAAAAAAAAAACGCATTATTTTTTACTTTTTGCTATAATAAATACCCCCAAAAATATATAAAAAAACGTTTTTTTTCCTCAGTTTAGGCCGATACGTATTCTTCTACATATTTTTGGTAAAAAAAAATTGCAATAAGCGATTATTGATTGGTTTGCGCAGAAGTTATAGCGTTTACAAAATAGGGGATCGTTTTTATAGCATTTTTATTAATAATTTTTTTTTACTAGTAATGGCGGCGATCAGCGATTTTTATTGTGACTGCGACATTATGGCGGACACATCGGACTTTTTTGACACATTTTTTGGACCATTGTCATTTATACAGCAATCAAAGCTATTTAAATGCACTGATTCCTGTATAAATGACACTGGCAGTAAAGGGGTTAACCACTAGGTGGCAGTGTAGGGGTTATATGTTCCTAGAGGTGTGTTTCTAACTGTGGGGGGGGGGGGCGTGGCTGTGAGCTAGTGAATGCTGATCTCTGCTCCAATCACAGGGAGCAGAGATCGGCGTCACTAGTTGCTAGGCAGAAGGGGGAGATGCTGTTTATTTCCGCATCTCCCCGTTCAGCCTTCCCGTGATACGATCGCGGGTATCCCCGCTGCGATCGAGTCCGCGGGACCCGCGACTGGCCTCACGGGGGGTCCCGACCGCGCTCGATGGCACGGCGGCATCTTAAAGGGGACGTACCTGTACGCCCTTATGCCTGTCCGCGACATTCTGTCGACGTACATTGTCGTGCGCCGGTCGGGAAGCGGTTAAATGTAACCATATTGCTACACTTAGAGGCGCCTCTCTTCTCTTTTATACTCTGTTGTGATATAACGCTACTTGTATATCAAGACATCGCTTGTATATCAAGTCAAAATGTATTTAAACATTTTGCTTGCCTTACAAAACGCTCTTAAGTCAAGAAATAAAATAAAAAATACCGCATTGTTTAACATATTGTATTGTGCAGTGAACTGCAATCTATAGCATCCAATTCAATTCCACTTTACAGGAATCGGTAAAGTATGGCACCGGCGCTGAACTCTGGTTGCCTTTTTGCACTTTACACGCCCGTCGCATTGCACGGCTCATCACTGTTTATAGCTTTCTGTGAATTTAAATAAGGCATTTCCTCTGCATTTGATTGGATGTGCAACATAAATGCAGATTAACTGTAGAGAGTAAAGAAATTCTACTTTAGGGATCTGATCATTTTACATTTATATTATGTGTGCTAAAGCACGAGTTATTATTACTTCTGCCAGATGCTGTTAACCACTTTCAGCCCCGGACCAATTTGCAGCCAAAAGACCAGGCCCCTTTTTGCGATTCGGCACTGCGTCACTTTAACTGACAATTGCGCGGTCGTGGCTCCCAAACAAAATTGACGTCCTTTTTTTCCCACAAATAGAGCTTTATTTTGGTGGTATTTGATCGCCCCTGCGGTTTTTATTTTTTGCGCTATAAACAAAAAAGTGCGACAATTTTGAAAGAAAAACGCATTATTTTAAATTTTTTGCTATAATAAATATCCCCAAAAAGTATATAAAAAAACATTTTTTTTCCTCAGTTCAGGCCGATACGTATTCTTCTACATATTTTTGGTAAAAAAATCGCAATAAGCAAATATTGATTGGTTTGCGCAGAAGTTATAGCGTTAACAAGATAGGGGATAGTTTTATAGCATTTTTATTAATATTTTTTTTTTTTACTAGTAATGGCGGCGATCAGCGATTTTTATTGTGACTGCAACATTATGGCGGACACATCGGACATTTTTGACACATTTTTGGGACCGTTGTCATTTATACAGCAATCAATGCTATTTAAATGCATTGATTCCTGTATAAATGACACTGGCAGTGAAGGGGTTAACCACAAGGGGGCAGTGTAGGGGTTAAGTATGCCTAGGGGTGTGTCTCTTACTGTGGGGGGGCGTGGCAGTCAGCTAGTGAATGCTGATCTCTGCTCCAATCACAGGGAGCAGAGATCGGCGTCACTAGTTGCTAGGCAGAACGGGGAGATGCTGTTTATTTCCACATCTCCCCGTTCAGCCTTCCCGTGAGACGATCGCGGGTATCCCAGCGGCAATCGAGTCCGCGGGACCCGCGACCGGCCTCACGGGGGTCCCGACCGGCGCAGGAGCGCACTGCTCCCGGTGCGTTCCCGATGGCACGGACGGCATTAAGGAGGGACTTATATATACGCCCTCCTGCCTGTCCGTGCCATTCTGCCAACGTACATCGTCGTGCGCCGGTCGGGAACCGGTTAAAGTGACACTAAATCTTTGTTTTTTTTTTGTTTTTTTTAAAATAACGAACATATCATACTTACCTCCACTGTGCAGTTCGTTTTGCACAGAGTGGCCCCGATCCTCCTCTTCTGGGATCCCCCGGCGGCAATATCAGCTCCTCTCCGCATCCTATAACCCCCTAGGAGAAGCGCTGTCCTGGGGGGGTTACCTTGCGAGTCCAGCATTTGCGTCCATAGATGCAGAATGTAGGACTCGGCCCCCGCCCCCCGCCCCGCCCCCCCAGCACCCGCGTCATTGGATTTGATTGACAGCAGCGGAAGCCAATGGTTGCGCTGCTATCAATCTATCCAATCAAGGGCAGAGACAACAGGCAGAGAGGGTGAGTGCGTCTCCGGCGTGGGAATTGGGGGTGAGTAAAACAGGGGGGGGGGGGGGGGGCTGGTCAGTGTGAGAAGTTTTTTCACCTTAATGCATAGGATGCATCAACACGAGGGTTTACAACCCCTTTAGGCATTCTCCAGCAGTCCACGTCTGAGGAGAATGTTTAAAGCTGAAGTTTAGGTATGGCAAATTTTACATGAGTACATTGCTCCAGCTTGGACCAATCGAAGTATGTACAGCCAGGTCCATAAATATTGGGACATTGACGCGATTCTAATCTTTTTGGCTCTATACACCACCACAATGGATTTGAAATTAAACAGAGAAGATGTGCTTTAACTGAAGACTTTCAGCTTCAATTTGAGGGTATTTACATCCAAATCAGGTGAACGGTGTAGGAATTACAACAGTTTGTATATGTGCCTCCCACTTTTTAAGAGACCAAAAGTAATGGGACAATTGGCTGCTCAGCTGTTCCATGGCCAGGTGTGTGTTATTCCCTCACTATCCCATTTACAAGGAGCAGATAAAAGGTCCAAAGTTCATTTAACCACTTCCCGACCAGCGCACGACGATGTACGCCGGCACAATGGCACGGACAGGCAAAAGGGCGTACAGGTACGTCCCTTTAAGATTGCCGCCGCGCGGGACCCCCGTGAGTCCGCTCGCGGGTCCCGCGGACTCGATCGCCGCGGGGATACCCGCGATCGTCTCACGGGAAGGCTGAACGGGGAGATGCGGAAGTAAACAGCATCTCCCGTTCTGCCTAGCAACTAGTGACACTGATCTCTGCTCCCTGTGATTGGAGCAGAGATCAGTGTTCTTTAAAACACAACCACGCCCCTCACAGTTAGCAACACGCCCCTAGGAACACTTAACCCCTACACTGCCACCCCTTGGTTAACCCCTTCTCTGACAGTGTCATTTACACAGGAATCAGTGCATTTAAACAGCACTGATTGCTGTATAAATGACAATGGTCCCAAAAATGTGTCAAAAATGTCCGATGTGTCCGCCATAATGTCACAGTCACAATAAAAATCGCTGATCGCCGCCATTACTAGTAAAAAAAATAATAATAAAAATGCTATAAAACTATCCCCTATTTTGTAGACGCTATAACGTTTGCGCAAACCAATCAATAATCGCTTATTGCAATTTTTTTTTTACCAAAAATATGTAGAAGAATAGGTATCGGCCTAAACTGATGAAAAACATTTTTTTTATATATTTTTGGGGGATATTTATTATAGCAAAAAGTAAAAAATAATGCGTTTTTTTCAAAATTGTCGCTATTTTTTTGTTTATAGCGCAAAAAAAAAAAAAAAACCGCAGAGGTGATCAAATACCACTAAAAGAAAGCTCTATTTGTGGGAAAAAAAAGGACGTCAATTATGTTTGGGAGCCACGTCACACGACCGCGCAATTGTCAGTTAAAGCGACGCAGTGTCGAAACGCAAAAAGTGGTCTGGTCTTAAGCCAGCAAAATGGTCCGGGGCTGAAAGTGGTTAAAGTGTGACGTGTTTGCATTTGGAATCTGTTGCTGTCAACTCTCAATATGAGGTCCAAAGAGCCGTCACTATCAGTGAAGCCATCATTAGGCTGAAAAAACAAAACAAACTCATCAGAGAGATAGCAAAAACATTAGGTGTGGCCAAATCAACTCTTTGGAACATCCTTAACCACTTCAATACCGCTGTATTGTCATATGACGCCCACAAGGTGGATCTACCATCCTGGGTGGGCGTCATATGACGTCCTCGGATTCCCGGGCGCCTGGGGGGCGCGCGCGCACCGCCGGCATCGCTCGGGACCCGGTGCGAGTGCCCGGCGGCCGCGATGTCCGCCGGGCACCCGCGATTGCCCGTTAAAACAACGGGACCGGGCGGGACCGTGGAGCTGTGTGTGTAAACACACAGCTCCACGTCCTGTCAGCGGGGAGGAGACCGATCATGTGGTCCCAGTACGGAGGAACACATGATCGGTCTCCTCCCTTGAGTCCCCTCCCCCTACAGTTAGAATCACTTCTATTAGGGAACACATTAACCCCTGCAGCGCCCCTAGTGTTAACCCCTTCCCTGCCAGTCACATTTACACAGTAATCATTGCAATTTTATAGCAACGATCGCTGTGTAAATGTGAATGGTTCCAAAAATGTGTCAAAAGTGTCCGAAGTGTCCGCCGCAATGTCGCAGTCACGAAAAAAAAATCGCAGATCGCCGCCATTACTAGTAAAAAAAAAAAAAAAAAAAAAATTCAATAAATCTATCCCCTATTTTGTAGACGCTATAACTTTTGCGCAAACCGATCAATATACGCTTATTGCGATTTTTTTTACCAAAAATATGTAGAAGAATACGTATCGGCCTAAACTGAGGAAAAAAATTGTTTTTTTTAAAAAAAATGGGATATTTATTATAGCAAAAAGTAAAAAATATTGTGTTTTTTTTCAAAATTGACGCTCTTCTTTTGTTTATAGCACAAAAAATAAAAACCGCAGGGGCGATCAAATACCATCAAAAGAAAGCTCTATTTGTGGGAAAAAAAGGATGTCAATTTTGTTTGGGTGTAACGTCGCACGACCGCGCAATTGTTAGTTAAAGCGACGCAGTGCCGAATCGCAAAAAGTGCTCTGGTAAGGAAGGGTGTTTAAAAGCCCGGTATTGAAGTGGTTAAAAAGAAAGAACGCACCGGTGAGCTCAGCAACACCAAAAGACCAGAAGACCAAGGAAAACAACTGTGGTGGATGACCGAAGAATTCTTTCCCTGGTGAAGAAAACACCCTTCACAACAGTTGGCCAGATAAAGAACACTCTCCAGGAGGTAGATGTGTGTGTGGAACTCTCTCCAGGAGGTAGGTGTATTGCCCCATACACACGGTCGGAAATTCCGACCACAAAATCCGTCAGAATTTTGTCCGACACTGGTGTTGCATACACACAGTCGGACAAAGTTGTCGGAAAATCCGATCATTCTGAACGTGGTGACGTTCGTTGCGTACGACGGGACTACGTAGAGGCTAGTAGCCAATAGCTTTGGTCTTGTAATTTGATCTGAGAATGCGTGGCACCTTGTCCGTCGGAATTCGCTACACATGATCGGAAAAAGTCCGATTGGACTTTGTTGTCGGAAAATTTGAGAGCAGGGTCTCAAATTTTTTCAGACGGAAATTCCAACGGAAAAAGTCCGATGGCGCCCACACATGGTCGGATTTTCCGACAACATGGTCCGATAGGACATTTTCGGTCGGAAATTCCGACTGTGTGTACGGGGCATATGTGTGTCAAAGTCAACAATCAAGAGAAGACTTCACCAGAGTGAATACAGAGGGTTCACCACAAGATGTAAACCATTGGTGAGGCTCAAAACCAGGAAGGCCAGATTAGAGTTTGCCAAACATCTAAAAAAGCCTTCACAGTTCTGGAAGAACATCCTATGGACAGATGAGATCAACTTGTAGCAGAGTGATGGGAAGAGAAGAGTATGGAGAAGGAAAGGAACTGCTCATGATCCAAAGCATACCACCTCATCAGTGAAGCATGGTGGTGGTAGTGTCATGGCGTGGGCATGTATGGCTGCCAATGGAACTGGTTCTCTTGTATTTATTGATGATGTGACTGCTGACAGAAGCAGCAGGATGAATTCTGAAGTGTTTCGGGCAATATTATCTGCTCATATTCAGCAAAATGCTTCAGAACTCATTGGACGGCGCTTCACAGTGCAGATGGACAATGACCCGAAGAATACTGCAAAAGTAACCGAAGAGTTTTTTAAGGGAAAGAAGTGGAATGTTATGGAATGGCTAAGTCAATCACCTGACCTGAATGTGATTGAGCATGCATTTCACTTGCTGAAGACAAAACTGAAGGGAAAATGCCCCAAGAACAAGCAGGAACTGAAGACGGGTGCAGTAGAGGCCTGGCAGAGCATCACCAGGGATGAAGCCCGGCGTCTGGTGATGTCTATGCGTTCCGGACTTCAGGCTGTAATAAAATGCAAAGGATTTGCAACCAAGTATTAAAAAGTGAACATTTGATGGATGAACTGTTAATCTGTCCCATTACTTTTGGTGCCTTAAAAAGTGGGAGGCACATATACAACCTGTTGTAATTCCTACACCGGTCACCTGATTTGGATGTAAATACCCTCAAATTAAAGCTGAAAGTCTTCAGTTAAAGCTCATCTTGTTTGTTTCATTTCAAATCCATTGTGGTGGTGTATAGAGCCAAAAAGATTAGAATTGTGTCCGTGTCCCAATATTTATGGACCTGACTGTATGTGCCATACCTGGTCAATCCCCGTGGAAGTTGGAAATCACTGTAATAGACGCCGCTACTACACCGCTACTACAGAGATCTCCACTTGTTTTCGTGTCCCATGCCGAGTGTTGTGAACACAGAAGTGATTGTTTACTTGGCATGGTCACCATTCAGAGAGCACTTTGCATTTTTTTAATAAATGCAAAAGCGTTCTTTGATTGGACAAGGTGGAGGTCATGACATCACTGTCCTACCTCTCCAACCTATCCGGTTAGAGAACCCTTTACTAGACATGTGCACAATAGAAAAATTTGTTTAGTTTTGTTTTGTTTCTGTTCGTTTCCGTTGATTCGTAACGATTTGTAATTTCGTAAGTCGTCGGTGTTCGTATTCGTAACGATTCGTATTTTCTTTAGAGTTATGTTTTCGTTGATTCGTTTTTCCGTTTAATTTTTGCTTATTCGAAATTCGGACGCATTCTTATTTTCGTAGATTTAGTTACGTTCGTACTTTCGTAAGATTGATTTATTCGTACTTTCGTAACATTGTTTTCGTAGATTCGTAATCGGAGCATAATTCATAATGTTATGTAATGTGTATGCTATTATTACATTGTAAGAGACACGGAAAATTACGAATCGAAAAAAAAAAGTTACGAATGTACGAATTTTTTCGTTCAATCCGTTCGAAGCACGTTAAGCAGCGCCATTGTAAGAGACACGGAAAATTACGAATCGAAAAAAAAAAAAAAAGTTACGAATGTACGAATTTTTTCATTCATTTTGATTTTCGTTGTTCCTGTTTTCGTTTTTCGGATTTTCTTCTTTCGTAGTTTCGTTGTTTCTAATTTGGTTATTTCGGATTTTCGTTTCTTTTCATATTCGTTCGATTCAATAATTCGTTATTCGTTAAAATTTTTAGCGAATCATTTGTTCATTCGTACGATAACGAATGAACGAATATAACGAATTTTAACGGAGAACGAATTAAAACGAAACGAATTGCACATGTCTACCCTTTACATTCATTGGGAAAATGCAAAATGTTTTCTGTGAACCTCTTGTGTTCAGTAAGCATCGAGGCAACCGCTTGGCGCGAGAATCGAAGGCTAGCGGCGCCCATTGTATTATCTCTGCATGCTAGTACAGTCATTTCCAGCTTCAGCTGGGACCCCACAAGTGTGGCATTTCCATATTTACATTGCTCCAAGCTGCCTTACCTAAACTTTAGCTTTAAAGAGGAAATAAACCCTGGTGGGTTTTACTTCCTCTTTGTTTCCCTGCAAAGGTAAAGCATAATGGGCTACTATGCATCACATACTAGCCCATTATGTGGCACTTACCTGAAACCGAAGCCTGCAATGTCCCCCGATTTCCTCACTGGCAGGAAGTGTCCATTCTTCACCCCTCTTCCTTCTGGGGCCACGAACTCCAGCTCTGTGACTGGCCAGAGTCACGTGACGTCACTCCCGCGCAGGAGCCGCCATTCACGGCATGACCCCAGCTTGCGCAGAAGAGGGCATCGTTCGGGGACATAGTAAATATCTCCTAAACCATGTAGGTTTAGGAGATATTTCTTGCACCTACAGGTAATGCCTTAATCTAGGCTCACCTGTAGGTGAAAGTGGTCTGTAAGGGTTTACAACCACTTTAATAACCCAGACAATCACTAAGGTTTTGGCCTTGTGAGCTGGGGAGGTGCTCAATGTTCAGCACACACCCTGCAGCATGGCCTTTCTTCTCTAGGTTTGGCCGTAGCAGAATGGTGTGTTAAGCTCTTTCTCCTGGTCTTAAGCCCTAGGGGTAGTATGTTTAAAATGTGACCCCTTCTGTGAGGACTGCCAAAGATGCTGGCTACCTAAAATAAACAGTTGGCCTTGAGGAAGCACCTGTGGCTGTCCTCCATTGGCTGAGTGCTCAGGGAGCACTGAGAACTGAGTGATCGGCGGTGTTTGATTACTCGGTTCTCAGCCTTAGAACCGGTGGGGGACAGATGCAGCATCTACTTAGGTAGGTATGATTCATAAATAAAATTCCCATAGTTATCTTTTACTTACCCAACATCTCCTCTTTCCTGCTATCTGACCCACATGACAATTAGGCCTCGGTCACATGGAGCATATGTGTCCAGTGTGATGGCCGTGTACCGCGTGGGGATGCATGGTGTTCTGTGCATCCCTGTGCAGTCCAGTCAAAGTCAATTGGGACGCAGCAGCTGCATGAAAAGTCGAATATCCCGCCGAGCTCGCGTACAGAAGCGAACGCATAAGTGAGTAGCGCCCGCATATGAAAACGGTGGTCAAACCACACATGTGAGGCATCGCCGTGATCGGTAGAGCGAGAGCAATAATTCTAGCTCTAGCCCTAGACCTCCTCTTTAACTCAAAACATGCAACCTGTAGAATTTTTTTTAAACGTCGCCTATTGAGATGTTTAAGGGTAAACGTTTGTCGCCATTCCACGAGCGGGGCGCAATTTTGAAGCGTGACACGTTGGGTATCAATTTACTTGGCGTAACATTATCTTTCACAATATAAAAAAAATTGGGCTAACTTTGTCTTATTTTTTAATTCAAAAAAGTGTATTTTTTCCCAAAAAAAGTGCGCTTGTAAGACCGCTGCGCAAATATGGTGTGACAGAAAGTATTGCAACGACCGCCATTTTATTCTCTAGGGTGTTAGAAAAAAAAATGTATGATGTTTGGGGGTTCTAAGTAATTTACTAGCAAAAAAAAACAGTTTTTAACTTGTAAACAACAAACCTCAAAAAGAGACTCGGTCCTTAAGTGGTTAATATGACGTTATGGTTGGCTGTGTGTAGTAAAGGATATGCAACAGAACAGTTTTATTTTATTAAAATGAGTATACTGAGGTTTGTACTGTCTGCTACATACGTGCTTGTGGCACAGTCATTAAAGCATATGGCCCTTTAAGCCCTTCTCACTGTTTATGTAATCTGACCACACCCACAGTTTTGGCATGGCGCCGCTACATTGCACCCGGGGCGGATCCTATATCTGGCACCCCCACCTTGAAATGTAAAAACATCACATTGTGCCCCCTGCATCCTTCAATATCTTTTTGTCACTACTATGTACCCCCTCTCCACAACTGCAACTCTGGACCCCTTTGCATTACACTGCACCCTGCACCTCTGGACCCCTTTACATTACACAGCCCTTGTACCTCTTGACCCCTTTGCATTACACAGCACCCTGCACCTCTTGACCCTTTTACATTACACAGCATCCTGCACCTCTTGACCCTTTTACATTACACAGTACCCTGCACCTCTTGACCCTTTTACATTACACAGCACCCTGCACCTCTGGACCCCTTTACATTATACGGCACCCTGCACCTCTGTACCCCATTACATTATACGGCACCCAGCACCTCTGTACCCCTTTACATTACACAGTACCCTGCACCTCTGGACCCCTTTACATTACACAGCCCTGCACCCCTTTACATTACACAGCCCCCCACAGCTCTGGACGCCTGCATGTTATACAGACACCCCCTAACAGTTCTGGACCCCCTGCATGTTACACAGACCCCCTACAGGACAGACCCTCTACCTACAGTACAGACCCCCCTACAGAGCAGACCCCCCACTAAATTGCAGACCCCCCCCTACAGTAAGACCCCCGCTACAGTGCAGACCCCCCCCTACAGTACAGACCCCCCACTATAGTGCAGACCCCTCACTACAGTACAGACCCCTTACTACAGTGCACAGAGCCCCCCCCCTAACACAATACAGACCCCCCACAACGATCCCCTTCTCTGGTCGCGGCTCTAATCAGTCTCTACAGCGGCTGTCAGCTGAGCAAAATGAAGCCGCCTCGCCCTCCTTCTGCATGCACAGCCCTGTGTAGAGATAAAGAAGGAGGGGGAGGCGGCTTCACTCTGCTCGGCTGACAGCCGCTGTAGAGACTGATTAGAGCCGCAACCAGAGAAGGGGATGTGCCGACTGGCCTCGCCCGCGCAACACCACCCCCCCGGGACGGGACGGGCTCTCACTGTGTGATGGGTGTGTGTGTTTTCTGTCATTACCGATCAGACAGATCAGAGCCGCGGCCTGACACCCCCCCCAGTGTGTGGCACCCGGTGCGGCCCGCCTCCCCCGCACCCCCCTTAGTACGCCACTGCTTGGGGGGTACAAAAAAATGTCCAGCCCCGGGGGAGCCAGATGTGTTTGCTACGCCACTGATCATTGGTCACACAACACATTGCACCACATTTAGTTAAATACACCCCCAAGGTGCGCCATGATCGGGTACAGATTGCGTTCACACTCATGCATCCCTTGGTGTTCTCTACCTCTCATTTTTAAGTTACAATTTTAACATTTTCCTTATTTTTTAGTTTACCTTATAAGCTCATGTCTCTTGTAAGCTATAGTTATTTTTTTTTTACCTTCTTAAATTCCTGCTGCATATTGCTACATCCCGACAAAATGCCAATGGCAGAAGTCCAAAATGTTTTGAAAAGGAAGAAAAATTTGACATTTTCACAGCTATTAGTCTTCACAACAATATCCAGTACACACTAAAAAGGTTCCTTACAGCACTTACATAATCAAAGTGGTTGTAAAGGCTCAAGGTTTTTTTTTTCTACCTTCATGCATTCAGAGCCGGCCGCGCTCAGCGTGTGAATGGACACACAGAGCGGCATCTCAGGAGTGAGCCTGCTCAGGTGCCCCCATAGCACTCGGCAGAAGGGAGGGGCCAGGAACGCAGGATAAGGTAAGGATAGCATGTTTGTTATTTTAAAAAAAAAGGAACCTTTTAATATCACTTTAAAATTGATTTAAAGCCCAAACCTATTCTTTCTAATGTGGGAGACGGTAGAAAATGTTTAAGGACCAAAAAATATTAACAGCGCACATAAAAACACTCACCGGACACTTTATTAGGTACACCTTGCTAGTACCGGGCTGGACCCCTTTTTGCCTTCAGAACTGCCTACATTCTTTGTGGCATAGATTCAACAAGGTGTTGGAAACATTCCTCAGAGGGGTCAGGAGTGCATAACGTACATAGTTCAGGGGTCGGGAGTAGATAATGCATAGAGGGCAGGGATCAGGAGTTCATAACACACATAGATCAGGGTCAGGAGTGTGTAATGTACATAGTCCTGGGTCAGCAGTGTGTAATGTACACACATAGCAAAGGGTCATGAGTGTGTAATGTACATAGTCCTGGGTCAGGAGTGTGTAATATACACACATAGCTCAGGGTCAGGAGTGTGTAATGTACATAGTCCTGGGTCAGGAGTGTATAACGTACATAGCTCAGGGTCAGGAGTGTGTAATGTACATAGTTCAGGGTCAGGAGTGTATAACGTACATAGTTCAGGGTCAGGAGTGTGTAATGTACATAGTTCAGGGTCAGGAGTGTGTAAGGTACACACACTGTGAAGGGTCAGGAGTGTGTAACGTACATAGTTCAGGGTCAGGAGTGTGTAATGTACATAGTTCAGGGTCAGGAGTGTGTAATGTACACACATTGTGAAGGGTCAGGAGTGTGTAATGTACATAGTTCAGGTACATAGTTCAGGGTCAGGAGTGTGTAATGTACATAGTTCAGGGTCAGGAGTGTGTAAGGTACACACACTGTGAAGGGTCAGGAGTGTGTAACGTACATAGTGAAGGGTCAGGAGTGTGTAATGTACATAGTTCAGGGTCAGGAGTGTGTAATGTACATAGTTCAGGGTCAGGGTCAGGAGTGTGTAAAAAGTTCAGGGGTTACAGTAGTTCAGAGGTGCAGGAGTCATAAGTGTAATGTACTAGTTCAGGGTCAGGAGTGTGTAAGGTACACACACTGTGAAGGGTCAGGAGCATGAGTGTACTTAGTACATAGTGTAATATACATAAGGGTCAGGAGTGTGTAATGTACATAGTTCAGGGTCAGGAGTGTGTAACGTACATAGTTCAGGGTCAGTCCATAATGTACATAGTTCAGGGTCAGGAGTGTGTAATGTACACACGTAGTTCAGGGTCAGGAGTGTGTAATGTACATACTTCAGGGTCAGGAGTGTGTAATGTACATAGTGAAGGGTCAGGAGTGTGTAATGTACATAGTGAAGGGTCAGGAGTGTGTAATGTACATAGTTCGGGGGTTGGAAGTAGATAATGCATAGAGTGCAGGGATCATAAGTGCATAGTGTACCTAGTTTAAGGTCAGGAGTGTGTAATGTACATAGTATAGGGTCAGAAGTAGATAATGCATACAGTGCAGGGATCAGGAGTTCATAACGCACATAGTTCAGGGTCAGGAGTGTGTAATGTACACAGTCCTGGGTCAGGAGTGTGTAATATACACACATAGCTCAGGGTCAGGAGTGTGTAATGTACATAGTTCAGGGTCCGGAGTGTGTAAGGTACACACACTGTGAAGGGTCAGGAGTGTGTAACGTACATAGTGAAGGGTCAGGAGTGTGTAATGTACATAGTTCAGGGTCAGGAGTGTGTAATGTACACACATTGTGAAGGGTCAGGAGTGTGTAATATACATAGTCCAGGGTCAGGAGTGTGTAATGTACATAGTTCAGGGTCAGGAGTGTGTAACGTACTCAGGAGTGTGTAACGTACATAGTGAAGGGTCAGGAGTGTGTAATGTACATAGTTCAGGGTCAGGAGTCCATAATGTACATAGGTCAGGAGTGTGTAATGTACACACGTAGTGAAGGGTCTGGAGTGTGTAATGTACATAGTTCAAGGTCAGGAGTGTGTAATGTACATAGTTCAGGGTCAGGAGTGTGTAACGTACATAGTGAAGGGTCAGGAGTCCATAATGTACATAGTTCAGGGTCAGGAGTGTGTAATGTACACACATAGTTCAGGGTCAGGAGTGTGTAATATACATAGTTCAGGGTCAGGAGTGTGTAACGTACATAGTGAAGGGTCAGGAGTCCATAATGTACATAGTTCAGGGTCAGGAGTGTGTAATGTACACACATAGTGAAGGGTCAGGAGTGTGTAATATACATAGTTCAGTGTCAGGAGTGTGTAACGTATATAGTGAAGGGTCAGGAGTGTGTAACGTATATAGTGAAGGGTCAGGAGTCCATAATGTACATAGTTCATGGTCAGGAGTGTGTAATGTACATAGTTCGGGGTCAGGAGTCCATAATGTACATAGTTCAGGGTCAGGAGTGTGTAATGTACACACATAGTGAAGGGTCAGGAGTGTGTAATGTACATAGTTCAGGGTCAAGAGTGTGTAATGTACATAGTTCAGGGTCAGGAATGTGTAATGTACATAGTTCAGGGTCAGGGGTGTGTAATGTACATAGTTCAGGGTCAGGAGTCCATAATGTACATAGTTCAGGGTCAGGAGTGTGTAATGTACACACATAGTTCAGGGTCAAGAGTGTGTAATGTACATAGTTCAGGGTCAGGAGTGTGTAATGTACATAGTTCAGGGTCAGGAGTGTGTAACGTACATAGTGAAGGGTCAGGAGTGTGTTATGTACATAGTTCAGGGTCAGGAGTGTGTAATGTACATAGTTCAGGGTCAGGAGTCCATAATGTACATAGGTCAGGGTCAGGAGTGTGTAATGTACACACATAGTGAAGGGTCAGGAGTGTGTAATGTACATAGTTCAGGGTCAGGAGTGTGTAACGTACATAGTTCGGGGTCAGGAGTCCATAATGTACATAGTTCAGGGTCAGGAGTGTGTAATGTACACACATAGTTCAGGGTCAGGAGTGTGTAACGTACATAGTTCAGGGTCAGGAGTGTGTAATGTACATAGTTCAGGGTCAGGAGTGTGTAATGTACATAGTTCGGGGTCAGGAGCGTGTACTGTACATAGTTCGGGGTCAGGAGTCCATAATGTACATAGTTCAGGGTCAGGAGTGTGTAATGTACACACATAGTTCAGGGTCAGGAGTGTGTAATGTACATAGTTCAGGGTCAGGAGTGTGTAATGTACATAGTTCAGTGTCAGGAGTGTGTAATGTACATAGTTCAGGGTCAGGAGTGTGTAACGTACATAGTGAAGGGTCAGGAGTGTGTAACGTACATAGTGAAGGGTCAGGAGTGTGTAACGTACATAGTTCAGGGTCAGGAGTGTGTAACGTACATAGCGAAGGGTCAGGAGTGTGTAACGTACATAGCGAAGGGTCAGGAGTGTGTAATGTACATAGTGAAGGGGTTGGAAGTAGATAATGCATAGAGTGTGAATTATTCATATTCATACCTGTGAATAAGCACTACTGCTAGTGCGAAACGTCAGCTCTTTTGTCTGCTGTGTTATTTGTTTTTTGATGTGAATTTTTTAAAACAAAGAAAGGCGGTTTTTTCAAGAGTGCGGCAGTCCAGAGTTTGTTCCTGTTCATGTGTAATGTACATAGTTCGGTGGTTGGAAGTGGTAAATGCATAGAGTGCAGGGGTCATAACGTGCATAGTTCAGGGTTCAGAGTGAGTAACATACAGAATGCAGGGGTCCAGGGTATGTAAATAACATAGGGTTAGGTGGGGGTAACGCACAGGCAAAGGCTTCAGAGGCAGGGGGTGGGGGTATGCACATGCCACGGCCATGACGTGTAGCAAAACTGATCCCCCCTGTCAAGTAGACATGGGGACTGTCAAAAAATTTGTTTCGTTCCGTTTCGTATATAAAAAAATTCGTAATTCGTAATTCGTGTACAAAATTCCATTCGAATTCGTACGAAATACGAATTTCGTACGAATTGTAAAAAAAAATTAGAATCGTTACGAATCGTTAGTAAAGTTACGAATCGTTAACGCGGCTAATGAATTGTCGGTTCCCGTAACACAGAGAATTTCGTACGAATCGTAATTTTTTTTCGAATCGTTACGAATCGTAAGTAAAGTTACGAATCGTTACGAATCGTTAACGCGGCTAATGAATTGTCGGTTCCCGTAACACAGAGAACAATTCGAATCCAACTACAAATATCGAATTTCAACTAATACGAAAGAAATTATTATAGCGGATATAACTAATTCTTCGAATGATTCGAATGAATTCGAGATTCAGTATATCTAATATAGAGAACTGTTCCTGCACAAAGTGTCATTTTTGCAGGAAAAAAAGCTATTTAAAATCACTCGCGGCTAATGAATTGTCGGCTCTGTAACACAGAGAACAATCATTCATTAAAAAAAAAAAGCGTGGGGGTCCCCCCAAATTCAATAACCAGGCCCTTCAGGTCTGGTATGGATATTAAGGGGAACCCCAGCCAAAAAAAAAAAAATGGCGTGGGGTCCCCCCTAAATATCCATACCAGACCCTTCAGGTCTGGGATGGATTTTAAGGGGAACCCCGGCCAAAAAAAAAAAATGGCGTGGGGTCCCCCTCAAAATCCATACCAGACCCTTTATCCGAGCACGCAACCTGGCAGGCCGCAGGAAAAGAGGGGGGGACGAGAGCGCCCCCCCCTCCTGAACCGTACCAGGCCACATGCCCTCAACATTGGGAGGGTGCTTTGGGGGTCTGAGACCCCCAAAGAACCTTGTCCCCATGTTGATGGGGACAAGGGCCTCATCCCCACAACCCTGGCCATCCCCACAACCCTGGCAACCCTGGCCAAAAATTGTAAAAATGACAGGAGACGGTCTTTGACAATTCCTTTATTAAAATCTTCTTTCTTCTGGTCTTCCTTCTTCTATTCTTCATCCTTCGGTTTCTTCATCTTCTCCTTCGGCATCTTCTTCCATCTTCTTCTTCCATCTTCTTCTTCCTCCGATCCGCTTCTTCTTCCTCCGGTCTTCTCGTCCTTCTCGTCCGGCATCTTCCTCCATGGCGTCGGCGTCTCTTCTCGGGCTGCTCCTCGCAATGGGAGGCTCCCGCTGTGTGAGGCTTCGCTCCGGCTGACAGGTCTTTTATAACGGAGGGCACCTGGTGACCCCGCCCCCCTCTGACGCACGGGGACGTCATGGGGACTTCCCTATGGCTTTCCCCATGACATCAGAGGGGGGCGGGGTCACCAGGTGCCCTCCGTTATAAAAGACCTGTCAGCCGGAGCGAAGCCTCACACAGCGGGAGCCTCCCATTGCGAGGAGCGGCCCGACAGAAGAACAGACGCCGACGCCATGTAAGAAGATGCCGGACGAGGAAGGACGAGAAGACCGGAGGAAGAAGAAGCGGATCGGAGGAAGAAGAAGATGGAAGAAGATGGAAGAAGATGCCGGAAGGAGAAGATGAAGAAACCGAAGGATGAAGAAAGAAGAAAGAAGATTTTAATAAAGGAATTGTCAAAGACCGTCTCCTGTCATTTTTACAATTTTTGTCACTTTTTTGGTGAAATGGTAGGGGTACTTTTGTACCCCGTTACCATTTCACACAGGGGGGGGCCGGGATCTGGGGGTCCCCTTGTTAAAGGGGGCTTCCAGATTCCGATAAGCCCCCCGCCCGCAGACCCCCACAACCAATGGCCAGGGTTGTGGGGATGAGGCCATTGTCCTCATCAACATGGGGACAAGGTGCTTTGGGGGTCTCAGACCCCCAAAGCACCCTCCCAATGTTGAGGGCATGTGGCCTGGTACGGTTCAGGAGGGAGGGGGGACCGCTCTCGTCCCCCCTCTTTTCCTGCGGCCTGCCAGGTTGCGTGCTCGGATAAGGGTCTGGTATGGATTTTGAGGGGGACCCCACGCCATTTTTTTTGGCCGGGGTTCCCCTTAAAATCCATCCCAGACCTGAAGGGTCTGGTATGGATATTTAGGGGGACCCCTACGTCATTTTTTTTTTAAATTTGAAGTGGGGGTTCCCCTTAATATCCACAGCAGACCTGAAGGGCCTGGTTATTGAATTTGGGGGGACCCCCACGCTTTTTTTTATCAATGACTTTCAATGAATGACTTTTCTCTGTGTTACGGATTCGTACGAATTACGAATTCGTACGAAACTAATCGCACATGTCTACTGTCAAGTTCAGTCGCCGAACAAGACCCATTCTACTGAACGGGCCATCCCACAATCATATACGATGTGTGGTGCAGGTTTTTAGGGGTAAATCAGGTGCTGAGGAGGCAATATAACAAAATAAGTTAAAATGGAGGGAGGGGTATGTATTGTACTGGGGATTCTGGAATTAATTATGGATTTCTGAAAAATGACCTTTAAAGGTGATGGAACCCTCTAAGTAAAGGGGAATGAGAGGTCGTAGTTCTACTTTAATTTGTAAATTTATGCCCAAT
Source organism: Lithobates sylvaticus (assembly GCA_028564925.1). Classification (NCBI taxonomy): domain Eukaryota; kingdom Metazoa; phylum Chordata; class Amphibia; order Anura; family Ranidae; genus Lithobates; species Lithobates sylvaticus. The sequence continues at coordinate 609,461,746 of CM053029.1, forward strand.
AACCTTTCAGCAATGTGAGCAGCCAACAGCATGCCTCAGATCCCCAACCAGTGATGGAGCCATAATGTCTATTAGTGGTTGTCAGTCACAATACCCATAGGCCGTCTCCAACGGTGCACCGCCACTTCCCCGTGTAATTAAATGGAATCACTCAGGGAAATAAATGACAGTCACAAGCCGGTCGATGACAATCATAAAACTCAGTCAAAACAATACTGATTTGGAGGCGCGTCACACCCTCACGGGCCTTTTCATCATCAGCGCAGAAAAACAGATGGAAGGGGAAACTTTATAATTCTCTACAGTTAATTAGAAGGTTCGGCTTAATTAAAGAACATTTTACACTCCATCGGCGACATCATTAGAGACAAGGGTGTGATCATTCATCGGTAATTAGTGCTTTTAAATTAAAAAACAGCTCATAACTAATAAACACACATGTTGGGTTCTATAAGGGTCCAAAATGATTAGACAACGGCCCGGAAATAACTTTTAGTTCATATCGCGGACATTTACCATAAGCAGTGCCGGGATAAAGTCATCCAGTGCCGAAGGTGCCAAGCTATACTCCCCCCTCCCCTGATGGGGGCGCCATAGATTATCTTTTGCAACTGCGATCTAGGATATTAGCAATACAGCACCGCCCTGCCTGTCTGGCAATTGCACAGAGCAACAAAAAGAAAAAAAATGTTGTATGATTGATTGGCACACCTGGTGAGGACCCGTACCACCTAAGTATGCCATTGGTGCAGACAATGGACCCTACCATTGGAGGAACAAATGCTCCTCTGCTCTGGCTTCTCCTATCAGGTAGAGAAGCTCCAGGGCAGCGTGGCGGGTCAGTAAGGCTCTTTCACATGGGTGAACCATTGAACCTCTGCTCAGGCTTCTCCTATCAGGTAGAGCAGCCTCAAGGTAGCATGGCGGGTCAGTAAGGCTCTTTCACATGGGTGAACCATTGAACCTCTGCTCAGGCTTCTCCTATCAGGTAGAGCAGCCCCAAGGTAGCATGGCGGGTCAGTAAGGGCTCTTTCACATGGGTGAACCATTGAACCTCTGCTCAGGCTTCTCCTATCAGGTAGAGCAGCCCCAAGGCAGCATGGCAGCTCAGTAAGGGCTCTTTCACATGGGTGAAACTCTGCTCAGGCTTCTCCTATCAGGTAGAGCAGCCCCAAGGCAGCGTGGCGGGTCAGTAAGGGCTCTTTCACATGGGTGAACCATTGAACCTCTGCTCAGGCTTCTCCTATCAGGTAGAGCAGCCCCAAGACAGCATGGCGGGTCAGTAAGGGCTCATTCACATGGGTGAACCATTGAACCTCTGCTCAGGCTTCTCCTATCAGGTAGAGCAGCCCCAAGGCAGCATGGCGGGTCAGTAAGGGCTCTTTCACATGGGTGAAACTCTGCTCAGGCTTCTCCTATCAGGTAGAGCAGCCCCAAGGCAGCGTGGCGGGTCAGTAAGGGCTCTTTCACATGGGTGAAACTCTTCTCAAGCTTCTCCTATCAGGTAGAGCAGCCCCAAGGCAGCGTGGCGGGTCAGTAAGGGCTCTTTCACATGGGTGAAACTCTGCTCAGGCTTCTCCTATCAGGTAGAGCAGCCCCAAGGCAGCATGGCGGGTCAGTAAGGGCTCTTTCACATGGGTGAACCATTGAACCTCTGCTCAGGCTTCTCCTATCAGGTAGAGATTCACAACGTGCTGATTCACGACGTGCTGATCGGCTGTGTCCAATCACAGCACAGAGCTCTGTGTTGGTAAACAACACAGAGCTCTGTACAGAGGGAGTGATCTGTCAGTTTATCATCCCTGAAAAGCAGGGATGAGAAACAGAGAGCTCTCGTAGTAGAAGCAGCACACATTACACATAGTTAGGCACACATTTAACCCCTTGGTCACCCCAGATGTTAACCCCTTTCCAGCCAGTGTCATTAGTACAGTGACAGTGTGTAGTATTACCAATGATCACTGTATTAGTGTCACTGGTGATGTCAGTGGCAGTTAATCAATTCTCCCCAGTGTCGATTATTGTCAGATCGTCGCAGTCCCATTATAAGTCACGGACCACCGCCACTAGTAGTATAAAAAATGTAAAAATAAATCCAATATATATATATATATATATATATATATATATATATATACATACATACAAGCTCTATTTGTGTGAAAAAAATTATAGAAAATGTTCATTTGGGTACAGTGTTACATGACCGTGCAATCATCAGTTAAAGTAGCGCGGTTCCGAATAGCAAAAATGGTCTGTTCATGAAGGGGGTAAAATCTTCCAGAGCTTGAGTGGTTAAAAAGCAAAAAAAGAAATCTAATCGAACAACAAATGTTCTGAGAATTTTCATATGATATTTTTTTAAACCGTTTCCTAATGCCGCGTACACACGATTAGAAATTTCGGCCAGCAAAAGACCGATGAGAACTTTTCATTGGAAAATGCGACCGTGTGTAGGCTCCATCGGAATTTAGCTAGCCGAATTTCCGCCAGCAAAAATTTGATAGCATGTTCTCAATTTTTCCGACTGTTCCTAATTCCGATCGTCTGTAGCAATTCCGACGTGCAAAATTCCTACGCATGCTCGGAAACAATTCGACGCATGCTCGGAAGCATTAAACTTCATTTTTTCTTAGCTGGTCGTAGTGTTGTACGTCACCGCGTTCTTGACGGTCGGAATTTGGTGTGACCTTGTGTAGGCAAGACAGTTTGAGCCGCGTTCTGTCGGAATTCCGTCGGGAAAACCATCAGCGCATTTTTCCCGACGAGAATTCCGATCGTGTGTACGCGGCATAAGAATTTTTATTCTAAAACCTATCCATCTATGGCTAGCTTTAGGCTATGGTTCCAGAGCTGAAGTGGTTAAGTAATCTTCAAGCTAGACATGTGCAATTCGTTTCATTTTTTTTCGTTTTTCGTTTTTTTTCGTTATTTTCGTTCATTCGTTTTCATACAAATAACGAATCGTTCGAATCGTACGAATCCGATTAACGAATCATTCGAATCGAACGAATCCGAAAAACATAGAAAATCCGAAAAAAAACTAGTTAGAAACAACGAATGTACTAATGAAGAAAATCCGAAAAACGAACGAAAAAATTCGTACATTCGTAACTTTTTTTTTGTTGAATTGGTAATTTTCCGTGTCCCTTACAGTGGTGCTGCTAAACGTGCTTCGAATGGATTAAACAAAAAAATTCGTACATTCGTAACTTTTTTTTTTCGATTCGTAACTTTTTTTTCGATTCGTAACTTTTTTTTTTCGATTCGTAACTTTTTTTTTTTTTTTTTTTCGATTTGTAATTTTCCGTGTCTCTATTGAACAAAAGAATTCGTACATTCGTAACTTTTTTTTTCGATTCGTAACTTTTTTTTCTTCGATTCGTAACTTTTTTTTTCGATTCGTAAATTATTAAAATGTAATAATAGCATACACATTACATAAAATTATGAATTATGCTCCGATTACGAATCTACGAATGTATGAATAAATACGAATGCGTCCGAAAAAAAAAAGAAAAAACGAATCAACGAAAAAATAACTCTTACGAATGTACGAATCGTCACGAATACGAACACCGACGACTTACGAATGTACGAATCGTTACGAATACGAACACCGACGACTTACGAATGTACGAATCGTTACGAATCAACGGAAACGAAAAAAACGAAACAAAACATGTCTACTTCAAGCCTAAAATCTTTTTTTTTTTAAAAACATGTGTGCAAAAAAGGGGGCAAAAAAAGTTGAAATTTATAGAACAATTCCCAGCAACTTTCATTTCTGCAACAGAATGTTAGATAGTAATAAATAAAATCACTTACCTATAGGCATAGCAAGAAAAAAAGGAAGCCAGCATAGGACAAAACATCCCACGACTATCCCCAGTGTCTTTGCAGCTTTCTTTTCCCTGGAAAATTTAAGGAGTCGCACAGAGAAGTGGGTTTTGTTCTTGGTACTGGAATTGGAGTTGATGCTATCGGGGGTGCTCTTCCGGTGAATCCTCAACGTCACCTCCTCAGAGTCCGATTTCTCACATTTCATTCCAGAGTTTAAAACTTTTCCCTCCCTTTTGGCCACGACGTAAACCCTAAAGTACATGACAAGAATAATTGTGAGGGGAAGATAAAAGGAACCAAAGGCCGAGAAGAGCGCGTAGCCCGGCTCTTCCGTGATTTCGCAGATGGTCTCGTCTTCCGGCGCCGGCTCCTTCCAACCGAATAAAGGTCCAATGGAGATCACGAGGGACAAGACCCACACGCAGAGTAGAGCAAGAAGACCTCGTCTTTCGGTCATGATGCTGGGGTACCTCAGCGGATAGCTAACCCCTATATAGCGGTCGATAGATATGACACACAAGCTCATTATGGAGGCCGTACAACAAAGGACATCAACGGCCGCCCAGATGTTGCAGAAAATACGTCCGAACAGCCAGTAGCCTTGGATCTCGAAGGTGGCGGAGAATGGAAGAACCATGGACATCAAGAGTAGGTCTGCTACGGCAAGGTTGACGATGAAATAATGGGTCACGGTTTGTAGGTGCCGGTGGCAGACGACCGAAAGTATCACCAGGATGTTTCCAAGAACCCCGAAGGTGATGAAGACCCCGAAGATAACTCCAACGATAATGGTTTTGGAGATGCTGTTGGTGGGCGTCTGGTGAGTGCAGTTTAGACAGAGAGGGATCGATTCTACTGTGTTGTTCTGATTAAATAGGACCATGATCAAGTTGAGTCAAGTCTCTTTAAAGAAATGATGACTCCAAAGTTCCAAGTCAAGAAACGGTTTTCTTACGTTTAAGGTTCTGGAAATGGCTTTTTCAGGCCAAAATACACATTCAGGCACTGATTAACATGCAGAACTTAGAACGCGGCCAATGTGATGTTTACATTCCTCGTGATTGATCAGAGATGGTAACTCCAAAACCATTTTGAAATGTTTTCCTTTTACTCTGGGCACTTCCAAGTTATTCCGATGATCTGCAGATGTGAAGAGATTTCATTGAACACCGTTTCTTCATGAAATCTTTCACATTTATCGTACGAAATGTCCTCCTCCCGTGAAGGATGTTTTTGGGTTGAGTAGCTTCCTGATAACGGTTTGGTTGTAGCGGAGCATATATTTGGCAAAATGTGCTTTTTTCAAGGTTTATATCGTATGTGTTGTAAACCTCTGTATTGTACTTTTTTCTTATTACACTTAGAAACACTTTTATAAACGTCTGTTCCTTGAGATGAATCTCTCCCGGAGAAAGGGCTGTTGAAGGCTTTTGGAGGATCCTCCAATTTCCAGTCCGTTATCTTACTCTTTGGGGGTTGCGGGTTAAATTGTTTGGAACAAAGTTTCTCTAACTGGACCGGTGAAGACTGGTAGACATGGCCCCTGTGACATTGCCGTCTTCTCATGTTAGTCCAAAGGTTCTGGTCACCTACAATATAAAATGCAGAAAAGAGGGTCAGATAAGCCTGAGCAGGTGAAGTTCAAAATGTTTTCATTGATGCATGGTTTTCGCTGTTTTATGCCAGAAAGGATATACCCTGTTTCCCCAAAAATAAGACCTAGCGTGATTGTCGGTGATGGCTGCAATATAAGCCCTACCCCCCAAATAAGCCCTAGTTAAAGTCCTTGTAGGTCTTATTTTCAGGGTAGGGCTTATTTTCGGGGAAACAGGGTAGGGCTTGTTTGGGGGGTAGGGCTTATTGGGCCATCACCGACAATCACGCTAGGTCTTATTTTCGGGGAAACAGGGTAGTGATCCAATGGAAATCTGATAGGGCTCCTACTCTATCTTTCTGGAAGCACTCGGTCAATTCAGTTATTCCTCTCTACAAAGCAACTTAATTGTCCTGGGGCTGCCCCAAAAAGTTTGAGGAGGTGTCGAATTTTTGGTTAAATTCTGATTCTACTGCGGATGACCAAGGCAATAGCTTGATAGACTCCCTGCCCACGTGTTGAATAGCCCCTGGGAGACAGCCTGGCTGTCTCCCAGGGGTTATTCAACACGTGTCAAAAAAGGAAGGAACAATCCCCCACGTTGGGGTTTTTAGGCAGCGTACAATGAAGAGAAGTCAGGGTTGATATGTAAAAAAGTTTTAAAGTTTATTTGTTTGTAAAAAAATTGAAACCATTGGGTTAGAACATGAGCTCCAGTGGGAAAAATAATATGTATATGTATATAAAAGAACATGAATATACAATAAGCAGACTAACATTCACATAACAACAGTAAATACAAAATCTGTCGTATACATGAAAAACTATCCCTGACGCGTTTCAACCCGATAAAAGGGTCTTCCTCAGAGGGAAAGGAGGTCTGCTAAACAGAGAGGAATATAATATCAATGTTAGTGGTAACAGTACAATTTACAGAGTGAAACAGGCTCAGAAGTAAGGAGCAAGAAGTAACAGAACACAATGAGGTTTATATTTACCACAATGATGTATATCCTGGAAATGAAAAGTATGTGGTATTCCCACGTGGAGAGTTTTTAGCAAGGAAGACACCGTCCACTTAGATGGGGCACGCCAGACAGAATCCACTGAGAATCACCTGGGTCATAGGGCGCCAGAAGCCTTACGGGAGGTCACACGCTTGAGGTTCCACTCCACTTCTCCCACTGCCGAGGCAGGGGTATCAGGGGAGGGAAACAACCTGGGTGGGACCAAGGAGCACGCAGGCACCACCTGTGACAAAGTCCAAAAGGGTAGGGATTGGATTATAAATTGGTGTCTTGGAAGGTGAAACAGTATATTGCAGCTAGAGGGAGGCATTTCTTAATTGGGCATCTGTGTATAGTTGGTATTGCCGTATAGGGTAGCCAAGACGTGTGGTGAATGTGATGTGTGGATAGAGGGGAAGGCAAAACAAAACAAACCAACCCGCAAGGTTGGGGTTATTCAACACGTGTCCATCTTGGCAGTAAACATCCATGAGTGTTTATCCATGAGAGTTGGACTAAGGAGTGTGGAGTGGTTTATCAAGGCTGTGGATATCTGCTGCATCTCCAAGGAGTTAAAAGGATGGCCATCTTTATGCAAGCTTATTGTGACACTCTGTAATGGGGTGTCACATACGTTTGGTAAGAAGTAAATCTCAACTTTTTCCCCTCGGTGGTGGATCACCTGCGGTTCATTTGAAGATTTCTTTGGATAGATGGACTCTTTTTGATTTATTTATCATATGTTGCACGGGTGGAACTATCTTTGAAGACACATTCAATGTTTTGTTGGACTTTCACTAGTTATTTCTTTATTGTTTATTTTATTCTAAAATTCAATTGATTATATATGGTTCAATCACGATTTATAATATTCACTTATTTGTGGGGTTACATTATAATTTCATTATACACCCAATCATCTGTTTATAGGATCTATTTTGTGGTCCTTCTATTTCACTTTAGTTGTGCTGTATACACACATAGGTTCTAGGCTCACTTTAGCATATTTATGACTATAGCTGAGGCACGGTCAATTAATCACGTGGATATTAATTTTTGATTTAAGCGCTACTCTTTTTATTTTCTATTCGATGCAATAATAACCCCCAGCATTGGCGTCAGTGAATGCAATAGACCAACCCCCTCCATCATTGCAATAAAAAAAAAGAAACCCCATCATTGCAATAATAATACCCCTTTATTGGTGTCAGTGGACGCAATAATAACCCCCAACATTGGTGTCCCTGGATGCAATAATAACCCCCAGCATTGGCGTCAGTGGATGCAATAATAACCCCCAACATTGGTATCAGTGGATGCAATAATAACCCGCAGCATTGGCGTCAGTGGATGCAATAATAACCCCCAGCATTGGCGTCAGTGGATGCAATAATAACCCCCAACATTGGTATCAGTGGATGCAATAATAACCCCCAGCATTGGTGTCAGTGGATGCAATAATAACCCCCAGCATTGGTGTCAGTGGATGCAATAATAACCCGCAGCATCGGCGTCAGTGGATGCAATAATAACCCCCAACATTGGTGTCAGTGGATGCAATAATAACCCCCAGCATTGGTGTCAGTGGATGCAATAATAACCCCCAGCATTGGTGTCAGTGGATGCAATAATAACCCGCAGCATTGGCGTCAGTGGATGCAATAATAACCCCCAGCATTGGTGTCAGTGGATGCAATAATAACCCCCAGCATTGGTGTCAGTGGATGCAATAATAACCCGCAGCATTGGCGTCAGTGGATGCAATAATAACCCCCAACATTGGTGTCAGTGGATGCAATAATAACCCCCAGCATTGGCGTCAGTGGATGCAATAATAACCCCCAGCATTGGTGTCAGTGGATGCAATAATAACCCCCAGCATTGGCGTCAGTGGATGCAATAATAACCCCCAACATTGGTGTCAGTGGATGCAATAGACCAACCCCCTCCATCATTGCAATAAAAAAAAAGAAACCCCATCATTGCAATAATAATACCCCATTTATTGGTGTCAGTGGACGCAATAATAACCCCCAACATTGGTGTCCCTGGATGCAATAATAACCCCCAACATTGGTGTCCCTGGATGCAATAATAACCCCCAGCATTGGTTTCATTAGATGCAATAATAACTCCCAGCATTGGTGTCAGTGAATGCAATAATAACCTTCAACATTGGTGTCAGTGGATGCAATAATAACCCCTAGCATCAGTGTCAATGAGTGCTGAGTGCAATAAAAATCTCCAGTACTGGTGTCAGTACTATTAACCCCTCCCCCCTTTCCCAATGGGATGACCACTGGCAGTTAAAGTGGATGTAAACCCAATTTTTTTTGATGTCATAATGTAGAGAATGAGATTTCCTTTCATTTGAGCCCAGTCTTGCCCCACAGATTTACTCGAGGCCTGAGCAATCCTCTTTTATTGTTCAGTTAGAGAAATCTTGACAAAGTCTTGAAAACTTTGTCAAAAACGCCCCCTTGCTGTGAGTGACAGGTGATTTACATATCTCATGCACTAGCCTGAGACAGGCACATCCTGTGTAAAAAGTTCACAATTCACATCCCCCTCCCCTCCAGCTCTCCCAGCTTTACTGTGTTTTGACTGGATGTTTCTCATCATTGGATGCAGTGAACAGTCAGCAGACTATAGACAGACAAGTGATTTAGGGGACATGTATGTAGTCAGAGCTGGGCAGAGTAGAACCTGTCTCAGGCTAGTGCATGAGATATGTAAATCACCTGTCACTCACAGCAAGGGGGCGTTTTTGACAAAGTTTTCAAGACTTTGTCAAGATTTCTCTAACTGAACAATAAAAGAGGATTGCTCAGGGTTGGAGTAAATCTGTGTGGCAAGACTGGGCTCAAATGAAAGGAAATCTTATTCTCTACATTATGACATTACAAAAAAAATAAAAAATAAACAATTGTGGTTACATCCACTTTAAGTTTAACCCCCCCCCCACCCAACTGCATTGGTGGTCAGTGGTAGTGCAATTTAACCCCTACCCTGCATGGATGATTGATGGTCATGGTAGTGAAGTCAACCCCCCCATATCATATAGCTATTTAATGGCAGTGAGAGTTAACCCCCCACGCCCCCCCCCAACCCCTCATATTGCTGGTCATTGGCAGTGACGTTTTTGGCAACAGAGCTAGCATTCAGCTGAGTAGTTTATTCATTTTGATGTTCCAGCAGAGAGCAGCCGCCAAATCTGTATAAAGAAACCCAGGAGGAGCAATTAAGGAAATCAGGATAAAAACTCTTTTATTATATGTAACAGTTAGAAGAACAACCAAAATGACGATCTTTCTTTTTATTTCTTTTAAAAAGTTTTCAATCTACAATTATTTTATGAGAAAAGACAAAAAAAGATAAAGAATATAAAAGATACTCAACTTCCTCAAAAATAATATAAAAAAAAAAAAAAAAGAACTGCTAATATTATTATTATTATTATTATTATTATTATTAATATTATTATTATTATTACTACAGATATTTATGGAGCAGTATTTTATATATGGCAAAATCAAATCACCCAATTTTATTTGATCTGCCAATTTTTCTAGTTCAGGATAAAAAGAAAAAAGAAGAAAAATCAGGCATTTGATTGGTTGCTAAAGCCAACAATGATCGATGTATTTCCTCCAGTGTTTTTACTAGACATGTGCAATTCGTTTCGTTTTTTTTTGTTTTTCGTTTTTTTTAGTTTTTTCGTTCGTCCGTTTTCGTACGAATGAACGAATTGTTCGAATCGAACAAATCCGAATAACGAATCGTTTAAATCGTACGAATCCGATTAACGAATCGTTCAAATCGAACGAATCCGAAAAGCAACGAATATCCGAAAAACGAAAAAAGGAACAACGAAAATGAATGAAAAAATTTGTACATTCGTAACTTTTCTTTTTTGTTGAATTGGTAATTTTCCGTGTCCCTTACAATGGCGCTGCTTAACGTGCTTCGAATGGATTAAACAAAAAAATTCGTACATTCGTAACTTTTTTTTCGATTCTTAACTTTTTTTTTTCGATTCGTAACTTTTTTTTTTCGATTCGTAACTTTTTTTTTTCAATTCGTAAATTATTAAAATGTAATAATAGCATACACATTACATAAAATTATGAATTATGCTCCGATTACGAATCTACGAATGTTACGAATGTACGAATAACTACGAATGCGTCCGAATTTCGAATAAACGAATGAACGAAAATTAAACTAACGAAAAAACTAATCAACGAAAAATAACTCTTACAAATGTACGAATCGTTACGAATACGAACACCGACGACTTACGAATGTACGAATTGTTACGAATCAACGGAAACGAAAAAAACGAAACGAAAAAAAAAACGATTTTTTTTCGGAAACGAAAAAAAACGATTTTTTTTCGGAAACGAAAAAAAACGATTTTTTTTCGGAAACGAAAAAAAACGATTTTTTTTCGGAAACGAAAAAAACAAAACGAAAATAAACAAATTTTTTTGTTGTGCACATGTCTAGTTTTTACAGAATGGCCTAATGCGGCGTACACACGGTCGGAATTTCCGATGGAAACAGTCCGATGGGAGCTTTTCATCGGATTTTCCGACCGTGTGTACGCCCATCGGTCTTTTTCTGTCGGAATTTCCGACGGACTTTGGATTGAGAAATTTTTCAGACGGAAAACCTTTCTATCGGATTTTCCGATCGCGTGTATGCAATTCCGACACGCAAAATTCCGACGCATGCTCGGAAACAATTTGACGCATGCTCGGAAAGCATTAAACTTCCCTTTTATAGTGCAGTCGAACGTGTTTTATGCCGCTGTGTTACAGACCGTCGGAATTTGGTGTGACCGCGTGTAGGCAAGACAGTTTGAGCGAAATTCCGTCTGAAAAACCGTCAGAGTTTTTTCCAACGAGAATTCCGATCGTGTGTACGCGGCATTAGAGTCCTATATATACAGTATATAGATAGAACAACACGAGTGCAAAACGTACACTAAACTTTCCGACAGAGAAAAACAATTCAAAGGTCATCCAGCAGGAAAAAAAAATAATGAAATATGCAATTTATAATGATCCATTTTTAATGACGCGAGGTCGCTAATAAGGGAATAATTACACTCCTTTGATTTTATTCAGCTCCTCTTCTGGAGGACCGTTTAATTACAAGGTACATTCAGTACAAATCGTATCGCAAGCCGCAACCACTAATCACATATCAGATCTGATCAGCTTATAAAATAGATGAAAGCTAAAAACACAGGAGAGATCCGTGGAGAATAAAGTATCATCCGCCAATGTTTAACCACTTCAGCCCCGGACCAATTTGCAGCCAAAGGACCAGGCCCCTTTCTGCGATTCGGCACTGCGTCGCTTTAACTGACAATTGCGTGGTCGTGCGACGTGGCTCCCAAACAAAATTGACGTACTTTTTTTCCCACAAATAGAGCTTTCTTTTGGTGGTATTTGATCGCCCCTGCGGTTTTTATTTTTTGCGCTATAAACAAAAATAGAGCGTCAATTTTGAAAAAAAACGCATTATTTTTTATTTTTTGCTATAATAGATATCCCCCAAAAATATATAAAAAACATTTTTTTTCCTCAGTTTAGGCCGATACGTATTCTTCTACATAATTTTGGTAAAAAAAATCGCAATAAGCGGTAATTGATTGGTTTGCGCCGAAGTTATAGCGTTTACAAGATAGGGGATAGTTTTATAGCATTTTTATTAATAATTTTTTTTTACTAGTAATGGCGGCGATCAGCGATTTTTATTGTGACTGCGACATTATGGCGGACACATCGGACATTTTGACACATTTTTGGGACCATTGTCATTTATACAGCAATCAGTGCTATTTAAATGCATTGATTCCTGTATAAATGACACTGGCAGTGAAAGAGTTAACCACTAGGGGGCGGGGAGGAGTCAGTGTGACGTGTGTGTGTTTTTTTACATTAGGGGGCGGGGCTGACGTCTGACGCCATTGATCGGCTTTCCCGATGACCGGGAACAGCCGATCAATGACAGGCAGAGTAGGAAGCGCGGGGAGAGGTTTGTTTACACAGACCTCTCCCCGTTCTTCAGCTCGGTGACCCGATCGCGGGACACCAGTGGCGATCGGGTCCGCTGGTCCCGCGGCTGGGGTCACGGAGCTCCCGACCGGGTCGCGAGCGCGCCCCACGGGCAGGCAATTAAAGGGCCACGTACCCGTACGTGATTTTGCCTGCCCGTGCCATTCTGCCGCAGTATATCTGCATGAGGCGGTCGGGAAGCGGTTAAAGGAACCCAATTTTTTGGGAGCCACGTCACACGACCGCGCAATTGTCAGTTAAAGCGACGCAGTGCCGAATCGGTCCGGGGCTGAAGTGGTTAAAAACGCTTATAAACGCAAACGCAGCTAAACGCGGGTGCCGAGACTGTGTGCATGGACACATAGGATAACATTGCATGCGGACAGGGGCAGTTGAAAAAAGTGTCCGACTGCCTCTGAACGCGCGTTTAACAGCGTCTCGTGTGCATGGGGCCTAACTTGGACCCCTAACAGAGAAATCCTTTATACAAAAGCTCTGAAAAACAAACTCGCGTTCGGTGAACAATAATCCGATTTTGACACTCATCGCAAAAAATATAATAATCCTCCTCCGTTTCTGTACACAGAATTAGCGTATTATAAGAGGCTTCGATCGGCCGCCAGCGTTCCCCCGTCTGAAGGCAAAGCTCATTAAATGATGACAACATGACACGGCTAATAAGGGAAATGAAGCCGATCGTTTTTCGTCCATTATTTATAAATTAATCAAATTCAGCCGCAGACAACCCGACGCGGGAAGTCACTGGACCGGCCGGGATTGGCTCACATTTAGAACAATTAATTTAATGGAGATAATGAAGTCGGACGTCACTAGAGGTGAGCTTTCTGGGCGTGAGGTCCCCCCCCCCCCCCCCACCGCTCTACTGCACGGACCACCGCAATCTGCACTCCGTCTGAACGCGGCTCAATTCCCCGGATACAATAGAAGGAATTCTTCCAGATATAAGAACATCCGTTGGCTTTATCAGGACCGTTCACACCGACACATTTCATGGAGTTATACCGGAAAACCCCTCCCCCAGCACACAACATGGTGATATCGATCGATCGCCTTTCAACTTTCAATTCGGATGAATCAGGTGCTTCAAAAAATGACCCAATACATCTGGTGTGACCATTACTATGAGGGCCTTAACCCCTTCACTGCCCGGGCATTTCTTACATTCTATTTTGCACGCCTGTCTAAAAAAAGGAATTTAGGCCTGAAGACTTCACCACTTGCCAACCGGGCACTCCCCTCCCCCTTTCTGCCCAGGCTAAGCTTCAGATTTCAGCGCTGTCACACTTTGAATGACAATTGCGCGGTCATGTGACACTGTACCCAGATGACGTTTTTACCAATGTTGTCACATAAATAGAACTTTCTTTTGGTGACATTTAATCACCACTGGGGGGGGGGGGGGGGGGGTTATTTTTTGCTAAACAAGCAAATAAAAGACATAAAACTTTGAAAAAAAAACAAAGTTTTCTTAGTTTCTGTTATAATATTTAGCAAATAAGTAATTTATCTCCTTCACTGATGGGCTATGATGAGGCGGCACTGATGGGCTATGATGAGGCGGCACTGATGGGCACTAATAGGCAGCACTGAAGGGCACTGATAGGCACTGACAGGTGGTACTGATAGGTGGCACTGATGGGCTATGATGAGGCGTCACTGAATGGCACTAATAGGCTGCACTGAAGGGCACTGATAGGCACTAACAGGTGGTACTGAAAGGTGGCACTGATGGGCTATGATGAGGCGGCACTAATGGGCACTAATAGGCAGCACTGAAGGGCACTGATAGGCACTGACAGGTGGGGTACTGATAGGCACTGATAGGTGGCACTGATGGGCTAAGATGTGGCGGCACTGATGGGCACTAATAGGCAGCACTGAAGGGCACTGATAGGCACTGACAGGTGATACTGATAGGTGGTACTGTTGGCCTATGATGATGCGGCACTGATGGTCTATGATGAGGCGGCACTGAAGGGCACTAATAGGCAGCACTGAAGGGCACTGATAGGCATTGACAGGTGGTACTGATAGGCACTGATGGGCTATGATGAGGCGGCACTGATGGGCACTAATAGGCAGCACTGAAGGGCACTGATAGGCACTGACAGGTGGTACTGATAGGTGGTACTGTTGGGCTATGATGAGGCGGCACTGATGGGCTATGATGAGGCGGCACTGAATGGCACTAATAGGCAGCACTGAAGAGCACTGATAGGCACTGACAGGTGGTACTGATAGGTGGCACTGATGGGCTATGATGAGGCGGCACTGATGAGGTTGCACTGATATGCGGCACTGATAGGCACTAATAGGTGGTACTGATGGGCACTGATAGGTGGCACTGTTTGGCACTGATAGGTGGCACTGATTAGCACTGATGGGCTATGATGAGGTTGCACTGATATGAGATGTGAGATATCGCTACAATTGGTAGAGTGAGAGCAATAATTCTAGCCCTAGACCTCCTCTGTAACTCAAAACATGCAACCTGCAGAATTTTTTAAACATCACCTATGGAGATTTTTAAGGGTAAAAGTTTCTCGCCATTCCACGAGCGGGCGCAATT
Organism: Lithobates sylvaticus; assembly: GCA_028564925.1. Taxonomy (NCBI): domain Eukaryota; kingdom Metazoa; phylum Chordata; class Amphibia; order Anura; family Ranidae; genus Lithobates; species Lithobates sylvaticus. Next base: position 609,476,848 of record CM053029.1, read on the forward strand.
TTGAAGCGTGACATGTTGGGTATCAATTTACTCGGCGTAACATTATCTTTCACAATATAAAAAAAAAACTGGGCTAACTTTACTGTTGTCTTATTTTTTAATTAAAAAAGGGTATTGTTTTCCAAAAAAGTGCGCTTGTAAGACCGCTGCGCAAATACGGTGTGACAGAAAGTATTGCAACGACCGCCATTTTATTCTCTAGGGTGTTAGAAAAAAAAATGTATAATGTTTGGGGGTTCGAAGTAATTTTCTAGCAAAAAAAAAAAATGTTTTTAACTTGTAAACAACAAATCTCAAAAAGAAAACAACCTACGCGCTTCGCTGTATAACTTCGTGCCGAGCGCGCGCAGATATGCGGCCTCGGTTTCGGGGTTTATACCGGGATGATGCCCGCAACTGCAGGCATGATCCCGGTACCGTTTTTTAGAGCGGGCGATCGGCTTTCCAGGGATAACAGCCGATGCGGCTAAAAGCCACTCGATTGTTATCCCGGAGGAGCGGGAAGGGACATCCCCCTCTCCCGCCGCCTCCTGCCGCTCTGACCATGCCCCCGGGAGACCCGATCCGGCACTTCCGGCGTCTAGCCACAGACTGGAATGTAAACGCGGAAGTGACGTCATTTCCGGTTTACTCGGCTCCCAATGGCGCCAGATTAAAAAAAAATATATATACAGTATTCAGAATCGCCGTTTTCGGTGATATGAATACTTTGAAGTGCAAAGAAGGGATTTGGGGTCTTTTAGACCCCCCGATTCCTCCATAAAGAGGACCTGTCACCACCTATTACTGTCACAAGGGAGGTTTACATTCCATGTGACAGCAATAAAAGTGATCTATTTTTTTTTTTTTTTAAAACACAATTTAATAATATAAAAATAAATAAGAAAATTTTTTTTTTTTAAAGCGCCCCCATCCCCACGAGCTCGTGAAGCAAAGAAAACGGATACGGAAGTGGCGCCCGCATATGTAAACGGTGTTCAAATCACACATGTGAAGTATCGCCGCGTCCGTCAGAGCAAAAGCAATAATTCTAGCCCTAGACCTCTGCAACTTAAAACATGCAACCTGTAGAATTTTTTAAACATCGCCTATGGAGATTTTTAAGGGTAAAAGTTTCTCGCCATTCCACGAGCGGGCGCAATTTTGAAGCGTGACATGTTGGGTATCAATTTACTCGGCATAACATTATCTTTCACAATATAAAAAAAAAATTGGGCTAACTTTACTGTTATCTTATTTTTTAATTAAAAAAGTGTATTTTTTCCCCCAAAAATGCGCTTGTAAGACCGCTGCGCAAATACGGTGTGACAGAAAGTATTGCAACGACCGCCATTTTATTCTCTAGGGTGTTAGAAAAATAAAATATATAATAATGTTTGGGGGTTCTAAGTAATTTTCTAAACTAAATAATAAAAAAAAAAATGTTAAAGCGCCCCCGTCACCGCGAGCTCGTGAAGCAAAGAAAATGGATACGGAAGTCGCGCCCGCATATGTAAACGGTGTTCAAATCACACATGTGAGGTATCGCCGCAATCATCAGAGCGAGAGCAATAATTCTAGCCCTAGACCTCCTCTGTAACTCTAGCCTCGTAACCGTAAAAAAAAAAATTAAAGCGTTGCCTATGGAGATTTTTAGGTACCGTAGTTTGTCGCCAATCCACAAGTGCGTGCAATTATGTTTGGTATCTATTTACTCGGCGTAACATCATACAAAAAAAATGGGATAACTATATTGTTTATTTTTTTTTTTAACCACTTCAATACTAAGGACTTCATATGACGTCCTTGACATTGAGTGGGGATAGCTGAATGATGGGTGCAGCTATAGGCACCATTCAGATATCAATCTTTCCGGCCCGCGATTCTGTGCATGATAAGAATGATCATAGCGGCAGTTCCACCACTTGATCATTCTTATAGGCAACGGGAGGGGACGTCCCCCCCCCCCTCCCGCCGCCATCAGGTGCTTCTCCGGGCTCTCCCGTGCCATCGGGTTTCCGAAGAAAGAATCGCCCGCCGCCGGATGACGAGCATAGAGATTTCCGGGCCTCTATGACTGTCGGAGGCCTGGGCGCGACGTTATGACGTCACGCCCGGTACCCGGAAGTAAACAAAGCCGCGATCGTGGCTATCAGCATGAATTTTTTTTCCGATCTCATGCTTTCCAGCCTGGGAGATGGAGCCAGCTCTCCAGTCAGCCTTATTGACCCCACATCTCTCCATAAAGAGGACCTGTCACATACATTCCTATTACAAGGGATAATTCCTTGTAATAGGAATAAAAGTGATCCAAATTTTTTTTTTTTTAAAGTGTAAAAATAAAAAAAATTAAGTAAAATAAAAAATTTAAAACGCCCCTGTCCCCGGTAGCTTGCGCTCAGAAGCGAACGCACGCGTAAGTCCTGCCCACATATGTAAACGCCGCTCAAACCACACATGTGAGGTATCGCCGCGTGCATTAGAGCGCGTGCAACAATACTAGCACTGGACCTCCTCTGTAACTCTAAACTGGTAACCTGTAAAAAAATTTAAAGCGTCGCCTATGGAGATTATTAAGTACCAAAGTTTGGCGCCATTCCATGATTGTGCGCAATTTTAAAGCATGACATGTTAGGTATCTATTTACTCGGCATAACATCATCTTTCGTATTATATAAAAAAATTGGGCTAACTTTACTGTTTTTATTTTTTTTAATTCATGAAACCGTTTTTTTTTTTTTTTTTTTTTTTTTTTTTTCCCCAAAAAAAGGCGTTTGAAAAATGATTGCGCAAATATCGTGTGAGATAGAAAGTTGCAATGACCGTCATTTTATTCCCTAGGGTGTCTGCTAAAAAAAAACATGTATAATGTTTGGGGGTTCTGAGTAATTTTCTAGCAAAAAAATGATGAGAGAAGTGCCAGAATAGGCCCGGTATTGAAGTGGTTAAAATTCATGAAAGTGTCCTTTTTCCCAAAAAGTTGAGTTTAAAAAACACCGCTGCACAAATACCGTGTGACATAAAATATTGCAACAATCGCCATTTTATTCTCTAGATTCTCTGCTAAAAAGATATATATATATATATATATATATAATGTTTGGGGGGCTCTAAGTAATTTTCTAGCAAAAAATACGTATTTTAAACTTGTAAACAGCAAATGTCAGAAATAGGCATGAAAGGGTTAAAGACATAAACAAGGTTACAGAAAAGAACTTTGCTAACAGAAACACGATGTATGTCAATGACATCATAATGTGCGACACTTTGATGAGGACAAAACACAACCCAACTGCCCACAAGATTCACAGCCTTGTATTATAGTCAGACATATGGATTCCAGCTGCAGAGTTTGCAGATTGCAGATGTACTGTATATGTTCTCTGAGTCTCCCAATAAATCAAGGCGTGTTCTTCTATAGTGCAGAGCGAGGTTTATATAAACACTGATACCTGTCATTGGCCTCCAACTCCAACAGAGTCTTTGCAGGAAGAAAATGCTTTGCAGGGAGGGGAATAAAAAAGCAGCCACATGGCTGCACTCTGTAGAGAGCCTTGTGTTGTTTAACCGCTTCCTGACCTCCCCACGCATGTACTGCAGCAGGGCGACCCTTCAGTGCAAAATCACGTACCTGTATGTGATTTTGTTTTCTGGGGCGCGCTGCATTGATTGGACACAGCAAGAGCCAATCAACGGGTCCGGCTCTTGACCTGATGTCCGCCGGGACCCGCTGATCATTCCCGAGGCAGGCAGAATGGCGGTCTGTCTATGTAAACAAGGCAGATCGCTGTTCTGTGACAGGAGAAGACAGAGATCCTGTGTTCCTCATGTTGCATCCTATGCATTAAGAGGAAAAAACGTCTGACAGTGACCGGCCCCCCAGCACCCCCCCCGTTTTACTCACCTGAGCCCTTGGATTCCTCAGCAGAGACACGCTGGACTTCTCTGCCCGGAGGTTCTTGATTGGACAGATTGATAGCAGCGCAGCCATTGGCTCCCGCTGCTGTCAATCAAATCTGATGATGTGGGGGGGCGTGGCCGAGTCCGGCATTCTGTGTCAATAAACGCAAATGCTGAACTCTAGAGCACGCCCGCAAGATAACCCCCCCCCCGGGAATGAGCCTCTCCTAGGGGGGTTTTCTGATGTGGGGAGGAGCCGCGAGAGCTGCTGGGGGACCCCAGAAGACGGTGACGGGGCCACTCTGTGCAAAACGAGCTGCACAGTGGAGGTAAGTCTGATATGTTCCATAAAGGGCAGATTTGTGGAGAACACGACTAATAGTTGTCCTGTGGACAGATTCTCCCCCCTGAGCTGTGGATCTCTGCAGCTCCTCCAGAGTTCCCATGGACCTCTTGGCTCTTCTCTGATGAATGCTCTCCTTGCCCGGCCTGGTCAGTTTAGGTGGACGGCCGTGTCTTGGTAGGTTTGCAGTTGTGCCATACTCTTTCCATTTTCCGATGATGGATTGAACAGAGCTCCGTGAGATGACCAAAGATTGGGAGATTTTTTTTTATAACCTAACCCTGCTTTATACTTCTCCACAACTTTATCCCTGACCTGTCTGGTGTGTTCCTTGGCCTTCATGATGCTGTTTGTTCACCAAGGTTCTCTAACAAACCTCTGAGGGCTTCACAGAACAGCTGTATTTATACTGAGATTAAATTACACACTAATTAGGTGACTTCTGAAGGCAATTGGTTCCACTAGATTGTAGTTAGGGGTATCAGAGTAAAGGGGGCTGAATACAAATGTACCCCACACTTTTCACATATTTATTTGTATCATTTATAATTTTCCTTCCACTTTACAATTATGTGACACTTTGTGTTGGTCTATCACATAAAATCCAAATAAAATACATTTACGTTTCTGGTTGTAACATGACAAAGTGTGGAAAATTTCAAGGGGTATGAATACTTTTTCAAGGCACTGTAATGTACCATTGAAACACCTTTCCTTGGGAATAATACGGCAGCGCCCACTTTGTTTTGTATAAGTAAACTGGTCCTGCAACCAACCAATGACGGCTCTTTTCTGGGTTTCTGGGTGCGCGTGCCCACAGGTGAGCGGACCTGGTGGAAAGCCTCGTCATACAGGTAGGATACGGTGCAGGTACAAGTGGCCTTGCTGTAGTGTATGTACTGCAGATTGGTGCGCGTGCCCGCGGGTGAGCGGACCTGGTGGAAAGCCTCGTCATACAGGTAGGATACGGTGCCGGTACAAGTGGCCTTGCTGTAGTGTATGTACTGCAGATTGGTGCGCGTGCCCGCCGGTACAAGTGGCCTTGCTGTAGTGTATGTACTGCAGATTGGTGCACGTGCCCGCGGGTGAGCGGACCTGGTGGAAAGCCTCGTCATGAAGGTGTGATACGGTGCCGGTACAAGTGGCCTTGCTGTAGTGTATGTACTGCAGATTGGGTAATAAAAGTGGCCCGACAAGTCCGAAAACACAAGTTCTGATTGGCGTGGGCTCTCTGAAAACGCTACGACCACTGAGCTAAGTTCCCCAGAATGCCCCAATCTATAGACTTTTATCATTGTAAAATGATCTTGTTGGAGGTGACCCAATACTTTCTGGATTGGCCACGTCAGATTCGCCTGAAATAGAAGAATTTCAGGGAAATCGCGTTTTAGCGTAAACCATAATAAGATTGGTGAGAAGTCCCCTCCCTCCCCCCCATGCATGCCCGTCTTACATTATATTGCGTTCCTTGTCTGGCTTCTGGGCACGCCATCATTTCTACACCGACAGAATAATACATGAGCCTTATATAAAGTCAGATTGATCTTGAGGACTCGCTGTGATTACAGATATTTTATGCGTCTTTTGTCTCCGGACTTAATAAGGAAAATTTTCGTGACGTCTTTTTATGGACGGATCAGACAAAGCACCTTCAGCCGGGATGATGGAGAAAGAAAGGATTAAAGATTTTGTTCTTTTTTTCAAAAGAACGCAAAAAAAGATAAAAATGACTTATGGCTACATTTTGCTTTTATTTTAAATCACACACATTAGTTATGATTGCAATTCGTAAATTCGTAAATTGAAAAATTCGTAAATTTGTAAATTCATAAATTCAAAAATTTGGAAATTCAGAAATTCTAAAATTTGTAAATTCGTAAATTGAAAAATTCGTAAATTAAAAAATTAGTAAACTCTTAAATTCAAAAATTTGTCAATTTGGAAATTCGGCAATCCAAAAATTTGTAAATTCGTAAATTCAAAAATTTGTAAATTCGGAAATCCGGCAATTCAAAAATTTGTAAATTAGAAAACTTGTAAATTTGTAAATTCAATAATTTGTAAATTCAGAAATTCGAAAATTTGTGAATTCGTAAATTCAAAAGTTCGGTATTTCAGAAATCTGAAAATTCGTAAATTCAAAAACTCGAAAATCCAAAAATAAGTAAGAAAATTGGAAAAATTTGAAAGAATTACTAACTAATAATAACTACCGTATATACTCGAGTATAAGCCGACCCGAATATAAGCCGAGGCACCTAATTTTACCACAAAAAAATGGGAAAACCTATTGACTCGAGTATAAGCCTAGGGTGAGAAATGCGCAGCTACTGTAAGTGGAAAAGAGGGTCAACGATGCCCATTTGCAGCCTCACTGTGCCCATTTGCAGCCATAGGTCCCCCGAACTTCAAACTCTGTAGTTAAGGGTTCCTAGATGCCCCATAGCTGCAGCCAAAATGTGGGGTCTCTGGACCCAAAGGGTCCCAAAATGACATTGCTGCAGATGGACACAATTGACTGAATTTTGGGCCCTGTATCTCGGGGCCACTTGGTGCTAGGAACCCAAAATCGGTGTGCAAACCCAGTTGAACATGCACCACAACATATCCAAAGCTGGGGCCCCAAAGTCGGTTCGGAAAATGACAAGCACTTTTCTGCAGCAGAGAATGACATTTTCCGAACCGACTTTGGGGCCCCGTATCTCGGGGCCACTTGGTGCTAGGAACTCCATAATTGGATATGTTGTTGCGCAGGATCCACTGGGTTTGCACACTAAATTTTGTGTTCATAGCACCAAGTGGCCCCAAGATCGGTGCAGAAAATGTAATTTTCTGCTGCAGAAAAGTGCTTGACTCGAGTATAAGCTGAGGGGGGCATTTTCAGCACATTTTTACAATAAAATGTGCTGAAAAACTCAGCTTATACTCGAGTATATACGGTAACTATTAAATTATAGGTATTGGAATTTTCCTTTCAAATTTGGCTGTTAGTGAACATAACGAATACGAATTGATCCGAAGTTACAAATTAGCCGAAATAAGGAAAGCCGAATAACGACCGGCCTAAATATGTGGAATGGAACAAATTAATAATAATAATAAAAAGGTTTTATTATTATTGTTATTTATTATTATTATTAGATCGTTACGTTCCATTCTTTTAGATACGGCATTCGTTATTTCAGATAATTCGTACTCGTTGCGTTCAATAACAGCCAAACTTGAAAGGAAATTCCGATACCTATAATTTAATAGTTATTATTACCCTGTTTCCCCGAAAATAAGACCTAGCGTGATTGTCGATGATGGCTGCAATATAAGCCCTACCCACCAAATAAGCCCTACCCTGTTTCCCCGAAAATAAGCCCTACCCTGAAAATAAGACCTACAAGGACTTTAACTAGGGCTTATTTGGGGAGTAGGGCTTATATTGCAGCCATCACCGACAATCACGCTAGGTCTTATTTTCGGGGAAACAGGGTAGTTAGTTATTTCAGATTTTCGAATTTTCGGATTTTCATTCTTTTGAATTTTCAGATTTTCAAATTTCAAATATCCGAATTTTAAAGCAAACGGAATGGAACAAATTAATAATAAATAATAATAATAAAAAGTTTTTATTAATATTATTGTTATTTATTATTATTAATTCCTTACGTTCCATTTGTTTAGATGCGGCATCCTTTATTTCGGATAATTCGTAACTTGGGATAAATTTGTATTCGTTGCGTTCACTAACAGCCAAATTTGAACAGAAATTCCAATACCTATAATTTAGTACTTTGATCCAACTTCAATGATATTAAATGGGTTGAAGTCAGACCAAAAGTAGTGCAGGAACCTTTTTCAAAGTCGGACCAACTTGTGTCGGACCGGTTAGACGGCTCTCATAGGGAACCATTGATTTATACACGTCATGAGAGATGTGTTCCCAAAGTCGGAGCATATGTCGTACCAGTTGTGAACCCGTCCTCACACCTCACCATCATGGGGAAGACCAAAGAGCTGTCAGAGGAAGTCAGGGAGAAGATTGTAGACCTGCACAAGGCTGGAATGGGCTACAAGACCATCAGCAAGAAGCTTGGTGAGGAGGAGACAACTGTTGGAGCGATTATTTACAAATGGTAGAAATACAAAACAACCATCAATCGCCCTCAGTCTGGAGCTCCATGCAAGATTTCGCCTCATGGGGTGAGGATGGTCAAGAGAAACGTGAGGGATCAGCCCAGAACTACACGGGAGGAGCTTCTGAATGATCTCAAGGTAGGTGGGACCACAGTCACCAAACAAACCATTGGTAACACAATACGCCGCCATGGATTGAAATCCTGCAGCCCCTGCAAGGTCCCCCTCCTCAAGAAGACACATGTACAGGTCCCCCTCCACAGGAAGACACATGTACAGGTCCCCCTCCTCAGGAAGACACATGTACAGGTCCCCCCTCCTCAGGAAGACACATGTACAGGTCCCCCTCCTCAGGAAGACACATGTACAGGTCCCCCTCCTCAGGAAGACACATGTACAGGTCCCCCTCCTCAGGAAGACACATGTACAGGTCCCCCTCCTCAGGAAGACACATGTACAGGTCCCCCTCCTCAGGAAGACACATGTACAGGTCCCCCTCCTCAGGAAGACACATGTACAGGTCCCCCTCCTCAGGAAGACACAGGTACAGGTCCTCCTCCTCAGGAAGACACAGGTACAGTTCCCCCTCCTCAGGAAGGCACATGTACAGGTCTCCCTCCTCAGGAAGACACATGTACAGGTCCTCCTCCTCAGGAAGACACATGTACAGGTCCCACCTCCTTAGGAAGACACATGTACATGTCTCCCTCCTCAGGAAGACACATGTACAGGTCACCCTCCTCAGGAAGACACATGTACAGGTCCCCCTTCTCAGGAAGACACATGTACAGGTCCCCCTCCTCAGGAAGACACATGTACAGGTCCCCCTCCTCAGGGAGACACATGTACAGGTCCCCTTCCTCAGGAACACACATGTACAGGTCCCCCTCCTCAGGAAGACACGTGTACAGGTCCTCCTCCTCAGGAAGACACGTGTACAGGTCCTCCTCCTCAGGAAGACACATGTACAGGTCCCCCTCCTCAGGAAGACACATGTACAGGTCTCCCTCCTCAGAAAGACACATGTACAGGTCCCCCCCTCCTCAGGAAGACACATGTACAGGTCCCCCTCCTCAGGAAGACACATGTACAGGTCCCCCTCCTCAGGAAGACACATGTACAGGTCTCCCTCCTCAGGAAGACACATGTACAGGTCCCCCTCCTCAGGAAGACACAGGTACAGGTCCTCCTCCTCAGGAAGACACAGGTACAGTTCCCCCTCCTCAGGAAGGCACATGTACAGGTCTCCCTCCTCAGGAAGACACATGTACAGGTCCTCCTCCTCAGGAAGACACATGTACAGGTCCCACCTCCTCAGGAAGACACATGTACATGTCTCCCTCCTCAGGAAGACACATGTACAGGTCACCCTCCTCAGGAAGACACATGTACAGGTCCCCCTTCTCAGGAAGACACATGTACAGGTCCCCCTCCTCAGGAAGACACATGTACAGGTCCCCCTCCTCAGGAAGACACATGTACAGGTCCCCTTCCTCAGGAACACACATGTACAGGTCCCCCTCCTCAGGAAGACACGTGTACAGGTCCTCCTCCTCAGGAAGACACGTGTACAGGTCCTCCTCCTCAGGAACACACATGTACAGGTCCCCCTCCTCAGGAAGACACATGTACAGGTCCTCCTCCTCAGGAAGACACATGTACAGGTCCTTCTCCTCAGGAACACACATGGTCAGGCCCGTCTGAAGTCTACCAATGAACATCTAAATGATTCAGAGAAGGATTGGGAGAAAGTTCTGTGGTCAGGTGAGACCAAAATTGAGCTCTTTGGCATGGATTGAAATCCTGCAGCCCCTGCAAGGTCCCCCTCCTCAAGAAGACACATGTACAGGTCCCCCTCCACAGGAAGACACATGTACAGGTCCCCCTCCTCAGGAAGACACATGTACAGGTCCCCCCTCCTCAGGAAGACACATGTACAGGTCCCCCTCCTCAGGAAGACACATGTACAGGTCCCCCTCCTCAGGAAGACACATGTACAGGTCCCCCTCCTCAGGAAGACACATGTACAGGTCCCCCTCCTCAGGAAGACACATGTACAGGTTCCCCTCCTCAGGAAGACACATGTACAGGTCACCCTCCTCAGGAAGACACATGTACAGGTCACCCTCCTCAGGAAGACACATGTACAGGTCCCCCTTCCCAGGAAGACACATGTACAGGTCCCCCTCCTCAGGAAGACACATGTACAGGTCCCCCTCCTCAGGAACACACATGTACAGGTCCCCTTCCTCAGGAACACACATGTACAGGTCCCCCTCCTCAGGAAGACACGTGTACAGGTCCTCCTCCTCAGGAAGACACGTGTACAGGTCCTCCTCCTCAGGAAGACACATGTACAGGTCCCCCTCCTCAGGAAGACACATGTACAGGTCCCCCTCCTCAGGAAGACACATGTACAGGTCCTCCTCCTCAGGAAGACACATGTACAGGTCTCCCTCCTCAGAAAGACACATGTACAGGTCCCCCTCCTCAGGAAGACACATGTACAGGTCCCCCTCCTCAGAAAGACACATGTACAGGTCCCCCTCCTCAGGAAGACACATGTACAGGTCCCCCTCCTCAGGAAGACACAGGTACAGGTCCTCCTCCTCAGGAAGACACTGGTACAGTTCCCCCTCCTCAGGAAGGCACATGTACAGGTCTCCCTCCTCAGGAAGACACATGTACAGGTCCTCCTCCTCAGGAAGACACATGTACAGGTCCCACCTCCTCAGGAAGACACATGTACATGTCTCCCTCCTCAGGAAGACACATGTACAGGTCACCCTCCTCAGGAAGACACATGTACAGGTCCCCCTTCTCAGGAAGACACATGTACAGGTCCCCCTCCTCAGGAAGACACATGTACAGGTCCCCCTCCTCAGGAAGACACATGTACAGGTCCCCTTCCTCAGGAACACACATGTACAGGTCCCCCTCCTCAGGAAGACACGTGTACAGGTCCTCCTCCTCAGGAAGACACGTGTACAGGTCCTCCTCCTCAGGAACACACATGTACAGGTCCCCCTCCTCAGGAAGACACATGTACAGGTCCTCCTCCTCAGGAAGACACATGTACAGGTCCTTCTCCTCAGGAAGACACATGTACAGGTCCCCCTCCTCGGGAAGACACATGTACAGGTCCCCCTCCTCAGGAAGACACATGTACAGGTCCCCTCCTCAGGAAGACACGTGTACAGGTCCTCCTCCTCAGGAAGACACGTGTACAGGTCCTCCTCCTCAGGAACACACATGTACAGGTCCCCCTCCTCAGGAAGACACATGTACAGGTCCTCCTCCTCAGGAAGACACATGTACAGGTCCCCCTCCTCAGGAAGACACATGTACAGGTCCCCCTCCTCGGGAAGACACATGTACAGGTCCCCCTCCTCAGGAAGACACATGTACAGGTCCCCCCCTCCTCAGGAAGACACATGGTCAGGCCCGTCTGAAGTCTACCAATGAACATCTAAATGATTCAGAGAAGGATTGGGAGAAAGTTCTGTGGTCAGGTGAGACCAAAATTGAGCTCTTTGGCATTAACTCAACTCGCCGTGTTTGGAGGAAGAAAAAAAATATATAATATATATATTTTTTATACTTTTTCCTTTCATTTGAAGTGGTATACATAGGCATTCCCAGTAGGAATGTTTCAGCAGTGGCAAGCGATCTCCTCGGGAAACAAAAGCAATTGGGCCGTCGCTGAGAAGAGTGTTCTTATTACACCCCTCATTGCTCCCGTTCTGTACAGATCTACCACAGTGCCGGAGACAGAAAGAGTGAAAAAAATGTCCTATTTGTACAGCTGAATAATGACCACTCCGGACTTGTATAGACCTTCCAGCCTTCGGTTACAACCGGTCCCTTGTGCTCTATAGTGGAGCAGCTTTATCCAGAACAAGACTTGTGTTTTTAAATCCTACAATTGATTTTTTTGAAAGTCTCAGTTCTAATATCTGACATATTGTCTGAACTCTGACTGATTTCTGTGCTCTAATCTTTCTAAACAAAGGGCCAGTTTACTTTCCTTCCGACTTTAAAGGGGGGCCGGACTGTGAGCAGTTGGAAAATGCCCCAGTGCCGATGGGAGTAAACAATGCCTCAGGTTTGGTAGTCATTGGGGGAAATAAAATTACACAGCACCTGGGGTCAGAAGGAGAAGGAATAGTGCCCCATCATTGGTGTCAGTGGAGGAATAGTGCCCCATCATTGGTATCAGTGGGAGGAATAGTGCCCCATCATTGGTATCAGTGGGAGGAATAGTACCCCATCATTGGTATCAGTGGGAGGAATAGTGCCCCATCCTTGGTGTCAGTGGGAGGAATAGTGCCCCATCATTGGTATCAGTGGGAGGAATAGTGTCCCATCATTGGTATCAGTGGGGGGAATAGTGCCCCATCATTGGTATCAGTGGGAGGAATAGTGCCCCCTCATTGGTGTCAGTGGAAGGAATAGTGCCCCATCATTTGTGTCAATGGTAGGAATAGTGACCAATCTTTAATGTCAATGGGAAGAACAGTGTTCCATCCTTTATATTAGTGGGAGGTATAGTGCCCCGTTGTTGGTGTCAATGGAAGGAATAGTGCCCCATCATTGGTATCAATGGGAAGAAGAGTATCCCATCGCTGGTACCCATGGGAGAAATGGTGCCCCATTGATCAGTGGGAGTAATAGTGCTCCATTGTTGGTATCAGTGGGAGGAATAGTGCCCCATCATTGCTATCAGTGAATGGAATAGTGTCCTATCATTGTTGTCAATGGGAAGAAGAGTATCCTATTATTGGTACAAATGGGAGGAATGGTGCCCCACTGATCAGTGGAAGGAATAGTGCCCCATCATTGGTGTCAGTAGGAAGTAATGGCGTCTCATCATTGGTGTCAGTAGGAAGAATGGTGCCTTGCATCACTGAGCGCAATAGTACCCCATCGCTCTCTGATTCATCCTGTTATCTTGTAATTGTACTGTCTGTCTTTATATTGTAAAGCTCTGCGTAAACTGTCAGCGCTATATAAATCCTGTAATATAATAATACTAATCATTTTTATCAGTGGGAGAAATGATGCCCCATTGTTGGTGTCTGTGGGAGAAATGATGCCCCATTGTTGGAGTCTGGGGGAGAAACGGTGCCCCATTGTTGGTGTCTGTGGAAGAAATGATGCCCCATTGTTGGTGTCTGGGGGAGAAATGATGTCCCATTGTTGGTGTCTGTGGGAGAAATGATGCCCCATTGTTGGTGTCTGTGGGAGAAATGATGCCCCATTGTTGGTGTCTGTGGGAGAAATGATGCCCCATTGTTGGTGTCTGTGGGAAAAATGATGCCTCAATGGTTGGATAAAAGCAAGCAAAGCCTTTGGGCTGCAGTCTGGAGACCACTGCACTAAACACAAATCCCACCCAAGGCGGTGAATAATAATGTCCATTGTCAAGCAGGAGAGGCTGCAGCGAGGAATTTGATGACATCACAATCTCCACCTCAGCCAATCGGATGCTTTGCATTTACACAGAGCCGATCGGCCCTATAGGCACACTATGCAAGCTGCTTAGGGCCCCGCTGCTGTGGGGGGCCCCCCAAGACCCAGCATCCCCCCCTGCACCTCTGGCTGGCCGTTTAGAGTGCAGTGAGGAGAGGTGGGAGGAGGTGGAAGGCGGCGATCGGCAGCTCTATGGTGCCTGAGTTGGCGGCGGGATCTCCCTGGGGTTTGTAGTATTCTCAGTGTATACAGTGGAGAGGAGAAGGGAGGGGCCTCTGACCCAGGCAGGTATCAGTTTCACTTTCACTCTGCTTGAACACTGTTGCTGATGCCCGGGTCAGAGGCCCCTCCCCTCTCTGCTGTATACATTCAGAGATAAAACTACTAGCTCCAGGGAGATCCCCCCCCCCCTGCGCCTGTGAACACCATATAGCTGCCGATCGCCGCCTCCCACCTCCACCAGCCAGGTACAGGGAAACCTCTGCAAGGGGGGGAGTCAGCTGTTTGGGGGCCCAAATGTAAGAGGGGGGGGGCTTTCTGGGGACACTAATGTAAGGAAGGGGGCCTCTGGGGACACTAATGTAATGACGGGGCCCTCTGGGGACACTGATGGAAGAGGGGGCCCCCTGGGGACACTAATGTCAGAGGGGGGGGGCTCTCTGGGGACCCTGGTGTAAGTGGGGGGCTCTCTGAGGACCCTGATGTAAGGGGAGGCTCTCTGGGGACCCTGATGTAAGGAGGGGCTCTCTGGGGACCCTGATGTAAGGAGGGGCTTTCTGGGGACCCTGGTGTAAGGAGAGGCTCTCTGGGGACTCTGATGTAAGGAGAGGCTCTCTGGGGACTCTGATGTAAGGGGAGGCTCTCTGGGAAACCTAATGTAGGGGAGGCTCTCTGGGGACCCTGATGTAGGGGGAGACTCTCTGAGGGCACTGATTTAAGGGGGGCTCTCTGGGTATCCTGATGTAAGGGGAGGCTCTCTGGGGATCCTGATGTAAGGGGAGGCTCTCTGTGGACCCTGATGTAAGGGGGGCTCTCTGGGGACCCTAATGTAGGGGGAGGCTCTCTGGGGACCCTGATGTAAGAGGGGGGGGCTCTCTGGGGACCCTATTGTAGGGGGAGGCTCTCTGGGGACCCTAATGTAGGGGGAGGCTCTCTAGGGACCCTGATGTAAGGGGGGCTCTCTAGGGACCCTGATGTACGGGGGGGTCTATGGGGACCCTAATGTAGGGGGAGGCTCTCTGGGGACCCTGATGCAGGGGGAGACTCTCTGGGGACCCTGATGTAGGGGGAGACTCTCTGAGGGCACTGATTTAAGGGGGGCTCTCTGGGGACCCTGATGTAAGGGGAGGCTCTCTGGGGATCCTGATGTAAGGGGAGGCTCTCTGTGGACCCTGATGTAAGGGGGGCTCTCTGGGGACCCTAATGTAGGGGGAGGCTCTCTGGGGACCCTGATGTAAGAGGGGGGGGGCTCTCTGGGGACCCTATTGTAGGGGGAGGCTCTCTGGGGACCCTAATGTAGGGGGAGGCTCTCTAGGGACCCTGATGTAAGGGGGGCTCTCTAGGGACCCTGATGTACGGGGGGCTCTCTGGGGACCCTAATGTAGGGGGAGGCTCTCTGGGGACCCTGATGCAGGGGGAGACTCTCTGGGGACCCTGATGTAGGGGGAGACTCTCTGAGGACACTGATTTAAGGGGGGCTGTCTGGGAACCCTTGTGTAAGGAGGGGCTCTCTGAGGACCTTGGTGTAAGGGGGGCTCTCTGAGGACCTCATTCTGTTCTATATTGTTGTACTTATTCTTTGACTGTTTTGTTTAAAGGAGGGAGGATTGTTTTGGGAGCGCTGAAGTGTCAGGTGTGACTGTGTGGCAATGGCAAATGGTTTACATAGCTCACGGCATCACGGGTCAAGTAGAGGGCCCCTTAGCAGAATTTTGCTTAGGGCCCCAGGGAGGTAAGGATCGGCACTGCATTTACAGTATTAAGAGAGATACAAGGTGCCTACTGAATGGGCACCCTGCAAGGGACCCCCTGTAGTTCTTCTGCAAAAGTGAAACCTCTCAACATAGCAGTTGGAAGTCTGTGGCCATCACTGTATTGGCCTGGGCTACCGGCTGGCACAGAGGCCATACCGGCCCATGGTAAGTTGCCAACAATATCATCCCCAGAGTTCAGATTGAATCTTTCCGGCCTTTATTCTAGCAGAACGTCCGACTACTGCAATCTATAGAGAGAAAACTCACAATGAATCATCCAGTAAAGAAATAACTCACTTTTCTCATGTTTGGTTTTGTGTTCGTCTTTCTCCTGGTGGAAGCAGCAAATCAATGCCGATGTTCTGGCTGAATGAGCCGCAACTGGTGATTGTCCCTCTGGGCGGCATTTTAATGAGTGAGTTACTTATTGTGCCACACTGATGCCAATGTGAGAGGGACAATATACATGAACTGGCGCTTTTCTGTGACCACCAATGTAAGGGAGCACTGGCTAATAAAAAGGGGGCATTAATACTAAGGGTAAAGGGTCAGTAATCCTCTAATGTAGATGCTCGGGGGTCAGTAATAGTCACATGTCGATGATCGGGGGCTGGGAATTGTCTCATTTAGATGCTCAGGGATCAGTTGTCATCTCATGTTGATGCTCGGGGGTCAGTAATAGTCACATATGGATGCTCAGGGGCCAGGAATGGTCCCATGTAGGTGCTCAGGGGCCAGAAATTGTTTCATGTAGATGCTTGGGGGGTCAGTAATTGTCTTATGTAGATACTCAGGCGTCAGTAATAGTCTCATTTATATCCTCAGGGGTCAGTACTAGTCTCATGAAGATGCTCAGGGGTCAGTATTAGTCCCATGTAGATGTTCAGGGGTCAGTATTAGTCTCCTGTAGATGCTCAGGGGTCAGTATTAGTCCCCTGTAGATACTCAGGGGTCAGTATTAGTCTCATGTAGATACTCAGGGGTCAGTATTAGTCTCATGTAGATGCTCAGGGGTCAGTATTAGTCTCATGTAGATGCTCAGGGGTCAGTATTAGTCTCCTGTAGATGCTCAGGGGTCAGTATTAGTCCCATGTAGATGCTCAGGGGTCAGTATTAGTCCCACGTAGATGCTCAGGGGTTCAGTATTAGTCTCATGTAGATGCTCAGGGGTCAGTATTAGTCTCATGTAGATGCTCAGGGGTCAGTATTAGTGCCATGTAGATGCTCAGGGGTCAGTATTAGTCCCATGTAGATGCTCAGGGGTCAGTATTAGTCTCCTGTAGATGCTCAGGGGTCAGTATTAGTCTCATGTAGATGCTCAGGGGTCAGTATTAGTCCCATGTAGATGCTCAGGGGTCAGTATTAGTCCCATGTAGATGCTCAGGGGTCAGTATTAGTCCCACGTAGATGCTCAGGGGTCAGTATTAGTCCCATGTAGATGCTCAGGGGTCAATATTAGTCTCATGTAGATGCTCAGGGGTCAGTATTAGTCTCATGTAGATGCTCAGGGGTCAGTATTAGTCTCCTGTAGATTCTCAGGGGTCAGTGTTAGTTTCCTGTAGATGCTCAGGGGTCAGTATTAGTCTCCTGTAGATGCTCAGGGGTCAGTATTAGTCTCATGTAGATGCTCAGGGGTCAGTATTAGTCTCATGTAGATGCTCAGGGGTCAGTATTAGTCTCATGTAGATGCTCAGGGGTCAGTATTAGTCTCATGTAGATGCTCAGGGGTCAGTATTAGTCTGATGTAGATGCTCAGGGGTCAGTATTAGTCTCATGTAGATGCTCAGGGGTCAGTATTAGTCTCATGTAGATGCTCAGGGGTCAGTATTAGTCTCATGTAGATGCTCAGGGGTCAGTATTAGTCTGATGTAGATGCTCAGGGGTCAGTATTAGTCTCATGTAGATGCTCAGGGGTCAGTATTAATCTCCTGTAGATGCTCAGGGGTCAGTATTAGTCTGATGTAGATGCTCAGGGGTCAGTATTAGTCTCATGTAGATGCTCAGGGGTCAGTATTAGTCTCCTGTAGATGCTCAGGGGTCAGTATTAGTCTCATGTAGATGCTCAGGGGTCAGTATTAGTCCCATGTAGATGCTCAGGGGTCAGTATTAGTCTCATGTAGATGCTCAGGGGTCAGTATTAGTCCCATGTAGATGCTCAGGGGTCAGTATTATTTCCATGTAGATGCTCAGGGGTCAGTATTAATCTCCTGTAGATGCTCAGGGGTCAGTATTAGTCCCATGTAGATGCTCAGGGGTCAGTATTAGTCCCCTGTAGATACTCAGGGGTCAGTATTAGTCTCATGTAGATGCTCAGGGGTCAGTATTAGTCCCATGTAGATGCTCAGGGGTCAGTCTTAGTCCCATGTAGATGCTCAGGGGTCAGTATTAGTCCCACGTAGATGCTCAGGGGTCAGTATTAGTCCCCTGTAGATACTCAGGGGTCAGTATTAGTCTCATGTAGATGCTCAGGGGTCATTATTAGTCCCATGTAGATGCTCAGGGGTCAGTATTAGTCTCATGTAGATGCTCAGGGGTCATTATTAGTCCCATGTAGATGCTCCGGGGTCAGTATTAGTCTCCTGTAGAAGCTCAGGGGTCAGTATTAGTCTCATGTAGATGCTCAGGGGTCAGTATTAGTCCCATGTAGATGCTCAGGGGTCAGTATTAGTCTGATGTAGATACTCAGGGGTCAGTATTAGTCTCATGTAGATGCTCAGGGGTCAGTATTAGTCCCATGTAGATGCTCAGGGGTCAATATTAGTCCCATGTAGATGCTCAGGGGTCAGTATTAGTCCACGTAGATGCTCAGGGGTCAGTATTAGTCCCCTGTAGATACTCAGGGGTCAGTATTAGTCTCATGTAGATGCTCAGGGGTCAGTATTAGTCCCATGTAGATGCTCAGGGGTCAGTCTTAGTCCCATGTAGATGCTCAGGGGTCAGTATTAGTCCCACGTAGATGCTCAGGGGTCAGTATTAGTCTCATGTAGATGCTCAGGGGTTAGTATTAGTCTCCTGTAGATGCTCAGGGGTCAGTATTAGTCTCATGTAGATACTCAGGGGTCAGTATTAGTTTCCTGTAGATGCTCAGGGGTCAGTATTAGTCTCCTGTAGATGCTCAGGGGTCAGTATTAGTCTCATGTAGATGCTCAGGGGTCAGTATTAGTCTCATGTAGATGCTCAGGGGTCAGTATTAGTCTCATGTAGATGCTCAGGGGTCAGTATTAGTCTCCTGTAGATGCTCAGGGGTCAGTATTAGTCTGATGTAGATGCTCAGGGGTCAGTATTAGTCTCATGTAGATGCTCAGGGGTCAGTATTAGTCTCCTGTAGATGCTCAGGGGTCAGTATTAGTCTCATGTAGATGCTCAGGGGTCAGTATTAGTCTCCTGTAGATGCTCAGGGGTCAGTATTAGTCTCATGTAGATGCTCAGGGGTCAGTATTAGTCTCATGTAGATGCTCAGGGGTCAGTATTAGTCTCATGTAGATGCTCAGGGGTCAGTATTAGCCTCATGTACATGCTCAGGGGTCAGTATTAGTCCCATGTAGATGCTCAGGGGTCAGTATTAGTCTCATGTAAATGCTCAGGGGTCAGTATTAGTCCCATGTAGATGCTCAGTATTAGTCTCATGTAGATGCTCAGGGGTCAGTATTAGTCTCATGTAGATGCTCAGGGGTCAGTATTAGTCTCATGTAGATGCTCAGGGGTTAGTATTAGTCTCCTGTAGATGCTCAGGGGTCAGTATTAGTTTCCTGTAGATGCTCAGGGGTCAGTATTAGTCCCATGTAGATGCTCAGGGGTCAGTATTAGTCTCATGTAGATGCTCAGGGGTCAGTATTAGTCCCATGTAGATGCTCAGGGGTCAGTATTAGTCTCATGTAGATGCTCAGGGGTCAGTATTAGTCTCATGTAGATGCTCAGGGGTCAGTATTAGTCCCCTGTAGATGCTCAGGGGTCAGTATTAGTCCCATGTAGATGCTCAGGGGTCAGTATTAGTCCAATGTAGATGCTCAGGGGTCAGTATTAGTCCAATGTAGATGCTCAGTGGTCAGTATTAGTCTCATGTAGATGCTCAGGGGTCAGTATTAGTCCCATGTAGATGCTCAGGGGTCAGTATTAGTCCCCTGTAGATACTCAGGGGTCAGTATTAGTCCCCTGTAGATACTCAGGGGTCAGTATTAGTCCCCTGTAGATGCTCAGGGGTCAGTATTAGTCTCATGTAGATGCTCAGGGGTCAGTATTAGTCCCATGTAGATGCTCAGGGGTCATTAATTGTCTCCTGTAGAAGCTCAGGGGTCAGTATTAGTCTCAGGTAGAAGCTCAGGGGTCAGTATTAGTCTCATGTAGAAGCTCAGGGGTCAGTATTAGTCCCATGTAGATGCTCAGGGGTCAGTATTAGTCCCATGTAGATGCTCAGGGGTCATTATTAGTCCCATGTAGAAGCTCAGGGGTCAGTATTAGTCTCATGTAGATGCTCAGGGGTCAGTATTAGTCCCACGTAGATACTCAGGGGTCAGTATTAGTCTCCTGTAGATGCTCAGGGGTCAGTATTAGTCTCATGTAGATGCTCAGGGCTCAGTATTAGTCCCACGTAGATGCTCAGGGGTCATTAATTGTCTCCTGTAGATGCTCATTCATTGGACTCACAATCCCAGATCATACATACTTTTTACCTTTTAATAAAAGATGTACGTCCTGCAAAGTAGGCGCCTTCACAAAGTGCCCTCTGCTCTCAGTTTGCACGACTAATCTTTTTTCGTTTTGTTGTTAGACATGGAAGATGAAGCATATTGGATTTGTTTTTTCTTTGCCTCTAATTGCCTTAATGTGCCGTACTAATGCTTCTGTTTTGCACGCCGTATTTTCCGACAACCCTTTTTAGCTGCCGTGTCAAACGAAGTCCTCGACAAGCACCCCGTGACAACGCAGAGGTTGCCGCTGGCCCCGAGCACACACACACCGCATCGCTCCTCGAGGCACGTCGGCGGCCTGGAAGTAATCAGCAAGATTAAAATAACAAAATGAAAAACAGATTAACCCGGCTCCTCGACTCGGGGCTGTAACTTTTGATTTGTTGGTTGTCAGCTAAGCGCCGAGGTTTCCTCAGCCCCCCTGTAATACGGATTTTATTAAATTCCTCCCCAGGTATTTAAAATTCAAGCACCTTGCTCAGCATTGGATTTGGCATTAAAAAAAAAAAAATTAAAAAGGCTTTATTTGAGAAAAAAAAAAAACAGACACGGCAATTACCGGTTTCATTAGGGAATAGATTTAATTATTTTTTCTTTCCGCTTTCTACAAAAAAAAAAAATCAATTATTTCACTTGGTCCAAATCTGTCTAAGAAATGTGGTGGTGATGGAATGCAGGGAATGAAGTATAGATCGGTTTTAAATCAATCATTCGTCATTGCTTCTAGCATGGCTGGTGTGGAGCCAGACATATAAGGCGGCGATGGGAAACTTCCCGAAGTAACCGGTGAAGATCTGAGCCCTTCAGTTGGTGTCTGAGGTTGTTATTAGTGATGAGCTCTGGGTTCGGTTCAAGGCGAAATGAGGTCCGGTTGCTGATTTCTAGACATGTGCACAACAAAAAAATTTGTTTATTTTCGTTTCGTTTTTTTTTTCGTTTCCGGAAAAAAATAGTTTTTTTTCGTTTAGTTTTTTTCGTTTCCGTTGATTCGTAACGATTCGTACATTCGTAAGTCGTCGGTGTTCGTATTTGTAACGATTCGTACATTCGTAAGTCGTCGTTGTTCGTATTCGTAACGATTCGTACATTCGTAAGAGTTATTTTTCGTTGATTCGTTTTTTCGTTAGTTTAATTTTCGTTCATTCGTTTATTCGAAATTCGGACTCATTCGTAGTTATTCATACATTCGTAACATTCGTAGATTCGTAATCGGAGCATAATTCATAATTTTATGTAATGTGTATGCTATTATTACATTTTAATAATTTACGAATCGAAAAAAAAAAAAGTTACGAATCGAAAAAAGAAAGTTACGAATCGAAAAAAAAAGTTACGAATGTACGAATTTTTTTGTTCAATCCATTCATTACGAATCGAAAAAAAAATAAAAAAAGTTACGAATCGAAAAAGAAGTTACGAATCGAGAAAAAAAGTTACGAATCGAAAAAAAAAAGTTACGAATGTACAAATTTTTTTGTTCAATCCATTCGAAGCACGTTAAGCAGCGCCATTGTAAGGGACACGGAAAATTACCAATTCAACAAAAAAAAAGTTACGAATGTACGAATTTTTTCGTTCATTTTCGTTGTTCCTTTTTTCGTTTTTCGGATTTTCGTTGTTTGGTTTTTCGGATTTTCGTTGCTTTTCGGATTCGTACGATTCGAACGATTTGTTATTCGGATTCGAACGATTCGTTCATTCGTACGAAAACGAACAAACAAAAAAAACGAAAAAAAACCCTGAAAAACTAAAAAAAACGAAACGAATTGCACATGTCTACTGATTTCAATCTTCTTTGAAGTCAATGGGAACCAAATGTTTAAAAGCAATATTGGCCATTTTCTATCTACTAGGCAGTGGCGGTCCGTCCATTTGGGGCGCCGCCCCCTCTCTCCAGGCCATCCCCCCCCATATGCAATAGATACTGTATTTATCTGTGTATAACACGCACATTACTTTTAATAGGGAATTTTCAGGAAAAAAACTTACATTTTAAATAATGAACTTTGAAGCAAAATAAGGGTCAGTGCCCATCTGCTGCCTCACCATTGCCATCAATGCAGCCTGATCAATGCCCATCTGCAGCCTCACAAGTGCCATCAATGCAGCCTCATCAGTCTACATCAATGCAACCTCACCACTGCCATCAATGCAGCAGCCTCGCCATTGCCATTAATGCAGCAGCCTCACCATTGCCATCAATGCAGCAGCCTCACCATTGCCATCAATGCCGCAGCCTCACCATTGCCATCAATGCCGCAGCCTCACCATTGCCATCAATGCAGCAGCCTCACCAGTGCCATCAATGCAGCAGCCTCACCATTGCCATCAATGCAGCAGCCTCACCATTGCCCTCAATGCAGCAGCCTCAACATTGCCATCAATGCAGCAGCCTCACCATTGCCATCAATGCAGCAGCCCCACCATTGCCATCAATGCAGCAGCCTCACCATTGCCATCAATGCAGCAGCCTCACCAGTGCCATCAATGCAGCAGCCCCACCATTGCCATCAATGCAGCAGCCTCAACATTGCCATCAATGCAGCAGCCTCACCAGTGCCATCAATGCAGCAGTCTCACCATTGCCATCAATGCAGCAGCCTCAACATTGCCATCAATGCAGCAGCCTCACAAGGGTCATCAATACAGCAGCCTCACCAGTGCCATCAATGCAGCAGCCTCACCATTGCCATCAGTGCAGCAGCCTCACCATTGCCATCAATGCAGCAGCCTCACCATTGCCATCAGTGCAGCAGCCTCACCATTGCCATCAATGCAGCAGCCTCTCCATTGCCATCAGTGCAGCCTGATCGATGCCCATCTGCAGCCTATAGGGGACATGGAGGGGGGCAGGACGAGCCCCGACAGATTACATACAGTGAGAATCTTTTATGATAGACAGAACAGGGGTCCAATGGCGGCCCAGGAGACGGGACTTCCTATTACAGAGGCCGCAGAGTAAACAGGAGATTCTCACTGTATGTAATGTGACGGCGCTCGTCCGGCCCCCTCCCTGTCCCCTCCGAGGCAGCTAAAATTAAAGTATTGGCGTACCACACGCACACACTATTTGCACCCGATTTTCAGGATGAAAAAGTGCGTGTTATACGCCAATAAATACATTAGATTTATGCATAGAGAGAATCTATCCATGGCTGTCGCGGCCACTCCCGATTCATGCGTCCGGCCCCTTTTAGGGCAGACATGCCCGATGAAGGGGTCCTGCGTGGCTGCGAAACGTTGCTTCTATTTATTTTTTCGATAATATGTGATGAAAGTTTTGGACCCGACTTTGGAGATCCTGGTGTGCTGGTGACACTTCCTTCTCAAGGGTGCCTGTGACCGACCCAAACAACTGGGGGAAGGGTGGCGGCGGGTGGATTATTTTCCGCCCCCCCAAAAAACACTGTATATATCCGTTAGTTTGTGGACTCTATAACTTTCCTACAGACTGAATATTATTCACTGATTTTGGTTATTTTCACCAAAGAAATGGAGCAGAATACATTTTGGCCTAAACTTATGAAGAAAGATTTGTTATTTGCAAAACTGTATAATAAAAATTAAGAAAAACAAGTTTTTTTTTTTTTTTTTTTACAATTTTCGGTATTTTTTCGTTTGTTTTACAAACAATAAAAAAAAAAAAAAAAAACATCAGTGATGAAATAGCGCCAAAAGAAAGCTCTATTTGTGTGAACAAAATGATAAAAATATAATTTGGGTACAATGTAGCACGACCGCGCAATTGTCATTCAAAGTGTGACAGAGCTGAAAATTGGCCTGGGCAGGATGGGGGTGAAAGTGCCCGGTATTGAAGGGGTTAACCACTTGAGATCCGCGCTATAGCCAAATGACGGCTACAGCGCGGATCTAATGTGCCGGGACGACGTCTATTGACGTCGTCCCGGCAACGAGCTGCCTGCGCGCCCCCTGAAGGGCGCGCGCGGCGCGCTCTGTGATCCGCGAGTCTGTGATCCCGACCCCTTACCACGTGATCAGCTGTCAGCCAATGACAGCTGATCATGTGATAATAACCGAGCCGGTAATCGGCTTTTTTTTTTTTTCCTGCTCGCGCTGACAGCGTGAGGAGAAAAAATAAAAAGCCGATCACCGGCGGCAGTGAGAGGGACATCAGTCCCTCTCACTGCAATATGCCCAGGGTCCATGGTGCCCACATTTGCTAATAAAAGTGCCCCCAGTGCCATCTGTCAGTGCCCACAGTGCCATATGTCAGTGCCCACAGTGCCATATGTCAGTGCCCACAGTGCCAGTGCTGCACATCAGTGTCACCTACCAGTGCCCATCAGTGTCCCCTACCAGTGCTCATCAGTGTCCCCTACCAGTGCCCATCAGTGCCACCTATCAGTGCCCATCAGTGCCACCTATCAATGCCCATCAGTGCCATCTATTAGTGCCCATCAGTGCCATCTATCAGTGCCCATCCGTGCCACCCATCCGTGCCACCCATCCGTGCCCATCAGTGCTATCTTTGCTGTGCCCATCAGTACCGACTTATCTGTCCCCACCAGTGCAGCCTATCAGTGCCCACCAGTGCCGCCTCATCAGCGCATATCAATGAAGCAGAAAAATTACCTGTTTGCAAAATTTTATAACAAACTATTAAACATGATTTTATTTTATTTTTTTAATTTTCCATCTATTTTTATTTGTTTAGCAAAAAATAAAAACCCCAGCTGTGATTAAATACCACCAAAAGAAAGCTCTATTTGTGGGGAAAAAATTGTAAAAATTTCATTTGGGTACAGTGTTGTATGACCGCGCAATTGTCATTCCAAGTGCGTCAGCGCCGAAAGCTGAAAATTGGTCTGGGCAGGAGGGGGGTTTAAGTGCCCAGTAATCAGGTGGTTAAACAACAACAAAAAAAAAGGATAAAACTACGAATCCATAAAAGAGTTAATGATGTGATGTTCTGGATGTGTTGAGGACGGGGGAGGGGGATGCACATATAAAAGGACACATGTGACAAGACAAATAGAAGGAAGCCGGTGGAAAGGACATCATGTGTGACAAGACAAATGGAGGAGAATACCGCAATGTCAGGAGGGGGGGGGGGGGATGGGATAGATGTAAATACCAAATATTCTCAAAGAGTAACGATCTCTGCGGGGAGCGGCGATTAGATGGCTGCGGTTGTATTTTGTTATTTTACCAAGAGAGGAGGTTTACAACACACCCAGGGAGGATCATTAGAAGAAAGGAGAGGAATTGGAATTTGGGACTTTAAATGAGGAAATGGCCTGGTAGGGTCAAACACCTCCATGTCTGAAACCATGAAGTCAGACCGAGACAGAAGTACAGTTAAATCACACTTGTTTCATAATAAAAGTAAAAAGAACAAAACGTAGTCAAAACATAGCCAGAGTTCAGTAACCGGAACGGATAGTCAGCCAAGCCAGAAGTCAGGCATCAATGTAGTGGAACAGCAAGCAGGATCTGGAGCCAGAAGGGATGTCAGCCAAGCAAGTCTTGAACAGGATCGTAGGAGATAGTCTCTGTGATGTTGACCAAGGCGAAGGCAGAGATCCTTTGGGCTGGACGGCTTAAGTAGGCAGGACTGACGAGCAGGATATCAACAGGTGAGTAACTGTGGAGAGAGATGGGAGCTGGCGATTAGCCGACAGGTGAGCGACCAGCTCAGAGAAAGAAGGGCTGAGCCCAACCCTGACACTCCATTCCTGTCATTATGGAGAAATTGGGGAAATAAGGGAGGGCCCCCGGGGGGGGGAACACGCCCTAGGGGGATTTTTCATATCCACCCGATTGTTGCCATTTATCAGCATTGCCCTAAAAAAAACCTTTTAGGAACAAATATAATTATATATTTTTTTACAATAGATCCAGTTCACGTGCTTCGCTCCTGAAGATTGGCTACGGCCATGAAACGCGTCGAGCTACAGATGCCGTGGCACCTAATTTTACCACAAAAAACTGGGAAAACTTATTGACACGAGGATAAGCCTAGGGTGAGAAATGTGCAGCTACTGTAAGTGGAAAAGAGGGTCAACAATGCCCATTTGCAGCCTCACTGGGCCCATTTGCAGCCATAGGTCCCCCAAACTTCAGACTTGGTAGTTAAGGGTTCCTAGATGCCCCCTATCAAAATTTGGGGTCTCTGGACCCAAAGGGTCCTGAAATTTCATTGCTGCAGAGGGACACAGTTGACCAACTTTGGGGCCCCGTATCTTGGGGCCACTTGGTGCTAGGAACCCCAAATTTTGTGTGCAAACCCAGTGGAATTAGCACTACGATTTCTAGCACCAAGTGGCCCCCGAGATACGGGGCCCCAAAGTCGGGTCGGAAAATGTCAAGCACTTTTCTGCAGCAGAGAATGAGATTTTCGCAACCGACTTTGGGGCCCCGTATCTCGGGGCCACTTGGTGTTAAGAACCCCATCTTTGGATATGTTGTATTGCTGGTTCCACTGGGTTTGCACACCAAATTTGGGGTTCCTAGCACCAAGATACGGGGCCCCAAAGTTGGTCAACTGTGTCCATCTGCAGCAATGTCATTTCAGGACCCTTTGGGTCCAGATACCCCAAATTTTGATAGGGGGGCATCTAGGAACCCTTAACTACCAAGTCTGAAGTTTGGGGGACCTATGGCTGCAAATGGGCATTGGGTTTCCTAGCACCAAGTGGCCCCCCCGAAATACGGGGCCCCAAAGTCAACCAAGCCCCAAGCTTCAACTGTAATACAAAAACCCAATTACCGTATATACCGTACCGTATATACTCGAGTATAAGCCGAGGGGGGCATTTTCAGCGCAAAAAAAAAATGTGCTGATAAACTCGGCTTATACTCGAGTATATACGGTAATTGGGTTTTTGTATTACAGTTGAAGCTTGGATTATGACCATAATCCGTTCCAGGAGATTGCTTCTAATCCAAAGCACTCACATATCAAAGCGAGTTTCCCCATAGAAGTCAATGGAAACAGAAAAAATGTGTTCCGCATTGACTTCTATTGCATGCAATACCGCATGTGGCCAGAGGTGGGGGGGGGGTGGGGCGCCGGAGAGCCTCAGAAATACTCGGGGACAGCTCAGCTGAAAGGCTCGGGAACAGAGTATTTCCGAGTTTTTCTGAGTATTTCCGAACAGCTCCGAGAATCACCGGCGCCCCCCCGCACCTCTGGCCAAATGCGGTACTGCACACCACTTTAGCTTGAATCCTGCTTATTTTGTAAGACAACACTCGCAAACCGAGTCCGGATTAAAAAAAAAAAAAGTTGCTCGTCTTTCAAAACGCTCGTTAACCGCGTTACTCGTAAACCAAGGTTCCACTGTATTACCATAATAGACCCCGGGCTATGAACTATTAAATATGAATATTACTCAATTAATTATAATTATTTGCCTTGTACCCACAAGTTTCAATTAAAGTCACGATTCCCCCCCCCCCCCCCCTTATTTCCCCAACACACCCAGGGAGGAGGACTTACCTCTCTCATGTTAGGTGCTACTGAGGAAGATCCCCCACCATCCTCTATAATGAGTGGTGACTCCTCCAGCAAGATCTCTGCACCTACCTACAAAAGATATCCCGCTCTCACTGTGGGGTTTTATACTTTGCATGAGGGGGGAAAAAAAGCAGCAGCAGGAGTGAGACTTCCCTTTCTGCAGCAGGAAGAGTTAAACTCCGATGTGGAAAAAAAAGCAAAGTCTAGAAAATACTGGAGAACATTCGCCTCCTGCAGAGTCCCCCGGAGATCATGGATCCCGCTGGGTAAGGCAGCTTGCCAACATCTACCAAAAAGAATATGTCAGTTTGGCTGAGTGTTTAGTCTCCTCCGGGGGGCCAATAATGCAACCGTCCCCTTTAACCCCTTCAATACCGGCACTTTCACCCCCTTCCTGCCCAGGTCAATTCTCAGCTCTGTCACACTTTGAATGACAATTACGCGGTCATACAACACTGTACACATGTGACGTTTTTATCATTTTTTTTTTCACACAAATAGAGCTTTTTTTGGTGGTATTTAATCACTGCTGGGTTTTATTTTTTGCTAAACAAACGAAAAAAGACCAAAAATTTTGAAAAAACATTTTTTTTTTCATAGTTTGTTATACAATGTTGCAATTTGTTGTAATTTTTCTCCTTCACCGTTGTGTGCTGATGAGGCTCCACTGATAGACGACACTGATATGTGGCACTAATAGGCAGCACTGCTACGTGGCACTGATAGGTGGCATTGATGGACACTGGTAGGCAGCACTGATGGCCAATAATTGGTAGCACTGATGGGCACTGATTTGCAGCACGGGTGGGCACTGGTTGGCAGCACAGGTGGGCACTAATAGGCAGCACTGATTTGCAGCACTGATGGGCAGTGATGAGGCAGCACTGGTGGGCAGTGATGAGGCAGCACTGATAGGCAGCACTGCTACGTGGCACTGATGGGCACTGATAGGTGGCATTGATGGGCACTGGTAGGCAGCACTGATGGGCACTAGACATGTGCGATTCGTTTCGTACGAATTCGTAATTCGTACGAATTTTTCGAAATTCGTAAGAATTTACGAATCTGTAGTACGAATTTTTTTTTTTACGAATTCCGTACGGAATACGAATTTTTTTTTACGAATCGTTAGTAAAGTTACGAATCGTTACGAATCGTTACGAATCGTTAACGCGGCTAATGAATTGTTGGTTCTCATAACACAGAGAACAATTCGAATCCAACTACAAATATCGAATTTCAATTTCAAGTTACGAATCGTTACGAATCGTTATGAATAGTTACGAATCGTTACGAATCGTTATGAATAGTTACGAATCGTTAGTAAATCCAACTACCAATATCGAATTTCAACTAATTTGAACGAAATTATTATAGCAGATATAACGAATGAATTCGAATGACAAAGTGTCATTTTTGCAGAAAAAAAAAAAGCGTAGGGGTCCCCCCAAATTCAATAACCAGGCCCTTCAGGTCTGGTATGGATATTAAGGGGACCCCAGCCAAAAAAAAATAAAAAAAATGGCGTGGGGTCCCCCCCAAATATCCATACCAGACCCTTCAGGTCTGGGATGGATTTTAAGGGGAACCCCGGCCAAAAAAAAAAAAAAATGGCGTGGGGTCCCCCTCAAAATCCATACCAGACCCTTTATCCGAGCACGCAACCTGGCAGGCCGCAGGAAAGGAGGGGGGACGAGAGCGGCCCCCCCTCCCGCCTGAACCGTACCAGGCCACATGCCCTCAACATTGGGAGGGTGCTTTGGGGTCCCCCCCAAAGCACCTTGTCCCCATGTTGATGAGGACAAGGGCCTCATCCCCACAACCCTGGCCGGTGGTTGTGGGGGTCTGCGGGCGGGGGGCTTATCGGAATCTGGAAGCCCCCTTTAACAAGGGGACCCCCAGATCCCGGCCCCCCCCCCTGTGTGAAATGGTAAGGGGGTACAAAAGTACCCCTACCATTTCACCAAAAAAGTGGCAAAAATGGTAAAAATGACAGGAGACGGTCTTTGACAATTCCTTTATTAAAATCTTCTTTCTTCTTTCTTCTGGTCTTCCTTTCTTCATCTTCTCCTTCCGGCATCTTCTTCCATCTTCTTCTTCCTTCGATTCGCTTCTTCTTCCTCCGGTCTTCTCGTCCTTCTCGTCCGGCGTCGTCCTTCTCGTCCGGCATCGTCGTCTCTTCTCGCAGGCCGCTCCTCGCAATGGGAGGCTCCCGCTCTGTGAGGCTCCGCTCCGGGTGACAGGTCTTTTATAACGGAGGCACCTGGTGACCCCGCCCCCTCTGACGCACGGGGACGTCATGTGGAATTCCCTATGGCTTTCCCCATGACGTCAGAGAGGGGGCGGGGTCACCGGGTGCCTTCGTTATACAAGACCTGTCACCCGGAGCGAAGCCTCACAGAGCGGGAGCCTCCCATTGCGAGGAGCGGCCTGCGAGAAGAGACGACGATGCCGGACGAGAAGGACGACGCCGGACGAGAAGGACGAGAAGACCGGAGGAAGAAGAAGCGAATCGAAGGAAGAAGACGATGGAAGAAGATGCCGGAAGGAGAAGATGAAGAAAGGAAGACCAGAAGAAAGAAGAAAGAAGATTTTAATAAAGGAATTGTCAAAGACCGTCTCCTGTCATTTTTACAATTTTTGACGCTTTTTTGGTGAAATGGTAGGGGTACTTTTGTACCCCCTTACCATTTCACACAGGGGGGAGGCCGGGATCTGGGGGTCCCCTTGTTAAAGGGGGCTTCCAGATTCCGATAAGCCCCCCGCCTGCAGACCCCCACAACCACCGGCCAGGGTTGTGGGGATGAGGCCCTTGTCCTCATCAACATGGGGACAAGGTGCTTTGGGGGGGACCCCAAAGCACCCTCCCAATGTTGAGGGCATGTGGCCTGGTACGGTTCAGGCGGGAGGGGGGGCCGCTCTCGTCCCCCCCTCCTTTCCTGCGGCCTGCCAGGTTGCGTGCTCGGATAAGGGTCTGGTATGGATTTTATGGGGGACCCCACGCCATTTTTTTGGCTAGGGTTCCCCTTAAAATCCATCCCAGACCTCAAGGGTCTGGTATGGATTTTGAGGGGGACCCTACGCCATTTTTTTTTTTTTTTTTGGCTGGGGTCCCCCTTAATATCCATCCCAGACCTGAAGGGCCTGGTTATTGAATTTGGGGGGACCCCTACACATTTTTTTATCAATGACTTCAATGAATGACAGTTCTCTGTATTACGGATCCAACAATTCATTTGCCGGCAAATAGCTGCGACTCGTGATTTTAAATAGTTTTTTTTTTCCTGCAAAAATGACACATTGTACAGAGACAGTTCTCTATATTAGATATACTGAATCTCGAATCATTCGAAGCATTCGTTATATCCGCTATTATAATTTCTTTCATGTTAGTTGAAATTACATATTTGTTAGTTACAATACAACATTCGAATTGTTCTCTGTATTACGGGAATCGGCAATTAGCCGCGAGTGATTTTAAATGTCTTTTTTTCCTGCAAAAATGACACATTGTACAGAGAGAGTTCTAAACACGGGAAACCTGCGCCCTTCTATATACTATATACTCTATAGTATGCCTATGAAGAGGGTCATGTCTCCCGTGTTTAGAACTCTCTCTGTACAATGTGTCATTTTTGCAGGAAAAAAAGACATTTAAAATCACTCGCGGCTAATTGCCGATTCCCGTAATACAGAGAACAATTCGAATGTTGTATTGTAACTAACAAATATGTAATTTCAACTAATATGAAAGAAATGATAATAGCGGCTATAACGAATGCTTCGAATGATTCGAGATTCAGTATATCTAATATAGAGAACTGTCTCTGCACAATGTGTCATTTTTGCAGGAAAAAAAAACTATTTAAAATCACTCGCGGCTATTTGCCGGCAAATGAATTGTTGGATCCGTAATACAGAGAACTGTCATTCATTGAAGTCATTGATAAAAAAATGCGTAGGGGTCCCCCCAAATTCAATAACCAGGCCCTTCAGGTCTGGGATGGATATTAAGGGGGACCCCCAGCCAAAAAAAAAAAAAAATGGCATAGGGTCCCCCTCAAAATCCATACCAGACCCTTGAGGTCTGGGATGGATTTTAAGGGGAACCCTAGCCCAAAAAAATGGCGTGGGGTCCCCCATAAAATCCATACCAGACCCTTATCCGAGCACGCAACCTGGCAGGCCGCAGGAAAGGAGGGGGGGACGAGAGCGGCCCCCCCTCCCGCCTGAACCGTACCAGGCCACATGCCCTCAACATTGGGAGGGTGCTTTGGGGTCCCCCCCAAAGCACCTTGTCCCCATGTTGATGAGGACAAGGGCCTCATCCCCACAACCGTGCCCGGTGGTTGTGGGGGTCTGCGGGCGGGGGGCTTATCGGAATCTGGAAGCCCCCTTTAACAAGGGGACCCCCAGATCCCGGCCTCCCCCCTGTGTGAAATGGTAAGGGGGTACAAAAGTACCCCTACCATTTCACCAAAAAAGCGTCAAAAATTGTAAAAATGACAGGAGACGGTCTTTGACAATTCCTTTATTAAAATCTTCTTTCTTCTTTCTTCTGGTCTTCCTTTCTTCATCTTCTCCTTCCGGCATCTTCTTCCATCGTCTTCTTCCTTCGATTCGCTTCTTCTTCCTCCGGTCTTCTCGTCCTTCTCGTCCGGCGTCGTCCTTCTCGTCCGGCATCGTCGTCTCTTCTCGCAGGCCGCTCCTCGCAATGGGAGGCTCCCGCTCTGTGAGGCTTCGCTCCGGGTGACAGGTCTTGTATAACGAAGGCACCCGGTGACCCCGCCCCCTCTCTGACGTCATGGGGAAAGCCATAGGGAATTCCACATGACGTCCCCGTGCGTCAGAGGGGGCGGGGTCACCAGGTGCCTTCGTTATAAAAGACCTGTCACCCGGAGCGGAGCCTCACAGAGCGGGAGCCTCCCATTGCGAGGAG
This sequence comes from Lithobates sylvaticus, assembly GCA_028564925.1. Lineage (NCBI taxonomy): Eukaryota > Metazoa > Chordata > Amphibia > Anura > Ranidae > Lithobates > Lithobates sylvaticus. Next base: position 609,509,747 of record CM053029.1, read on the forward strand.
CGGCCTGCGAGAAGAGACGACGATGCCGGACGAGAAGGACGACGCCGGACGAGAAGGACGAGAAGACCGGAGGAAGAAGAAGCGAATCGAAGGAAGAAGACGATGGAAGAAGATGCCGGAAGGAGAAGATGAAGAAAGGAAGACCAGAAGAAAGAAGAAAGAAGATTTTAATAAAGGAATTGTCAAAGACCGTCTCCTGTCATTTTTACAATTTTTGACGCTTTTTTGGTGAAATGGTAGGGGTACTTTTGTACCCCCTTACCATTTCACACAGGGGGGAGGCCGGGATCTGGGGGTCCCCTTGTTAAAGGGGGCTTCCAGATTCCGATAAGCCCCCCGCCCGCAGACCCCCACAACCACCGGCCAGGGTTGTGGGGATGAGGCCCTTGTCCTCATCAACATGGGGACAAGGTGCTTTGGGGGGACCCCAAAGCACCCTCCCAATGTTGAGGGCATGTGGCCTGGTACGGTTCAGGCGGGAGGGGGGGCCGCTCTCGTCCCCCCCTCCTTTCCTGCGGCCTGCCAGGTTGCGTGCTCGGATAAAGGGTCTGGTATGGATTTTGAGGGGGACCCCACGCCATTTTTTTTTTTTTTTTTTTTGGCCGGGGTTCCCCTTAAAATCCATCCCAGACCTGAAGGGTCTGGTATGGATATTTGGGGGGGACCCCACGCCATTTTTTTTATTTTTTTTTGGCTGGGGTCCCCCTTAATATCCATACCAGACCTGAAGGGCCTGGGTATTGAATTTGGGGGGACCCCTACGCTTTTTTTTTTTTCTGCAAAAATGACACTTTGTCATTCGAATTCATTCGTTATATCTGCTATAATAATTTCGTTCAAATTAGTTGAAATTCGATATTGGTAGTTGGATTTACTAACGATTCGTAACTATTCATAACGATTCGTAACGATTCGTAACTATTCATAACGATTCGTAACGATTCGTAACTTGAAATTGAAATTCGATATTTGTAGTTGGATTTGAATTGTTCTCTGTGTTATGAGAACCAACAATTCATTAGCCGCGTTAACGATTCGTAACGATTCGTAACGATTCGTAACTTTACTAACGATTCGTAAAAAAAATTACGATTCGTCCGAATTTCGTATTTCGTACGAATTCGAACGGAATTTCGTACACGAATTACGAATTACGAATTTTTTTATATACGAAACGGGACGAAACGAAACGAAACGAATTTTTTGGCAGTTCCCATGTCTAATGGGCACTAATTGGTAGCACTGATGAGTACTGATTTGCAGCACGGGTGGGCACTGGTTGGCAGCACAGATGGGCACTAATTGGCAGCACTGATGAGCACTGATTTGCAGCACTGATGGGCAGTGATGAGGCAGCACTGGTGGGCAATGATGAGGCAGCACTGATAGGTGGCACTGATAGGCAGCACTGCTACGTGGCACTGATGGGCACTGATAGGTGGCATTGATGGGCACTGGTAGGCAGCACTAATGGGCACTAATTGGTAGCACTGATTTGCAGCATGGGTGGGCACTAGTTGGCATCACAGATGGGCACTAATTGGCAGCACTGATGAGCACTGATTTGCAGCACTGATGGGCAATGATGAGGCAGCACTGGTAGGCGACACTGATGGGCACTGATTGGCAGCACTAATGAGCACTGATTTGCAGCACTGGTGAGCACTGGTTGGCAGAACGGGTGGGCACTGCTTGGCAGCACTGGCAATCAGGACAGTGAATCAGTGCCCTGATTGTCAGTGCCGATGTCCCTTTAACACAAGCCAATTATCGGCTTTCCTCTTCTCTCCTGATTCTCTCAGTGTGTAAAAAGAAAAGCCGATAACCGGCTTATGTTTACTTCTGTGATCAGCTGTCATTGGTCACAGCTGATCACATGGTAAAGGGCCGCTGTGATTGGCCCTTTACCCCGATCTGTGATCAGCTGAGTCCTAAGGACACAGTGATCACAGAGCGCACCACGGGAGAACGTCAGTAGACGCCCTTCCGGCGAAGTGAGTCCACGCTGTAGCCGTCATTCGGCTATAGCGCGGGCGGGAAGGGGTTAAATAGAAAAAGTATGATATTTTTTTTTCGGTATAAAACTACTTGGCCCAAACATTTTATATATTTTCTAAAACCAAAGGCCCTGGAGGATTAAATGGATGTTATTGCAATTTTTGGGCGGCAGCTAACAACCACCCATACCCGCCCCCCCTCCCCCCAACAGCACCCACTACCCCGAGCGGATGTTTGCCGGGGGGGTCCGGCACTTACCCCATCAGCGGCGGCGGCGGCGGGTGGCAGGCAGCGGCTCCATGTCTTCTCCTCCATGGCGGCTTCCAGCTCTTCCCCTCCTCCTAGGCATCCAATAGGATTGCCTGTCCTTTCAGCCAATCGCGTGACCGGTGTCAAAACTGGCTTCCTGATTGGCCAGGAGGAGGATCAGTGTTACAACAGCGAATATTCATTGGCTGTTGTAACACACCCGGGTGGGATCGGTGCACACTCTCAGCAACCCGAGCCCACCCTATATTGAAGCCTAGTAGAGCCTCTGGCTCTAATCAGTGCTTCAAAAAAAACAGCCCCACCCCCTGCATTGGAATCCACGATGGGCGGCCTGTGCGCCCTTAATGGACGTGCAGCCCCTGGTGGAGATCTACCTGAACAACATGGGAGAAGTCAAAGATCACTGGGCACAGTGTCACCTCCTCACACCTGAATAAACACGGGTTTGAATCAGGTGGCGAGGAGGCAACATATCGCCTGCTTACCACCTGTCAAACACACTTGGATCGCTTTTCAGGGATCCGTGCATTTGGTATCACTCGGCATGGGACAGGAGCCGGCACTACAGAGGAGGCATCGGCTTATGCGGCTCCCGCTCCCTACTACAGCTCCGACTTTGCAAGTAGCCCCTCTGCATTGCACTCTGTTTGATGCTCTGGAATGTCTGGTCACAAACCCAGACCATGACAGTCACCTGTCCATGATCTACTGGTAGATCGCAATCTACTGGTTGCTGACCGCCTGTGATCTACTGGTAGATGGCAATCTACTGGCTGCTGACCGCCTGTGATCTACTGGTAGATCGCAATCTACTGGCTGCTGACCGCCTGTGATCTACTGGTAGATCGCAATCTACTGGTTGCTGACTGCCTGTGATCTACTGGTAGAGGGCAATCTACTGGTTGCTGACCGCCTGTTATCTACTGGTAGATCACAATCTACTGGCTGCTGACCACCTGTGATCTACTGGTAGAGGGCAATCTACTGGTTGCTGACTGCCTGTGATCTACTGGTAGATCACAATCTACTGGTTGCTGACCGCCTGTGATCTACTGGTAGATCGCAATCTACTGGTTGCTGACCGCCTGTGATCTACTGGTAGAGGGCAATCTACTGGTTGCTGACTGCCTGTGATCTACTGGTAGATCACAATCTACTGGTTGCTGACCGCCTGTGATCTACTGGTAGATCGCAATCTACTGGTTGCTGACCGCCTGTGATCTACTGGTAGATCGCAATCTACTGGCTGCTGACCGCCTGTGATCTACTGGTAGATCGCAATCTACTGGCTGCTGACCGCCTGTGATCTACTGGTAGAGGGCAATCTACTGGCTGCTGACCGCCTGTGATCTACTGGTAAATCCAATCTACTGGTTGCTGACCGCCTGTGATCTACTGGTAGATCGCAATCTACTGGTTGCTGACCGCATGTGATCTACTGGTAGACCGCAATCTACTGGCTGCTGACCGCCTGTGATCTACTGGTAGATCGCAATCTACTGGTTGCTGGCCGCCTGTGATCTACTGGTAGATCGCAATCTACTGATTGCCGACCGCCTGTGATCTACTGGTAGATCGCAATCTACTGGCTGCTGACCGCCTGTGATCTACTGGTAGATCACAATCTACTGGTTGCTGACCGCCTGTGATCTACTGGTAGATCACAATCTACTGGTTGCTGACTGGCTGTGATCTACTGGTTGCTGACCGCATGTGATCGCAATCTACTGGCTGCTGACCGCCTGTGATCTACTGGTAGATCGCAATCTACTGGTTGCTGACCGCCTGTGATCTACTGGTAGATGGCAATCTACTGGCTGCTGACCGCCTGTGATCTACTGGTAGAGGGCAATCTACTGGCTGCTGACCGCCTGTGATCTACTGGTAGATCGCAATCTACTGGCTGCTGACCGCCTGTGATCTAATGGTAGATGGCAATCTACTGGCTGCTGACCGCCTGTGATATACTGGTAGACCGCAATCTACTGGTTGCTGACCGCCTGTGATCTACTGGTAGATTAAAATCTACTGGTTGCTGGCCGCCCCCCGTCCTATAGAATTCCTGGCTGAAAAAGAATGAGCTCGGGATCATAGATGATGTTGCAGCCATGGTTCTGATATCACAGCTTGTTCCCGAGGGCGTACAGGTACGTCCTAAGGACGGTAGGCTGATAAAGTGTATAGAAACCCACATTTTTTTGGTGATGTAGGGAACGGTTTCATCTCCTGGCAGTTGTTTTCTCCTCTGTGTCTCATAGGTTGGATTTCCTGTACAACAGGAAGCAGGATGAAATCTCTTTAAATTCCCTCTCCTGCTGACAGTTGTGGGTGGAATGAGCTATTGTTATCCGTAAAGTGGGAAGCATTATAATTTATTATATATGTATACGGAGTGTACAGTGGTGTGAAAAAGTGTTTGCCCCCTTCCTCATTTCCTGTTCCTTTGCATGTTTGTCACACTTAAGTGTTTCGGAACATCAAACCAATTTAAACAATAGTCAAGGACAACACAAGTAAACACAAAATGCAATTTGTAAATGAAGGTGTTTATTATTAAAGGTGAAAAAAAATCCAAACCATCATGGCCCTGTGTGAAAAAGTGATTGCCCCCCTTGTTAAAACATACTATAACTGTGGTTGTCCACACCTGAGTTCAATTTCTCTAGCCACACCCAGGCCTGATTATTGCCACACCTGTTCACAATCAAGGCATCACTTAACTAGGAGCTGCTTGACACAGTAAGGTCCACCAGAAGATCCTTAAAAGCTACACATCATGCTGAGACCCAAAGAAATTCAGAAACAATTGAGAAAGAAAGTAATTGAGATCTATCAGTCTGGAAAGGGTTATAAAGCCATTTCCAAAGCTTTGGGAATCCAGCGAACCACAGTGAGAGCCATTATCCACAAATGGCGAAGACATGGAACAGTGGTGAACCTTCCCAGGAGTGGCCGGCCGCCCAAAATTACCCCAAGAGCGCAGCGACGACTCATCCAAGAGGTCACAAAAGACCCCACAACAACGTCCAAGGAACTGCAGGCCTCACTTGCCTCAGTTAAGGTCAGCGTTCATGCCTCCACCATCAGGAAAAGACTGGGCAAAAATGGCCTGCATGGCAGAGTTCCAAGGAGAAAACCACTGCTGAGCAAAAAGAACATCAAAGCTCGTCTCAATTTCTCCACAACACATCTTGATGATCCCCAAGACTTTTGGGACAACATTCTGTGGACCGATGAGACAAAAGTGGAACTCTTTGGAAGGTGTGTGTCCAAGTATATCTGGCGTAGAAGGAACACTGCATTTCAGAAAAAGAACATTATACCAACAGTAAAATATGGTGGTGGTAGTGTGATGGTCTGGGGCTGTTTTGCTGCTTCAGGACCTGGAAGACTTGCCGTGATAAAAGGAACTATGAATTCTGCTGTCTACCAAGAGATCCTGAAGGAGAATGTCCGACCATCTGTTCGTGTACTCAAGCTGAAACGAACTTGGGTTCTGCAGCAGGACAATGATCCTAAACACACCAGCAAGTCCACCACCGAATGGCTGAAGAAAAACAAAATGAAGACTTTGGAGTGGCCTAGCCAAAGTCCTGACCTGAATCCTATTGAGATGTTGTGGTATGACCTTAAAAAGGCCGTTCATGCTCGAAAACCCTCTAATGTAACTGAATTAGGACAATTCTGCAAAGATGAGTGGGCCAAAATTCCTCCAGGACGCTGTAAAAGCCTCATTGCACGTTATCGCAAACGCTTGGTTGCAGTTGTTGCTGCTAAGGGTGGCCCAACCAGTTATTAGGTTTAGGGGGCAATCACTTTTTCACACAGGGCCATGATGGTTTGGATTTTTATTCACCTTTAATAATAAACACCTTCATTTACAAATTGCATTTTGTGTTTACTTGTGTTGTCCTTGACTATTGTTTAAATTGGTTTGATGTTCCGAAACACTTAAGTGTGACAAACATGCAAAGGAACAGGAAATGAGGAAGGGGGCAAACACTTTTTCACACCACTGTATATACGGTATACTTACCTAGCTGTCTAATTCATGTCATGCCTCTCCGGGGTGCCAAGTGTAACAACACAATTACATGAATCATTTTCAACAAAGTCAACAGGAATTAAAATGTCGCACAATAACTATGGTAATCACTACATATTCCGTGATGGAACCCCCATGTGGACAATACATGAAAGAACTCCTCCTACACATTGCTGGAGGAGATGTCTATAGATTCTATGAAGGAACTCCTACACATAATAAGAAGGTACTACTAATATTAATACAAAGGAACTACTAGAAGTTATATAAAGGAACTTCTACACATTACATGAAGAGATGTCTACAGATTATTTGAAGAACCTCTTAAACATTATATGAAGAAACTTGTAGACAAAGAAATTCCTACACATTACATAAAGGAATGTCTACACCTCATATGAAGGAACTCCTACACGATGCACTCCTGGACATCACATCAAGAACTTCTACACATTATTAGGGATGGGCTGGGTGTTCGAGTCGTACGCATGTTCGACTCGAACATCGGCTGTTTGCCCGTTTGGCGAGTCAAGAACTTTGTGGGCCGTTCGCGCCATATTCGTGTGGCGTGAACGGCCCACAATGCACTGAGCCATCACAGTGCATTGCTGGCTGATGATTGGACAAGCATGCACTGTGACCCGCATGCTTGGCCAATTACAGAGCCGGCAGCCAGAAGAGCCATAATTGGCCACAGGCAGGATGCCTGTGGCCAATTATAGCTCAGGGGGTTTAGTACACGCCCCACACTATATAAGGCCGCCTGCGCGGCGGCCTTGTGTAGTGTGTTGCGGCGTTCATAGAGAGAAGGATAGGCAGGGGCAGTGTCTTAATTTCTTGTGATTGAACCTAGCGCAGTTACAGTGGGTGTATTGTGCCCCCTGCACAGTATACACCTGAAGCTACCCCCAATTGCTGTAGTTGTTCTGTTGCTATACCACAGGCAGTTACAGTGGGTGTATTGTGCCCCCAATACAGTATACACCTAAAGCTACCCCCAATTGCTGTAGTTGTTCTGTTGCTATACCACAGGCAGTTACAGTGGGTGTATTGTGCCCCCTGCACAGTATACACCTGAAGCTACCCCCAATTGCTGTAGTTGTTCTGTTGTTATACCACAGGCAGTTACAGTGGGTGTATTGTGCCCCCAATACAGTATACACCTGAGGCTACTCCCAATTGCTGGTGTTCTCATCTCCCTGCAGGCCATTAGTATGTCTGGAAGGCCAACAAGGAGAGACAAACAGTCATGAGGCAATAAAAGTGGGCAAGCAGGCTCTGTGTCTAGAGGCAACAGTGCTGGTCGTGGATGCAGTGCATCGTCATCAGCACGTGGCCATGAGACACGCTTGTCCTTATTTTCGGCAGCTGGACGTGTTGAGCCGCAACATGCCGAAGACTTGGTAGAGTGGATGACAGGTCTTTTATAACGAAGGGCGGGGCCACCTGGTGACCCCGCCCCCTGTGACGCACGGTGACGTCATGAGGTTATAAAAGACCTGTCAGATGCAGCGAAGCCTCACACAGCGGGAGCCTCCCATTGCGAGGAGCGGCCCAAGAAGAGACGCCGACGCCATGGAAGAAGATGCCGGACGAGAAGGACGAGAAGACCAGCGCAAGAAGAAACGGATCGGAGGAAGAAGATGGAAGAAAGATGCCGGAAGGAGAAGATGAAGAAACCGAAGGATGAAGAAAGGAAGAAGGAAGAAGACCAGAAGAAAGAAGATGAAAGAAGATTTTAACAAAGGAATTGTCAAAGACCGTCTCCTGTAATTTTTACCATTTTTGTCACCTTTTTGGTGAAATGGTAGGGGTACTTTTGTACCCCCTTACCATTTCACACAGGGAGGGGGCCGGAATCTGGGGGTCCCCTTGTTAAAGGGGGCTTCCAGATTCCGATAAGCCCCCCGCCCGCAGACCCCCACAACCAATGGCCAGGGTTGTGGGGATGAGGCCCTTGTCCTCATCAACATGGGGACACGGTGCTTTGGGGGGGACCCCAAAGCACCCTCCCAATGTTGAGGGCATGTGGCCTGGTGCGGTTCAGGAGGGGGGGGCGCTCTCGCCCCCCCTCTTTTTCTGCGTCCTGCCAGGTTGCGTGCTCGAATAAAGGGTCTGGTATGGATTTTGAGGGGACCCCACGCCATTTTTTTTTTTTTGGCCGGGGTTCCCCTTAAAATCCATTCCAGACCTGAAGGGTCTGGTATGGATATTTAGGGGGGACCCCACATCATTTTTTTTTTTTTAAATTTGAAGTTGGGTTCCCCTTAATATCCATAGCAGACCTGAAGGGCCTGGTTATTGAATTTGGGGGGACCCCCACGTTTTTTTTTTTTTTTTATCAATGAATGACTGTTCACTGTGTTACGGAACCGACAATTCATTAGCCGGCAATAGCCGCGAATGATTTTAAATAGCTTTTTTTTCCTGCAAAAATGACACTTTGTTTTACGAATCATTCCAATCATTCGTTATATCCGCTTTAATAATTTCTTTCGAATTAGTTGAGATTCGATATTGTTAGTTTGATTCGAATAATTTGGAGCTGAAATTCGTAAACGGAATTTTTCCTGCAAAAATGACACTTTGTTTTACGAATCATTCGAATCATTCGTTATATCCGCTATATAATAATTTCTTTCATATTAGTTGAAAGTCGATATTTCGTAGTCGGATTCAAATAACTTGGCGACGAAATTCGTAAACGGAATTTCGTATTCCGTACGGAATTCGTATTATTCGTATTCGAAAAAATTCGTACTCCGGATTCGTAAATTCGTACGAATTTAGAAAAAATTCGTACGAATTACGAATTCGTACTAAACTAATTGCACATGTCTAATGTAAGGAACATTTCCACTGACCACCAATTAATTGGTTTTGAAAGGGGTTATCTAAGGCCAGAAAGTTCCTTCAGTGGTTCTTCGGTGACAAAGTTGGGAAAAGCTTCTCTGACAATCACTGAGATTACTTGCATTATCTCCTGTATGTGGCCAGGAAAATTTGGGTCATGTTTGTTCGACCTCAGACTGCCGATGTTAAAATACCTGAAATAACTGAAACTAAAGCTGCTCCTTCCTTACCCACCAACCTTCTTATAGTTTCTGAGAAAAGAATCTTAATGCAGAAGCCGATTAACCCCCCCCCCCCCCCAGCTCTGTCAGTTGGATTGGCCTGGATTCAGTGATCGATGTTCCTCACCAATCGCCTGATCTGCACACGCTGTATTTCTACTCCTCCCCAGAAATATCATCTGTTGCCGCGCGCCGTGACATTTCTGTAATGCGGCGTACAATAAAAAAACAAATGCAATTTTCTGCCAGCGCGACCCAAAGCCACCGGGGGAGCCAGATGGGCTTTGTAAATAAATCGCTCTGATTTGACGTCGCTGAGAATACTAATGCCTTGCACAGGTAACACGCTGGATGGAGAGATCCGTGTTTTATTTATCTGTTCTTGTGCAGTGAGGAGAGGATTCGCCGGGGAAGGCCGGGATTTCTCTCCGATCTTATAAAAGCTTTTTGCCGGTTTAGGGCTCGGCGCGCCTCGTTTACCTCATTTTACTTCATATCAAAGCTGAACTTCAGGTAAACGACTAAAGACAATAAATAGATAGAATGCTGATGTTTTTAATGACAAAGGGAGATGTATTCCTGTCCATCCAGTCCTGAGATTTACACAGCTCTGCTACACAGTCCAGTCCTGTCTGACAAGGGGGGGAGGGGCTGTTTTTTCTCTCATGCAGTTAAAGTGCCTCCCCGGGGCAGAAATTGGGTGTAGTTTTATTGCACTGATATTGAAAATATGACTGATTGTGCAAAACACAGGCAGGATAGAGAATGATTGTGCACCGGCTGGATGGGCCGGGTGTTAGAAGTGCTCCCCCGACAGCTCCTCTGGCTCATTCAGACTGTGGGAATGTGCATTGTGCTCGGCCCTCCTTTCTAGCAGCATGCGCACATCTGAATGAGATGGAGCAGCTGCTAGGGGACACTTCCAAGCGCCCGGCCCGTCCTTCCGGTTCTCAATAACACTTTCATCCTGCCACAACAATGGAAAGGCCCAGAAGTTGGAAATGCGCCCCTCCCCCCCCCAGGGGTGGTCCCTGGTTTCAAACTGCGCACAGGCTGCTAAGTCACTGCTGCTAGCAGTGGGGGCCGGTGGTAATTTTTTTGGGGGGGGGGGGGCGGCAAACAATACCACCCCCCCTCCCCGACGCTTGGTCGGTTGTTCGAGTCTGGAGCACTTACCTCATTTATGGTGGGCAGCGCTTCCCCCAGGCCTCACCGGTGGCTTCCCTTGCTTGGCGGCTTCCCCTTCCCTTGCTCTCCACGGCCATTGCGGTGGCTTCCGTTTCTACCCTCTTCCTCGGCGGCTTGGGACTCTTCTCTTTTTGGCCAATCGGAAAACAGGTCTCAGACCTGCTTCTGATTGGACCGGATTGAGGATCAGTGTTTCAATAACAAATATGCATTCGCTGTTGTAACACATGGGTGGGCTCATTGCGCAATGCTCTGCACCCCCAAGCCCACCCTACTTTGAAGCCTAATAGAGCCTATGGCTCTAGTCAGGTGTCTTAAAAAAAAACACCCCCGCCTCTGTAATTCCCACACCCAGGGTCCTTGAAATGGGCCAGATGCATGAATAAGGGGTGGCCGCGGCGGCCGTGGATACATTCATTCGTAGCATGAGCTCTATCTATTCATATAGGGGTGGCGTGGATATAGGGGGCGGCACCCGGGTGCCCCTAATAGACGGGCCGCCAATGGCTGCAAGAAAAGAGAGAGTGCACTCACAGTTTGAACAAGTTAGGGTGGCTGCTAGGGGGCGCACATCCAATATATGGCCCATTCTGCCATTCAGGTAGGATGGAGGGTGATTGAGCATCCGCACTGTGCATGCTCACCGTCTGAATGAACAGGAACAGCTGTTGGGAGGGGAGCACTTCCACCACCCGGCTCGTCCCGCCCGTGCTCCTTTTTTTCTCCATCCTGCCCGAACAGTCGGAAGAGCCACATGTTGGAAGTGTGCCCCCCTGTGGCCACTCTGGCACGTTCAAACTGCATGCATACACAGTGCATGCGCCCCCCCCCCCCCTAGCATCAATGGTTGGGTCACTAGTAGGGTGTTACAGTGCTGGAATTTCCAGAACATCTAAAGAAAGTAGCTGAATTTGTACATATTGTTTTTTAGTTATGTATATTATTAGGAACATGTAACAAATGTAACAAATTAATAGGAACATGTAACAAATGTAACAAATTAATAGGAACATGTAACAAATATAAATTCGGTGTTGACTGCAAAAGTGGAAAAACACTTTAAGGGAGAGGACACGGGTTGAAGTTAAAGCAAAAACTTAGTTTAAGCCTTTGATAGCCATAGCATTACACACAGTTGTGCTCATAAGTTTACATACCCTGGCAGAATTTATGTTTTCTTGACCATTTTTCAGAGAATATGAATGATAACACAAAAACTTTTCTTCACTCATGGTTAGTGTTTGGCTGAAGCCATTTATTATCAACCAACAGTGTTTACTCTTTTTAAATCATAATGGCAACAGAAACTACCCAAATGACCCTCATCAAAAGTTTACATACCCGGTGATTTTGGCCTGATAACATGCACACAAGTTGACACAAAGGGGTTTGAATCATGGGCGTCCGCAGAACTTTTTTCAGGGAGGGGGTCCTTTTTAGGGTCACCCATGCACCGCCCCTTTTTTACAATGTCATTATCACATTATCATGGTCAGAGACTGCAGACGTAGTACAGTCCCTAGGATAAGTAATGGATAATGGCCAACAGATCCTCTTACCAGACCCAGAGAAACTACAGCAGTGATCCCTCCGGCTGAACGATCGCTCACTCTGGGTTCCCCGGGGGTGACTCTGGTCAGTAGTGTAGCATTTTTGTACCCTGATAGTGGCTCAATCTTTCTCTCTATGGTGGTGCTGGGCAGTGTGGCTCTCTCTGGTGGTGCAGGGCAGCGTGGTTCTCTCACTGGTGGCGCTGGGCAGCGTGACTCTCTCTCTGGTGGCACTGGGCAGCGTGGTTCTCTCTCTGGTGGTGCTGGGCAGCATGGCTCTCTCTGGTGGCACTGGGCAGCGTGGCTCTCTCTCTGGCTTCCGCCCAGCACACTCCTCGTTCTTTGTCCCTCAGCTTTTTTCCAGGCTGCAGTCTCTCAATCTCTCTCTTGATCGAGCTGTAGCCTCCTCCCTGTGGAAAATGGGGCTGCCAATCTTTGGAACTACATGTCACATGATGCTCTCCTCTCCTAGTCTCCTTTGATTGGCCCTCAGTTATGGCCAATAGGGAAGGAACGGAGTGGGCAGGAATTTGGGCGGGGAACTGGTGAGAGCCGCCTTCTCTTCTCCCTGACAGGAGAAAGGGGGGGCAAGCGGGGGAAACCTCTGACAGCTTGCAGCTCGCCTTTCTCCTGTCACAGCGTCGCCGAGTTGTCTGCTGGACTGAGCAGGGAAAAGCAAAGTCACACTACACTAATGGGGGGGGGGGGGGCTTTACTGCACCTTGATGGTGTCACCCCACTGGTGGGACTGCCCGCACCGGGATAGCAACGCAATTGTGCTGAATTTAAGATCCAATCCCTGATTCCCGGGGGGGGGGGGGGCACTTGACCCCCCTTGCCCCTACCTGCGGATGCCCATAGTTTGAAGGGCTATTCAAGGTAACCATCCTCACCTGTGATCTTTAGTTAGTGTAATTAGTGTGTGTGTATAAAAGGTGAATGAGTTTCTGGACTCCTGACAGACCCTTGTATCTTTCATCCAGTGCTGCGCTGACGTTTCTGGATTCTGAGTCATGGGGAAAGCAAAAGAATTGTCAAAGGATCTGCAGGAAAAGGAAGTTGAACTGTATAAAACAGGAAAGGGATATAAAAAGATATCCAAGGAATTGAGAATGCCAATCAGCAGTGTTCAAACTCTAATCAAGAAGTGGAAAATGAGGAGTTCTGTTGAAACCAAACCACGGTCAGGTAGACCAACTAAAATTTCAGCCACAACTGCCAGGAAAATTGTTCGGGATGCAAAGAAAAACCCCACAAATACCTTCAGGTGAAATACAGGACTCTCTGAAAACATGTGGTGTGGCTGTTTCAAGATGCACAATAAGGAGGCACTTGAAGAAAGATGGGCTGCATGGTCGAGTCTCCAGAAGAAAGTCATTACTACACAAATGCCACAAAGTATCCCACTTACAATATGCCAAACAGTACAGAGACAAGCCTCAAACCTTCTGCCACAAAGTCATTTGGAATCATGAGACCAAAATTTAGCTTTTTGGCCACAACCATAAACACTACATTTGGAGAGGAGACAACAAGGCCTATGATGAAAGGTCCACCATCCCTACTGTGAAACATGGAGGTGGATCAATGAGGTTTTGGGGATGTGTGAGCTACAAAGACACAGGAAATTTGGTCAAAATTGTTGGCAAGATGAATGCAGAATGTTATCAAAAAATACTGGAGGGACATTTCATTCATCAGCCAGGAAGCTGCGCGTGGGACGTACTTGGACATTCCAACATGACAATGATCCAAAACACAAGGCCAAGTCCACCTGTCATTGGCTACAGCAGAATAAAGTGAAGGTTCTGGAGTGGCCACCTCAGTCTCCTGACCTCAATATCATTGAGCCCCTCTGGGGAGATCTCAGACGTGCCGTTCATGGAAGACGGCCCAAGAATTTACAGGAACTGGAGGCTTTGTGCCAAGAGGAATGGGCAGCTTTACCATCTGAGAAAATAAAGAGCCTCATCCACAAATACCACAAAAGGCTTCAAGCTGTCATTGATGTTAAAGGGGGCAATACAGGATATTAAGGACTGGGGTATGTAAACTTTTGATCAGGGTCATTTCTGGGTAGTTTCTGTTGTGATGATATAAATAGAGAAAAACACAGATAATTGATAATAAATGGCTTCAGCCAAACACTAACCATGAGTGAGAGAAAAGTTTTTGTGTTATCATTCATATTCTCTGAAAAATGGCCAAGAAACCATAAATTCTGCCAGGGTGTGTAAACTTATGAACACAACTGTACGTGGTGTACGTTGGCGCTGAGTACATCAGATCTCTGATCACTGCTTCATAAAAGCAGCATAATCAGAGACACGTAACATTGTTTTATAATTAAGTTTATATTTAGATCCTCCTCAGCTCATCTTTCAATTCCATAAAACCTCTGTTTTAAATTTTGCCAACCCTCTCTCTGACCTCGCTCTGACCTCTATCTGACCTCTCTCTGTCCTCGGTCTGTCCTCGCTCTGACCTCTCTCTGACCTCTCTCTGTCCTCGGTCTGTCCTCGCTCTGACCTCTCTCTGACCTCTCTCTGACCTCTCTCTGACCTCGGTCTGTCCTCGCTCTGACCTCTCTCTGACCTCTCTCTGACCTCGCTCTGTCCTCGCTCTGACCTCGCTCTGAACTTTCGACCGCGAAGAACGCGGTGATGTACAACACTACGACGAGCCGAGAAAATTAAGTTCGATGCTTCCGAGCATGCGTCTAAGTGTTTCCGAGCATGCGTAGGAATTTTGCGCGTCGGAATTGCTACAGACGATCGGAATTTCCGATCGGAACTTTTTCCGTCAGAAAAATTGAGAACCTGCTCTCCATCTTTTGCTGGCGGAAACTCGGCCAGCAAAAGTCCGATGGAGCCTACACACTGTCGCATTTTCCGACCAAAAGCTCACATCGGACTTTCGCTTCCCGAAATTCCGACGTACGCGGTGACGTACAACACTACGACGAGCCGAGAAAATGAAGTTCAATCCTTTCGAGCATGCGTATGAATTTTGCGCGTCGGAATTGCTACAGACGATCGGAATTTCCGATCAGAACTTTTTCCTTTCGGAAAAATTGAGAACCTGCTCTCCATCTTTTGCTGGCGGAAACTCGCCCAGCAAAAGTCCGATGGAGCCTACACACGGTCGCATTTTCCGACCAAAAGCTCACATCGGACTTTTGCTTCCCGAAATTCCGACTTACGCGGTGACGTACAACACTACGACGAAGCCGAGAAAATTAAGTTCAATCCTTCCGAGCATGCGTAGGAATTTTGCGCGTCGGAATTGCTACAGACGATCGGAATTTCCGATCAGAACTTTTTCCGTCGTAAAAATTGAGAACCTGCTCTCCATCTTTTGCTGGCGGAAACTCGGCCAGCAAAAGTCCGATGGAGCCTACACACGGTCGCATTTTACGACCAAAAGCTCACGCCGGACTTTCGCTTCCCGAACTTCCGATCGTGTGTACGCGGCATAAGTACTTCTAAAAAGTTACCGTATATACTCGAGTATAAGCCGAGTTTTTCAGCACATTTTTTTGTGCTGAAAGTGCCCCCCTCGGCTTATACTCGAGTCAAGCACTTTTCTGCAGCAAAACAAAAAATTTCCGACCCGACTTTGGGGCCCCGTATCTCGGGCCACTTGGGTCTAGGGATCCCAAATTTGGTGTGCCAACCCAGTGGACCTAGCACTATAACATATCCAAAGATGGGGTTCCTAGCACTAAGTGGCCCCGAGATACAGGGCCTCAAAGTCGGTTCAGAAAATGTCATTCTCTGCTGCAGAAAAGTGCTTGAGATTTTCTGACCCGAATTTGGGGCCCCCTTATCTCGGGTACACTTGGTGCTAGGAACCCCAAATGTTGTATTCCAACCCAGTGGAATTAGCACTACAACATATCTAAAGATGGGGTTCCTAGCACTAAGTGACCCCGAGATACAGGGCCCCAAATCGGTCAACTGTGTCCATCTGCATGGGCACAGTGAGGCTGCAAATGGGCATCGTTGACCCTCTTTTCCACTTACAGTAGCTGAGCATTTCTCACCCTAGGCTTATACTCGAGTCAATAGGTTTTCCCAGTTGTTTGTGGTAAAATTAGGTGCCTCGGCTTATATTCGGGTCGGCCTATACTCGAGTATATACGGTACTAGAGAAAGGAAAAAAAAACATTTTTAAATATCCAAAAACGAGGGGTGGAGAGGTGACCTCTGAAAATTGGGTGGAACTCCGCTTTAATGCATAGGATCACTACCACTAGATGTACCATGAACGGGATCAACGAGAACCTCCACAAGACCTGCTAGAATTCCCAATGTATTTGATATCATCTCTGTGTTTGTCTTGTTGCGTGTCGTATCGATTTTTTAATCATCAGAAAATAAAGAATTTGAAGGACTGGTTGGCAGTGACCGAGTGAAAGCGTTTTTTTAAAATCTATTTTACATATTATAGGCAAGCGGAGCAGAATAAATCTGCGCACTTTCAGGAACAGCCGTCACAGAATAAACCTGAGCATTTTCAGCCATCCGAGAAATTAAATTATTTTTCATTCATTGTGGGGGGGGCTGATTGTATAAAGGGGTGGACGGGGCACATTAGGAGAGGCGACCCTGCTTTATAAATAGATATACATTACTATTCCCCCCATAGACGACCTTGATTTTCCATACCCTTGAAGGAGAGTGCGTCTGGTTCATTATGTATGGGGCTCGGCATGTACTCTTCAGGAGCACCTGACTTCGGAAGGATGTGCCGGTACCGGCATTTCACAAGCTATGCCATAAAGACACGTCATCCGAGTGATTAATGTTCCCGTGTCTTTTCAATTTTCCAGATTAATTTAGGTGGATTGTGTGCTTTTTACAGAAGGCAGACGTATGATTGCAGCCCCACCACCACCGTTGTCACAGTCCAGGATGAAATATTATGTATTGGTGATATGGCCGGACCATACAGACATAAAACGAGCAGTAATTAAAAGTAGCTGTTATCACATTTACATTGGCAGACTAATTACACCTCCGGGCCAATGCCAGCAAAGCCTTAAACTTCATACAATTAAATATAAAGACAATTAACCAGTGCGCTGTAAATGCACATATACTCCTACCGAGTTTAACCACTTGCCTACTGGTCATTTTTACCCCCCCCCCTCCTGTCGCACTTAGAATGACAATTGTGCGGTCATGCAAGACTGTATCCATTTTAAAAGGTTAATCATTTTTTTTTTTTCACACAAATCGAGCTTTCTTTTGGTGGTATTTAATCACCGCTGGGGTTTTTTTATTTTTTGCTAAACTAATAAAAAAAGAACGAATATTTTGAAAAAAAAAATAACATTTTTCATAGTTTGTTATAAAATTTTGCAAACAGTTAATTTTTGTTCTTCACTGATGAGGCGGCACTGATGGGCACTGATGAGGCGGCACTGATAGGTGACAATTATGGGCTCTGATAGCTGGCACTGATGAGGTGGCACTGATAGGTACTGAGAGGTGGCAATGATGGGCTCTGATAGCTGGCATTGATGGGCACTGATTAGGCAGCACTGATGGGCACTGATAGGTGGCAATGATGGGCTCTGATAGCTGGCACTGATGGGCACTGATAGGTGGCAATGATGGGTGCTGATAGCTGGCACTGATGGGCACTGAAAGGAGGCACTAGTGGGCACTGATAGGTGGCAATGATGGGCTCTGATAGCTGACACTGATGGTCACTGATGATGCGGCACTGATGGGCACTGATAGGTGGCAATGATGGGCTCTGAAAGTTGGCACTGATGGCCTCTGATAGGTGGCACTGATAAGCGGCAGTGATGGGCACTGGTAGGCGGCAATGATGGACACTGATTGGCAGCACTGAAGAGCACTGATTGGCAACATTGGTGGACACTTATTGGCAGCACTGGTGGGCACTATTGGGACTGCACTGATAATCAATACCCTGATTATCAGTGCTGATGTCCCTTTAACACAAGCTGGTTATCGGCTCTCCTCTCCCCTCCTCATGCTGTCAGTGCGAGGAAAGAAAAGGCGATAAGCGGCTTGTGTTGCCATCCCTGATCAGCTGTCATTGGACACAGGGCCCTTTACCCCCCATCTGTGATCAGCTGAGTCTAAAGGATTCGGTGATCCCGGCAGTGGCAGCTGGTGGGTTTTTTGTTCGGGGGGCTGCAAACAACCCCCCCCCCACACGTCTGCTGGTTGGTACGGCACACACCTGGATAACTAGATCCAGATAGATGGGGGGTGTCATTCAGCGCGGGGGGTGCAGGTAGCAGCTCCAGGCTAGAAGTTGCATGGTCCGGGCAGCGACTCCAGGCTAGCGGGCGCGGGGTCCGGGCAGTGGCTCCATGCTAGCGGGTGCGGGTCCGGGCAGCGACTCCAGGCTAGTGGGTGCGGGGTCCGGGCAGCGACTCCAGGCTAGCGGGTGCAGGTCTGGGCAGTGGCTCCAGGCTAGCGGGTCCGGGCAGTGGCTCCAGGCTAGCGGGTCCGGGCAGTGGCTCCAGGCTAGCGGGTGCGGGGTCAGGGCAGCGGCTCCAGGCTAGCGGGGTCCGGGAAGCGGCTCCAGGGTGGCTGGCTTCCTCTCTGGCTCCAGCGGCTTCCTCCCTGGCTCCACATCAGGCATCCAATAGGATCGCCTGACATTTTGGCCAATCAGGAAACAGGTCTCACACCTGCTTCCTGGTTGGTGGGGAAAAGATTTAATGTGAAAATAGCAAAAATGTATTCGCTATCTTCACACAACTGGGTGGGACCGGGACGCAGTGCTCTCCTCCCCCCCCGAGCCAACCCTTTTTTGAAACCTATTAGAGCCTCAGGATAGGAATTCATATGCCCAGTGTCCTAAAAGGGGCCAGGCACATGGATAGGGATGCACAGGCCACCACTGCCTCCTGGCAAAATAAGCCCATGCTGTAGCTGTCATTCGGCTATAGCCCAGGCGGGAAGGGGTTAAAGAGAAAGTATAGTGGTATTTTCTATATATTTTTTCTTTAGTTATTTTGGCTAAGACTATAAAAAATATATATTTTTTAAATATTTAATTTATATTTATTCAGCGGCTACATGGCCCATGTACAGGCGGGACACATGGGCCCCCCCTTGGAGCATGGGGCCAGGTCACAATGGAGACCCCCTGTACATACACCCCAGCGTCTGACCATGCATCCGAGATCCTGCATCTGCCAGCTTGCCTGTCTTCAGCTTCACATCTGCTACAAGATCTACCAAACCCCGATCTCCTACAGACACCCGCGCCACTCCGTGCCCTGCAATACCCGGTCATCAGCCCCAGGGGAAACAGGACAAGAGTGGTAAGTGAAGAAACAATATATATCCAGAGAGCACACAATTGGAGTTTTAAGGTGCAGAAAGATCAACCAAGAGCAAAATTTACAAAAAATAGAAACATTTTATTACATAGATATTGTAAAACAATTTATAAAATTTAGGCCATAACGACCCCGTGGTCAAGGTACAAAAGTGTGATCGCCTCTACATGTTTCACCACAAACGTGGCTTCTTCTGGAGCTTTTGTAGAACCTTGTTATTTAATATTTGTCACCTTTCAAAGTGGTCTTGATTCCAAATGATCCCCTAGACCAGTGATGGTGAACCTTGGCACCCCAGATGTTTTGGAACTACAATTCCCATGATGCTCAACTGCACTGCAGAGTGCATGAGCATCATGGGAAATGTAGTTCCAAAACATCAGGGTGCCAAGGTTCGCCATCACTGCCCTAGACCCATCAAAAGGTTTTATGGGGAACGTCTGTGCCAAAAAAGGAATAGAGGCATTGCCCCATAGCAGCACCAAGTATTTCAAGGAATTTTACTGAATCGATCGATCAATATTTCAATCCTTTTCCGTAAAAAAAAAACCTCTTCTATTGCCAGCAAGTTTATAGGGCAATTATACCATCTGAGCACTTCCCTCTTTGGATTTATCACGGTTCCTTGGCTCAGTGCCCACACGACACCTCTTTAACCAGTGACGAATGAAAAACATATTTTTATCTCAATTCGTCACAAGGGCTAAACCCTTTTCCTTTTTTGGCACAGACGTTCCCCATAAAACCTTTTGATGGGTCAATGCCCCCCTGTCACACTGCCCCCCTCATGCCACACTGCCCCCCCACCTGTCACAATACCCCCTCATACTGCCCCTGCCTGTCACACTTCCCCCATCATACTTCCCCCGTCACAATGCCCCCTTGTCACACTTCCCCCATCATACTTCCTCCGTCACAATGCCTCCGCCTGTCACACTGCCCCCTACCTGTCACACTGCCCCCCCACCTGTCACAATACCCCTGTCATACTGCCCCTGCCTGTCACACTTCCCCCATCATACTTCCCCTGTCACAATGCCCCCTTGTCACACTGCCCCCTACCTGTCACAATACCCCCGTCATACTGCCCCTGCATGTCACACTTCCCCCATCATACTTCCCCCGCCACAATGCCCCCTTGTAACACTGCACCCCTCCTGTAACAATACCCCCCTCATCATACTATAGTTTAGGGGCCCTTCATGGTTTCTGGCCCTGAAGGTTATAGTTACGCCTTTGACCAGTACAGCATAGACCACAGACCCCCCCAGTACAGGTCTCCCTCCCAGTACAGACCTTTTCTCCCCAGTACAGACTTCCCCATCCCCTAGTACAGGCCACAGATGCCCCAGTACAGACCTCTCCCTCTAAAATTACTTCTTGCACAGACCCCCCCCCTACTAATTACCCCTCAGTATAGACATCTCCCTCCCAAAAAAGAACTCTACACCCCTGTACAAACCCAACCCCTCCCAGTATAGAACTTTCCTCCCACTTACAGACCTCTCCCGCACAGCATAGACCACAGACCCCCCCAGTACAGACCCCCCTCCCTGTACAGACCTGTTCTCCCCAGTAAAGACTTCCCCATCCCCTAGTACAGGCCAGATGCCCCAGAACAGACCCAGTACAGACCTCTCCTTCTAAAATTACCTCTTGCACAGACCCCCCCTACTACTAACTACCCCTAAGAATAGACGTCTTCCTCCCAAAACAGATCTCTACACCCCAGTACAAACCCAACCCCTCCCAGTATAAAACTTCCCCCCACTTATATTCCTCTCCCCCACAGCATAGACCACAGACCCCCCCAGTACAGACCTCCATCCCTGTAGAGCCCCCCCCCCCCCGAGTACAGGGCGGGCCATAGATACCCCAGTACAGACCTCTCCTTCTCAATCAACTCTTGCACAGACCCCCCCCCACTACTAATTACCCCTCAGTATAGACGTATCCCTCCCAAAACAGAACTCTACACCCCAGTACAGACCCAACCCCTCCCAGTATAGAACTTTCCTCCCACTTGCAGACCTCTCCCCCACAGCATAGACCACAGACCTCCCAGTACAGACCGCCCTCCCTGTACAGAGCTTTTCTCCCCAGTACAGACTTCCCCATCCCCTAGTACAGGCCAGAGGTGCCCCAGTATAGACCTCTGCCCCTAAAATTACCTCTTGCACAGGCCCCCCCCCCCACACCAATTACCCCTCCATATAGACGTCTCCCTCCCAAAACAGAACTCTACACCCCAGTACAAGCCCAACCCCTCCCAGTATAGAACTTTCCTCCCACACTGGATAGAACACAGACAGACACCCCAGTACACACCTTTTTCGCTCCATTAAAGCCTCCCCCCTTCCCAAGTACAGGCCATAGATCCCCCAGTACAGACCTCTCCCCCTAAAATTACCTCTTGCACAGACCCCCCCACTTCTAACTACCCCTAAGAATAGACATCCTCCTCCCAAAACAGATCTCTACACCCCAGTACAAACCCAACCCCTCCCAGTATAAAACTTCCCCCCCCCACTTACATTCCTCTCCCCCACAGCATAGACCACAGACCCCCCCAGTACAGACCTCCATCCCTGTAGAGCCCCCCCCCCCACCCCCACCCCCCCCCCCCCCCCCGAGTTTTCCCCCCCCCCCCCCCCCCCCGAGTACAGGGCAGGCCATAGATACCCCAGTACAGACCTCTCCTTCTCAATCAACTCTTACACAGACCCCCCCACTACTAATTACCCCTCAGTATAGACGTCTCCCTCCCAAAAAAGAACTCTACACCCCAGTACATTCCCAACCCCTCCCAGTATAGAATTTTCCTTCCACTTGCAGACCTCTCCCCCACAGCATAGACCACAGACCTCCCAGTACAGACCGCCCTCCCTGTACAGAGGTTTTCTCCCCAGTACAGACTTCCCCATCCCCTAGTACAGGCCATAGATGCCCCAGTACAGACCTCCCCCCCTAAAATTACCTCTTGCACAGACCCCCCCCCCCCACACCAATTACCCCTCCATATAGACGTCTCCCTCCCAAAACAGAACTCTACACCCCAGTACAAGCCCAACCCCTCCCAGTATAGAACTTTCCTCCCACACAGCATAGAACACAGACAGACCCCCCAGTACAGACCTTTTTCTCTCCATTACAGCCTCCCCCCTTCCCAAGTACAGGCCATAGATCCCCCAGTACAGACCTCTCCCCCTCCTGTAAAGACCAGAGACCCCCCCTTCCCTGTAAACACACCCCAATCCCCCCTCTCCTACAAGTGCACTCCCTTAAAACATATTGAGGGGGTCATGTGACACTGCACATCGGAGCCAAGGGGCAGCCTTTCTGGGTTCTGTACTGGGTTCTGCCTGGGTCGGGCAGTCACGATGTTGGAACCGAGCACTGTGCAAGATATATGGGTGCCTGAGAGGAGCACTAGCCATGCACTGCACCCCCAGGGTACCAAGGGGCAATTCTGAGAATGCTTGTTCCCTATGGGCAGACCTCTCATAATAGGGGCTGTCCCTGCTAAATGGGGACAAATGGTAACCATGTTGTAGAGGGTGTAGAGTAAGTCTCTTTGTAAATGCCGGTCATGGGGAATTCTACAAGTTATTTCCTTTGGCATAGAGCTGCTTTTGCTGATACAAGTTCAGAATAACCACAAAATAGAAACATATCCATCTACGAGCTCCTATAGATCTGATGTTGGCAGCACTTCCCATTGGAATCAGCCCAGACCTCATACAATAATAAACATCTTCAGGTTTTCACATTCTTGGTGAGCAGAAAACAAACAAAAATGGATTCCTTCAACCAACTTGTGTGTCATTTCTACAGATCTGCTTCAAATCTGAAATCTGTTCCCCCCGTCCTTCTGCCAGTCTTCTGTCTGCGCTCATCTGGAGAAGTCGCCACAATCAGTCCGCATTCATTAAAAGCCGATCCACACCAGCTGTGATTTCCATGCGGTTCAGTGCATTGCAATTTGATCCCGTTCATTTTTTCGGTGCAGGCAAATGCAAGGAACGCGGATTTCCCACACTGCGTTCTGGTGCAATCAGGCCTTAACCACTTAAAGCGCTTGTTAACCGCTTCCCGACCGCCTCCTGCACATATACGTCGGCAGAATGGCACGGCTGAGCAAAGCCACGTACAGGTAAGTGGCCCTTTAATTGCCTAGCCGTGGGTCGTGCGCGTGCCGCAGGCGGCGCGCTCGCGACTCGGTCGGGAGCTCCGTGACCACGGCCGCGGGACCAGCGGACCCGATCGCCGCTGGTGTCCCGCGATCGGGTCACAGAGCTGAAGAACGGGGAGAGGTTTGTGTAAACAAACCTCTCCCCGCGCTTCCTACTCTGCCTGTCACTGATCGGCTGTATCCCGGTCATCGGGAAAGCCGATCAATGACGTCAGACGTCAGCCCCGCCCCCTAATGTTGGAAAAAACACACACGTCACAGCCCATAACCCCTCCCCTCCCCCTAGTGGTTAACTCTTTCACTGCTAGTGTCATTTATACAGGAATCAATGCATTTAAATAGCATTGATTGCTGTATAAATGACAATGGTCCCAAAAATGTGTCAAAAATGTCCGATGTGTCCGCCATAATGTCGCAGTCACAATAAAAAATCGCTGATCGCCGCCATTACTAGTAAAAAAAAAATATTAATAAAAATGCTATAAAACTATCCCCTATTTTGTAAACGCTATAAATTTTGCGCAAACCAATCAATAATCGCTAATTGCGATTTTTTTACCAAAAATATGTAGAAGAATACGTATCGGCCTAAACTGAGGAAAAAACAATGTTTTTTTTATATGTTTTTGGGGGATATTTATTATAGCAAACAGCAAAAAATATTGCATTTTTTTACAAAATTGTCGCTCTATTTTTGTTTATATCGCAAAAAATAAAAACCGCAGTGGCGATCAAACACCACCAAAAGAAAGCTCCATTTGTGGGAAAAAAAGGACGCCAATTTTGTTTGGGAGTCACGTCGCACGACCACACAATTGTCAGTTAAAGCGACGCAGTGCCGAATCGCAAAAAGGGGCCTGGTCCTTCTCAGCCCCGCCCTCTGCATCTCTCAGAGGAGGAAAGGAGAAAGCTGGCTGGTCATGTGATCGCAATCTCGGCAGTGAAATTAGGTATTTACAGCATTCGTTTTTATAAATTACACACAGAGGGGGATACTACAATAAGAGGCAGTGCTGATGGTGTATACAGGTTAGAGTGGCTTAACGACCACTTTAACCACTTGCCGGCCGCTGCACGCCGATATACATTGGCACAATGGCAGCGGTGGGCAAATGGGCGTACCTGTACCTCCCCTTTAATTGGCGGGGATAGGGGGCGCGCACTCGCCCGCCGCGTACAGCGTGACCATGCCCCTGGGACCGGCGGACTCGATCTGGTCTCCCGGCGATCGTGTCACGGAGCCGCAGAACGGGTAGGTGCCTATGTAAACAAGGCATTTCCCTGTTCTGCCTTGTGCCATGACAGAGATCACTGCTCCCTGTCATTGGGAGCAGTGATCGCTGTCATGTGAGTAGAAGCCCACCCCCTCACAGTTAGAATCACTCCCTAGGACCCTTGAGCGCCCCCTAGTGTTTAACCCCTTCCCTGCCAGTGTCATTTACACAGTAATCAGTGCATTTTTATAGCACTGATCGCTGTATAAATGACAATGGTCCCAAAAATGTGTCAAAAGTGTCCGATGTGTCCGCCATAATGTCACGATAAAAATCGCAGATCGCCGCCATTACTAATAAAATTAATTAATAATAAAAATGCCATAAAACTATCCCCTATTTTGTAGACGCTATAAATTTTGTGCAAACCAATCAATATACGCTTATTGCCATTTTTTTATTACCAAAAATAAGAAGAATACGTATCGGCCTAAACTGAGGAAACATTTTTTTTTTTTTTATATATTTTTTGGAGTATACTTATTACAGCAAAAAGTAAAAAATATTGCTTTTTTTTAAAAAAAGTTGTCGCTATTTTTTTGTTTATAGCGCAAAAAATAAAAACTGTAGAAGTGATCAAATACCACCAAGAAAGCTCTATTTGTGGGGAAAAAGTACGTCAATTTTGTTTGGGTGCCACGTCGCACGACCGCGCAATTGTCAGTTGTAGCGACGCAGTTCCGAATCGCAAAAAGTGCTCAGGTCAGGAAGGGGGTAAAATCTTCCGGGGCTGAAACGATTAAAGCATGTTATATGACGCAGCGCTCGTCCTGTGTGATTTGGCTCCCTGCAACAATATATGCCTTGCCTGCTGCCAACCCATACTACACCCCTACAACTGTGCAAGACTCGGGGGGGGGGGGGGGGGGGGGGCAGATGTAAAGAATTATTTTCCATTCCTTTGCCTACATATATCAGTGACATTATCACAGCACACAGCTGGTATTGTACAGCCACACCCGGCACATGTCCGGAGACATCGATCATCTAAATCGTTTACCTTCACCAGCTGTCAGATCAAAGCACTGGTAAATATAATATAAGATAGTTTTGTATTTAGTTTTTTTTCCTTTCTTGTAACCACTTTTTGCCTTTTATTATATACTGATATAATATGAAATGAAATACAAGAATGTATAATATTGATTGGATATGTTGAAGTGTAAACAAAATATATAAAAAAATAAAAAAAGAACACCCAAAGATTATATATATATATTTTTTTAGCAGAGACCCTAGAGAATAAAATGGCGGTAGTTGCAATATTTTATGTCATGCTGTATTTGCGCAGCGGTCTTTCAAACGCAAAAAAAAGGGGAAAAAAGACAATAAAATATAAAATATAATCTTTCTTATAAAGAGAAGCAGATTTGCCGAGATTGGCGGGAGGTGACCCCCCCCCAATGGTGGGACAGATGCGGCACCTCCGGGAAATCCCGGGTGTAGAATCCGGAGCTCATCGATTGTCTTCTGGTGTCACACGGAATGCGGAGAATATACAAAATACAGAACTATATTATATTATATTTACCAGTTGTGATACCTTCCCCCCTAACCCCCCCCCCCCCCCCCCAAGAAAATATAATCATATTAAAAAAATATATATATTAGAAATTTATAATATATATTTTTTTTTTTTTTTTTAATTCATGAAAGTGTATTTTTTCCCCCAAAAAATTGCGTTTGAAAGACCGCTGCGCAAATACCGCGTGACATAAAATATTGCAACGACCGCCATTTTATTCTCTAGGGTCTCTGCTAAAAAAAATATATATATAATCTTTGGGGGTTCTTTTTTTTATTTTTTATATATTTTGTTTACACTTCAACATATCCAATCAATATTATACATTCTTGTATTTCATTTCATATTATATCAGTATATAATAAAAGGCAAAAAGTGGTTACAAGAAAGGGAAAAAAAACTAAATACAAAACTATCTTATATTATATTTACCAGTTGTGATACCTTCCCCCCTACCTCCCCCCCCAAGAAAATATAATCATATAAAAAAAAAAAAAAAATTAAAATATAATATATATATATATATATATATATATATATATATATATATATATATATATATATATATAATATAAGAAAAAAATGTGAAGAATACTGCGCTGTCCCAAAATTTACTATGAATACTATCCCATAACATTGATTATAGAAAAAATTGTTAAAAATAAAACCAAATGAAAATTAAAAATTAAAAAGGCTGCTGCAGTTGTAAATGTGAGATACCCACACCAACAAGACTAATATAAAAATGAACAACTGCGCTGCAAACAATTGTGCACTGGTGACACAAATAATATAAACCAACATACATTAAAGTTGACACAGTAATTTTACACCTCCTTATATCTTAATAGTATCAAGTTCAATAAAGTCCGTGATAACATGAAACAATCGTGTAAAACCAAAAATAGAAAAAACAATCAATAGTGACCGACTGTCCTTATAGAGATCAATGTGATTTGTGGAAGACACAATAAACATATGAAAAGTTCCAGAAACTCCACAGTGCTCTCATTCAATAAACAGCAGCTCAAAGGGTGATCCAGATTGAAAACAAGAAAACACCTCCACCGTCCAGTCACACTGACCCTTACCGGATTGTGCGACCCCCTGTCACAGAGGTCACACTGGCTTGTGGCTTTAATCCCGGCCAGGGAAATCCAGAGACTTTACCAGGTTGCTCAGAATGGATGGTGTGAGCTCAGAAAATGGTCAAACAGGGAACATGGAACGAAAGAGACAGTCCATAGTGTACCTCTGTATACAGTTTATTTAAAAGTTAAAAAATTATTGCACTTACAAGGTCGCAATAGATAAAAGCATTTGTAATAGCCGGCCGGCTCGATTTCGCTGCCCGTTTGCTTCCGGGATCTGCGTGGTTCGTATGGTGACGTCAGCACGCCGCTCCTCCTACGCCGTTTCGTCACAACTGACGTCTTCCAGGGCCACTACCCACTACCCATCCAAGTTTAGCAGCCACTGCTCCAACTCCACCTTCCTTCCCCTCGGCTCCAAGGGGAAGGAAGGTGGAGTTGGAGCAGTGGCTGCTAAACTTGGATGGGTAGTGGGTAGTGGCCCTGGAAGACGTCAGTTGTGACGAAACGGCGTAGGGAGGAGCGGCGTGCTGACGTCACCATACGAACCACGCAGATCCCGGAAGCAAACGGGCAGCGAAATCGAGCCGGCCGGCTATACAAATGCTTTTATCTATTGCGACCTTGTAAGTGCAATAATTTTTTTAACTTTTAAATAAACTGTATACAGAGGTACACTATGGACTGTCTCTTTCGTTCCATGTTCCCTGTTTGACCATTTTCTGAGCTCACACCATCCATTCTGAGCAACCTGGTAAAGTCTCTGGATTTCCCTGGCCGGGATTAAAGCCACAAGCCAGTGTGACCTCTGTGACAGGGGGTCGCACAATCCGGTAAGGGTCAGTGTGACTGGACGGTGGAGGTGTTTTCTTGTTTTCCATCTGGATCACCCTTTGAGCTGCTGTTTATTGAATGAGAGCACTGTGGAGTTTCTGGAACTTTTCATATGTTTATTGTGTCTTCCACAAATCACATTGATCTCTATAAGGACAGTCGGTCACTATTGATTGTTTTTTCTATTTTTGGTTTTACACGATTGTTTCATGTTATCACGGACTTTATTGAACTTGATACTATTAAGATATAAGGAGGTGTAAAATTACTGTGTCAACTTTAATGTATGTTGGTTTATATTATTTGTGTCACCAGTGCACAATTGTTTGCAGCGCAGTTGTTCATTTTTATATATATATATATATATATATATATTAGAAATTTATAATATATTAGAAATTTATAATATATTTTTTTTTAATTCATGAAAGTGTATTTTTTCCCCTTTTTTTGCATTTGAAAGACCGCTGCGCAAATACCGCATGACATAAAATATTGCAACTACTGCCATTTTATTCTCTAGGGTCTCTGCTAAAAAAAATATATATATATAATCTTTGGGTGTTCTTTTTTTTTTATATATATTTTGTTTACACTTCAACATATACAATCAATATTATAGATTCTTGTATTTCATTTCATAGTATATCAGTATATAATAAAAGGCAAAAAGTGGTTACAAGAAAGAAAAAAAAACTAAATACAAAACTATCTTATATTATATTTAACAGTTGTGATACCTTCCCATTACCTCCCCCCAAGAAAATATAATCATATAAAAAAAAAAAAAAAATTATATATATATATATATATTTATTAGAAATTTATAATATATTTTTATTTTTTTTAATTCATGAAAGTGTCTTTTTTTCCCCCAAAAATTGCGTTTGAAAGACCGCTGCGCAAATACAGCATGACATAAAAAAATTGTAACGACCGCCATTTTATTCTCTAGGGTCTCTGCTAAAAATAATTATATATATATAATCTTTGGGTGTTCTAAGTACTTTTCTAGCAAAAAATACGGATTTTAACTTGTAAGTAACAAATGTCAGAAATAGGCTAATGCCGCGTACACGCGGTCGGATTTTCCGATGGAAAATGTTCCTGTGTAGGCTCCATCAGACATTTTCCATCAGAATTTCCGTCGCACAAAATTTGAGATCCGGTTCTCAAATTTTCCGACAACAAAATCCGTTCTCGGAAATTCCGATCGTGTGCA
Organism: Lithobates sylvaticus; assembly: GCA_028564925.1. NCBI lineage: Eukaryota > Metazoa > Chordata > Amphibia > Anura > Ranidae > Lithobates > Lithobates sylvaticus. The sequence goes on from CM053029.1 coordinate 609,539,346, forward strand.
CAGAATTCCGACGCACAAAGTTCCACGCATGCTCGGAATCCAGCAGAAGAGCCGCACTGGCTATTGAACTTCATTTTTCTCGGCTCGTCGTACGTCTTGTACATCACCGCGTTCTTGGCGTTCAGAAATTTCCGACAAGATTTGTGTGACCGTGTGTATGCAAGACATGTTTGAGCCGACATGCGTCTGAAAAAATCCATGGATTTTGTTGTCGGAATGTCCGATCGTGTGTACGCGGCATTAGGTATGCAAGGTTTTATTGAAACATAGAAAGCGCCCCCCATATGTTACATAATAACTGTGATAAAATGTGATGACTACAACCGTTATTATGTAACATATGGGGGGAGGTTTCAATGTTTCAATAAAAGAGTTTAAGTTAAAATCCGTATTTTTTGCTATAAAATTACTTGGAACACCCAAAGATTATATATATAATTATTTTTAGCAGAGACCCTAGAGAATAAAATGGCGGTCGTTAAAATTTTTTATGTCATGCTGTATTTGCGCAGCGGTCTTTCAAACGCAATTTTTGGGGAAAAAAATACACTTTCATGAATTAAAAAAAATAAAAAAATAGAAATATATTATACATTTCTAATATATATATATATATATATATATTTTTTTTTTATATGATTATATTTTCTTGGGGGGGGGGGGTAGGGGGGAAGGTATCACAACTGGTAAATATAATATAAGATAGTTTTGTATTTAGTTTTTTTTTCTTTCTTGTAACCACTTTTTGCCTTTTATTATATACTGATATAATATGAAATTAAATACAAGAATGTATAATATTGATTGGATATTTTGAAGTGTAAACAAAATATATAAAAAATAAAAAAAGAACACCCAAAGATTATATATATATTTTTTTTAGCAGAGACCCTAGAGAATAAAATGGCAGTCGTTGCAATATTTTATGTCATGCGGTATTTGCGCAGCGGTCTTTCCAGCGCAATTTTTTTGGGGAAAAAAAGACACTTTCATGAATTAAAAAAAAAAAAACAGTAGCGAGGGAGTGGGGAGAGGGCGAAAGGAGGGGGGAGGGAGTGAATTTTTTCTAATATATATACATATATATATATATATATATATATATATATATATATATATATATATATATATATATATTTTATAATTTATTTTTTTTATTTTTTAATTTTTTATTTTGATATGATTTTTCTTGGGGGGGTAGGGGAGAAGGTATCACAACTGGTAAATATAATATAAGATAGTTCTGTATTTATTTATTTTTCTTTCTTGTAACCACTTTTTGCCTTTTATTATATACTGATATAATATGAAATTAAATAAAAGAATCTCTAATATTGATTGGATATGTTAAAGTATAAACAAATTACAGAAAAAAAGAAAAAAAAACCCCAAAGATTATATATATATATTTTTTTAGCAGAGACCCTAGAGAATAAAATGGCGGTCGTTGCAATATTTTATGTCACGCGGTATTTGCGCAGCGGTTTTTCAAGCGCAATTTTGCGCTTGAAAAAAACAGTAGCGAGGGAGTGGGGAGAGGGCGAAAGGAGGGGGGAGGGAGTGAATTTTTTCTTATATATATATATATATATATATATATATATATATATATATATAGAAAAATCATATCACAATAAAAAAAAAAAAAAATATAAATATATATATATATATATATATATATATATATATATATATATATATATATATATATATATATATATATATATATTTATTTATTTATTTATATTTATTTTTTTATTTTTTATTGTGATATGATTTTTCTTGGGGGGGGGGGGGATGTAGGGGGGAAGGTATCACAACTGGTAAATATAATATAAGATAGTTTTGTATTTAGTTTTTTTTCTTTCTTGTAACCACTGTTTGCCTTTTATTATATACTGATATAATATGAAATGAAATACAAGAATGTATAATATTGATTGGATATGTTGAAGTATAAACAAAATAAAGAAAAAATAAAAAAAGAACCCCCAAAGATTATATATAATTTTTTTCAGCAGAGACCCTAGAGAATAAAATGGCGGTCGTTGCAATATTTTATGTCAGGCGGTATTTGCGCAGCGTTTTTTCAAACGAAACGTTTTGGAGAAAAAAATACAATTTCATGAATAAAAAAAAAAGTAATGTCCGCACAATTTTTTTGTATAATGTAAAAGATGATGTTGCGCCGAGTAAATAGATACCCAACACGTAATGCTTTGAAATTGCGCACACTCGTGGAATGGCGACAAACTACAGGACCTAAAAATCTCCATAATCAACGCTTTCAATTTTTTTTATGGTTACCAGGTTAGAGTTACAGAGGAGATTTTTTGCTAGAATTGTTGTTCTCGCTCAGACGATCGCGGCGATACCTCACATGTGTGATCTGAACACTGTTTACGTTTGCGGGTGCGACTTACATATGCGTTCTCTTTGCTGCGCGAGCTCGCGGGGACGGGTGTGCTTTTAAAAAATGTTTTTTCTTATTTATTTTATTTTATTACATTGTTCCTTTAAAAATTCTGATTTAGTGTAATGTTCCTCTGTTCCTCTGTTCTTCTGTCCCTCTGTTCCTCTGTCCCTCTGTTCCTCTGTCCCTCTGTCCCTCTGTCTCTGTCTCTCTGTTCCTCTGTCCCTCTTTCCCTCTTTCCCTCTGTCCCTCTGTTCCTCTGTTCTTCTGTCCCTCTGTCTCTCTGTTCCTCTGTCCCTCTTTCCCTCTTTCCCTCTGTCCCTCTGTTCCTCTGTTCCTCTGTCCCTCTGTTCTTCTGTCCCTCTGTCCCTCTGTTCCTCTGTCCCTCTGTCCCTCTTTCCCTCTGTCCCTCTGTCCCTCTGTCCCTCTGTTCCTCTGTCTCTCTGTTCCTCTGTCCCTCTGTCCCTCTGTCCCTCTGTTCCTCTTTCCCTCTTTCCCTCTTTCCCTCTGTCCCTCTTTCCCTCTGTCCTTCTGTCCCTCTGTCCCTCTTTCCCTCTGTCCCTCTTTCCCTCTGTCCCTCTTTCCCTCTGTCCCTCTTTCCCTCTTTCCCTCTGTCCCTCTGTCCCTCTGTTCTTCTGTCCCTCTGTCCCTCTTTCCCTCTGTTCCTCTGTCCCTCTGTCTCTCTGTCCCTCTGTCCCTCTGTCCCTCTGTCCTCTGTCCCTCTGTCCCTCTGTCCCTCTGTTCCTCTGTCCCTCTGTTCCTCTTTCCCTCTGTCCCTCTGTCCCTCTGTCCCTCTGTCCCTCTGTTCCTCTGTTCCTCTGTCCCTCTGTCCCTCTTTCCCTCTTTCCCTCTGTCCCTCTGTCCCTCTGTTCCTCTGTCCCTCTGTCCCTCTGTCCCTCTGTCCCTCTGTCCCTCTGTCCCTCTGGCCCTCTGTCCCTCTGTCCCTCTGTCCCTCTGTCCCTCTGTCCCTCTGTCCGTCTGTCCCTCTGTCCCTCTGTCCCTCTTTCCCTCTGTCCGTCTGTTCCTCTGTCCCTCTGTCCCTCTGTTCCTCTGTCCCTCTGTCCCTCTGTCCCTCTGTCCCTCTGTCCGTCTGTCCGTCTGTTCCTCTGTCCCTCTGTTCCTCTGTTCCTCTGTCCCTCTGTTCCTCTGTCCCTCTGTTCCTCTGTCCCTCTTTGCTCCTCATTTTGGCCGGATCTATATAGAATATTGTATATAAAATGCACTTTTTATCTATAAGAAAGTGCCCAACGTTTCATCCCATTTCTAAATTGCTGCAGTCATACGTTTCACAAGCAAATATTAAGGAATAGTAGTGGTTAAAAAAAAGCCCTCCGACGGAGGCCCCTTACCACGTGATCAGCGGTGACCAATCACAGCTGATCATTGCGTGATCCAAGAATTGGCGGTAAACGGCATTCCTCGGTTCGCGCTGACAGGGGGAGCCGATCGGCGGCTCTCCCTGTTAGAGTGGGGGGTCTGTACTGATAATCTGCACATTGATTATCAGCACAGCCCCCATCAAATGTACCCATCAGCTGCCAACCAGTGCCCAGCAGCTGCCAGTCAGTGCCCCATTATTAACTCCTGTCAGTGCCCAATAAAGTGCCAGTGTCCACCACAGTGCACATCAGTGCCCACATTGTGCCAATCATTGTCCATCACAGTGCCAATCAGTGCCCAGCATTAACACCTGTCAGTACCTGCCCAATCAGTGCTGCCCATCAGTGCAATCTATTAGTGTCCATCAATGCCACCTGTCAGTGTCAATCAGTGCCGAGGCCTGCCGGTCAGGGCCCATCAATGCCACCTGTCAGTGCCAATCAGTGCCGAGGCCTGCCGGTCAGGGCCCATCAATGCCGCCTGTCAGTGCCCATCAGTGCCGCCTATCAGTGCCCATCAATTCTACATATCAGTACCTCCTCATCAGTGCCCATCAGTGCTGCCTGTCAGTGTCCATCAATGCCGCCTGTCAGTGCCCATCAGTGCTGCCTATCAGTGCCCATCATTGCTGCCTGTCAGTGCCCATCAATGCCGCCTGTCAGTGCCCATCAGTGCTGCCTGTCAGTGCCCATTAGTGCTGCATATCAGTGCCCATTAGTGCTGCATATCAGTGCCACCTATCAGTGTCTATCAATTCTACATATCAGTACCTCCTCATCAGTGCCCATCAGTGCTGCCTGTCAGTGCCCATCAATGCCTGTTAGTGCCACCTGTCAGTGCACATCAGTGCCCATCAGCAGTGCCCATCAGTGCCCCATCAATGCCAGTGTGCCCATCAGTGCCGCCTATCAGTGTCCATTAATTCTACATATTAGTACCTCCTCATCAGTGCCCATCAGTGCTGCCTGTCAGTGCCCATCAATGCCCAGTACTGAAGGGGTTAAACAAGTAGTTGGCAGAGCCAGTGAACCTCCAGAGACCATAGAAGTGAGTTATCACTGTCCATGTGACCGGACTCTCCCCTCCTCCCTTCCTATCTCTCTCACTCCCCCTCTTTCCTTGGTGGTCCTCCGGCAGACCCTTTTCATTAACTCCGGCCAAAGATTTTTCTTGTAACCGTCCTATGGGAGTAGTTGTCCACGTTTCCCTTACGTGGGTTCACACCGACGCGATGCGGTTCAGTGGCGGTGCTGGTGTATACGCAGTTCTCCTGCATTTTACCCCCATTTTTAGCCGCAGTCCCATAGACTTCCATTGGGTTGCACATTTTTGCCACGTTTTCTGAAAGCGCACTAAATGTCCTGCGTGCTGCATCTTTGGTGCGCTTTCAGAAAATACGGTAAAATTGACGCAACTTAATAGAAGTCTATGGGACTGCGGCTAAAAAATGGGGGTAAAATGCAAGAGAACTGCGTATACACCGGCACCGCGCCTAACTCCAGCACGCCGGTGTGAACCTGAAGGCTTCTTCACACTTGCAGCAGGCACACCACCTGACATGCAGTGAGGAGGGGGTTGGGTATTCTCCCTGCCTGTTTTAACCTCATAAATGCCAATCCCGGCAGGTGATGACTCGGTGAACTTTGAACTCTACCTTATTTACATAACTCTTTTTACATAGGACCTTAACCGCTTGCCGACCAGCGCATGCCGATATACGTCGGCACAATGGCACAGCTGCGCAAATGGGCGTACAGGTACGTCCCCTTTAAGACGCGGCATTGTGAGCGCACTTGCCCGACGCATACTCTGTGACTCGATGTCCACCGGTCTCTTCCGGGCGATCGTGTCACGGAGTGGAAGAACGGGGAGATGTCTATGTAAACAAGGCATTTCCCTGTTCTGCCTAGTGACACGACAGAGTACTACTGCTCCCTGTCACCCTGTCATGTCAGTGGTAGCCCACCCCCCCCCACCGTTAGAATCACTCCCTAGGACACACTAAACCCCTTGATCGCCCCCTAGTGTTTAACCCCTTCCCTGCCAGTGTCATTTACACAGGAATCAGTGCATTTTTATAGCACCAATCACTGTATAAATGACAATGGTCCCAAAATGGTGTCAAAAGTGTCCGATGTGTCCGCCGCAATGTCGCAGTCACGATAAAAAATCGCAGATCGCCGCCATTACTAATAAAAAAAAATAATACTAAAAATGCCATAAAACTATCCCATAGTTTGTAGACGCTATAACTTTTGCGCAAACCAATCAATATACGCCTATTGCGATTTTTTTTTTACCAAAAATATGTAGAAGAACACGTATCGGTCTAAACTGAGGAAAAAAAAATAGATTTTTATATATTTTTAGGGGGATATTTATTATAGCAAAAAGTAAAAAATATTGCTTTTTTTTTTCAAACTTGTCGCTCTTTTTTTTGTTTATAGTGCAAAAAAAAAAAAAACGCAGGGGCGATCAAATACCACCAAAAGAAAGCTCTATTTGTGGGGGAAAAAAAATTTATTTTTTTGGGGGAAAAAATACACTTCAATAAATAATTAAATAAAAAACGAAAAAGCCACGACAATCGTGAGAGAATCGTGATCGATCTTCTAAGCAAAAAAAATATGATTCTCATTTTAGCCAGAATCGTGCAGCTCTATTATATATATATAATATATTACGAAAGAGTGCCCCCAGGTTGCGTGCTTGAATAAGGGTCTGGTATGGATTTTGGAGGGGGACCCCCCCCCCCCCCACGCCATTTTTCTTTTTTGCTCGGGGTGAATTTTCAGTACCAAATGCGGTAACCCCCACACTCGGGATCGCATCGCAGGATCCAGGTACTGTTAGTTACCTTGTCCCTAGGATCCTGCGATGTCCTCCCCGCTGTGTGTGCGAGCCATGTCCTCCGCTCGATCCATCACAGCGCCGGGCTCCGTTCCCTGCAAGCGTTGCGACGCACGGAGATGGAGAACGGCGCCAAATTCAAAAAGTGAAAAAACGCAATACATACAGTACACTATTGTGACAAAACACTCCCACACTCCTCTTGAGTGCTTTCGTCATATACCACTTCCTCCCAGTCTGAATATAGATCTCAGATATTCCAACCGCTCCAAAGCACCAAACGAGACGAAACTTGCTTAGTGCTAGCATGGACTGATTTATTAGAACCAAAATGACAAGTATTTATAATAAAGTAGAAGAGAAGATCCCCCCCCCCTCCTGCTCATATTACTCTAACAATACACCTGTAACAAATTAACATAAACTAATTAACTAATCCCTTTAAGCAGCCGATGTGACTCTGTGCCCATCAGGATTTCACTACAGGTCAGACTTGTTGTCACTGAGCTTCACACAGTTGATTGTAAATTATCATAATAACAACCACAAGACAGCAGAAGCTCCATTAGGAGTTGGCCCATCTCCTACATTGTACAGAGGACAATGTAATCAGCTCTCTCAATTAACATCTTGAGTTCATCAACAAACTAAGAATAGTCTTTACATATATCCTGAATTGAATCTGACTAGCACAGATTATATTGGGGTTCTCATTCACCCTGTGCCCTTAGAGACACAGGGTGATTTACACATAAGAGGGTCCGGGGAAGCTGAACAAGGAGCCTCCAGAACTCTCCATGGCAAGCTGAGTTCCACAAACCCCCGACCCAAAGTCACTCCTGTCACACATCGTCACAACTATAATCCTACAGATTACATTACTGTATCACATCATTTCACCTCCCTTATGTCCCTAGTGGTCTGTCCCGTGCCCTGCATGCACTTTTATATTATAAATACTGTTCTTTCTGCCTGGAAACTGGAGATTGTCCATAGCAACCAAAACCGTCCCTTTACATCAAAAGCGGTTTTAGACCAGCTAGAAAAACAGCGATAATAAATTAGAATCACTCGCAGAATGGAGCGATAGAGATTTGTGGGGAGATCCGTCATCAAACACTGAATGAATGAATGAATGAATAACTTGTATAGCGCTACAATGCGAACTGAATCGCCTCAAGGCGCTGTATTGGCGTTTGATTATCAAGCTTCTAGAAGAGGTGGGTCTTGAGTTTCTTCCTGAAAGCCTGATGGTTTTCTTCCATGCGAATGTCGGTTGGTAGAGCGTTCCATAGCCGTGGTCCTTGGACAGCGAATCTCCGTTCCCCCTTTGATTTGTAGCGGGATTTAGGAATGAGGAGAAGGTTTTGATTAGCCGATCGAAGACTGCGATTCGGTGTGTAGTGTTTTATTTTCTCGCGAAGGTATTGCGGAGCGTTTCCATGTGTGCATTTGTGGGTGAGGCAGAGGGTCTTGAATGTGATCCGATTCTTTACGGTTAGCCAATGTAGGTTCCTCAGGGAAGGGGAGATGGATTCCCAGGGTTTTTTCCTGTTATCAGCCTTGCCGCTGTGTTTTGGATAAGTTGTAAGCGCGCAAGTTGATATTGGGGTAATCCTATGTAAAGGGAGTTAGCATAGTCCAGTCGAGAATTGATGACTGTTCCAACTACCACTGCTTTGTCCTCCTTTGGAATGAAGGGATGAGTCTGCGTAGCAGGCGGAGGAGATGGTGAGAACCACTGACTACTGCTCCTATTTGTGCATCCATTGACATTTCTGAGTTAAAAATGACTCCGAGACTCTTGGCCTTGGTCCTAGTGGTGATGGTCCGTCCAAAGATGGTAGGAGGTGTCCAAGGGATCTTGGTTCGGGGGTTATGATTTGCATGTAGAATAAGAAGTTCTGTTTTTGATTCATTAAGTTTGAGGGAGCTGGCAGTCATCCAGTCGTCTATCATAGTGAGGCATTTTCCTAATTGCTGATGATGGTCTTTTTGTCCGGTGATGCGAAAATATAATTGAGTGTCATCAGCGTACGAGTGGAAGCAGAGATCTGATCTTCTGATGATTTTGAGGAGTGGGCAAATGTAGATGTTGAAAAGCACTGGCGACAAAGGTGATCCTTGAGGGACTCCACAGGAGATTGCCCGGGTTTCAGAGGTGAAAGCTCCTAGTTTCACCGTCGATTTCCTAAGAAGGATGCGAACCATTGTAGATCTGAGCCGGTGACTCCTGCTACTTCTGTAAGGCGGATGAGTAGAGTATTGTGGTCCACAGTATCAAACGCTGCACTGAGGTCCAACAGTACCAGGAGACATGATTCTCCGTCATCCGCTGCTTCGAGGGCATCATCCCAAATCTTCAGGAGTGCGGTTTCTGTCCCATGGCCTGGGCGGAATCCTGATTGTAACGGATCCAGGAGTTTGTGTGTGTCCAGGTGGTGTTGTATCTGTTGTACTACCGCTTTCTCCATAATCTTGGAAATGTTGTTCAAGCTTGTTATCGGTCTGCGGTGGTTGGGGTCCCGGGGGTCGAGGTTGGGTTTCTTTAGTAGGGGTTTGATGATGCCTTGTTTGAGGGCGCCTGGAACAATCCCTTCTTTGAACGATTGATTTATGAGGTGCGTTATGGTGGGAGCCAGGATGTCGGAGCATTCTTTCAGGAGTTTTGTGGGGATGATGTCAATAGAAGATGTACTGTCTCTGAGGTTTTTGATGATGTTTTTAGTGGTCTCCGTGGTGATTGGGATCAGAGAAAACCTTGGTGGTTGTGGTATATTTGTGTCGATATCGACTTTTGCTCTGACTGCCTGCCGTCGGATGTCTTTTTCTGATCAATTGAAAGTGGTTATTATTTTTTGTTATATTCATTTATAGTCATTTATTATATTATAATTTATGAAACGCGAAATCATAAATTATAATATAATAAATTACTATAAATGAATATAACAAAAAATAATATAATACTAATAAAAATTATTCAATAATGTAATCAAAATCAAAAACACTGAAATTTGCTCAGTTGCAGAATTGTCGCTGTCGTTACATAGTTACATAGTTACTGTAACTATGTAACGACAGCGACAATTCTGCAACTGAGAAAATTTCAGTGTTTTTGATTACATTATGGAATATTTTTTATTGTTATTATATTATTATTTGTTATATTCATTTATAGTCATTTATTATATTATAATTTATAATTTCGCGTTTCAAACTTTATCATACATGGGGCTGTCTACTTAGGGTTTCCACCTTTTCTTCAAGCCAAACCCGAACACTTTAGCGCCCCGGGACACCTTTTGGGTGCCCCAAGGACAATTAGTACTGCAGTGCGCATAGCTTGCCGCAGCGAACAGTAGGTGTGGCCAAATTGCTCTCCCTGACATCATCGCTCTGACCACCCCCCCCCCCCCAGTGATGCCGAACCTGCCCCCTGACAGCTCCCGGGTGGCAACAGATTTGTGTGTGACTATCTCTCGGTTACTTGGGGAGCCACAGCCCATTCTGAATAATGTGTCCGGACTTCAGTCCGCCTGAAACCCGGACACATGATTCCAAACCCGGACGGTCCAGGTGAATCCTGGACAGGTGGCCACCCTATGTCTACTAGACTCTGGTTTGGACAGATTTAAGTGTGTTATTCCTAAAGTACACACGGTCGGACTTTTTCATGGATTCTGTCCGATCGGACAATGTTGTTGAAAAATCAGACCGTGTGTATGCACCATCGGACAGTGTTCGTCGGTTTGTCCGACGGACAAAGTCTTTATCTCCTGCTGGAAAGATTTGCCGTCAACCCTCCGATCACACCAAACCCGATCGTGTGTACGGTTGTCCGACCGGACAAAGTGCTACCATGCTCAGATCACATTACAAGACCAAAGCTATTGGCTACTAGCCTCTACGTAGTCCCGTCGTAGGCAACAAACGTCACCACGTTCAGAATGATCGGATTTTCCGACAACTTTGTCCGACCGTGTGTACGCAAAACCACATCGGACAAAGTACGACGGACATGATCCGACGGACCTGGTCCGCGGATTGTCCGACCGTGTGTATGGGGCTTAAGAATTACAGGCTTACAATATAAAACGCCAAATTTCCATGCAAAACAATTCTACCGCTTTGAGCATCAAAAATCTGACATAATCATACCGCCATGGAGGTTAATGACTTGGAGAGGATCTGCAAAGAAGAGTGGGAAAAAATCCCTCCTGAGATGTGCGCAAAGCTGGTCACCAACTTCAAGAAACGTCTGACCTCTGTGATTGCCATGAAGGGTTTCTCCACCAACTACTAATGCCGCATACACACGAGCGGTCTTTCCGACGGACTTTCGACGGAGTTCCGACAAACTTTTCGAATGAACGGACTTGGCCACACACAATCGCACTAAATTCTGACAGATTCGAACGTGATGGCGTACGACCGGACTAGAATAAGGAAGTTCCGAATTGTCCGACGGATTCGTTCCGTCGGACCTTTGCTGTCGAAAAGTCCGTTCGTGTGTACGCGGCATTAGTCATGTTTTGCGAAGGGGTTCAAATACTTATGAGCTCAGGTTGGACTTCTCCTTTAACCGCTTCAGCCCCGGGCGATTTTACCCCCTTCCTTACCAGAGCACTTTTTGCGATTCGGCACTGCGCCGCTTTAACTGACAATTGCGCGGTCGTGCGACGTTGCACCCAAACAAAATTGACGTCCTTTTTTTCCCACAAATAGAGCTTTCTTTTGGTGGTATTTGATCACCTCTGCGGTTTTTATTTTTTGCGCCATAAACAAAAGAAGAGTGACAATTTTGAAAAAAACACAATATTTTTTACTTTTTGCTATAATAAATATCCCATTTAAAAAAAAAAAAAAAAAAAAATTTACTCAGTTTAGGTCGATACGTATTCTTCTACATATTTTTGGTAAAAAAATCGCAATAAGCGTTTATTGATTGGTTTGCGCAAAAGTTATAGCGTTTACAAAATAGGGGATAGATTTATTGCATTTTTATTTATTTATTTTTTTTACTAGTAATGGCGGCGATCTGCGATTCTTTTCGTGACTGCGACTTTGCGGCGGACACTTCGGACACTTTTGACACATTTTTGGGACCATTCACATTTACACAGCGATCGTTGCTATAAAATTGCACTGATGACTATGTAAATGTGACTGGCAGGGAAGGGGTTAACACTAGTGGGCGCTGCAGGGGTTAATATATGTTCCCTGCAAGTGATTCTAACTGTAGGGGGAGGGGACTCACAAGGGGAGGAGACCGATCGGTGTTCCTCTGTACTGGGAACACACCATCGGTCTCCTCTCCAGTGACAGGACGTGGAGCTGTGTGTTTACACATACAGATCCACGGTCCCGCTGTTTTCCCTGGCAATCGCGTGTGCCCGGCGGACATCGCGGCCACCGGGCACGCGCAGCGGGTCCCGAGCGACGCTGCGGGTGGCGCACGCGCGCCCCATAGGCGGCCGGGAATAGGTGGACGTCATATGATGTCCACCCAGGATGGGAGATCCACCTTGTGGACGTCATATGTCGGCGGCCGGTATTGAAGTGGTTAAGGTCTGGAGATGGGCTAGGCCAATCCAGGACCTTAATGTGCTTCTTGAGCCACTCCTTTGTTGCCTTGGCCGTGTGTTTTGGGTCATTGTCATGCTGGAAGACCCATTAATAACTCTTTTTTAAAAAGGTTCTCTCTCAAGATTTGACGGTGCATGGCCCCGCCTACCGTCCTTTTGATGCGGTGAAGTTGTTCTGTCCCCGTCGCGGAAAAACACCCCCAAAGCATAATGTTTCCACCTCCACGTTTGACGGTGGGGGATGGTGTTCTTGGGGTCATAGGCAGCATTCCTCCTCCTCCTCCAAACACGGCCAGTTGAGTTGATGCCAAAGAGCTCAACTTTGGTCTCATCTGACCACAACACTTTCCCCCAGTTCTCCTCTCAATCATTCAGATGTTCATTAGAAAACTTCAGACGGACCTGTACATGTGATTTCCTGATCAGGGGGGACCTTGCGGGGGCTGCAGGATTTCAGTCCTTCCCGGTGTAGTGTGTAACCGATTGTTTTCTTGGTGACTATGGTCCCAGCTGAGATCATTGACAAGATTTTCCCGTGTAGTTCTGGGCTGATTCCTCACCGTTCTCATCATCATTGAACCTCCACGAGGTGAGATCTTGTATGGAGCCCCCAGACCGAGGGAGACCGACAGTTATTTTGTGTTTCTTCCATTTGGGAATAATCATCCCAACTGTTGTCACCTCTCACCAAGCTGCTTGGCGATGGTCTTGTAGCCCATTCCAGCCTTGTGTAGGTCTACAATCTTCTCCCCGACATCCTTGGACAGCTCTTTGGTCTGGGCCATGGTGGAGAGATTGGAATCTGATTGCTTCTGTGGACAAGTGTCTTCTATACAGGTAACAAGCTGAGATTAGGAGCACTTTTAAGAGAGTGCTCCTAATCTCAGCTCGTTACCTGTATAGAAGACGCCTGGGAGACAGAAATCTTGCTGATTGATGGGGGATCAAATACTTATTTCACTCTTTAACCGGTTCCCGACCGGCGCACAACGATGTACGTCGGCAGAATGGCACGGACAGGCAGAGGGCGTATATATAAGTCCCTCCTTTAAGCCGTCCGTGCCATCGGGAGCGCACCGGGAGCGGCGCTCTCCCGTGCCGGTCGGGACCCCCGTGAGGCCGGTCGCGGGTCCCGCGGACTCGATCGCCGCAGGGACACCCGCGATCGTCTCACGGGATGGCAGAACGGGGAGATGCGGAAATAGACAGCAACTCCCCGTTCTGCCTAGCAACTAGTGACGCCGATCTCTGCTCCCTGTGATTGGAGCAGAGATCAGCATTCACTAGCTGACAGCCACGTCCCCCCACAGTAAGAAACACACCCCTAGGCATACTTAACCCTTACACTGCCCCCTTGTGGTTAACCCCTTCACTGCCAGTGTCATTTATACAGGAATCAATGCATTTAAATAGAATTGATTGCTGTATAAATGACAATGGTCCCAAAAATGTGTCAAAAATGTCCGATGTGTCCGCCATAATGTCGCAGTCACAATAAAAATCGCTGATCGCCGCCATTACTAAAAAAAATTAATTATTAATAAAAATCCTATAAAACTATCCCCTATCTTGTAAACGCTATAACTTCTGCGCAAACCAATCAATAATCGCTCATTGCGATTTTTTTTACCAAAAATATGTAGAAGAATACGTATCGGCCTAAACTGAGGAAAAAATATGTTTTTTTATATATTTTGGGGGATATTTATTATAGCAAAAAATAATGCGTTTTTTTCAAAATTGTCGCTCTTTTTTGTTTGTAGCGCAAAAAATTAAAACCGCAGGGGCGATCAAATAGCACCAATTGTCAGTTAAAGCGACGCAGTGCCGAATCGCAAAAAGGGGCCTGGTCCTTTGGGCTGCAAATTGGTCCGGGGCTGAAAGTGGTTAAAATGCAAATCAATTTATAACTTTTTGGAAATGCGTTTTTTCTGGATATTTTTGCTGTTATCCCGTCTCCCACTGGTAAAATAAACCGACCATTAAAGTTATAAACTGATCATTTCTTTGTACGATGTACAAAATCAGCGGGGGGAGCAAATATTTTTCCCCTCACTGTACAGTTTAGGCTACATTCACACAAATGTACTGCGGCATAAAAATACACCCGACGTAAAATCCCAGCAATGTTTACATGCACATGATTGAGCTACGCTGTGCTTGCCTTTGCGTACCGTATATACACAGGGTGCTTTCATTAATTTTATTATTTTATGGATATATATAGATATATATATATCTATATATATATATATATATATACCGTATATACTCGAGTATAAGCCAAGTTTTTCAGCACATTTTTCTTTGTGCTGAAAATGCCCCCCTCGGCTTATACCCGAGTCAAGCACTTTTCTGCAGCAGAGAATGTCATTTTCCGAACCAATTTGCGGCCCCGTATCTCAGGGCCACTTGGTGCTAGGGACCCCAATTTGGTGTGCAAACACAATGAAACTAGAACTACAACATATACAGCTGGGGTTCCTAGCACCAAGGGGCCCCGAGATACGGGGCCCCAAAGTAGGTTTGCAAAATGTCGATCTCTGCTGCAGAAAAGTGCTTGACATGTGCCAGCCACCCCCCAATTCATACACTGGGGGCTTATATTATTCTTATATTATTCTCATGATTATTATCATTATTATTATTATTATTATCATTATTATTATTATCATTATTATTATTATTATTATTATTATTATTATTATTATTATTATCATTATTATAATATTCTTATATTATTCTTATATTATTCTCATGATTATTATCAATATTATTATTATCATTATTATTATTATTATAATATTCTTATATTATTCTTATGATTATTATTATTATTATTAATTATTTAATATAATTATTCTTATTATTATTTTTATCATTATTATATTATTATATTATTATTATTATTATAATATTCTTATACTATTCTCATGATTATTATCATTATTATCTTTATTATTAATTATTATTATTCTTATATTCTTATGATTATTATTATAACTCAGGATTTATAGCACCAACAATTTACACGGCACGTTACAATATTCAGAGAGACAATACAATAAAATACAAGAGGGCTGAGAGGACCCCGATCACAAGAGCTTACAATCTACTCATTACATTTATAACTCATTTACACCAAATGAAATTAGACGGATTTGTAACCACTTCCTGTCCGGAGCAATTTACACATTTTTCACACACCTGAAAATCAGCATTTATTTATTTATTGCTACAAAATGACTTGGAAACCCCCAAAACATTATAGATTTTCTGAAAGCCGAGACTCCGAAACCCATTAATATTAATATTTTATTATTATTATCATTATTATTATCATTATTATCATTATTATTATTATTATTATTATAATATTCTTATACTATTCTCATGATTATTATCATTATTATCTTTATTATTAATTATTATTATTCTTATATTCTTATGATTATTATTATAACTCAGGATTTATAGCACCAACAATTTACAAATTACAATATTCAGAGAGACAATACAATAAAATACAAGAGGGCTGAGAGGACCCCGATCACAAGAGCTTACAATCTACTCATTACATTTATAACTCATTTACACCAAATGAAATTAGACGGATTTGTAACCACTTCCTGTCCGGAGCAATTTACACATTTTTCACACACCTGAAAATCAGCATTTATTTATTTATTGCTACAAAATGACCTGGAAACCCCCAAAACATTATAGATTTTCTGAAAGCCGAGACTCCGGAGAATATAATGCTGAGCGTCACATGTTTAAAAAAATCGGATCCTAATGACACAGAAAAGAGGATGAGGCAGGTTTTCAGACACAAAATCTGCAGAGATAAAGTTGATTCACAGGAGGACCAGAGCTGAAACGATCCTCAGACTCAGAATGAGACAATCTCATGACACAGAACGCAGAGATAAGGTAGATCCTCAAACACAGTCCCTTTACCCATAACAACTGACGTGATACAAAATAATGATTTTTAGCAAGGAACGTACACTCACCTCACCACACTTTATTAGGTAGGTCCCCTAGACGGGTTTGCCCCCTAGTAGCGGGTTGGACCCCCTTTATTAGGCCCCCCATTGATAAAAAATATGATTTTTAGCAAGGAACGTACACTCACTCACGGCCACCGCCAATCATACCCCCCCCATCAACACTGCCAACCCACTTTATTAGGCTGTCCTCCTGCTAGTACCCCCAGGTCCTTTATTAGTAGGACCCCCTTTATTAGGCCCCCCTTGCTAGTAGCGGGTTGGACCCCCTTTATTAGGCCCCCCTTGCTAGTAGCGGGTTGGACCCCCTTTATTAGGCCCCCCTTGCTAGTAGCGGGTTGGACCCCTTTATTAGGTCCTCCTTGCTAGTAGCAGGTTGGATCCCCTTTATTAGGCCCCCCCACCCCAAATCATACACCCCCCATCATACACTGCCCCCCCCAATCATACACTGCCCCCCATCATACACTGCCACCCCCCAATCATACACTGCCCCCCATCATACACTCCCCCCAATCATACACTACCACCCCCCCAATCATACACTGCCCCCCCCCATCATACACTGCCACCCCCAAATCATACACCCCCCATCATACACTGCCCCCCCAATCATACACTGCCCCCCCAATCATACACTGCCCCCATCATACACTTCCCCCAATCATACACTGCCACCCCCCCCCATCATACACTGCCACCCCCAAATCATACACTGCCATCCCCAATCATACACTGCCCCCCCCCCCAATCATACACCCCCAATCATACACTCCCCCCAATCATACACTGCCACCCCCAATCATAAACTGCCCCCAATCATACACTGCCACCCCCAAATCATACACCCCCCATCATACACTGCCACCCCCCAATCATACACTGCCCCCCCCAAATCATACACCCCCCATCATACACTGCCACCCCCAAATCATACACCCCCCATCATACACTGCCACCCCCAAATCATACACCCCCCATCATACACCGCCCCCCCCCCCAAATCATACACTGCCCCCTAATCATACACTGCCCTCCCCAAATCATACACTGCCCCCCCCCCCCCAATCATACACTGCCCCCCCCCCAAAATCATACACCCCCCCCCCCAATCATACACTGCTCCCCCCATCATACACCCCTCCCCCCAATCATACACTGCCCCCACAATCATACACTGCCCCCCCCCCCAAAATCATACACCCCTCCCCCAATCATACACTGCCCCCCCAAATCATACACTGCCCCCCCAAAATCATACACCCCTCCCCCAATCATACACTGCCCCCCCAAATCATACACCCCCCCAATCATACACTTCCCCCCCCAATCATACACTGCCACCCCCCAATCATACACTACCCCCCTCAAATCATACACCCCTCCCCCAAATCATACACCCCCCATCATACACTGCCACCCCCTAATCATACACCGCCCCCCCCCCCCAAATCATACACTGCCCCCCCAATCATACACTGCCCCCCAAATCATACAGTGCCCCCCAATCATACACTGCCCCCCCATCATACACTGCCACCCCCAATCATACACTGCCCCCCAATCATACACTGCCACCCCCCAATCATACACTACCCCCCCCCCCCAAATCATACACCCCTTCCCCATCATACACTGCTACCCCCAAATCATACACCCCCATCATACACTGCCACCCCCAAATCATACACCCACCCATCATACACTGCCACCCCCCAATCATACACTGCCACCCCAAATCATACACCCCCCATCATACACTGCCACCCCCCAAATCATACACCCCCCCATCATACACTGCCACCCCCTAATTATACACCGCCCCCCCCCAAATCATACACTGCCCCCCAATCATACACTGCCCCCCCAAATCATACACTGCCCCCCAGTCATACACTTTTCCAATCATACACTGCCCCCCCCCAATCATACACTGCCCCCCCAATCATACACTGCCCCCCCATCATACACTGCCCCCCCCAATCATACACTGCCTCCCCAATCATCCACTGCCCCCCCCCCCCCCCAATCATACACTGCCTCCCCAATCATCCACTGCCCAACCAAATCATACACTGCCACCCCCAAATCATACACTGCCACCCCCAATCATACACTGCCACCCCCAATCATACACTGCCCCCCCAATCATACACCCCCAATCATGCACTGCCCCCCCAATCATACACTGCCACCCCCAATCATACACTGCCACCCAATCATACACTGCCCCCAATCATAAACTGCCACCCCCAATCATACACTGCCCCCCAATCATACACCCCCCAATCATACACTGCCACCCCCCAATCATACACTGCCCCCCAATCATACACTGCCACCCCCAATCATACACCCCCCCCCAATCATACACTGCTCCCCAAATCATACACTTCCCCCCAATCATACACTGCCCCCCAATCATACATGGCCACCCCCAATCATACACTGCCACCCCAAATCATACACCCCCATCATACACTGCCACCCCCAAATCATACACCCCCCCATCATACACTGCCACCCCCTAATTATACACCGCCCCCCCCCAAATCATACACTGCCCCCCAATCATACACTGCCCCCCCAAATCATACACTGCCACCCCAAATCATACACCCCCCCAATCATACACTGCCCCCCCAATCATACACTGCCCCCCCAATCATACACTGCCCCCCCCCAATCATACACTGCCTCCCCAATCATCCACTGCCCCCCCAATCATACACTGCCTCCCCAATCATCCACTGCCCCCCCAAATCATACACTGCCTCCCCAATCATACACTGCCACCCCCAATCATACACTGCCCCCCCAATCATACACCCCCAATCATGCACTGCCACCCCCAATCATACACTGCCACCCCCAATCATACACTGCCCCCAATCATAAACTGCCAAACTGCCACCCCCAATCATACACTGCCCCCCAATCATACACCCCCCAATCATACACTGCCACCCCCCAATCATACACTGCCCCCCAATCATACACTGCCACCCCCCAAATCATACACTGCCACCCCCATCATACACTGCCCCCCAATCATACACCCCCCAATCATACACTGCCACCCCCCAATCATACACTGCCCCCCAATCATACACTGCCACCCCCAATCATACACACCCACCCCCCAATCCCCCCCCCCCCCAATCATACACTGCCACCCCCAATCATACACCCCCCCCCCCCAATCATACACTGCTCCCCCAAATCATACACTCCCCCCCAATCATACACTGCCCCCCAATCATACATGGCCACCCCCAATCATACACTGCTCCCCATCATACACCCCCCCAATCATACACTGCCCCCCAATCATACACCCCCCCCCCCCCCCCCCCCCCCCCAATCATACACTGCCCCCCCCCCCCCAAATCATACACCCCCCTATCATACACTGAACCCCCCCCCCCCCAAATCATACACCCCCTATCATACACTGCTGCTCATTTGCCATCATTTTAAATCTCCTCCATTGCTCACACTTTTGCAAGATAAAGTCACATTTGCCGCAATTTGCTGCACATCTGAAATGTTCTCTCTGTGCAACACAAAATCCACCTATGATTATTATCATTATTATTATTATTATCATTATTATAATATTCTTATATTATTCTTATATTATTCTCATGATTATTATCAATATTATTATTATCATTATTATTATTATTATAATATTCTTATATTATTCTTATGATTATTATTATTATTATTATTATTATTATCATTATTATTATCATTATTATCATTATTATTATAATATTCTTATACTATTCTCATGATTATTATCATTATTATCTTTATTATTAATTATTATTATTCTTATATTCTTATGATTATTATTATAACTCAGGATTTATAGCACCAACAATTTACACGGCACGTTACAATATTCAGAGAGACAATACAATAAAATACAAAAGGGCTGAGAGGACCCCGATCACAAGAGCTTACAATCTACTCATTACATTTATAACTCATTTACACCAAATGAAATTAGACGGATTTGTAACCACTTCCTGTCCGGAGCAATTTACACATTTTTCACACACCTGAAAATCAGCATTTATTTATTTATTGCTACAAAATGACTTGGAAACCCCCAAAACATTATAGATTTTCTGAAAGCCGAGACTCCGGAGAATATAATGCTGAGCGTCACATGTTTAAAAAATCGGACCTTTACCCATAACAACTTGGTAAAAAATAATGATTTTTAGCAAGGAACTTACACTCACCGACCACTTTATTAGGTCCCCCTTGCTAGTAGCGGGTTGGACCCCCTTTATTAGGTCCTCCTTGCTAGTAGCGGGTTGGACCCCCTTTATTAGGTCCCCCTTGCTAGTAGCGGGTTGGACCCCCTTTATTAGGTCCTCCTTGTTAGTAGAGGGTTGGATCCCCTTTATTAGGTCCCCCTTGCTAGTAGCGGGTTGGACCCCCTTTATTAGGTCCTCCTTGCTAGTAGTGGGTTGGACCCCCTTTATTAGGTCCTCCTTGCTAGTAGCGGGTTGGACCCCCTTTATTAGGTCCTCCTTGCTAGTAGTGGGTTGGACCCCCTTTATTAGGTCCTCCTTGTTAGTAGAGGGTTGGACCCCTTTATTAGGTCCCCCTTGCTAGTGGCGGGTTGGACCCCCTTTATTAGGTCCTCCTTGCTAGTAGTGGATTGGACCCCCTTTATTAGGTCCCCCTTGCTAGTAGCGGGTTGGACCCCCTTTATTAGGTCCCCCTTGCTAGTAGCGGGTTGGACCCCCTTTATTAGGTCCTCCTTGATAGTAGTGGGTTGGACCCCCTTTATTAGGTCCCCCTTGCTAGTAGTGGGTTGGACCCCCTTTATTAGGTCCTCCTTGATAGTAGTGGGTTGGACCCCCTTTATTAGATCCTCCTTGATAGTAGTGGGTTGGACCCCCTTTATTAGGTCCCCCTTGCTAGTAGTGGGTTGGACCCCTTTATTAGGTCCTCCTTGCTAGTGGCGGGTTGGACCCCCTTTATTAGGTCCTCCTTGTTAGTAGAGGGTTGGACCCCCTTTATTAGGTCCTCCTTGCTAGTGGCGGGTTGGACCCCTTTATTAGGTCCTCCTTGATAGTAGAGGGTTGGACCCCTTTATTAGGTCCTCCTTGCTAGTGGCGGGTTGGACCCCCTTTATTAGGTCCCCCTTGCTAGTGGCGGGTTGGACCCCCCTTTATTAGGTCCTCCTTGCTAGTAGTGGGTTGGACCCCCTTTATTAGGTCCCCCTTGCTAGTGGCGGGTTGGACCCCCTTTATTAGGTCCTCCTTGCTAGTGGCGGGTTGGACCCCCTTTATTAGGTCCTCCTTGCTAGTAGTGGATTGGACCCCCTTTATTAGGTCCTCCTTGCTAGTAGTGGGTTGGACCCCCTTTATTAGGTCCTCCTTGTTAGTAGAGGGTTGGACCCCCTTTATTAGGTCCTCCTTGCTAGTAGCGGGTTGGACCCCCTTTATTAGGTCCTCCTTGCTAGTAGCGGGTTGGACCCCTTTATTAGGTCCTCCTTGCTAGTGGCGGGTTGGACCCCCTTTTGCCTTCATTCTTGGTGGAATAGATACAACAAGGTGTTGGAAACGTTCCTCAGAGATTTTGCTCCACAGTGACCTGATAACATCACACAGTTGCTGCAGATTTGTCGGCTGCACATCCATGGTGCCAATCTCCCGTTCCACCACATCCCAAAGGTTCTCTATTGGATGAGATGTGGTGAGTGTGGAGGCCATTGGAGGACAGTGACCTCATTGTCCAGTGGTGAGATGATTGGAGCTTTGTGACATGGTGCATTATCCTGCTGGGAGGAGCCATCAGAAGATGAGGACACTGTAGTCATAAAGGGATGGACATGGTCAGCAACAATACTCAGGTACCCCATCCCCCACACCATTACACCCCCACCACCAGCCTGAACCAGTGATACCCCATCCCCCACCACCCATTACACCCCCCACCACAAGCCTGAACCGGTGATAGCCCATCCCCCACACCATTACACCCCCACCACCAGCCTGAACCGGTGATATCCCATCCCCCACACCATTACACCCCCACCACCAGCCTGAACCGGTGATACCCCATCCCCCACACCATTACACCCCCACCACCAGCTTGAACCGGTGATACCCCATCCCCCACACCATGACACCCCCACCACCAGCCTGAACCGGTGATACCCCATCCCACCACCATTACACCCCCACCACCAGCCTGAACCGGTGATACCCCCTCCCCCTCACCATTACACCCCCCACCACCAGCCTGAACCGGTGATACCCCATCCCCCCACCATTACACCCCCACCACCAGCCTGAACCGGTGATACCCCATCCCCCACACCATTACACCCCCACCACCAGCCTGAACCAGTTATACCCCATCCCCCACACCATTACACCCCCACCACCAGCCTGAACCGGTGATACCCCATCCCCCACACCATTACACCCCCACCACCAGACAGAACCAGTGATACCCCATCCCCCACACCATTACACCCCCACCACCAGCCTGAACCGGTGATACCCCATCCCCCACACCAGTGCCGATCCTGACCTCCCTGGGGCCCTAAGCAAAATTCTGCTGAGGGGCCCTTTACCTGACCCGTGTAAACCATTTGCCATTGCCACACAGTCACACCTGACACTTCAGCGCTCCCAATACAATCCTCCCTCCTTTAAACAAAACAGTCAAAGAATAAGTACAACAATATAGAACAGACATTATATATTTATCTTTACATATCTGAGTGTGGATCCCCCCCTTACATCAGGGTCCCCAGAGAGCCACCCCTTACATCAGGATCCCCAGAGAGCCCCCCCCTTACCCCCCCCCTTACATCAGGATCCCCAGAGAGCCACCCCTTACACCAGGGTCCCCAGAGAGCCCCCCCCTTACACCAGGGTCCCCAGAGAGCCCCCCCCCCCCTTACACCAGGGACCCCAGAGAGCCCCCCCCTTACACCAGGGTCCCCAGAGAGCCCCCCCCTTACACCAGGGTCCCCAGAGAGCCCCCCTTACACCAGGGTCCCCAGAGAGCCCCCCCTTACACCAGGGTCCCCAGAGAGCCCCCCCCCCTTACACCAGGGTCCCCCAGAGAGCCCCCCCTTACACCAGGGTCCCCAGAGAGCCCCCCCTTACACCAGGGTCCCCAGAGAGCCCCCCCCTTACACCAGGGTCCCCAGAGAGCACCCCCTTACATTAGGGTCCCCAGAGAGCACCCCCTTACATTAGGGTCCCCAGAGAGCACCCCCCTTACATTAGGGTTCCCAGAGAGCACCCCCTTACATTAGGGTCCCCAGAGAGCACCCCCTTACATTAGGGTCCCCAGAGAGCACCCCCTTACATTAGGGTCCCCAGAGAGCACCCCCTTACATCAGGGTCCCCAGAGAGCACCCCCCTTACATTAGGGTCCCCAGAGAGCACCCCCCTTACATCAGGGTCCCCAGAGAGCATCCCTATAAAGCCCCTCCTTACATCAGGGTCCCCAGAGAGCCCCTCCTTACACCAGGGTCCCCAGAGAGACACCCCTTACATCAGGATCCCCAGAGAGACACCCCTTACATCAGGATCCCCAGAGAGCACCCCCCTTACATTAGTGTCCCCAGAGAGCACCCCCCTTACATTAGGGTCCCCAGAGAGCACCCCCCTTACATCAGGGTCCCAGAGAGCACCCCCCCCTTACATTAGGGTCCCCAGAGAGCACCCCCCTTACATTAGGGTCCCCAGAGAGCACCCCCCTTACATCAGGGTCCCCAGAGAGCACCCCCCTTACATTAGGGTCCCCAGAGAGCACCCCCCTTACATCAGGGTCCCCAGAGAGCATCCCTATAAAGCCCCTCTATATATCGGGGTCCCCAGAGAGCCCCCCATACATCCATGTCCTCAGAGAGCCTCCCTACTTACATCAGGGTCTGCAGCATTGCCCTTTACATCAGAGTTCCCCCTTGCACTGTAAGGCGGTGCTGTCACTGACCTCCTCTCAGGTGCATCGTGCAGGGTTCAGTCAGTCGGCTCCAGCTTGGTGGCTCTGGTTTTATCCTATAGTTTCCTCTCCGCAGTCCATACATGTCTGACTTCTCCCTCTCTTGACTCAGGGGAGGTCAGAGGCTGCGGATGGGACAGGGGAGGTCAGAGGCTGCGGATGGGACAACAGGAAAGGTCAGAGGCTGCGGGGGAGGACAACAGGAGAGGTCAGAGGCTGTGGGGGAGGGCAACAGGAGAGGTCAGAGGCTGTGGGGGGGGGACAGGAGGTCAGAGGCTGTGGGGGGGGACAGGAGGTCAGAGGCTGCAAGGGGGGGGCAGGAGGTCAGAGGCTGCAAGGGGGGGACAGGAGGTCAGAGGCTGCAAGGGGGGGGCAGGAGGTCAGAGGCTGCAAGGGGGGGACAGGAGGTCAGAGGCTGCAAGGGGGGGGGCAGGAGGTCAGAGGCTGCAAGGGGGGGGGACAGGAGGTCAGAGGCTGCAAGGGGGGGGACAGGAGGTCAGAGGCTGCAAGGGGGGGGGGACAGGAGGTCAGAGGCTGCAAGGGGGAGGGACAGGAGGTCAGAGGCTGCGAAGGGGGGGGGGCAGGAGGTCAGAGGCTGCGAGGGGGGGGCAGGAGGTCAGAGGCTGCAGGGGGGGAAAGGAGGTCCGAGGCTGCGAAGGGGGGGGGCAGGAGGTCAGAGGCTGCAGGGGGGGGGGGCAGGAGGTCAGAGGCTGCAGGGGGGGGGGACAGGAGGTCAGAGGCTGCAGGGGGGGGACAGGAGGTCAGAGGCTGCGAGGGGGGGCAGGAGGTCAGAGGCTGCGAGGGGGGGGCAGGAGGTCAGAGGCTGCAGGGGGGGGGAGGTCAGAGGCTGCGAGGGGGGGCAGGAGGTCAGAGGCTGCGAAGGGGGGGGCAGGTGGTCAGAGGTCAGAGGGGGGGCAGGAGGTCAGAGGCTTTGAGGGGGGACAGGAGGTCAGAGGCTACCTGCGAGGGGGAGGGGGCCCAGGAGGTCAGAGGCTTTGAGGGGGGACAGGAGGTCAGAGGCTGCCTGCGAGGGGGAGGGGGCCCAGGAGGTCAGAGGCTGCCTGCGAGGGGGAGGGGGCCCAGGAGGTCAGAGGCTGCCTGAGTGGGAGGGGGCCCAGGAGGTCAGAGGCTTTGAGGGGGGACAGGAGGTCAGAGGCTACCTGCGAGGGGGAGGGGGCCCAGGAGGTCAGAGGCTTTGAGGGGGGACAGGAGGTCAGAGGCTGCCTGCGAGGGGGAGGGGGCCCAGGAGGTCAGAGGCTGCCTGCGAGGGGGAGGGGGCCCAGGAGGTCAGAGGCTGCCTGCGAGGGGGAGGGGGCCCAGGAGGTCAGAGGCTTTGAGGGGGGACAGGAGGTCAGAGGCTACCTGCGAGGGGGAGGGGGCCCAGGAGGTCAGAGGCTTTGAGGGGGGACAGGAGGTCAGAGGCTGCCTGCGAGGGGGAGGGGGCCCAGGAGGTCAGAGGCTGCCTGCGAGGGGGAGGGGGCCCAGGAGGTCAGAGGCTTTGAGGGGGGACAGGAGACGTTTTATTTTTTAAAAATGGCGCCACTCGGCGCCATCGTGTCACTGGTGCCGCTGCCGCCGCTGTGAGCGCAGCGGCGCCTGAAAAAAAGATGGCCGCGGGGCCGGCATGCAACTGCGCATGCGCCAGCGCTGTTGCCGCTGCTCGGCAATTTTCAGAAAGGCGGGCGCATGCGCAGTTGCATGTCGGCCCCGCGGCCATCTTTTTTTCAGGCGCCGCTGACCTCACAGCGGCGGCAGCGGCCCCAGGGGCCCCCGAGCAGTGCCGATCCGCCGCGGGGCCCTACGCAGCTTGCGTAGTCCGCGTATAGGGCGGATCGGCTCTGCCCCACACCATTACACCCCCACCACCAGCCTGAACCGGTGATACCCCCATCCCCCACACCATTACACCCCCACCACCAGCCTGAACCGGTGATACCCCATCCCCCACACCATTACACCCCCACCACCAGCCTGAACCAGTGATACAAGGCAGGATGGATCCATGCGTCAAATTCTGACCATCTGAATGTCGGAGGTGAAATCCGGACTCATCAGACCAGGCAACGTTTTTCCAATCTTCTATTGTCCGATTTTGGTGATCCTGTGCCAATTGTAGCCTCAGTTTCCTGTTCTTAGCTGACAGGAGTGGCACCCGGTGTGGTACCTGTCGTTTTGTGCAGTGGCCACTGGTGGAGGTGGGGGGGCACCGCCAGAGGTTCGATCGCTCGTTGATTGGATAGAGGGGTAGCCAAGCAGAGATCGTTCCCGGGAAGGGCAGAATGATGACAGGGAAGAAGATAGAGATCTTGTGCTAAGCAGGAACACAGATCTCTGTCTTCACCCAGTCAGTCCATCCCCCGCACAGTTAGTAAGCCCCCCCCTAGGAGCACATTCAACCCTTTGATCGCCCCTGATGTTAACCCTTTCCCAACCAGTGTCATTAGTACAGTGACAGTCCATATATTTTAGCACTGATCAGTGTATTGGTGTCATTGGTGTCACTGGTCCCCAAAAAGTGTCAAAAGTGTCAGTTAGGTGTCCAATTTGTCCACCGCAATGTCGCAGTCCTGCTAAAAGTCACAGATCGCCGCCATTACTAGTAAAAAAAAAAAAAAAAATTAAAAAAAAATTCTAGAAAAATATCCCATCGATTGTAGACGCAAGAACTTTTGTGTAAACCAATCAATAGTCGCTTATTGGGATTTTCTTCTACCAAAAATATGTAGAAGAATACGTATCGCCCTAAACTGATGAAGAAATTTGATTTTTTAAATTTTTTTAGTTGGATGTTTTATAGCAGAAATTAAAAAAATATATATATATATATATATTTTTTTTTTTTTTTTCAAAATTGTTGCTCTTTTTTGTTTATAGCCGAAAAAAAAAAAAAAAAACGCAGCGGTGATCAAATACCACCAAAAGAAAGCTCAATTTGTGGGGGAAAAAAGGATGCGATCGTGACCAGTGATCGCTGTCATGCCAGTGGTAGCCCATCCCCCCACAGTTAGAATCACTCCCTAGGACACACTTAACCCCTTGCATGCCCCCTAGTGTTTAACCCCTTCCCTGCCAGTGTCCTTTATACAGTTATCAGTGGTTATTTATAGCTCTGATTGCTGTATAAATGACAATGGTCCCAAAATAGTGTCAAAATTGTCCGATGTGTCCGCCATAATGTCGCAGTCACGATAAAAATAAAGATCACTCCAATTCCTCCACCCCTCAGATCACCCCAATTCCTGCACCTCCACCCCTCGGATCACCCCAATTCCTGCACCTCCACCCCTCGGATCACCCCAATTCCTGCACCTCCACCCCTCGGATCACCCCAATTCCTGCACCTCCACCCCTCTAAACACCCCAATTCCTGCACCTCCACCCCTCGGATCACCCCAATTCCTGCACCTCCACTCCTCGGATCACCCCAATTCCTGCACCTCCACTCCTCGGATCACCCCAATTCCTTCACCTTCACCCCTCAAATCACCCCAATTCCTGCACCTCCACTCCTCGATCACCCCAATTCCTTCACCTTCACCCCTCAAATCACCCCAATTCCTGCACCTCCACTCCTCGATCACCCCAATTCCTGCACCTCCACTCCTCAGATCACCCCAATTCCTTCACCTTCACCCCTCAAATCACCCCAATTCCTGCACCTCCACTCCTCGGATCACCCCAATTCCTTCACCTTCACCCCTCAAATCACCCCAATTCCTGCACCTCCACTCCTCAGATCACCCCAATTCCTGCACCTTCACCCCCTCGGATCACCCCAATTCCTGCACCTTCACCCCTCAGATCACCCCAATTTCTGCACCTCCACTCCTCATATCACCCCAATTCCTGCACCTTCACCCCTCAAATCACCCCAATTCCTGCACCTCCACTCCTCGATCACCCCAATTCCTTCATCTCCACTCCTCGATCACCCCAATTCCTGCACCTCCACTCCTCGGATCACCCCAATTCCTGCACCTTCACCCCCTCGGATCACCCCAATTCCTGCACCTTCACCCCTCAAATCACCCCAATTCCTGCACCTCCACTCCTCGATCACCCCAATTCCTGCACCTCCACTCCTCGGATCACCCCAATTCCTGCACCTTCACCCCTCAAATCACCCCAATTCCTGCACCTCCACTCCTCGATCACCCCAATTCCTGCACCTCCACTCCTCAGATCACCCCAATTCCTGCATCTTCACCCCCTCGGATCACCCCAATTCCTGCACCTTCACCCCTCAAATCACCCCAATTTCTGCACCTCCACTCCTCGTATCACCCCAATTCCTGCACCTCCACCCCCCGTATCACCCCAATTCCTGCACCTCCACTCCTCAGATCACCCCAATTCCTTCACCTTCACCCCTCGGATCACCCCAATTCCTGCACATTCACCCCTCGGATCACCCCAATTCCTTCACCCCTTAGATCACCCCAATTCCTGCACCTCCACCCCTCAGATCACCCCAATTCCTTCACCCCTCAGATCACCCCAATTCCTGCACCTCCACCCCTCAGATCACCCCAATTCCCACACCTTTACCGCTCAGATCACCCCAATTCCTTTACCTTCAGATCTTAAATCACACCAATTCCTTTACCTTCGCCCCTCAGATTTTAACAAGTAAATATAATCTCCCTTCCTTTCTATTCACTAATCCTAGCAGTATAAGGATTACATCTAAGTTCCGCTTTAACATGTAATATTTGTAGATTGCTCTATTATAGGTGTGTGTCTTTACCTTTCTATAATCTTCCCTGATGAGACCATTTTCTCCATTTCCATCTGAGAAACGTCCAGTGACCCGTCCAGAGGACTCGGTACGATTCTTCATTGCCATCTGGCACCGCACCAGCGCATTTCCATTGATGCAATATTCCCCAGCCGCATACATTGCCTTTTATTACCCTTCAAACTCTATAGATCAAACCGTTCCCAAGTACCGCGTTCATCTCTCCATGATGATGAATGTGAGGGAAGCCTCAAAAATGAATTACGTATAAAATAGAAAAGTCATTGGAGAATATGAATAAAGGACAAGTCCCGGGATTTGTAGTGGAGAAAGAAATGATAATTAGAAGGATACAATAGTCTTGGTGTTCAGTGCTCAGGATTGACTGCAAGGCGCTGAGATATACAAAGCTTGTACCGAAAGTAATGCAAAAGTGGGCATAACTTTTTATTCTAGCTTACATAGGTTGTTCAAATGTCACATGTTGGTGGAGTATCTCTTCCTCTATAGTAACTCTTCCTCTATAGTATCTCTTCCTCTATAGTGACCCTTCCTCTATAGTATCTCTTCCTCTATAGTATCTCTTCCTCTATAGTATCTCTTCCTCTATAGTAACTCTTCCTCTATAGTATCTCTTCCTCTATAGTGACCTTTCCTCTATAGTATCTCTTCCTCTATAGTATCTATTTCTCTATAGTGACTCTTCCTCTATAGTGACTCTTCCTTCTATAGTGACTCTTCCTCTGTAGTGACTCTTCCTCTATAGTGACTGACTCTTCCTCTATAGTATCTCTTCCTCTATAGTATCTCTTCCTCTATAGTGACTCTTCCTCTATAGTGACTCTTCCTCTATAGTGACTCTTCCTTCTATAGTGACTCTTCCTCTATAGTGACTCTTCCTTCTATAGTGACTCTTCCTCCATAGTATCTCTTCCTCTATAGTGACTCTTCCTCTATAGTATCTCTTCCTCTATAGTGACTCTTCCTTCTATAGTGACTCTTCCTCTATAGTGACTCTTCCTCTATAGTGACTCTTCCTCTATAGTGACTCTTCCTTCTATAGTGACTCTTCCTCTATAGTGACTCTTCCTTCTATAGTGACTCTTCCTCCATAGTATCTCTTCCTCTATAGTGACTCTTCCTCTATAGTATCTCTTCCTCTATAGTGACTCTTCCTTCTATAGTGACTCTTCCTCTATAGTGACTCTTCCTCTATAGTGACTCTTCCTCTATAGTGACTCTTTCTTCTATAGTGATTCTTCCTCTATAGTGACTCTTCCTCTATAGTGACTCTTCCTTCTATAGTGACTCTTCCTCTGTAGTGACTCTTCCTTCTATAGTGACTCGTCCTCCATAGTATCTCTTCCTCTATAGTGACTCTTCCTCTATAGTATCTCTTCCTCTATAGTGACTCTTCCTCTATAGTATCTCTTCCTCTATAGTGACTTTTCCTCTATAGTGACTCTTCCTCTATAGTGACTCTTCCTCTATAGTATCTCTTCCTCTATAGGGACTCTTCCTCTATAGTATCTCTTCCTCTATAGTGACTCTTCCTATATATTATCTGTTCCTCTATAGTGACTCTTCCTCTATAGTGACTGACTCTTCCTCTATAGTATCTCTTCCTCTATAGTGACTCTTCCTCTATAGTGACTCTTCCTCTATAGTGACTGACTCTTCCTCTATAGTGACTCTTCCTCTACAGTGACTGACTCTTCCTCTATAGTGACTCGTCTTCTATAGTATCTCTTCCTCTATAGTGACTCTTCCTCTATAGTGTCTCTTCCTCTATAGTGACTCTTCCTCTGTAGTGACTCTTCCTTCTATAGTGACTCTTCCTCTGTAGTGACTCTTCCTCTATAGTGACTGACTCTTCCTCTATAGTATCTCTTCCTCTATAGTATCTCTTCCTTCTATAGTGACTCTTCCTCTATAGTGACTCTTCCTTCTATAGTGACTCTTCCTCTATAGTGACTCTTCCTTCTATAGTGACTCTTCCTCCATAGTATCTCTTCCTCTATAGTGACTCTTCCTCTATAGTATCTCTTCCTCTATAGTGACTCTTCCTTCTATAGTGACTCTTCCTCTATAGTGACTCTTTCTTCTATAGTGATTCTTCCTCTATAGTGACTCTTCCTCTATAGTGACTCTTCCTTCTATAGTGACTCTTCCTCTGTAGTGACTCTTCCTTCTATAGTGACTTGTCCTCCATAGTATCTCTTCCTCTATAGTGACTCTTCCTCTATAGTATCTCTTCCTCTATAGTGACTGACTCTTCCACTATAGTGACTCTTCCTCTATAGTGACTCTTCCTCTATAGTATCTCTTCCTTCTATAGTGACTCTTCCTCCATAGTATGTCTTCCTCTATAGTATCTCTTCCTCTATAGTGACTCTTCCTCTATAGTATCTCTTCCTCTATAAAGACTCTTCCTCTATAGTGACTTTTCCTCTATAGTGACTCTTCCTCTATAGTGACTCTTCCTCTATAGTATCTCTTCCTCTATAGTGACTCTTCCTCTATAGTGACTCTTCCTCTATAGTGACTCTTCCTCTATAGTATCTCTTCCTCTATAGTGACTCTTCCTCTATAGTGACTCTTCCTATATATTATCTGTTCCTCTATAGTGACTCTTCCTCTATAGTGACTCTTCCTCTGTAGTGACTCTTCCTTCTATAGTGACTCTTCCTCTGTAGTGACTCTTCCTCTATAGTGACTGACTCTTCCTCTATAGTATCTCTTCCTCTATAGTATCTCTTCCTCTATAGTGACTCTTCCTTCTATAGTGACTCTTCCTCTATAGTGACTCTTCCTTCTATAGTGACTCTTCCTCCATAGTATCTCTTCCTCTATAGTGACTCTTCCTCTATAGTGACTCTTCCTTCTATAGTGACTCTTCCTCTATAGTGACTCTTTCTTCTATAGTGATTCTTCCTCTATAGTGACTCTTCCTCTATAGTGACTCTTCCTTCTATAGTGACTCTTCCTCTGTAGTGACTCTTCCTTCTATAGTGACTTGTCCTCCATAGTATCTCTTCCTCTATAGTGACTCTTCCTCTATAGTATCTCTTCCTCTATAGTGACTGACTCTTCCACTATAGTGACTCTTCCACTATAGTGACTCTTCCACTATAGTGACTCTTCCTCTATAGTGACTCTTCCTCTATAGTATCTCTTCCTTCTATAGTGACTCTTCCTCCATAGTATGTCTTCCTCTATAGTATCTCTTCCTCTATAGTGACTCTTCCTCTATAAAGACTCTTCCTCTATAGTGACTTTTCCTCTATAGTGACTCTTCCTCTATAGTGACTCTTCCTCTATAGTATCTCTTCCTCTATAGTGACTCTTCCTCTATAGTGACTCTTCCTCTATAGTATCTCTTCCTCTATAGTGACTCTTCCTCTATAGTGACTCTTCCTATATATTATCTGTTCCTCTATAGTGACTCTTCCTCTATAGTGACTCTTCCTCTATAGTGACTCTTCCTCTATAGTGACTGACTCTTCCTCTATAGTATCTCTTCCTCTATAGTGACTCTTCCTCTATAGTGACTCTTCCTCTATAGTGACTGACTCTTCCTCTATAGTGACTCGTCTTCTATAGTATCTCTTCCTCTATAGTGACTCTTCCTCTATAGTGTCTCTTCCTCTATAGTGACTCTTCCTCTGTAGTGACTCTTCCTCTATAGTATCTCTTCCTCTATAGTGACTCTTCCTCTATAGTGACTCTTCCTCTATAGTGACTCTTCCTCTATAGTATCTCTTCCTCTATAGTGACTCTTACTCTATAGTGACTCTTACTCTATAGTGACTCTTCCTCTATAGTATCTCTTCCTCTATAGTGACTGACTCTTCCTTTATAGTGACTCTTCCTCTATAGTGACTCTTCCTCTATAGTGACAGACTCTTCCTCTATAGTGACTCGTCTTCTATAGTATCTCTTCCTCTATAGTGACTCTTCCTCTATAGTGACTCTTCCTCTATAGTATCTCTTCCTCTATAGTGACTCTTCCTCTATAGTGACTATTCCTCTATAGTATCTCTTCCTCTATAGTGACTCTTCCTCTATAGTATCTCTTCCTCTATAGTATCTCTTCCTCTATAGTGACTCTTCCTCTATAGTGACTCTTCCTCTATAGTATCTCTTCCTCTATAGTGACTCTTCCTCTATAGTGACTCTTCCTCTATAGTATCTCTTCCTCTATAGTGACTCTTCCTCTATAGTATCTCTTCCTCTATAGTGACTCTTCCTCTATAGTGACTCTTCCTCTATAGTATCTCTTCCTCTATAGTATCTCTTGCTCTATAGTGACTTGTCTTCTATAGTATCTCTTCCTCTA
The DNA here is from genome assembly GCA_028564925.1 of Lithobates sylvaticus. NCBI lineage: Eukaryota > Metazoa > Chordata > Amphibia > Anura > Ranidae > Lithobates > Lithobates sylvaticus. The sequence goes on from CM053029.1 coordinate 609,572,659, forward strand.
TAGTGACTCTTCCTCTATAGTGTCTCTTCCTCTATAGTGACTCTTCCTCTGTAGTGACTCTTCCTCTATAGTAGGGATGAGCCGAACACCCCCGGGTTCGGTTCGCACCAGAACCTTCGAACCGACCGAAAGTTCGCGCGAATTTTCGAACCCTATACGTTATAATGGACGCGAACGTTCGAAATCAAAAGTGCTAATTACAACGGCCAATATGCATGTTAATGTCATAAAACAGGTTTGGGGACCCGGGTCCTGCCCCAGGGGACATATATCAATGCAAAAAGAACTTTTAAAAACTAACGTTTTTTCGGGAGCAGTCATTTTAATGATGCATAAAGTGAAAAAAAAAAAGTGAAATTTTCCTTTAAATATGGTACCTGGGGGGTGTCTAAAGTATGCCTGTGAAGTGGCATGTGTTTCCCGTGTTTAGAACTGTCCCTGCACAAAATGACATTTGTAAAGGAAAAAAAGAAGCCATTTAAAACCACTTGCGGCTTTAGGTTTGTTCTTAAGTAGAATCTGAACAGGTACATTATGAAGTGTAGCTCCATCCCAAAAAAATCTATTTTTAAGCTTTTTGGAGAACATAGGGAGGGGTTATCACCCCTGTAACATTTGCTGTCTTTGCACATCTGTTCAGAACATGTCACCTAACTTTCCGTCCCAATGACAAATGTTTTTGGAAAAAGTGGGGTTTTAATTGAAACAAGGATTGGTGATAAAGTATCAGTAGAGAGGAGATACCTTTTTCCCAAATTAAATCTAACAGGATAGAATTTCCCTTCCTAGGGGTAGATTTCCTCTCACTTCCTGTTTTCTCTTTCCATTTGCAAGTAGGAGTCGTTTGTAAGTTGGATGTTTGAAAGTAGGGGCCTGGCGTATATACTCTGCAGAAATTTGCCCTATTAGATGTTGGTGTAGCCACAAGACTGGTGGGCACAGGAATGGGCCCTGCTGTGAGTTAATAGATCAAGATTTGTAATTGCATGCACCTGTTGAACAGGGCAGAAAAATTGGGGGTGGTGGGGTGGTGGTGGTGGACGGTTTTGCCACAAGACTGTAAGCTCTCACAGTTACTCTTGGTGGGCGCAGGAATGGGCCCTGCTGTGAGTTATTAGATCAAGATTTGTAATTGCAAGCACCTGATGAACAGGGCAGAAAAATTGGGCCTTTGGCGGTGGTGGTGGACGGTGTTGCCACAAGACTGTAGGCCCTCATAGTTACTCTTGGTGGGCGCAGGAATGGGCCCTGCTGTGAGTTATTAGATCAAGATTTGTAATTGCAAGCACCTGATGAACAGGGCAGAAAAATTGGGCCTTTGGCGGTGGTGGTGGACGGTGTTGCCACAAGACTGCAGGCCCTCATAGTTACTCTTGGTGGGCGCAGGAATGGGCCCTGCTGTGAACTATTAGATCAAGATTTGTAATTACCCGCCCCTGTTAAACAGGGGCTGAAAAAATTGTGCCTTAGGCACTGGTGCTGGTGCCACAACACTGCAACCCCTCACAGAGACTGTACTTGGAGCACAGCAGTCACACGTGTTGCGAAGCATTTTTTTAAAAAATTGTAAGTACCCGCCCCTGTTAAACAGGGGCTGAAAAATTGTGCCTTAGGCACTGGTGCTGGTGCCACAACACTGCAACCCGGCCCTCACAGATACTGTACTTGGAGCACAGCAGTCACACGTGTTGCGAAGCATTTTTTTTAAAAATTGTAAGTACATGCCCTGTTAAACAGGGGCTGAAAAATTGTGCCTTAGGCACTGGTGCTGGTGCCACAACACTGCAACCCGGCCCTCACAGATACTGTACTTGGAGCACAGCAGTCACACGTGTTGCGAAGCATTTTTTTAAAAAATTGTAAGTACCCGCCCCTGTTAAACAGGGGCTGAAAAATTGTGCCTTAGGCACTGGTGCTGGTGCCACAACACTGCAACACGGCCCTCACAGAGACTGTACTTGGAGCACAGCAGTCACACGTGTTGCGAAGCATTTTTTTAAAAAATTGTAAGTACCCGCCCCTGTTAAACAGGGGCTGAAAAATTGTGCCTTAGGCACTGGTGCTGGTGCCACAACACTGCAACACGGCCCTCACAGAGACTGTACTTGGAGCACAGCAGTCACACGTGTTGCGAAGCATTTTTTTAAAAAATTGTAAGTACACGCCCCTGTTAAACAGGGGCTGAAAAATTGTGCCTTAGGCACTGGTGTGGTGGCATGGATCATTGAGGAGGAGGAAGAGGATAGTCAGTGAACATAAGAGGACAGTCACTCAGCATCAGCATAGGCAGTCTTGAAGGGATGTGACATTAAAAATTATTCGGTTATATCCGCCTCAGGTGCCTGGTAGCTGGTGGTGATCCAAGACTGATTCATTTTGATGAATGTCAGTCGATCAACCGAGGCGGTGGACAGGCGCACCCTATGATCAGTCACAAATCCTCCAGCAGCACTGAATGTGCGTTCGGAAAGAACGCTGGAGGCAGGACAGGCCAGTAGCTCAATTGCATACTGTGCAAGCTCTGGCCAGTGATCCATCCTCAGGACCCAGTAAGCCAGAGGATTTTCGGTGGGAAAGGTGTCCAAGTCTGACCTTGCCCCAAGGTATTCCTGCACCATGTATATCAGACGCTGGCGATGGTTGCTGGAACCGATCATACCTTGGGGCTGCGGACTAAAAAATTGTCTGAACGCATCGGTCAGACGTCCACCTTCCCCACCGCTCCTTCTGCCACTGACCGAAGCCTCAGCAACTCGTCGCCCAGGACCAGGAGTTTGTAGCCTCCCAGTTTCTGGGAACGCGTTGCACAGACCTTTCTGCAAGGCCTCCCTGAGATGTCTCATCCTCTGCTCCCTCTGCGACGGCAAGATAAGGTCCGCAACCTTACCCTTGTACCGCGGATCAAGGAGAGTGGCCAGCCAGTAATGGTCCCTCTCCTTGATCCGAAGAACACGAGGATCCTTCCGCAGGCTTTGCAGGATCAGGGAGGCCATGCAGCGTAGGTTAGCTGAGGCATTCGGTCCGGAGTCTTCTGGGTCACTGAGGATGACATGATCGCCAGCCACCTCCTCCCAGCCACGTACAAGTCCACTGGTTTGTTGGGACTGTACATCATCCCTAAAAGACTGCTGCTGCTGATGCTGAGTGCCAGGCTCCACCTCCATGCTCACACAATCCTCCTCCTCCTCCTCCTCCTCCTCCTCATCCTCTTCCTGTGTGATGGGTGGGACAGAAGGAACACTGTCCGGATAAAGGGGGCCTTGAGAGGCAAGGAAGTCCTCCTCTTCCTGCCTCTGTTCTGCCTCAAGTGCCCTGTCCATTATCCCACGCAGCGTATGCTCCAACAGGTGGACAAGAGGGACAGTGTCACTGATGCATGCACTGTCACTGCTCACCATCCTCGTGGCCTCCTCAAATGGTGAGAGGACAGTGCATGCATCCCTGATCATGCTCCACTGACGTGGGGAAAAAAAACCAAGCTCCCCTGACCCTGTCCTGGTGCCGTAGTCGCAAAGGTACTCATTGATGGCCCTCTGCTGCGTGTGCAGTCGCTGCAGCATGGCCAACGTTGAGTTCCACCTGGTGGGCATGTCACATATTAGGCGGTTCTTGGGCAGGTTCAGCTCCTTTTGCAGCTCAGTCAGCCGAGCACTGGCATTATAAGATCGGCGGAAATGCACACAGACTTTCCTGGCCTGCCTCAGGACATCCTGTAAGCCTGGGAACCTGCCCAAGAACCGCTGCACCACCAGGTTGAGGACGTGAGCCATGCAGGGCACATGGGTGAGCTGCCCCTGTCGCAGGGCGGAGAGGAGGTTGGTGCCATTGTCAGAAACGACCATTCCTGGCTTAAGCTGACGTGGCGTCAACCACCTCTCGGCCTGCCCCTGCAGAGCTGCCAGAACCTCTGGCCCAGTGTGGCTCCTGTCCCCCAAACACACCAGCGCAAGCACGGCATGGCATCTTTTTGCCTGCGTACTTGCGTAGCCCCTTGTACGCCTACGGAGCACCGCTGGTTCCAAGGACAGAGCACTGGAGGAAGAAGAAGAGGAGGGGGTGGAGGAGAGAGGTGTGTCACAACCAGTAGCAGTAGTCGCGTTTTGGAGGCGTGGTGGCGGAACAACCTCCAACACTACTGCACCTTGTCCTGCATCCCTCCCAGCTGCCAATAGAGTGACCCAATGGGCCGTGAAAGAAAGGTACCGTCCCTGTCCATGCCTGCTGGACCATGAGTCAGCGGTAATATGCACCTTACCGCTGACCGCCCTGTCCAGCGAGGCATGGACATTGCCCTCCACATGCCGGTAGAGAGACGGAATCGCCTTCCGCGAGAAAAAGTGGCGTTTGGGAACCTGCCACTGAGGAACCGCACATTGAACAAACTCACGGAAGGGGGCCGAGTCTACCAACTGAAAAGGCAGCAGTTGAAGTGCTAGCAATTTAGCCAGGCTAGCATTCAACCGCTGGGCATGTGGATGGCTGGGAGTGTACTTCTTTCTACGGTCCAGCAGCTGGGGCAGGGAAATTTGCCTGCTGCAATCGGACGTCGGTGTACTGCAAGTACTTGGTTGTGACACACCTAATTCTACACCTTCAGTCCTCTCAGAGCAGCTTTCAGAGAGGACTGAAGGTGTAGTGGGGATGGAGATCCCAGCTGAGGAGGAGCAAGGAGAGGTCCGCTTAGTTCTTTGGTGTGGGTCTTTTATGTGTGCCTGCCAACGAGCTGCATGGCAGGTCGCCATATGTCTGGTCATGCTTGTGGTGCCCAAGCGGCTGATGTTTTGGCCACGCGAGATACGCTTGAGACAAATATTGCAAATAGCAGTGGTGCGATCTGCTGCACTCGTCTCAAAAAAGGCCCACACCAAAGAACTTTTCTGATAACGTGCAGAGGCAGCGCCCTGCACAGGCGGAGCTCTGCGGTGTTGTACAGTTGCTGTGCTGGCCTCTACCTGGCCTCCAGGGGGCATCCTGCCTCGTTGGACATGTGACGCCGCATCCTCCTCCTCCTCGTCCTCCTCCTCATCCTCTCTCCCTTCAGGCACCCACGTGGAGTCAGTGACCTCATCATCCCCCTCCCTCTTCACCACTAGAGCAAACCTGGCAGTAAGCTGCAGCTGGTGGAACAGTACTGCCAGATTCCTCAAGCTGGGTATCATCATCCGAGCCTTCGAATCGTTGGGCATCCTCCTGGAGCATGTACCCAACACTGTGCTCAAAGAGTTCGGGGGACTCCTCAGGAGGACATGGTGGGTCTAGGGAAGGGGTGGCTGATGATGCTCTGTCAGTACCCTGAGCCTGGGTGAGAGAGGATGAGGAGGGCTTGGTCATCCATTCTACCAAGCCTTCAGCATGATGCGGCTCCACATGTCCAGCTGCCGAAAACAAAGACGCGCGTGTCCCATGGCCACGTGCTGATGACGATGCACGACCACGTCCACGTCCACGGCCACGTCCACTAGAAACAGAGCCTGCCTGCCCTGTGTTCTTGGCTCTGCACGCTCTGCCTCCCCTTGGTGGTCTTCCAGCCATTGTAGTCGGTAGTCCTGTGGGTGCTGCTGAGAAGAATATATAGGAGCTCTGTGTAATGCCACTAACACACTAGAAGTCCTGTGGGTGCTGCTGAGAAGAAAATATAGGAGCTCTGTGTGATGCCACTAACACACTAGAAGTCCTATGGGTGCTTCTGCAAAGAAAATAGAGGAGCTCTGTGTGATGCCACTAACACACTAGAAGTCCTATGGGTGCTTCTGCAAAGAAAATAGAGGAGCTCTGTGTGATGCCACTAACACACTAGAAGTCCTGTGGGTGCTTCTGCAAAGAAAATAGAGGAGCTCTGTGTGATGCCACTAACACACTAGAAGTCCTGTGGGTGCTTCTGCAAAGAAAATAGAGGAGCTCTGTGTGATGCCACTAACACACTAGAAGTCCTGTGGGTGCTTATGCAAAGAAAATAGAGGAGCTCTGTGTGATGCCACTAACACACTAGAAGTCCTGTGGGTGCTTCTGCAAAGAAAATAGAGGAGCTCTGTGTGATGCCACTAACACACTAGAAGTCCTGTGGGTGCTGCTGAGAAGAAAATATAGGAGCTCTGTGTGATGCCACTAACACACTAGAAGTCCTATGGGTGCTTCTGCAAAGAAAATAGAGGAGCTCTGTGTGATGCCACTAACACACTAGAAGTCCTATGGGTGCTTCTGCAAAGAAAATAGAGGAGCTCTGTGTGATGCCACTAACACACTAGAAGTCCTGTGGGTGCTTCTGCAAAGAAAATAGAGGAGCTCTGTGTGATGCCACTAACACACTAGAAGTCCTGTGGGTGCTGCTGAGAAGAAAATATAGGAGCTCTGTGTGATGCCACTAACACACTAGAAGTCCTATGGGTGCTTCTGCAAAGAAAATAGAGGAGCTCTGTGTGATGCCACTAACACACTAGAAGTCCTGTGGGTGCTTCTGCAAAGAAAATAGAGGAGCTCTGTGTGATGCCACTAACACACTAGAAGTCCTGTGGGTGCTTATGCAAAGAAAATAGAGGAGCTCTGTGTGATGCCACTAACACACTAGAAGTCCTGTGGGTGCTTCTGCAAAGAAAATAGAGGAGCTCTGTGTGATGCCACTAACACACTAGAAGTCCTGTGGGTGCTGCTGAGAAGAAAATATAGGAGCTCTGTGTGATGCCACTAACACACTAGAAGTCCTATGGGTGCTTCTGCAAAGAAAATAGAGGAGCTCTGTGTGATGCCACTAACACACTAGAAGTCCTGTGGGTGCTTCTGCAAAGAAAATAGAGGAGCTCTGTGTGATGCCACTAACACACGTGATGCCACTAACACACTAGAAGTCCTGTGGGTGCTTCTGCAAAGAAAATAGAGGAACTCTGTGTGATGCCACTAACACACTAGAAGTCCTGTGGGTGCTTATGCAAAGAAAATAGAGGAGCTCTGTGTGATGCCACTAACACACTAGAAGTCCTGTGGGTGCTTCTGCAAAGAAAATAGAGGAGCTCTGTGTGATGCCACTAACACACTAGAAGTCCTGTGGGTGCTGCTGAGAAGAAAATAGAGGAGCTCTGTGTGATGGGACTAACACACTTCAAGTCCTATAGGTGCTTCTGAGAAGAAAATGTAGGTCTGTGTGTAATGGGACTAACACACTTCAAGTCCTATAGGTGCTTCTGGGAAGAAAATGTAGGTCTGTGTGTAATGGGACTAACACACTTCAAGTCCTATAGGTGCTTCTGGGAACAAAATATATGATCTCTGTGTGATGGGACTAACACACTTCAAGTCCTATAGGTGCTTCTGGGAACAAAATATATGATCTCTGTGTGATGGGACTAACACACTTCAAGTCCTATAGGTGCTTCTGGGAAGAAAATGTAGGTCTGTGTGTAATGGGACTAACACACTTCAAGTCCTATAGGTGCTTCTGGGAAGGAAATAAAGGTCTGTGTGATGGGACTAACACACTTCAAGTCCTATAGGTGCTTCTGGGAACAAAATATATGATCTCTGTGTGATGGGACTAACACACTTCAAGTCCTATAGGTGCTTCTGGGAACAAAATATAGGAGCTCTGCCTGCCTGCCACTAACACACTACAAGTCCTATAGGTGCTTCTGGGAACAAAATATAGGAGCTCTGCCTGCCTGCCACGAACACACTACAAGTCCTATAGGTGCTTCTGGGAACAAAATATAGGAGCTCTGCCTGCCTGCCACGAACACACTACAAGCCCCTCTTTCTTAATCAATCTTTGTAACTGAATCTATCTAACTCAATCTCTGTAAGTAAATCTCTCTAACTAACTAAATCCAGCAGAGTGTCACAGATCTAGCCTGCTCAATCTGCGCCGGAACAGCATGTGACCGGCGCAGATGGCGTGGCGGCCTTTTATAGGGGGGGGGCGTGTACTACAGCCCCTGAGCTGTAATTGGCTACAGGCGTCCTGCCTGTAGCCAATTATGGCTCTTCGAAATTCCGGGGCTGTGATTGGCCAAGCATGCGGGGTCACAGTGCATGCTTGGCCAATCATCAGCCAGCAATGCACTGCGCCGGCCGCGCCGGCCGCAATGCATTGCGGGGCCGCTCGCATCACACGAACGTGATGCGAGCGGCCAAAATAGTTCTGGGCTCGCCGAGCGAGCGAACGCCCGGTGCTCGATGCGAACGTGGGTTCGCATCGAGCACCGGGCCCATCCCTACTCTATAGTATCTCTTCCTCTATAGTGACTCTTCCTCTATAGTGACTCTTCCTCTATAGTATCTCTTCCTCTATAGTAAATCTTCCTCTATAGTGACTCTTCCTCTATAGTGACTCTTCCTCTATAGTATCTCTTCCTCTATAGTGACTCTTCCTCTATAGTATCTCTTCCTCTATAGTGACTCTTCCTCTATAGTATCTCTTCCTCTATAGTGACTCTTCCTCTATAGTGACTCTTCCTCTATAGTATCTCTTCCTCTATAGTGACTCTTCCTCTATAGTGACTCTTCCTCTATAGTATCTCTTCCTCTATAGTGACTCTTGCTCTATAGTGACTCTTCCTCTATAGTATCTCTTCCTCTACAGGTAAGTAAAACGGAGGGGGCTGGGGGGCCGGTCACTGATGCCACCATGCCAGGCTCACTGCCTGGGGATTGGCTGAGCTACCCTAAGTATGCAGATCAACCCTCCTGGCCTCCGCCTTTCAGCTTCTAGAAATTTCTCCAAACTTCCAGAATCAGGGGGAGGCACCAAAGACCTGCCTGTATGAGTCATCCAGCCTGACCTGCAGTAAACCCTGACCCAATTAAGACTCACAAGTTAAACATGAGCCAAAACATAAATTTGCCTACACTTACACTAGTAGCACAGTGGAGGGTACAACAACTCAATGAGGGTACAATCCTTTTGCTTGGGATCCATTATTTACCTGCAATGAAAAAGAAGAAGAGCCGCTATAGAGGAAGAGTCATTCTACCAGCATGTGACATTGGAAGGACCTTTGCAAGTTAACCAGTTCCCGACCGGCGCACACAGATGTACGTCAGCAGAAATGGCACAGACAGGCAAATGGGCGTACAGGTACATCCCTTTAAATTTGCCGCCGTACAATCGCGCGCGTGTGCCGGTCGGGACCTCCGTGAGTCCGATCGCAGGTCCCATGGACTCGATCGCCGCGGGGATACCTGCGATCTTCTCACGGTAAGGAAGAACGGGGAGATGCTAACGAAAACAAGCATCTCCCCGTTGTGTCTAGCAATAGTGTCACTGATCTCTGCTCCCTGTGATTGGAGCAGAGATCAGTGATGTGTAAAACACAGCCACGCCCCATCCCACAGTTAGAAACACACCCCTAGGACACAGTTAACCCCTACACTGCCACTTCCTGGTTAACCCCTTTACTGCCAGTGTCATTTACACAGGAATCAGTAGTGATCGCTGTATAAATGACAATGGACCCAAAAATGTGTCATAAATGTCCGATGTGTCCGCCATAATGTCGCAGTCACAATAAAAATCGCAGATCGCCGCCATTACTAGTGAAAAAAAAAATAATTATTAATAAAAATGCCATAAAACTATCCCCTATTTTGTAAACGCTATAACTTTTGCGCAAACCAATCAATAATCGCCTATTGCGATTTTTTTTACCAAAAATGTGTAGAAGAATACGTATCGGCCTAAACTGAGGGAAAAACATTTTTTTATACATTTTTGGGGGATATTTATTATAGCAAAAAGTAAAAAAATAATGCATTTTTTTAAAAAATTGACGCTCTTTGTTTGTTTATAGCGCAAAAAATAAAAAACCGCAGAGGTGATCAAATACCACCAAATGAAAGCTCTATTTGTGGGAAAAAAAATCTATTTTGTTTGGGAGCCACGTCGCACGACCGCGCAATTGTCAGTGCCGAATCGCAAAAAGTGGTCTGGTCTTTGGCCAGCAAAATGGTCCGGCCTGAAAGTGGTTAACAAAAAAAGTTTTGCCCGCTATTGCATGACTTTCGGTACAACCCTATGACTTTGTAGAAGCCAAAGCGCTGTAACCCGGTGCAGTATATCACGGTGCACATTTATAAATCTATTTATTTTGCTGCTCATCCTCTGCCCCCCCAGAACCTTCTTAGGGCTCTTCACACACAGATTGGAAGACCTGGTATTAGAGGAACATGTTGGGAGCTCACCGAGCGCCCTCCAGGCCTGGCTGCGGGTAATTAATATTTTGGCCAGCTGGCTCTGTACACACTGAGTGATGACTTTACCTTAGCTGACCTCTCGCTAGGAATAGATGTTGACTACAAATAAGGTGGAAACAATGTAATTGTGTTTATTCAGACCGTGCGATAGTTGTCCTGTGTGATAGCGCTGGGTCTTTACAGTTTATATGGAAATTTAAATGCTGCTAACGAGCATTGGGCCAATATCTGCAACAGTAACCACTAGAGATGTAACCTTTCCGGAAAATTTGAAACCATGTGAAAAAAAAATCCCCCCCCCCCCCCCCCCCTTTTTTTTTTCTGGAAAAAATTTAAACTTTTGGAAAAATTGAAAAAAATTTTTTTGTATGGAGTTGTTTTACAAATTGAAAACCATTTTGTTACACTGGGAAGGTAAAATGTATCAAAAAGTATTATGCTTGAAATAAAAGTGCAGCTTATTCAGTAAATAAACTAAACTTGCTTTTTACTATTTTTTTTTTATTTCAAATGGAAATACAAAGACTGCATATGATAAGAACATTTCACCTATACACGAGAACAGGTTAACCCCCCCCCCCCCCCCCCGCATAATAAATGTAAAAGATTCCTGTCAATATTAATTTCCATTTATTGCAGAGAAAGGGGGTTCTACAAGGTATTGACTCCGGGGGGCACCATAAATATGACCCCCCCACACACATATTTATTTGTATCATTTTCCTTCCACTTTACAATTATGTGCCACTTTGTGTTGGTCTATCACATACAATCTCAATAAAATACATTTACGTTTTTTTGGTTGTAACATGACAAAATGTGGAAAATGTCAAGGGGTATGAATACTTTTTCACAACACTCTGTGTGTATGTGTTTATTCCTCTGTGAAGAGCTTGATGAACATTATGAATGAATGAATGAATGAATGATTTGTATAGCGCTGCAAATGCGAACTGAATCGCCTCAAGGCGCTTGGTCTGTCCTGTGTTGTTCCGGCTTATTAGAAGAGGTGGTCTTGAGTTTTTTCCTGAAGGCCCGATGGTTTTCTTCCAAGCGGATGTTGGTGGGTAGAGCGTTCCATAGCCGAGGTCCTTGGACTGCAAATCTTCGTTCTCCCTTAGATTTGTAGCGGGCTTTAGGGATGAGAAGGAGGTTTTGGTTTGTTGATCGGAGGCTGCGATTGGGTATGTATTATTTTATTTTCTCACAAAGGTATTGAGGAGCGTTTCCTTGTGTACATTTGTGGGTGAGGCAGAGGGTCTTGAATATGATCCGATCCTTTACCGTTAGCCAATGGAGGGTCCTCAGGGATGGGGAGATGGATTCCCAGGGTTTCTTTCCGGTGACTAGTCTTGCTGCTGTGTTTTGGACGACTTGTAGGCGTGCAATCTGGTAATCAGGTAGTCCTATGTAGAGGGAATTTGCGTAGTCGAGTAGCAAATTGATGATAGTTCCAACTACTACTGCTTTCTCCTTTTCTGGAATGAAGGGGATGAGTCTGCGTAGCCGGCGGAGAAGATGATGGGATCCGCTGACTACTGATCCTATTTGTGCATCCATAGTCATCTCCGAGTCAAAGATGACTCCGAGGCTTTTGGCTTTGGTGCTTGGAATGATGGTCTGTCCAAGGATGGTGGGGGGTGTCCATGGGGTCTTAGTTTTTTTATTTCGGTTTGCGTTGAGGAGCAGAAGTTCTGTTTTCGATCCATTGAGTTTGAGGGAGCTCTTGCTCATCCAGTCATCTATCAATGTGAGACATTTTTCTAGTTTCTTTGGTCTTTTTGTCCGGTGATACGGAAGTAAAGTTGAGTATCGTCAGCGTATGAGTGGAAGCATAGATCCGATTTGCTGATGATTTTGAAGAGTGGACGGAGGTAAATGTTGAAGAGTACTGGTGACAAGGGTGATCCTTGAGGGACTCCATAAGAAATTGCCCGGGTTTCAGAAGTGAAGACTCCTCGTTTCACTGTCTGCGACCGATTTCCTAAGAAGGAAGCGAGCCATGGAAGATCCTAATCTTCTCTATAAATGAAGGGATTGTGTATTTTTGGAAGGCTGTGGTTTGAAACACTTCCTTACTTAAAGCGGAGCTCCGTCCTGGGGGGAAAAAAAATATTTTTTTTTTAAAAGTCAGCAGCTACAAATACTGCAGCTGCTGACTTTTAAAAATCGGACACTTACCTGTCCCAGGGTCCAGCGATGCGGGGGAACGAGGCCCCCCCTCTTTCCACGAGCCGCTCGCAGCGCCGGCATTCCTAATGTGGGAACCAGGCTGTGGCTTCACAGCCGGGCACCCACTGCGCATGCGCGAGCGGCGCCGTGCGCCGTGACTTGACGCTCAGTCATCTGGGACACGTGACAGGTCCCAGATGACTGTGCGGCGCCGAGGGGGAAGTGACGTTTAGCCCGGGCACTGAAGGTGGCAGACTACGAGGGACCCCCTAGCAACTGGCATTTGGAGGTGAGTAAAAAAAAATTATTTTTTCCAATTTTTTTTTTTATGATTTTTACGCCCCCTTTTTTTTTTTGGACCGCAACCCCACTTTAACCACTTCCAGCCGTCGGCTGGGCAAAACGACGTTACCTTACGTCAGTTCGCCTTTTGAGCACTAGGGGGCACGCATGGGCGTGCCCCTGGCCGGAGCCGATGCGAGTGCCCGGCGGGTGCGATGACCACTGGGCACCCTTGATCGCTCGTGACAGAGTGAGAACCGGGATCTGTGTGTGTAAACACGTGGATCCCTGTTCTCTCAGGGGAGAGGAGACAGATTGTGTGTTCATACTAAGTATGAACACACGATCTCTCTCTCCTCCTAGACAGCCCCCTCCCCCCTACAGTTAGAACTCACCTAGGGAACACAGTTAACCCCTTGATTGCCAAATGTATGAAGATCAAGGGGCCTCCTTTTTACCTCATTTGTGCTGATGTGACCTTTGTGATGAGGGTCCATTAAATAGGGTATTTATAGGCTGTATTGTTGGGTGCTGATGACGGGTCTCCCTATCTTCTGCTTACCACAGACTGAACCATTATTTGAACATTTGTTCCTGAATACATTTCTTGGGACTATTATCTAAGCCCTGCACCTTTACTATATAATCATTCTTGGGGACTTCAACATCCCTACTAATACTAACACTCCCGCTACTTCCAAGCTTCTCAGCCTAACCTCCTCCTTTGACCTGAAGCAATGGATAGACGCCTCTACTCACTCTGAAGGCAATACCCTTGACCTTGTTTTCTCCCACCTCTGCACTCCATGCAACCTCTGCCACTATCCTTACCCTCTCTCTGATCACTACCTTATTAGTTTCACTCTCTCCTCCACCTCCTTTACCTCCAACCACCTAACAGCTACCCGTTGAAACCTTTGCCATCTTAACCCTTCTCTTCTCTGCTACGACCACCTCTATGACAAAATTGCACCCCTGTCCTTCACTTACTTAGCCACTTCTGTCTACAACACTTCACTTCTAGCCTCACTGGCCCCCCTCACTACACACAGAATAAGGCCCCGTCCCCTTCAACTTTGGCAAACAGAGGATACTAGAAGTCTGAAAAAAACATAGTCGTGCACATGAGCACCTGTGGCATAAGACTAAGCCTCAGGAAGGTTTCAACCAATATAAATCTGCCCTCCAAAAATACAATTCCCCCTCCTCACTGCCAAGCAGACCTATTTTATCTCTCTCATTAGCAACTTACCATCCCGTCCCTGTCAACTCTTCTCTACCTTCAACTCTCTACTTCGTCTTCCACCCACCAACTCACTCACTTGCCAGGAGATCGCCAATCACTTAAAACAGAAGACTGAAGCAATTTGTGAGAAGATCTCTACTGTACCTTCCACACTTTGCACTTCATGCCCACAGATACAATCATTACTTCCCTCATTCAACCCCACCACTATAGACGAGGTTGCTAAATTACTACTTGCTAACATCCTGCTAACAACCTGCCCTCTGGATCCTGTTCCCCCGCAAATGCTACCATCACCCTCTGGCTCCATTCTACACTCTCCAACCCACATCTTCGATCTCTCCCTCTCTTCTGGCATCTTCCCCAACTCTCTAAAACATGCACTAGTCAGCTCCATACTTAAAAAGCCCTCACTGGACCCAATCAATCTTAACAACCTACGCCCCATCTCCTTGCTCCCTTTTTTATCCAAACTCCTTCAACACCTGGTCTACAACCGACTGAGTGACCACCTTGCCCAGAATAGCCTTCTTGGTCCCCTTCAGTCTGGATTTCGCCCTCAATACTCCACAGAAACTGCTCTCCTGAAACTAACAAATGATCTACTAATGGCCAGAACCAATGAACACTATTCTGTACTCCTACTCCTGGACCTCTCTGCTGCCTTTGATACGGTTGACCGCCAGTGATGTAAGTAACTGAGTTAAAATAAACGGAGTTACATAACGCAGTTACTTTAGAGGGTAACTAGTAATCTAACTGATTACTTTTCCCCTCATGGTAACTCAGTTCCCATTACTTTGGCTTAGTTACCCCAATTACATCTACCGCCACTAGATGGCAGTAGTGTAATTCCGGTGTCCTGCCGAAAAAGTTCCCCCGCCGGATAAGGACCCCCTGTACTGCGCAGGCACAGCGCTTGCGCAGTACGAAGGACTACGGAGCTTCCGAAAATTGCCGAACCTAAACAGCTCTGAGTGAACTCTACACCGCGCATGTAATTGTACGAGGCGATGCCGCACGCTCCTGATGCTTGTGTTACTCTGCAAGGGGCGTCTATCGTGTAAGTAAGGGGCGGGTCTAGTATTACTGTAACCAAGGGGCGCATTTATTATTATTATTATTATGTATCGAGCTCTGCCCATTAATTTAACATTCGCCCTCTTCTGTAGCCATCCGCCCCCTTACACGATATAATAATAATAGACCCGCCCCTTACACGATATAATAATAATAGACCCGCCCCTTGCTTACACGCTATAACACATCTGCCCCTTGGTTAGAGTAATAATAGAGCAGCCCCTTGGTTACACGATATATAACAATAATAATAAATGCGGCCCTTGGTTACAGTAATACTAGACCCGCCCCTTAGTTACACGTATAGAATATTAAAAAAAAAAAGTCACAGTTACTTTGCTGAGTAACTAATTACTTTTCCAATGTAGTAACTGAGTTACTAACGCAATTACTTTTTGGGAGAAGTAATTTGTAACTTAACTAATTACTTTTTTAAAGTAAGATGACCAACACTGTTGACCACCCCCTCCTCCTCCAAAAACTCCACACCTTTGGTTTCCATGACTGTACTCTTCACTGGTTCTCTTCCTACTTATCTAACCGCACCTTTAGCGTTACTTACAATTCTACTTCCTCCTCTCCTCTTCCTTTCTCTGTTGGGGTCCCCCAAGGTTCTGTTCTTGGACCTCTCCTATTTTCAATCTACACCTCCTCCCCGGGTCAACTGATAGCCTCCCATGGCTTCCAATACCTTCTCTACGCTGAAGACGCCCAAATCTATTTCTCTACCCCTCAGCTCACTCCTTCAGTCTCTTCACACATCACAAATTTACTATCAGATATATCCGTCTGGATGTCACACCACTTCCTCAAACTCAATCTATCCAAAACCGAACTTATCATTTTTTCCTCCCCCACGTGCCTCTTCCCCCGATCTGTAAAAATCGATGGCACATTTATTGGCCCATACCCACATGCCAAGGTCCTAGGTGTAGTCCTGGACTCTGAACTCTCCTTTAAGCACCACGTCCAATCACTTTCCAAATCTTGCCACCTCAACCTCCGCAACATCTCCAAAATACGCCCCTTTCTAACCAATGACACCACAAAGCTCCTAATTCACTCCCTGATTATTTCTCACCTCGACTACCGCAACTCCTTCCTCATTGGCTAACCTCTACATAGTCTATCACCTCTTCAATCAATCATGAATGCTGCTGCCAGACTCATCCACCTTACCAACCGCTCAACGTCTGCTACCCCTCTCGACCAATCCCTCCACTGGCTCCCACTCACCCAACAAATTAAATTCAAAATACTAACAACTTACAAAGCCAACCACAACTCAGCCCCCAGCTACATCACTGACCTAGTCTCTAAATACCAACCTAATTGTTCTCTTCGTTCCTCTCAAGACCTCCTGCTCTCTAGCTCCCTCATCACCTCCTCCCATGCTCACCGCCAGGACTTTTCCAGAGCCTCTCCAATCCTATGGAACTCCTTATCCCAATCTGTCCGATTATCTCCTACTCCATTAGCTTTTAGACGATCCCCAAAAACCCATCTCTTCAGGGAAGCCTATCCTACCCACACCCAACAACTGTATTTACATTTTCTCCATCTGCTCATCCCCCACAGTTATTACCTTTTTTATCACTTGACCCTCCCTTCTAGATTGTAAGCTCTAATGAGCCGGGCCCTCTGATCCCTCCTGTATTGATTTGTATTGTAAGTGTACTGTCTGCCCCCATGCTGTAAAGCGCTGCGCAAACTGTTGGCGCTATATAAATCCTGTATAATAATAAATCTTGTATAATAATAAAGGAATAGAAAAGAATAGAACAGGATATTTTTCTGGATATTTTTACAGAAAATAATAGATTAGAGTAAAACAGAACAGAATAGAAAATAAAATAGGATATAAAAGAATAGAATACCGTATATACTCGAGTATAAGCTGAGTTTTTCAGCACATTTTTGAAAGTGCCCCCCTCGGCTTATACTCGAGTCAAGCACTTTTCTGCAGCAGAGAATGACATTTTCTGACTTTGGGGCCCCGTATCTCGGTCCACTTGGGACTAGGAACCCCAAATTTGGTGTGGAACCAACACTACAACATATCCAAATTTGGGGTTCCTAGCACCAAGTGGCCCCGAGATACGGGGGCCCCAAAGTCGGTTCGGAAAATGTCATTCTCTGCTGCAGAAAAGTGCTTGACATTTTCTGACCCAACTTTGGGGCCCTGTATCTCGGGGCCACTTGGTGCTAGGAGCCCCAAATTTGGTGTGCAAATCCAGTGGAACTAGCACTACAACATATCCAAATGGGGTTCCTATCACAAAGTGGCCCCGAGATACGGGGGCACCAAAGTCGGTCAACTGTGTTCACCTGCAGCAATGTCATTTCGGGACCCTATGGGAATTTTGGCTGCAGCAAGAGGGCATCTAGGAACCCTTAACCACCAAGTTTGAAGTTCGGGGGACCTCTGGTTGCAAATGGGCACAGTGAGGCTGAAAATGGGCATTGTTGACCCTCTTTTCCACTTACAGTAGCTGCACATTTCTCACCCTAGGCTTATACTCGAGTCAATACGTTTTCCCATTTTTTGTGGTAAAATTAGGTGCCTCGGCTTATATTCGGGTCAGCTTATACTCGAGTATATACGGTAGATTATAACGGTCTTCCGAAATTCCAATTTCGAAATAGAATAAATTTAAATTCAAATAGAAAAGAATAGAAGAGAAAACAATAGAAAAAAACAATAGACTGGAATAAAATAGAAAGAATATAACTGTCTTCTGAAATTCGAATTTCCAAATAGATTAGATAAGAATGAAAAGGAATAGAATAGAAAAGAATAGAATATAATAGAAAAGAATAGAATAGATAAAAACAATAGTATAGTATAAAAAATAAAGGATATAACTGTCTTCCAAAATTCTAATTTCGAAAAGAATACATTTTAATAGAATAGATTAGAATAGAAAGGAATAGAATAGAAAATAATAGAATAAAATAGAAAAGAATATAATAGATAAAAACAATAAGATAGTATAAAAAAGAAAGAATATAACCGTCTTCTGAAATTTGAATTTTAAATAGAATAAATATAAATTCAAATAGAATAGAAAGGAATAGAATATGGAAGAATATAATAGAAAATAATAAAGTAGAAAAAAAAATAAGAGAGTTTCCGAAATTCGAAAATAATAAATTTAGAATAGAATAGATTAGAATTGAAAGGAATAGAGAAGAAACAAACTGTGTAGAGTGTTCTTTACTGTAAGAGCAGCAAGGATGTGGAATTCCCTTCCACAGGCGGTGGTCTCAGCGGGGGGCATTGATAGTTTCAAGAAGCTATTAGATAAGCACCTGAATGACCACAACATACAGGGATATACAATGTAATACTGACATATAATCACACACATAGGTTGGACTTGAGGGACTTGTGTCTTTTTTCAACCTCATCTACTATGTAACTATGTAAAAATAATAGATTAGAAAAGAATAGAATAGATAAAAACAATAGTATAGTATAAAATAGAAAGAATATAACCATCTTCTAATTTTTTTATTTTAAATGGAATAAATATAAATTCAAATAGAATAGATTAGAATAGAAAGGAATAGAATAGGGAAGAATAGAATAGAAAATAATAAAATAGAATAAAAAAACCAACAACAATAGACTAGAATAGAAAGAATATAACCTTCTTTCGAATAGAATAAATTTGAATTTGAATAGAATAGATTAGAATAGAAAGGAATAGAATAGAATTGAAAATAGAAGAGAATAGATAAAAACAATAGTATAGTATAAAATAGAATATAACCATCTTCTGAAATCTTAATTTTAAATGGAATAAATATAAATTCAAACAGAATAGATTAGAAAAGAAAGGAATAGAATAGAGAAGAATATAATAGAAAATAATATAATAGAAAAATAATATAATAGAAAATAATAAAATAGAAAAAAACAATAGAATAGAAAGAATATAATCTTCTTTTGAAATTTGAATTTCGAATAGAATAAATTTGAATTTGAAAAGAATAGATTATAATAGAAAGGAATAGAATAGAATAGAATTGAAAATAGAAGAGAATAGATAAAAACAATAGTATAGTATAAAATAGAATATAACCATCTTCTGAAATTGTAATTTTAAACAGAATAAATATAAATTGAAACAGAATAGATTAGAATAGAAAGGAATAGAATATAATTGAAAATAGAAGAGAATAGATAAAAACAATAGTATAGTATAAAATAGAATATAACCATCTTCTGAAATTTTAATTTTAAATAGAATAAATATAAATTGAAACAGAATAGATTAGAATAGAAAATAATATAATAGAGAAGATTATAATAGAAAACAATATAATAGAAAATAATATAATAGCAAAAAAACAATAGAATAGAAAGAATATAACCTTCTTTCGAAATTAGAATTTTCGAATACAATAAATTTGAATTTGAATAGAATAGATTAGAATACAAAGGAAAAGAATAGAATAGAAGTGAAAAGAATAGAATAGATATAGAATATAACCGTCTTCCGCAATTCGAATTTCAAATGGAATAAACTCAAATTCGAAATGCCGATTAGAATTTTCCGAATTCGGTCCAATTGAATTCAATTCAACCGAATTCAGAAAATTTCAATCAAATTTGAAATAGAATAAACTAAACAAAACAAATTCAGAAAAATAATTAAATGAATTTAACAAATTTAATTAAAACTAAATTATTTAAATAATGAATCAAAACGAAACAAATGTTTTCTATGTGTATTTGAAAATAGAAAAAAAAAAAGTAAACAGGTTTTAAAATATTACGGAACGTCGATCGGGTTTCCTAATACCGATCACACATTACAGACAGATTTACATTTTCCCATCTCCAGCCTTATGCAAGTTGCAGTGAGAATTTTGCATCAGTGTTTCTGTCCAAACTTCCTGCAGGGGGCGCTCCTCCTTCTCAGCACATCCTGTATACAGGCCCAGCAGAGGGCCTGATGTACGAATGTTTGGTAAGCCGAGATTTACAGGACAATCGTCTAATGAGATTGTTTTTTATTTTCTTTGAGCTGATTACACATTGTGCGGGAGAATCGCAGAGACACAGAAATGTTTTCATAATAAATGAGCACACAGACAGTACATTTCACATGTAAAATGCACAGTTGACAAGTAGCACTTTACTGTAGGACAGACCCTCAATTGCCTTGTAATTAATTCCATTTAAACATTTTTTTTAATTAAATAAAAAAAAAAAAAAAAAAACAAACAGAAATGTTTTCATATAGAACAAGCAGATATTACTTTTTGCATTTAAAATGAATAGTTACCAAGTAGCATTTTACTGCAGGACAGTCCCACAATTGCCTTGTAATTATTTAAATAAATAAAAAAATGAAATCACATTTTTATTTTACTTTTTTTTTTATAAAATAAAATAAGAAAAAAATAAAATATTTTCATATAGAACACGCAGATATTACTTTTTGCATTTAAAATAAATAGTTACCAAGTAGCATTTTTACTGCAGGACAGTCCCTTAATTGCCTTGTAGTTATTTAAATAAATAAAAAAATGAAATTACATTTTTTTTTTTATAAAATAATAATAATAAAATAAAATATTTTCATATAGAACACGCAGATATTACTTTTTGCATTTAAAATGAATAGTTACTGTGACGGAACGTCCCTACACTCCGCTTGAGTGCTTTCGTCATATACCACTTCCTCCCAGTCTGAATATAGATATCAGATATTCCAACCGCTCCCAAGCACAAAACAAGACGACACTTGTTTAGTTGCTCAACATGGACTGATTTATTAGAACCAAAATGACAAGTATTTATAATACAGTAGAAGAGGCGCCCCCCCCCCCTAATGCTCATATTACTCTAACAATACAACTGTAGCCAGAAACAGAATTAACCTGAGCTAATTATCTAAACCAACACTCAGACTAGTTGACTGAGAGATAAGACTTTTCAGGGTAAGACTTTACGTCTCCTAGCTCACTAACTATTCAATACACATTACCATAAACATCAACACAGGGTTAAGTAGCACAAACAACAATGTGTGGAACACTCTTACAAGCCAGACTAGACTCATTTACATTATACAAGGCAATAGACAGGTGGCTGGAGTTCATGACATTAGCATCTGACAGTGTGTGTCCCAACAGCATGGGACAACACACATTATATATACATATATACAGCATTGAATCTGACTAGCACATATTATAGTGGGGTTCTCATTCACCCTGTGCCCCTTAAAATCCAGGGCCCATAATCAGTCGGCAAGAGGCTCGCATTCAGTCATCTCCAAAAGCCTGTGTCCCGGCTAGGTCTGTCACAGTTACCAAGTAGCGTTTTACTGCAGGACAGTCCCTTAATTACCTTGTAATTATTTAAATAAATAAAAAAATGAAATTAAATTTTTTTTTTTACTTTTTTTATATAAAATATAATAATAATAATAATAAAAAAATTAAATATTTTCATATAGAACACGCAGATATTACTTTTTGCATTTAAAATGAATAGTTACCAAGTAGCACTTTACTGCAGGACAGTCCCTCAATTGCCTTGTAATTAAATAAATTAAAAAAATTAAAAAAATGAAATTACATTTTTTTTTTACTTTTTTTTTAATAAAATAAAAATAATAATAATAATAAAATAAAATGTTTTCATACAGAACATGCAGACATTACTTTTTGCATTTAAAATGAATAGTTACCAAGTAGCACTTTACTGCAGGACAGTCCCTCAATTGCCTTGTAATTATATAAATAAAAAAAATGAAATTACATTTTATTTTACACATTTTTTTAAATAAAAAAAAATAATAATAAAAAAATAAAATGTTTTCATATAGAACACGCAGACATTACTTTTAAAATGAATAGTTACCAAGTAGCACTTGTACGTCGGCAGAATGGCACGGCTGCACAAATGGGCGTACCTGTACCTGTGTGCGCCGCCAGCCGGGAGCTCCGGGAGTCGGGTCGCGGGTCCTGCAGACTCGATGTCGGCAGGGATACCCGCAATCGCCTCACGGAGAGGAAGAACGGGGAGATACTAATGTAAACAAGCACCTCCCCGTTCTGCCTAGTGACAGTGTCACTGATCATGGCTCCCTGTGTTCGGGAGCGGTGATCAGTGATGTGTCACACGTAGCCCCCCCCCCCACAGTTAGAATCACTCCCTAGGACACACTGCATCTCCCCGTTCTGCCTAGCAACAAGTGACAC
Organism: Lithobates sylvaticus; assembly: GCA_028564925.1. NCBI lineage: Eukaryota > Metazoa > Chordata > Amphibia > Anura > Ranidae > Lithobates > Lithobates sylvaticus. Next base: position 609,594,842 of record CM053029.1, read on the forward strand.
TGATCTCTGCTCCCTGTGATTGGAGCAAAGATCAGTGTTCACTAACACACAGGACACACTGAACCCCTACAGCTCCACCTAGTGGTTAACCCCTTCACTGCCAGTCACATTTACACAGTAATCAGTGCAATTTTAATCGCACTGATCGCTGTATAAATGACAATGGTCCCAAAATAGCACCAAAAGTGTCCAATGTGTCCGCCATAATGTCACAGTCATGATAAAAATCTCAGATCGCCGCCATTACTAGTAAAAAATATTTTTCTAACTATCCCCTAGTTTGTAGATGCTATAACTTTTGTGCAAACCAATCAATAAACGCTTATTGCGATTTTTTTTACCAAAAATTTATAGAAGAATACGTATCGGCCTAAACTGAGGAAAAAAAATTTTTTTTTATATATTTTTGGGGGATATTTATTATAGCAAAAAGTAAAAAAGAATGCGTTTTTTTTTTTTAAATTGTCGCTCTTTTTTTGTTTATAGCGCAAAAAATAAAAACCGCAGAGGTGATCAAATACCAGCAAAAGAAAGCACTATTTGTGGGGAAAAAAGGACGTCAATTTTGTTTGAATATAACGTCACATGACTGCGCAATTGTCAGTTAAAGCGACGCAGTGCCGAATCGCAAAAAGTGCTCTGGGCTTTTGCCAGCAAAATGGTCCAGGGCTGAAAGTGGTTAACCACTTCCCACCCGGTCAATGTAGATATACGGCCGGGTGGGAGCCGTCTACTTCTGAATGGACGTTCCGGAACGTCCTTCGGAAGTAGAGGGATCGCGCGCGCGCGTGCCCGCGCAGCGGCGCAATCCCGATGCGGCCGTGTCACCCACACACGGCGCATCTCGGATCGGCAGGAGGGCTCGGTGATTGGCCCTCCTGATCACATGACGGCCGTGTCGAATCACGGCCGTCATGTGATGTAAACAAACAGCCGGTTGCTAGGCAATAGGCCCTCCTCTCCTCACACGGAAGTCGTCGGTGAGGAGAGGAGAGCGGATCGCTGCAGCCGGCTGGTGATCAGTGAGTATTAGCTGTTTTTTTACTCACTGATCACCAGTCTAGAGTCACCACAGTAAAACACACATGTCCCCAAAAAACACATGTCCCCAAAACACACATGTCCCCAAATAATAAAAACACACATGTCCGCAAATAATAAAAACACATGTCCCTCACATATGTCCCAGTAAAATAACATGTGCCAATGATTATCTGCACACATCTGTCCGTGATCACCTGCACACCCCTTTTACATGATCATTTGCGTACATATGTCCGTGATCACGCAAACCAATTATTATACACTTAACGGAATTTTTTTTACTAAAAACATGTAGCAGAATACATTTTGGCTTAAATTTATGACAAAATTTGATTTTATTGGATTTCTTTTAAAAAAGAAAGGAGAAAATATTGTTTTTTTTCAAAATTTCCGCTATGTTTTCGCTTATATCGCAAAAAATAAAAAACTGAGTCGCGAATAAATACCACCAAACTAAAGCTCTATTTGTGCGAACAAAATGATAAAAAAATTCATTTGGTTACAGCATTGCATGACCGCGCAATTGTCACTGAAAGCGCGAGAGCGCTGAAAGCTGAAAACTGGTCTGGGCAGGAAGGGTGTTTAAGTGCCCAGTATTGTAGTGGTTAAATAAAAAAATAAAAAAAAATGAATTTACATTTTTTTTTTTATAAAATTAAATAATAATAATAATAATAATAAAATAAAATGTTTTCATATAGAACACGCAGACATTAATTTTTAGTGAAGGGTCCATCTGAAGCCATCAAGAAGGATGACGTTCCCGTCTGACGCTGACGTGAGTCCAGACTGACCAGAGATTCCTCGTTACTAAGGAAATACCGAGTATTGATGAACGGCTAAAAATCACGACTCTCCACTGACTCACCTCCTAGAATCGCATCAGCAAGTGACGACTCATTAAAGGACAAAGCAATTAGAAGAAGGTACAAATCACAAATCACGGCTCCGGCTTTGTCTGGATTCAGATATTTCTCATTATATCCAATTATTTCCGATCCGTAACGAGGGAAGCGTCTCACCAAACGAGGAACGCGGCTTAAAGGGCGAACCCGCGCCAAACAGATCCTTTCATTTGGTTGCTGGTAAAGTGAATCACGTACTTCTTTCTCCGTTCCTGATAGGTTCCCTTTGAAGCAAATGCCAACCAACGTGCGCATGTGTAGGCACGGCCGCGATGGGGCGAGATATAAACACACGGCGCCGCTTTAACCACTTAAGGACCGAGCCTCTTTTTTGGATTTGGTGTTTACAAGTTAAAAACATTTTTTTTTTGCTAGAAAATTACCCCCAAATATATATATATATTTTTTCTAACACCCTAGAGAATAAAATGGCAGTCGTTGAAATACTTTCTGTCACACCGTATTTACGCAGCGGTCTTACAAGCGCACTTTTTTTTTGGAAAAAAATACACTTTTTTTTTTAATTAAAAAATAAGACATCAGTAAAGTTAGCCCAATTATTATTTTTTATATTGTGAGAGATAATGTTACGCTGAGTAAATTGATACCCAACATGCGACGCTTCAAAATTGCGCCCGCCCGTGGAATGGCGACAAACTTTTACCCTTAAAAATCTCCATAGGTGACAGGTAAAAAAATTCTATGGGTTGCATGTTTTGAGTTACAGAGGAGGTCTAGTGCTAGAATTATTGCTCTCGCTCTACCGATCGCGGCGATACCTCACATGTGTGGTGTGAACACCGTTTTCATATGCGGGTGCGACTTACGTATGCGTTCGCTTCTGCACAAAAAATTACATTTTTAAACACGCCCCGTTCGGGCGCGTTTAAAAAAAATAATTCTTATTTATTTTACCTTTTATTTTTTATTTTTACACTGTTCTTTTCAAAAAATTGTGTCACTTTTATTCCTATTATAAAGAATGTAAACATCCCTTGTAATAGAAAAAAAGCATGACAGGTCCTCTTAAATATAAGATCTGGGGGTCAAAAAGACCTAGTTATGACGTATATCGGCGCGCGGCGGTCCGGAAGTGGTTAACTGACAATTGCGCAGTCGTGCGACGTTGTGCCCAAACAAAATTGATGTCCTTTTTTTCCCCCCCACAAATAGAGCTTTCTTTTGGTGGTATTTGATCACCTCCGTGTTTTTTAAATTTTTTGCGCTATAAACAAAAATAGAGCGACAAAAAAAAAAAAAAGAAAAAACAATATTATTTTTTATTTTTTGCTATAAAAAATATCCAAAAAATTAAAAATAAAATAACGAATTTCTTCATCAGTTTAGGGCCTAAACTGATGAAGAAATTCGTTATTTAATTTTTTTTTGATATGTATTATAGCAAAAAAATTTTAAATAATAATGTTTTCTTTTTTTTTACGCTTATTGCGTTAACTTTAGGCCAATATGTATTCTGCTACATATTTTTGGTAAAAAAAAAAAAAAAAAAACGCAATAAGCGTATATTGATTGGTTTGCACAAACGTTATAGCGTCTACAAAATAGGGGATAGATTTATGGCAATTAAAAAAAAAAATTTTAGTAGTGATGGCGGTGATCAGCGATTTGTAGCAGGACTGCAACATTGCGGCGGACAGATCAGAGCTAAAAAATAGCCACTATTTACTGTATAAAGGTCACTGGCAGGGAAAGGGGTTAAACACTAGGGGGGCAATCAAGGGGTTAAGTGTGTCCTAGGGTGGTGTTTTTAACTGTGGGGGGGAAGGGACTGACTGGAGGAGGAAAGAGATTGCTGTTCCTGATCACCAGGAACAGCAGCTCTCTCTCTCTCTACTCCCTGGTCAGAACAGGGATCTATCTGTTTACATTGACAGATCCCCGTTCTGGCTCTCTATGGTGCGATCGCGGGGGGGCCCGGTGGGCATCGCGGTCCGCCGGCCACAAGCTTCGTCTTCTGCGTCGCGCCCCCCCCTAAAGCTTCTTAAAAGTGGCCGACGTACAATGACGGCGATTCGTGCAGCCGTGCCAACCTGCTGCAGTACAACGGCTGGTCGGCAAGTAGTTAAAGTGGTTGCTTCCGTAAAAAAAATTTTTTTTTTTTGCGATACGGCACTGCGTTACTTTTAGACCCCTTTCATACTCACAGCCGCGTTAGCGGTAAAGCACCGCTAGTTTTAGCGGCGCTTTACTGACGTTTTAGTGTATAAAGCGCTCCTCCTTGTCTAATTGAAAATTGCGCGGTCGTGCGACGTTGTACCCAAATAAAATTGTTGTCCTTTTTTCCCCCACAATCAGAGCTTTCTTTTGGTGGTATTATTTGATATTGTGTGTGTTTTTTTTATATATATCATATATTATATGTGTTTTTTTTATATATATTATATTTATATAAAAAAAACACACAATACAATATTATATATATATATATATATATATATATATATATATATATATATATTTTATATATATATATATATATATATATATATTTGTGTGTGTGTTTTTTTTTTAGATATATATCATATATTATGTGTGTTTTTTTTTATATATATATTATATTTCGTGTGTGTGTGTTTTTTTTTTTTTTTTAAATATTATATATTGTGTGTGTGTTTTTTTATATATATATCATATATTATGTGTGTTTTTTTTATATATATATATATATATATATATAAAAAAACACACAATACAATATTATATATATATATATATATATATATATATATATATATATATATATATATATATATATATATATATATATTACATATTGTGTGTGTGTGTTTTTTTTAGATATATATATTGTGTGTGTTTATATATATATTTATATATCGTGTGTGTGTGTGTTTTTTTTTTTAGAAATATTATATATTGTGTGTGTTTTTTTTATAATTATTATATATTGCGGGGGAAAGTGTTGGCTGTTGGCGCCCACAAAAATAATTAGTTGATTATGTACCAATGCTGCACCTAAAATTAGTGGAAAACGAATAACAATGCAAAAATGTATATATAATGGCGCAAAGGAAACAATAAAAAATCAAATATAAAATGAATAATATACACTGTGTATCTAATTAATAAAGTGCACAATAAAATAAGAAATCATAAATGTCCATAATAGTCATGTGAACAAATTAAAGCGACGCAGTGCCAAATCGCAAAAAGTGCTCTGGTCAGGAAGGGGGGTAAAATCTTCCGGTGCTGAAGCTGTTAAAAAGAGCACTTACATAGTCCAGCATGAAATCACACACAATCCGCTCAGGAGGAAGTAGAAACCGGTCCGACGCCGGTATAAAACTTGCAATGTGCGTGGTGCATCTCAGCTGTGCAAGCAATGGTGTAGGGCTCCTGTGATTGTAAATGTCAGGCCTCACCTCTACGCATTTCACACTAGAGCGTGCGTCATCAGGAAGTGGATTGGGATCCGGCTTCCTCCATATATGATTGCTCGATTGGAATGGGATTCATAAAGGAGCCACAGCATCGAATGAAGGAGTCTCTCCCATTAGTCATGCTTTGAGGTCACTTTGTGGCCGATGGTGATCTGGTGAGTGCATTTTGTTATCACTTCGGGTGAAGCACTTTAACACCCCTTTCACACCGAGGGCGTTTTGCAGGCGCTATAGCGTTAGAAATAGCGCCTGCAATCCGTCCTAAAACTGCTGCACCATCGTCTGTAGTGTGAAAGCTGGAGCAGAGCCGATCTGCCCTATACACTCACTATGCAAGATGCATAGGGCCCCGCCGCTGTGAGGGGGCCCCCAAGGGCGGATCGGCTCTGCTTCCTGAGCTCCAATCTCCTCCTCCCCTCCTCCTCTTGTCACACAGCGGGAGTCGGAAGACCGATGTGTCTCAGAGCTGACTGAAACCTTCGGCCAGCGCTATGACAAAGATCCCGCCCTCCTCCTAGACCAGCTCGTGTGATAGATACAGTGTTCTGTCTATCACACAAGCTGGTCTAGGAGGAGGGTGGGACTTTTGTCATAGCGCGGCATAACATTTCACATTCAGCTCCGTGACACAGCGGGAGATGCCTGCTGTGCGTAATCCACTGGCACTGACTGGTGAGGCTACATTGATTGCCACAGTAAGACTGCAATGATGGGCACCATTAGGCTGCAATCATGATGGGCACAGTAAGGCTGCAATGATTGGCATGGTGAGGCAGCAATAATTGGCATGGTGAGGCGGCAATGATTGGCATGGTGAGGTGGCAATTATTAACACGGCAAGGCTGCAATGAAAAGCATGGTAAGGCTGCAATGATAAGCATGGTAAGGCTGCAATGAAAAGCATGGTAAGGCTGCAATGAAAAGCATGGTAAGGCTGCAATGATAAGCATGGTAAGGCTGCAATGAAAAGCATGGTAAGGCTGCAATGAAAAGCATGGTAAGGCTGCAATGATAAGCATGGCGAGGCTGCAATGATAAGCATGGTAAGGCTGCAATGAAAAGCATGGTAAGGCTGCAATGATAAGCATGGTAAGGCTGCAATGATTGGCATGGTGAGATGGCAATGATGGGCACGGTGAGGCGGCAATTATTAACATGGTGAGGCTGCAATGATAAGCATGGTAAGGCTGCAATGATTGCCATGGTGAGGTAGCAGTGATGGGCACTTTGAGGCTGCAATGATTTGCATGGTAAGGCTGCAATGATTGGCACAGTGAGGTGGCAATGATGGACATGGTAAGGCGGCAGTGATGGGCACAGTAAGGCTGCAATGATGGGCACAGTGAGGTGGCAATTATTAACACGGTGAGGCTGCAATGATGGGCACGGTGAGGCTGCAATGATTGGTGCGGTGAGGATTTAAGGAAGGCTCTCTGGGGATCCTGATGTAAGGGGAGGCTCTCTGGGGACCCTGATGTAAGGAGGAGCTTTCTGGGGACCCTGACGAAAGGGGAGGCTCTCTGGGGACCCTGATGTAAGGGGAGGCTCTCTGGGGACCCTGATGTAAGGGGAGGCTCTCTGGGGACCCTGATGTAAGGGGAGGCTCTCTGGGGACCCTGATGTAAGGAGGGGCTTTCTGGGGACCCTGACGAAAGCGGAGGCTCTCTGGGGACCCTGATGTAAGGGGAGGCTCTCTGGGGACCCTGATGTAAGGGGAGGCTCTCTGGGGACCCTGATGTAAGGAGGGGCTTTCTGGGGACCCTGACGAAAGGGGAGGCTTTCTAGGGGTCCTCATGTAAGGGGAGGCTCTCTGGGGACCCTCATGTAAGGGGAGGCTCTCTAGGGACCCTAATGTAAGGAGGGAGGCTCTCTGGGGACCTATGCTCACGGCATCACGGGTCAGGTAGAGGGCCCCTTAGCAGAATTTTGCTTAGGGCCCCAGGGAGGTCAGAATCTGCACTGGCTGGAGGGCTTTCACACTGCAGCGGTGCGCTGGCAGGACGTCAGGAAAAGTCCTGCCAGCAGCTTCTTTGGAGCGGTGAAGGAGCCGTGTGTTTACCGCTCCTCCACCGCTGCTCCCCATTGAAATCAATGGGGCAGCGCTGTAATACCACCGGCAAAACACCGCTATTGCGGTGTATTGCCAGGGGTTTTAACCCTTTCTCGGCCGCTAGCGGGGGGTAAAAGCGCCCCGCTAGCGGACGAAATGCGCCGCAAATCCGGCGGTAAAACGTTGCTAAAAACAGCAGCGTTTTACCGCCGACGCTATAGGCGGTGTGGTGTAAAAGGGGTGTAAGCAAGTTTACTGAAGCACGTGTGTATTTTATTTGTCACGTTGTTGGAGCATACACAAGAAGATTTGTTCACACATGATTATTATGGAGATTTCTGATGGTTTATTTTATTGTGCACTTTATTAATCAGATACACAGTGTATATTATTCATTTTATATTAGATTTTTATATTTTTTCCTTTGCGACCTTTATATATACATTTTTATACTATATATTATGTGTGTTTGTTTTTTATTTTTTTTAATTCATTAAAATGTATTTTTTCCCAAACAACTGTGTTTGAAAAATCGCTGTGCGAATCCCGTGTAACATAAAAAAATTGCAACAATCAGCATTTTGATCCCGAGGGTCTTTGCTAAAAATGTGATGTTTGGGAGTTCCCAAGTCATTTTCTAGCAAAAAAAATACTGGATTTAAAACTTGTAAACAAAAAGTGACAAAAAAAGTCCAGTCAGCAAGTGGTTAACATTCTTGGTTTGGTTCCCATGAGGTCTATATAAAGTCCGCCTGATCCGCATTCCGAATATCAATCCATCACCCCCTCCCCCACCTCTGTCTGCAGATGTATGATATGTCTTCCAAACCAGAGAAATCCGTCCAATCCGCTCCTTTCCAGGATCCACACAAAGCCCGGCGAGAAGGAAGTTCCAGTGTCCCCCCTCCACTCTTCCAGGGGGGCTCCCAATGGCAGCTTGGAATGTCTCCTGCATTTCCTGGGGGGGGGGGGTGTTCATCATCCCCATCACCCCCATCACCCCCATCACCTTCATCATCCCCATCATCCCCATCACCTCCATCATCCCCATCATCCCCATCATCCCCATCATCCCCATCACCTCCATCATCATCACCTCCATCATCCCCATCACCTCCATCATCCCCATCACCTCCATCATCCCCATCATCCCCATCATCCCCATCACCTCCATCATCCCCATCACCTCACCCCCCATCACCCCATCATCCCCATCACCTCCATCATCCCCATCATCCCCATCACCTCCATCATCCCCATCATCCCCATCACCTCCATCACCTCCATCACCTCCATCATCCCCATCATCTCCATTATCCCCATCATCTCCATAATCCCCATCACCCCCATCATCCCCATCATCCCCATCATCTCCCTAATCCCCATCACCCCCATCCCCCCCATCATCCACCTCATCATCGCCCTAATCCCCATCGCCCTCATCTCCATCATATCCATCACCCTCATCATCCCATCACCTCCATCGTCTCCATCACCCCCATCATCCCCATCATCCCCATCACCTCCATCACCTCCATCATCCCCATCATCCCCCATCATCTCCATCTCCATCACCCCCATCATCCCCATCATCTCCATCACCCCCATCACCTCCATCTACATCATCCCCATCATCTCCATCACCCCCTTCTCCATAACCCCCATCTCCATAACCCCCATCATCTCCATCATCTCCATCACCCCCATCATCTCCATCATTCCCATCATCCCCATCATCCCCATCACCCCCATCATCTCCATCATCTCCATCATTTCCATCATCTCCATCACCCCCATCATCTCCATCACCCCCATCATCTCCATCATCTCCATCATTCCCATCATCTCCATCACCCCCATCATCTCCATCATTCCCATCATTCCCATCATCCCCATCATCTCCATCATTTCCATCATTCCCATCACCCCCATCATCTCCATCACCCCCATCACCCCCATCACCCCCATCACCTCCATCACCTTCATCATCCCCATCACCTCCATCATCCCCATCACCTCCATCATCCCCATCACCTCCATCACCTCCATCATCCCCATCATCTCCATCACCCCCATCACCCCCATCATCTCCATCTCCCTAATCCCCGTCACCCCCATCACTCCCATCATCCACCTCATCATCGCCCTAATCCCCATCGCCCTCATCTCCATCATATCCATCACCCTCATCATCCCCATCACCTCCATCGTCTCCATCACCCCCATCATCCCCATCACCTCCATCACCTCCATCATCCCCATCATCCCCCATCATCTCCATCTCCATCACCCCCATCATCTCCATCACCCCCATCACCTCCATCTCCATCATCCCCATCATCTCCATCACCCCCATCTCCATAACCCCCATCATCTCCATCATCTCCATCACCCCCATCATCTCCATCATTCCCATCATTCCCATCACCCCCATCATCCCCATCATTCCCATCATCCCCATCACCCCCATCACCCCCATCATCTCCATCATCTCCATCATTTCCATCATTCCCATCACCCCCATCATCTCCATCACCCCCATCATCTCCATCACCCCCATCACCCCCATCATCTCCATCACCCTCATCACCTCCATCACCCTCATCACCTCCATCACCTCCATCACTCATTTTTTTTAAACATTCCAGTGCTTGTGTTTTTGATGCATTTTGTCACATTTCAGATGCGTTCCGGTGTGTTTTTTGATGCATTTTTCTGCGTTCCAGATACAGAAAAATGCAGCGCGTTCTACTTTTGTTGACCGCACTGGAACGCACTGCACTGGTGTCAACCAGGGCCAATACTGACCATGCGTTTTTTGATGCAGAATAGAAACCCACTGGACTGCCCTGAGGATCGGTTCACACCGCAGTCCAGTGCGTTTTTTTTTCTGCATCAAAAACGCATGGAAAGTAGGTTATGTGGTTTCCAATGGCATAGTTCACACCAGTGCTTGCAGTGGCCCTAAGGCTGCATTCACACCTGAGCATAGAGTCTTTGAGCGCTTTTCCAGCATTTTTTTGGGGGAGTTTTTGGTGCGTTTTTGTGCGTTTGTATGCAGCGCTTTTGGGCTTTGACGTTTTTTTTAACTAGCCAATAGAGAAAACTATTATGTGTTGCATCATTTGTTGCCGGGTATTTCAGCTTTTTTAGCTTTTCCATTAGCTTTTATTTCTTCTTTTATTATTATTATTATTATTATTATTATTATTATTATTATTCATTTATTATAATGTTTTCTCGTTAGGGTAAGGGGTTCAAGTTCAGTTTAGGTTAGGGTTATTTATTATAATTTTTTTTTTATTCCTATTATTATTATTATATGAATAATAAAAAAATGAATAAATAAATGTAAAAAAAATACACAAATAAATAAAAATCATAAATAAAAAAATAAATAATTCAATAAATTAATACCAGGTAACAAATAATTAACTCTTAACCACTTCCGGACTGGCTCACACCGTTGTCATAAGTCGGCTGTTTGAAGAGGAATATCGTTGTTATGGCAGCGGCTACCATAACCCCGGTATCCTCTTCTTCAGCGGGCGGTCCGCTTTCAGATAAAAGTGGTCTCTGCGGCAGCTTCGCCGCAAGATAACTTTTATCGGTGGCGGGAGAGGGCCCCCCCCCTCCGGCCGCTGTCCAGTGCCCAGCCGCCGGTAGCAACGGAGGCTATCGGGTCCTCTTGCTGGCTGGGTATGGAGACGAGTGAGGGGAAGATGCCCCCACCCGTCTCCATACCATTGCGGGGGCGGAAGCGACGTCAAAATGTCACTTCCGCCCATAGCTCTTAAAGCAAATATTTTAATTTTTTTTAAATGGCATTTCATTTTTTTAATTTATTTTTTATTGCATTTTAGTGTAAACATGAGATGTGACGTCTTTTTGACCCCCAGATCTCATATTAAAGAGGACCTGTCATGTTTTTTTTCCTATTACAAGGGATGTTTACATTCCTTGTAATAGGAATAAAATTTACATCTTTTTTTTTTTTTTTTTTTAAAGAACAGTGTAAAAATAAAAGGTAAAATTAATAATAAAAAAAAATGTAAACGCCCGCATATGAAAACGGTGTTCAAACCACACATGTGATTCTAGCCCTAGACCTCCTCTGTAACTTCAAACACGCAACCTGTAGAATTTTTTTAAACGTCGCCTATGGAGATTTTTGATGGTAAAAGTTTGTCCCCATTCCACGAGAGGGCGCAATTTTGAAGCGTGACATGTCGGGTATCAATTTACTCGGCGTAACATTATATTTCGCATTATCTTTCACAATATAAAAAAAAATTGGGCTAACTTTATGGTTGTCTTATTTTTTAATTTAAAAAAGTGTATTTTTTTTCCCAAAAAAGTGCGCTAGTAAGACCGCTGCGTGACAGAAAGTATTGCAACCACCGCCATTTTATTCTCTAGGGTGTTAGAAAAAAATATATATAATGTTTGGGGGTTTTAAGTAATTTTCTAGCAAAAAAATAAGTTTTTAACTTGTAAAACACCAAATCTCAGAAAGAGGCTCGGTCCTTAAAGGGTATTCCTAAAAAAAATTAAAATAAAAGTCAGCAGCTACAAATACTGCAGCTGCTGACTTTTAATAATCGGACACTTACCTGTCCCACTTACCTGTCCCAGGGTCCAGCGATGCGGGGGGTCGAAGCTCCTCTCGCCCCCTGATCCGCTCGGCGGCGCCGGCATTGCAACTGGCCCACACCCGGCTGTGAAGCCACATGCGAGCGCATGTGATTGGCCGCGCAGGTCCCAGATGACTGACATGAGGGAGGGAGCCCTTCCTGCGCCGAGGGGAAGTGATGTCACCAGCCCAGGCACCGAAGGAGGCAGACTATGAGGGACCCCCTAGCAACAGGTATTTAGAGGTGAGTAAAAAATATTTATTTTTCCAATAATTTTTTTTTTTTTAATGAATTCGAAGCATTTCTTTTTTTTTTAGGGGGAAACACCACTTTAAATGGTTAACTTGAACCCTTACCCCTTAAAAATAAAATAATAATAAACTAAACACCCCAACCCTAACACAAAAAAAATTATTTCAGCGCCCACCAAGAACATTTACTTATTTGCTATTTTTTTTAACAGAAACAAAGAAACGTTTTTTTTTTTTTTTTAAATGTTGGTCTTTTTTTGTTTGTTTAGCAAAAAAAAAAAAAACTGTGGTTAAATAAACACCACCTAAAGAAAGCTCTATCTGTCTCAAAATGATAAAATTATAATTTGTGTACAGTGTTGAATGACTGTTTAAGTGTGACAGCGCTGAAAGCTAAAAAAAAATCGGCCTGGGCAGGAAGGGGGTGAAAGTGTCCGGTATTGAAGAGGTTAAAGTCCTATTTTGTTTAAAAACTCCCAATATGAACATTTTTGTAAACTGTAAATTTGTAAAGATTCCTGAAATTGGAATTTTTAAGATTTGGGTAAAATTCCTCTTGAAACTAAATTTATTTTTAATTTTTTTTTTTTTTTAATAAATTGTTTGGGATTTCCATTTTTTTATTTGATCTTTATTTAGATTTGTAGGACCTTAATTGGTTACCGTATATACTCGAGTATAAGCTGAGTTTTTCAGCACTTTTTTTGTGCTGAAAATGCCCCCCTCGGGTTATACTCGAGTCAAGCACTTTTCTGCAGCAGAGAGTGACATTTTCCAACCGAATTTGGGGCCCCGTATCTCGGGGCCACTTGGTGCTAGGAACCCCAAATTTGGTGTGCAAACCCAGTGGAACCAGCACTACCATCAAAAGATGGAGTTCCTAGCACCAAGTGTCCCTGAGATACGGGGCCCCAAAGTCGGTTCGGAAAATGTCATTCTCTGCTGCAGAAAAGTGCTTGACATTTTCCGACCCGACTTTGGGGCCCCGTATCTCGGGGACACTTAGTGCTAGGAACTCCACCTTTGGGTATGTTGTAGTGCTAGTTCCACTGGATTTGCCCCAAATTCGGCAGCAATATCATTTCGGGACCCTGCAGCCAAATTTTTGCTGCAGCTAGGGGGCATCTAGGAACCCTTAACCACTTCAGCCCCGGACCAGTTTGCAGCCAAAGGACCAGGCCCCTTTTTGCGATTCGGCACTGCGTCGCTTTAACTGACAATTGCGCGGTCGTGCGACGTGGCTCCCAAACAAAATTGGCGTCCTTTTTTTCCCACAAATAGAGATTTCTTTGGGTGGTATTTTATCGCCCCTGCGGTTTTTATTTTTTGCGCTATAAACAAAAATAGAGCGACAATTTTGAAAAAAATTCTATATTTTTTACTTTTTGCTATAATAAATATCCCCAAAAATATATAAAAAAACTTTTTTTTCCCTCAGTTTAGGCCGATGCGTATTCTTCTACATATTTTTGGTAAAAAAAAATCGCAATTAGCGATTATTGATTGGTTTGCGCAAAAGTTATAGCGTTTACAGAATAGGGGATAGTTTTATAGCATTTTTATTAATATTTTTTTTTTTTACTAGTAATGGCGGCGATCAGCGATTTTTATTGTGATTGCGACATTATGGCGGACACATCGGACATTTTTGACACATTTTTGGGACCATTGTCATTTATACAGCAACCAGTGCTATTTAAATGAACTGATTCCTGTATAAATGACACTGGCAGTGAAAGAGTTAACCACTAGGGGAGGGGTTATGGCCTGTGACATGTGCTTTTTTTTTTTACATTAGGGGGCGGGCTGACGTCTGACGTCACTGATCGGCTTTCCCGATGACAGGGAACAGCCGATCAGTGACAGGCAGTGTAGGAAGCGCGGGGAGAGGTTGGTTTACACAGACCTCTCCCCGTTCTTCAGCTCTGTGACCCGATCGCGGGACACGCGGCCGTGGTCCCGCGGCCGTGGTCATGGAGTTCCCGACCGGGTCGCGAGCCACGGCTAGGCTCTTAAAGGACCACGTACCTAAACGTGGTTTTGCCTAGCCGTGCCATTCTGCCGACGTATATTGGCGTGAGGCGGTCGGGAAGCGGTTAACTACCAAGTTTGAAGTTTGGGGGACCTGTGGCCGCAAATGGGCACAGTGAGGCTGCAAATGGGCATTGTTGACCCTCTTTTCCACTTACAGTAGCTGCACATTTCTCACCCTAGGCTTATACTCGCCTCAATACGTTTTCCCATTTTTTTGTGGTAAAATTAGGTGCCTCAGATTATATTCTGGTCGGCTTATACTCGGCTTTTACTATGGCTTGGCCAGCTTGGCCCGGCTTGGCTATAGAAATACACTATATTACCAAAAGTATTGGGACACACATGCGTTTTAATGGCATCCCAGTCTTAGTCCGTAGGGTTCAATATTTAGTTGGCCCCACCCTTTGCAGCTATAACATTGATTTGGACCAGTGCACAAAGCAAGGTCCATAAAGACATAGATGAAAGAGCTTGGGGTGGAGGAAATTGACTGGCCTGCACAGAGTCCTGACCTCAACCCGAAAGAACACCTTTGGGATGAATTAGAGCACAGACTGCGAGCCAGGCCTTCTCGTCCAACATCAGTGCCTGACCTCACAAATGCTCTTCTGGAAGAATGGTCAAACATTCCCATAGACACACCTCCTAAACCTTGTGGACGGCCTTCCCATAAGAGTTAAAGCTGTTATAGCTGCAAAGGGCGGGGCCAACTCAATATTGAACCCTCCGGACTAAGACTGGGATGCCATTAAAGTTCATGTGTGTGTAAAGGCAGGCGTCCCAATACTTTTGGAAATATAGTGTGTGTCTACAGTTGTGTGTGTGTTCCCCAACCAGCACATCGAACAGAGACGTTGGCTGAGCTGATCAGACGGGATTTTCTGGGCTCATTTGATTCCCATTTGTTTTCTCTGGAATTGTCTTTGACATTTTGTGACATTTTTATGTGAAATATTTTACAGCTGTTGACCTGAGAAATGAGAATTATAGGAATAAAACGGTCACGTGACCGGAGGGCCGGGGGAAGTCATCCTGAAGAGTGCGGCGGTTGAAGGAGTGTTGATTACGTTGTAATTGTCGTGTATTTCCCACCCGGCAAGCTAAATCAGCGGTATTGGAAATTGCGGGGGATGGGAGGGAATACAGAGAGTAATGGCCGTATTAGTGGCATCTGGGATAAAATATCTGAGCCGTACGAGTTATAGAATAAAATCAGAGAACGCCCCCAACGTCCATCATTTACTGATCACTGAAATTGTATCTGGGGGGGACTTAAAGCAGTATAAAACCCAAAAAACAAAAATGTAATATATTGCAGCTTACCAATTCTTAGATGTGGTGGCTGCATTCGTTTTCCTTTTTTTAGGCTTTTTCCTTTATTTTCACCTGGTGCTACAAAAAATCCAAAAAGTGTCATTATCACCAAAGTGAATTAAAACAACTCTGTGAAACATTGTAAATAATAATAACTAGAAAAGCTACAATTTCTGGGGAAATTGTGTGACGTGTTCTTGCCTCCACCTACTGGAGTGGGCGGAGTAACTGGGTGGAGTGGCTTGAGTAACTGTGAAAAGTGTTAAAAAGCATAATATTTTAACAAGTATATATAGTAGTAAAAAAAGTCCCATCATTAGCTGAAAGAGCTGAACATTTTTTTTTTTTTCTAAAATGTATTTATTTTTTTTCAAAAAAAAATTATTTTTTTAAATAATTTTTTTTCAAATTTCCTAATTTTCATAGTTTTTTTTAAAAATGATAGATTTTTTTATAAAATATTTTTTTTTTCAAAAATTATTATTTTTCTTTTCTAAAATGATTTTTTTTTTCAAAAAATTATTTTTTTAAATTTCCTAATTTTCATTTTTTTTTTTTCGAAAATTATTGATTTTTTTTATAATTTTTTTTAAATGATTTTTTATTTGAAATGATTTTTTTTTCAAACATTTTTTTTTCTAAAATTATTTTTGTTTCAAATTTCAAAAATTTTAATTTTTTTTTTTTTCTAAAGTTATTGATTTTTTTTAATAAATTTTTTTTTAAATGATTTTTTATTTTAAATGATTTTTTTTTAAACATTTTTTTTTATAAAATGATTTTTGTTTCAAATTTCCTAATTTCAATTTTTTTTTATAAAATGATTGATTTTTTTTATACATTTATTTTTTTTAATAATTTTTTTTTAATTATTATTATTTTTTTTAATGATATTTTTTTTCTAAATTGATTTTTTTTTTCAAATTTCCTAATTTTCATTTTTTTTTTCTATGATTTTTTTTATTTTTTTCTAAAATTTTTTTTTTTTTTTTCAAATTTCATAATTTCATAATCCCCCTCAGAGCTGTGTGGGACTACCTATAATTCCCCTCAGAGCTGTGTGGGAGGAGCTATAATTGCCCTCAGAGCTGTGTGGGAGGAGCTTTAATTCTCCTCAGAGCTTTTGTCACCTCCCACTCTAGTTTTGAACATTTCGACATTCATTCCTATGGGACAAATTTCGCCGCATGGTAAATTTGGCTATAATAATAATATATATGTGAGATAACAGTAAGTGGTCTTGCTATGCAAGACCACTTAATAATAAAAAAAAACCTGCAGTGAAATAAGTCCACAAACGTCCATAACAAATCCAGAGTTCAAAATGAATGTTCTTCGTGCTGCAGATGAACGACACCGATCCTCCGCCGAAAACCAATCGAATGTCTGCTCTTACCTGGCAAACTGACCCCCACTACAAAGGTCAAACCCCCCCCCCCCCATGGAGGGCAAGGTTCACAGCTCAACCAGATGGATTCAATCAATATATAACAACCCCCTCAGGATGTAAATCCCCAACGGCTCCTTTGCTGCCCCCTGGATCTTATACAATCTGGATCTCGAGCTCGGGGGCAGCCACCAGAAATTTCAGGGCCCCTAAAAAAAGCCTTTGGTCTGGGGGGGTCAGGCCCCCCACCTGGGCCTGACCACCAACATTCCTCAGGTTCCACCCACTGGCCATCCCACCGAGTCCTTCCGTGCATCCACTTTTATTTAACGCTCTTACAGCTTAATATATGAAAATGAAAAGTGTATTCCTATTTAAGTCATCAGTGCTTTCAAGATTGTACAGTACCCCCATATATACAGCAAAGAGATGTCCCAATCCAGCAAAAAGACAGTCCATAGATTTAGCAAAGAGATGTCCCAATCCAGCAAAAAGACAGTCCATAGATTTAGCAAAGAGATGGCCCAATCAAGTAGAGACATCCCAATCCAGCAAAGAGCCCAATATATTCAGCAAAGGGATGGCCCAATAAGCAAAAAGACAGTTCATATATTCAGCAAAGAGATGGCCCAATCCAGCAGAGACGTCCCCATATATTTAGCAAAGAGACAGCCCAATTCAGCAGAGCCATCCCAATCCAGTAAAGAGACAACCCCATATATTCAGCAAAGAGACAGCCCAATCCAGCAAAGAGAAGGCCCAATCCAGCAGACATCTCAATTCAGCAAAGAGACAGCCCCATATATTCAGCAAAGAGATGGCCCAATGCAGCAAAGAGACAGCCCCATATATTTAGCAAAGGGATGGCCCAATCCAGCAAAGTGACAGCCCTTATATTCAAAGAGACAGCCCAACCCAACAAAGAGACAACCCAATCAAGGAAAGAGAGATCCCAATCCAGCAGAGAGCCCCATATATTCAGAAAAGAGACAGCCCAATTCAGCAAAGAGGCAGACCCATATTTTCAGCAAAGAGATGGCCCAATCCAGCAAAGAGACAGCTCCATATATTCAGAAAAGAGATGGCCCAATGCAGCAAAGTGACAGCCCCATATATTCAGCAAAGCGATGGACCAAT
The DNA here is from genome assembly GCA_028564925.1 of Lithobates sylvaticus. Taxonomy (NCBI): domain Eukaryota; kingdom Metazoa; phylum Chordata; class Amphibia; order Anura; family Ranidae; genus Lithobates; species Lithobates sylvaticus. The sequence goes on from CM053029.1 coordinate 609,613,017, forward strand.
CCAGCAAAGGGACAGCCCTTATATTCAAAGAGATGGTCCAACCCAACAAAGAAACAACCCAATCGAGCAAAGAGAGATCCCAATCCAGCAAATAGACATCCCCATATATTCAGCAAAGAGATGGCCCAATCCAGCAAAGAGACAGCCCCATATATACAGCAAAGAGATGGCCCAATCCAGCAAAGAGACAATCCATAGATTTAGAAAAGAGATGGCCCAATCCAGTAAAGAGACATCCCAATCCAGCAAAGAGATAGCCCAATATATTCAGCAAAGGGATGGCCCAATAAGCAAAAAAACAGTTCATATATTCAGCAAAGAGATGGCCCAATCCAGCAGAGACGTCCCCATATATTTAGCAAAGAGACAGCCAAATTCAGCAGAGCCATCCCAATCCAGTAAAGAGACAGCCCCATATATTCAGCAAAGAGACAGCCCAATCCAGCAAAGAGAAGACCCAACCCAGCAGACCTCTCAATTCAACAAAGAGACAGCCCCATATATTCAGCAAAGAGACAGCCCAATCCAGCAAAGAGAAGACCCAACCCAGCAGACCTCTCAATTCAACAAAGAGACAGCCCCATATATTCAGCAAAGAGATGGCCTAATCCAACAAAGAGACAGTCACAGGCAGGCTGGCAGAACAGGCCCACCTCCACACATGTAGCCCCTCATCATCCAGAAATGTCAGCTTAGCTCACAGTTATAGGAATTGTGCAGCAGAAATACTAGCACCTAATTATGTTCCGGAACAATAGTGTAATATTGCACTAACCTTTTTATTCGTTTTCATTTCTATATGTTTTTTTGGAGGGTCTGTTTACCCCACTTCCGGTTCTTCTCCCTGATGGGTTCTCCCTAGACATGTGCACAACAAAAAAATGTGTTTATTTTCGTTTCCGAAAAAAAATCGTTTTTTTTGTTTCGTTTTTTTTCGTTTCCGTCGATTCGTAGCGATTCGTACATTCGTAAGTCGTCGTTGTTCGGATTCGTAACGATTCGTACATTCGTAAGTCGTCGGCGTTCGTATTCGTAACGATTCGTACATTCGTAAGAGTTTATTTTTTTCGTTGATTCGTTTTTACGTTAGTTTAATTTTCGGACGCATTCGTATTTATTCGTACGTTCGTAACATTCGTAGATTCGTAATCGGAGCATAATTCATAATTTGATGTAATGTGTATGCTATTATTACATTTTAATAATTTACGAATCGAAAAAAAAAGTTACGAATCGAAAAAAAAAAAGTTACGAATTGAAAAAAAGTTACGAATGTACGAATTTTTTTGTTCAATAGAGACAAGGAAAATTACAAATCGAAAAAAAAAAAAAAAAAAGTTACGAATCGAAAAAAAAAAAAAGTTACGAATCGAAAAAAAAAGTTACGAATGTACGAATTTTTTTGTTCAATCCAATCGAAACACGTTTAGCAGCACCATTGTAAGGGACACGGAAAATTACCAATTCAACAAAAAAAAAAAAGTTACGAATGTACAAATTTTTTCGTTCGTTTTCCTTTTTTCGGATTTTCTTCATTAGTACATTCGTTGTTTCTAATTTGTTTTTTTCGGATTATCGCTGTTTTTCGGATTCGTTAATCGGATTCGTACGATTCGAACGATTCGTTACGACTCGTTATTCGGATTCGTACGATTCGAATGATTCGTTCATTCGTACGAAAACGAACGAACTAACGAAAATAACGAAAAAAACGAAAAAAAAAACGAAACGAATTGCACATGTCTAGTTCTCCCCTTTCATCGCCGCTGTCATGGTGGCACCCGTTTGCTCACACTGCTGGGACTACATCTCTGTGAAGAGACACTGGCTGCGCCCGCACACACACAGGGCCCGGGCCAAGGAGAAAACTGTAGCTGGTTGGTAAAACCTGAGCCCTGCTACTTGCAATCATCCTGTTTTTTAAGTGTAATACTACCATTAATAATTATTTCTGCCTTTACCTATTTTATTTTATGACAAGATATTTGGTTTGTTTTACTAATCGGTCTGGTGTTTGCGTTCTTTGAAATAGTATTATAGCTGGTGTAGCAGGGAGATCCCGTGCTATGCTGCAAAATAATGGTTTAAGCAGGACCGCCTTTAAGGCAGGGCAAAAGGGGCAGCTGCCCTGGGCCCTGTCATTGTTGTGGGGCCCAAAGCAGCTGCCTCATACTTGCCAACTATTCCAGTTTAAATTCCCTCGTCCCTTGACGTTTTAGTCCTGTGTCCCGATATCTCAGTGTGAAGTGCTGCTACTAATGCTGCCCAGCTCTGCCCTATTGTTGTGTACAGATCACTCACCTGCAGACCCTGTGTTTACATGTAAATAACCGGCATTCATAAGTAAATAGATGCGGCCGGCAGCATTGATATATAAATAAAGGTGGCATTCATATGTAGATCATGCCCCCCCTGCAGTGAGGAGATGATGGGCTGTAACCTCTAGCAACCAATCAGTGAGCAGTATTACTGTACAGTAATCTCTAGCAACCAATTAACAAGCAGAAATCATTTGCTGTAACCTCTAACAACTAATCAGTGAGCCGTAATGTGTGCTGTAACCTCTAGCAACTAATCAGTGAGCCGTAATGTGTGCTGTAACCTCTAGCAACCAGTCAGTAAGCAGTAATGATATGCTGTAACCGCTGGCAACCAATCGCAATAGCTGCCTGATCTGTTACAGTAAACTGACTTTAAGTCTAGCTGCTATTTATTGTATGTCTCATGGCAGGTGTAGAGTGAAATTGCATTGGGGGGCCAAGGAAATTTTTGCCTAGGGTCCAATCAATATTGAAGACGGCCCTGGGTTTAAGCCACCGTCCCGAGCGAGTCAGTGTGTGATGAGAGGTGCTGGTGTGCACCATGGTGTCCAGGTCGGGACATATGAAGGCCCGAGCCTGAGAGAAGGTAGGAAGCTGTAGAGAAAGAGAGCCAGGGGACCGAATGTTATGTTTTGCAGTGATGATGAGAAGAACCCCCTGTGTGGGAATACATATTTGTGTGATGTTTTGGTGTTAAATAAAGTTGGGCAGGAAAGCCCTGAAAACAATATCTGGCATGGAGTAAACTCACTATTGAGCTAAGAAACCCAGACGTGTCACACTGGGTACTAGCGCCACTGTTAGGGCTCATTTATAGGCTACTTTCACACTGGGGCTCTGGGGGCATCGGCCGAAAAAGGGTTAAACCGCCCACAGAGCGACAGTGCAGCGGCGCTATGCCGGCAGTTTGATTTTTTTTTTTTTCCTCAAAGAAGTTTATTAACCGCTTCAGCACCGGGCCATTTTACACACTTCCTTACTTTTTGCGATTCGGCACTGCGTCGCTTTAACTGACAATTGCGCGGTCGTGCGACGTTACACCCAAACAAAATTGACGTCCTTTTTTTCCCACAAATAGAGCTTTCTTTTGGTGGTATTTGATCGCCCCTGCGGTTTTTATTTTTTTGCGCTATAAACAAAAGAAGAGCGACAATTTTGAAAAAAAACACAATATTTTTTACTTTTTGCTATAATAAATATCCCATTTTTTTTTTAAAAAAAACTATTTTTTTACTCAGTTTAGGCCGATACGTATTCTTCTACATATTTTTGGTAAAAAAAAAATCGCAATAAGCGTATATTGATCGGTTTGCGCAAAAGTTATAGCGTCTAATAGGGGATAGATTTATTGCATTTTTTTTTTTTTTTACTAGTAATGGCGGCGATCTGCGATTTTTTTTTTCGTGACTGCGACATTGCGGCGGACACTTCAGACACTTTTGACACATTTTTGGAACCATTCACATTTACACAGTGATCGTTGCTATAAAATTGCATTGATTACTGTGTAAATGTGACTGGCAGGGAAGGGGTTAACACTAGGGGGCGCTGCAGGGGTTAATTTATTCCCTATGTGAGTGATTCTAACTGTGGGGGGAGGGGACTCAAGGGGAGGAGACCGATCATGTGTTCCTCCGAACTGGGATCACATGATCGGTCTCCTCTCCGTTGACAGGACGTGGAGCTGTGTGTTTACACCCCATCATTACACACACAGCTCCACGGTCCCGCCCGGTCCCGTTGTTTGAACGGGCAATCGCGGGTGCCCGGCGGACATCGCGGCCGCCGGGCACTCGCACCGGGTCCCGAGCGACGCCGCGCGCCCCCCAGGCTGCTGGGAATGGGAGGACGTCATATGACGCCCACCCAGGATGGGAGATCTACCTTGTGGGCGTCATATGACTATGGGCGGGATGGGAAGTGGTTAAAGAAATTAAATTACAAACATGGCATAGATTCCAGATTCAACAAGTTACAGTGTACAATCGGTCTACTTATCATCAATTTACATCAGCACTCAACATGGTATCTTCCTTATTCACCTTCAACACGCTACCCTACAGGGCCCACTGCGCTGTCTAACCTTAAGCAACTATTTAGATTAATTGTCTGTCCAGTATGAGGTCCACCGGGGAGAGTCCCGGGGTATCCAGCCAAGGTGACCATAATGCATCGAATTTACCAGGGCGTCCTCTATGCGGGAAGATAAACTCTCCAGCCGTAAAGTGTCACCCACCCGGTTAATCCACTCCTTGAGCGTGGGAGGGTCAACTGCCTTCCATCGCCGAACGATAAGCAGGCAAGCCTGAAAAAGGGCTCTTGCCAGTGGCGGTGCGTGCATAGAGGGCGCAGGAGCGCCGCCCCCCCTCTCCTGCACCGCTCTATCACCAATAGATAGATTCATGCATTGCATGAATCTATCTATTGTCACCGCTGCCGCCCCCTATTCAGGTGTCCGGCCCCTGATCGGGCGCCGGGCATCTGAATTACAGTGGGGGGGGGGGTGTTGCTGGAAGCGCCCCTATTAGAGCTGTAAGCTCTAATAGGGGACCCTATTAGAGCGGTGGGCTCTAATAGGCTTCCCTAAGTGTAAACAGCGGGCGCACGGCTGTGCGTTCGCTGATTACACAGTATTGTGTTAGGGAAGCGAATACATCGCTTCCCTAACACAGACCCGCCTCTCAGCCAATCAGGTTGCCAGGTCTGTTACCTGTCACCTGATTGGCTGAAGTCACAGGCGCTGTGATTGGACGCTAGGCGTCCAATCACCTAGCGTCCAATCACAGCAGAAGAAGACAGGAGGAGCGCGGGAGAAGACATCTGACGGAGACACTGCTCGTTGCCTGACGCCGTCACCAGCTGCACACCGGGACAAGGTAAGTGCAGAGGGCAGGCAGGGGCACAGTGGCAGCACTTGAGGGGCACAGTGGCAGAACTTGGGGCACAATGGCAGCACTTAAGGGGCACAATGGCAGAACTTGGGCACAATGGCAGAACTTGGGGCACAATGGCAGAACTTGGGGCACAGTGGCAGCACTTGGGGCACAGTGGCAGAACTTGGGGCACAGTGGCAGCACTTGGGGCACAGTGGCAGTACTTGGGGCACAGTGGCAGCGTTTGATGGGCACAGTGGCAGCGTTTGATGGCACAGTGGCAGCGTTTGATGGGCACAGTGGCAGCACTTGGGGCACAGTGGCAGCGTTTGATGGGCACAGTGGCAGCGTTTAATGGGCACAGTGGCAGCGTTAATGGGCACAGTGGCAGCGTTTGATGGCACAGTGAGGCTGTTTGTTTGCGCCCCCCCAAAAATTTTGAGCACCAGCCGCCACTGGCTCTTGCAATAGGTGGTTTAGAGTTATCCTCAAGGGGGAGGTCATCCAGTGTACCCAGTATGCATGGATTGGGATCTGCCGGAATCTTAACTGGCCTTGTTAATAGTGTTCAGGACCTCTGTCCAGTATAGGTGAGGCTTGGGGCAACGCCACAGCATATGGATCAAGTCTCCATGGTCTCTAGCACACCGAGGGCAATCGGAGTCTGGTCTTGCCCCCATTCTAAACAGCCTTGCGGGAGAATGACACACCCGCAAGGCGATGTACAACTGGGATAGGCGTTGCACTACCTTGTGGGATGACATTTGGACAGCCTGGAGGACCTCTTCCCACGGATCTTCCTCAAAAGTGCCCACGTCATTCTCCCACTTGTTCACCGCCCCCCAAGGGGAATCACGCCAGCAATATCAACAATAACATTGAATAACAGCGAGAAATGAAGCCTTTGAAACAGGAGACCTCCTCCATGTAGTGGAATATGGGGGTTGGGGATGGCACACATGGTCTCACTGAATTGTAGACATGTGCAATTCGTTTCGTTTTTTTTTCGTTATTTTCGTTCGTTCGTTTTTGTACGAATGAACGAATCGTTCGAATCATAGGAATCCGATTAACGAATCATTCGAATCGAACGAATCCGAAAAACAACGAAAATCCGAAAACAATGAATTAGAAACAACGAATGTACTAATGAAGAAAATCCGAAAAACGAACGAAAAAATTCGTACATTCGTAACTTTTTTTTTTTTTTTTAATTGGTAATTTTCCGTGTCCCTTAGGCCCCTTTCACACCGGGGCGTTTTTCATGCGGTGCAGCGCTAAAAATAGCGCCTGTTCACCGCATGAAAAAATCCGGCCCCTTTAACTCCAGTGTGAAAGCCGGCGGGCTTTCACACTGGAGCGGTGCGCTAGCAGGATGACAAAAAAAGTCCTGCTAGCAGCATCTTTGGAGCGGGATAGGAGCGGTGTGTTCACCGCTCCTATACCGCTCCTTCCCATTGATTACAATGGGAGACCGCGGTAAAACCGCGGCAAATACCGCGGTTACCGCGGCAATACCGCGGCTACGGCGGCGCTCTGCGGGGGGTGTTTAACCCATTTTTCGGCCGCTCGCGGGGGGTAAAACCGCACCGCGAGCGGCCGAAAACCGCGGTGAAAACGACGGTAAAGCAGCGCTAAATATAGCGCTGCTTTACCGTCACCGCGGCTCCCCGCCCCAGTGTGAAAGGGGCCTAATGGTGCTGCTAAACGTATTGTTGCTGCTACCTACTAATTCGTACATTCGTAACTTTTTTTTCGATTCGTAACTTTTTTTTTCGATTCGTAACTTTTTTATTTTAATTTTTTCGATTTGTAGTTTTCTGTGTCTCTATTGAACAAAAAAATTCGTACATTTGTATCTTTTTTTTTTCGATTCGTAACTTTTTTTTTTCGATTCGTAAATTATTAAAATGTAATAATAGCATACACATTACATAAAATTATGAATTATGCTCCAATTACGAATCTACGAATGTTACAAATGTACGAATAAATACGAATGCGTCCGAAAATTAAACTAACGAAAAAACGAATCAACGAAAAAATAACTCTTACGAATGTACGAATCGTTACGAATACGAACACCGACGACTTACGAATGTACGAATCGTTACGAATACGAACACCGACGACTTACGAATGTACGAATCGTTACGAATCAACGGAAACGAAAAAAACAAAACGAAAAAAAAACAATTTTTTTTCGGAAACGAAAAAAACGAAACGAAAAAAACTATTTTTTTTGTTGTGCACATGTTTCCTGAATTGTAGACATGTGCACTGACACAAAGTGTGTTCGTTTTCTTCGTTTTTTTTACGGAAATTTGAAAATGTCGAAAATTCGGAAATCCGAAAATACGGATTTTCGAATTTTTGGATTTTCAAATTTCGAATTTCAAATTTTTGGATTTCCGAATTTGGAATTCCCGAATTTCGAATTTGAAAATTCGAATATTCGAAAATTCTAAATTTGGAATTTCGAAAATTCGGAAATCTGAAAAAAGAAAGTAAAATTCGAAATAATAAATAATAATAACTAACTATTAAATTATAGGTATTGGAATTTCCTTTCAAATTTGGCTGTTAGTGATCATAACCAATACAAATTTATCCAAAGTTACGCATTATCCAAAATAACGAATGCCGCATCGAAACAAATGGAATGGAACAAATTAATAATAAAAAGGTTTTATTATTATTGTTATTTATAATTATTAGATCCATTCGTTCAGATACAGCATTCGTTATTTTGGATAATTCGTAACTTTGGATACATTTTTACTCGTTCCGTTCACTAAAAGACAAATTTTAAAGGAAATTCCAATACCTATAATTTAATAGTTAGTTTATTATTTCGAATTTTACAGATCTTCTTTCTTTTTTCAAATTTTTGAAATTCGGAATTAGAAAATTCTGAAATTCGCAATTTGGAAATCCGAAAATTTCGGAAATCCGAAAATTCTAATTTCTGAAATTCGGAATTCGTAAATTTCAGAAATTGGAAATTCCGGAAATTCTGAAATTCTAAATTCTGTACTTTTGGAAATTGAAAGATTCGGAATTTGTCAAAATTCGTCAAAAAACGAATTAGGAACTAAACAAATTGCACATGTCTACTTGATTGAGCCCTAACAGCATGTTACAGCTGCATATGGTAGAAGTACATGTCGAAATCGCTCCCCCATGCCAGAAAAAGAGCTCAATTTGCCCACCACAATAAATGGGGTTCAGTTGCGTGACTCCGTGTTTCCTCCACCGAGCCCCACATGTCAGGGATTGCAATTCCGGATAGTAACCATTGTTCCAAATTGGGCTGTGTTTGGTAAAGCCTTCGACGGCCTGCAGGCATCTGGCCTTGTTCCATATCTTTTGAAGCAGAGCAAATGTGGGGAACTCCTTATTGGATTTCGCATAGGCCAAGGCCTCCAGTCCCTCCGCTACACCATTAACCCCCGTTACTGGGCACATAAGGGCCCTGATAGGTCGGACAGGCTTTGTTAAAGCTCTCTGAACGCTAGTCGAAGCCCCATAACTAAATAAAATGGTTAGCTTACAGTCCTGTTTACACCTTGTTTTTACTTTGCTTTGGCTTTGCGTCAAAAATGATACCCGGGTAGCTTAAGTGGTGCTTCAAAGCGTCTTCAAAGCCTCCATAGAAGTCTATGCCAAATCTCACTTGAGGCCCCACCAAAGCCCCACCAAAGCTTCACCGAAGCCCCACAAAGCCTCACCAAAGATCCACCAGAGCCCCACGAAGCTTCAACGAAGCCCCACCAAACCCCCACTGAAGCCTCATAGAAGCCCCACCGAAGCCCCACCAAAGCCTCATCGAAGCACCAAGCAAAAGCAAGGTGTAAATGGGACTGTAAGCTAACCATTTTATTTAGTGACAGGAGCTTTGACTGACGTTCAGAGAGCTTTAACCACTTCAATACCGGGCACTTATATACATTCCTGCCCAGGACAATTTTGAGCTTTCTGCACTGTCGCAGTTTGAATGACAATTGCGCGGTCATACAACACTGTACCCAAACTACATTTTTATCCCTTTTTCCCCACAAAAAGAGCTTTCTTTTGGTGGTATTTGATCACCTCTGCGGTTTTTATTTTTTGCTAAACAAATAAAAAAAGACCTAAAATTTTGAAAAATATAAAAGTTTTGGTTTTGTTTCTGTTATAAAATTTTGTAAATATGTAAGTTTTCTCTTTCACTGATGGGCACTGATAAAGTGGCACCAATGAGCGGCACTGACGGGCACCGATAGGCACTGGCAGGCGGCACTGATGGGTGGCACTGGTATGCAGCACTGATGGTCATTGATAGGCAGCACTGGTGGGCAGTCATGGGTGGCACAGGTGGGCACTGGTGTGCACTGATAGATGACACTGGGCACTGAAAGGATGAAACGAAGGGTACTTATGGGGGGCACTGATAGGCGGCACTGCTGGGCACTGCTAGGCACTGATACACGGCACTGATATGAGCCACTGATGGGCATCCCTGGTGGAACTGGCAGTGGTAGGCATTGTCAGTGGGCACTGATTGGCAGCTGCCTGGGCACAGATGTGCATTTCCCTGGGGGTCTAGGGGGGGCATACCTTGTGGTCCAGTGTGGTGGCATCCCTGGTGGTCCTGGGCGGGATCTGAGGGGCGGCTCCGCTGATAAACAATCAGCACAGACCCCCCTGTCAGGAGAACCGCCGATTGGCTCTCCTCTACTCGCGTCTGTCAGACGTGAGTGAGGAAAAAACGATCACCGGCTCTTCCTGTTTACATCGTGATCAGCCATGATTGGACACGGCTGATCACGTGGTAAAGAGTCTCCGTCAGAGACTCTTTACCGAGATCAGTGTAGCGGGGTGTCAGACTGACACACCGCAACAACGATCACCGCGATGCGCGCCCCTCGGGGGCGTGCATCGGCTTAATATGCTGAGGACGTCATATGACGCCCAGTCAGGATATTGAATCCACTTTGCCGCCGTCATTCTGCTATATGGCGGGCGGCAAGTGGTTAACAAAGCCTGTCTGAAGCCTTGTTTTGAAGCCAGTGTAAACTAGCTCTTGATGATTTCCTTGTGTGTGTCCTCTGGTGTGTTAGATGGAGGTCTCTGGTGTGTTAGATGGAGGTCTCTGGTGTGTCAGGTGGAGGTCTCTGGTGTGTCAGATGGAGGTCTCTGGTGTGTCAGATGGGGGTCTCTGGTGTGTCAGTTGGGGGTCTCTGGTGTGTCAGTTGGGGGTCTCTGGTGTGTCAGATGGAGGTCTCTGGTGTGTCAGATGGAGGTCTCTGGTGTGTCAGATGGAGGTCTCTGGTGTGTCAGATGGGGGTCTCTGGTGTGTCAGATGGAGGTCTCTGGTGTGTCAGTTGGGGGTCTCTGGTGTGTCAGATGGAGGTCTCTGGTGTGTCAGATGGAGGTCTCTGGTGTGTCAGATGGAGGTCTCTGGTGTGTCAGATGGAGGTCTCTGGTGTGTCAGATGGAGGTCTCTGGTGTGTCAGATGGAGGTCTCTGGTGTGTCAGATGGAGGTCTCTGGTGTGTCAGATGGGGGTCTCTGGTGTGTCAGTTGGGGGTCTCTGGTGTGTCAGATGGAGGTCTCTGGTGTGTCAGATGGAGGTCTCTGGTGTGTCAGATGGAGGTCTCTGGTGTGTCAGATGGAGGTCTCTGGTGTGTCAGATGGAGGTCTCTGGTGTGTCAGATGGAGGTCTCTGGCGTGTCAGATGGAGGTCTCTGGCGTGTCAGATGGAGGTCTCTGGCGTGTCAGTTGGAGGTCTCTGGTGTGTCAGATGGAGGTCTCTGGTGTGTCAGATGGAGGTCTCTGGTGTGTCAGATGGAGGTCTCTGGTGTGTCAGTTGGGGGTCTCTGGTGTGTCAGATGGAGGTCTCTGGTGTGTCAGATGGAGGTCTCTGGTGTGTCAGATGGAGGTCTCTGGTGTGTCAGATGGAGGTCTCTGGTGTGTCAGATGGAGGTCTCTGGTGTGTCAGATGGAGGTCTCTGGTGTGTCAGATGGAGGTCTCTGGCGTGTCAGATGGAGGTCTCTGGTGTGTCAGATGGAGGTCTCTGGTGTGTCAGTTGGGGGTCTCTGGTGTGTCAGATGGAGGTCTCTGGTGTGTCAGATGGAGGTCTCTGGTGTGTCAGATGGAGGTCTCTGGTGTGTCAGATGGAGGTCTCTGGTGTGTCAGATGGGGGTCTCTGGTGTGTCAGTTGGGGGTCTCTGGTGTGTCAGATGGAGGTCTCTGGTGTGTCAGATGGAGGTCTCTGGTGTGTCAGATGGAGGTCTCTGGTGTGTCAGATGGAGGTCTCTGGTGTGTCAGATGGAGGTCTCTGGTGTGTCAGATGGAGGTCTCTGGCGTGTCAGATGGAGGTCTCTGGCGTGTCAGATGGAGGTCTCTGGCGTGTCAGATGGAGGTCTCTGGTGTGTCAGTTGGGGGTCTCTGGTGTGTCAGATGGAGGTCTCTGGTGTGTCAGATGGAGGTCTCTGGTGTGTCAGATGGAGGTCTCTGGTGTGTCAGATGGAGGTCTCTGGCGTGTCAGATGGAGGTCTCTGGCGTGTCAGATGGAGGTCTCTGGTGTGTCAGTTGGGGGTCTCTGGTGTGTCAGATGGAGGTCTCTGGTGTGTCAGATGGAGGTCTCTGGTGTGTCAGATGGAGGTCTCTGGTGTGTCAGATGGAGGTCTCTGGTGTGTCAGATGGAGGTCTCTGGTGTGTCAGTTGGGGGTCTCTGGTGTGTCAGATGGAGGTCTCTGGTGTGTCAGATGGAGGTCTCTGGTGTGTCAGATGGAGGTCTCTGGTGTGTCAGATGGAGGTCTCTGGTGTGTCAGATGGAGGTCTCTGGTGTGTCAGATGGAGGTCTCTGGTGTGTCAGATGGAGGTCTCTGGCGTGTCAGATGGAGGTCTCTGGCGTGTCAGATGGAGGTCTCTGGCGTGTCAGATGGAGGTCTCTGGCGTGTCAGTTGGGGGTCTCTGGTGTGTCAGATGGAGGTCTCTGGTGTGTCAGATGGAGGTCTCTGGTGTGTCAGATGGAGGTCTCTGGTGTGTCAGATGGAGGTCTCTGGTGTGTCAGATGGAGGTCTCTGGTGTGTCAGATGGAGGTCTCTGGCGTGTCAGATGGAGGTCTCTGGCGTGTCAGATGGAGGTCTCTGGCGTGTCAGATGGAGGTCTCTGGCGTGTCAGATGGAGGTCTCTGGTGTGTCAGATGGAGGTCTCTGGTGTGTCAGATGGAGGTCTCTGGTGTGTCAGTTGGGGGTCTCTGGTGTGTCAGATGGAGGTCTCTGGTGTGTCAGATGGAGGTCTCTGGTGTGTCAGATGGAGGTCTCTGGTGTGTCAGATGGAGGTCTCTGGTGTGTCAGATGGAGGTCTCTGGTGTGTCAGATGGAGGTCTCTGGCGTGTCAGATGGAGGTCTCTGGCGTGTCAGATGGAGGTCTCTGGCGTGTCAGATGGAGGTCTCTGGCGTGTCAGATGGAGGTCTCTGGCGTGTCAGATGGAGGTCTCTGGTGTGTCAGATGGAGGTCTCTGGTGTGTCAGTTGGGGGTCTCTGGTGTGTCAGATGGAGGTCTCTGGCGTGTCAGATGGAGGTCTCTGGTGTGTCAGATGGAGGTCTCTGGTGTGTCAGATGGGGGGGTTGAGGTCTTTGAGAAGGTCGAGGCAAAGAACAGAGGACCCATCATAACTAGCAGCTCCGTGGTTGGGTAGTGCTACAGCTAAATCAGTTCCAAGTCCTGAGCTTGTCAGCTGTGACACGCCAACACTGATATTACACGCGTGTCACCTAAACCCCATCCCCCCCAGGTAGGTGAGTCACGAATCTGTAAATAAATGGAAGGAGGCCTCCTGAGTCGGGAGATATGACTGATCGTAGCTGTCCTGACAGTTCAAACAAAGGAACGGCAATGACAGCCGGGAGCAGCAGACGCATCCATCACTGCCATCTCCGGGAACAATAACTGAATAACTCGCCGTTAGTCCGCGGCGAAGAGTCCGGGCGTGCATGACAATTACACGGGAGCGCTAGATGTTTACTGTCAGTCTCCTAAAAATGGCTTTGACATCGGGGATTTCAGGCACTTTGTTACATTACTCATCCGCGCCGAGGAAAATCATCACCAAACAAGCTCCAGACATTTCTAGCAGATGGCACCTGTACGGTTTTATCAATGTCTTCCTTCGGGGAAGTGCTGATGATAAATAATGCATAAGCTCTGACGAGTCCGCATACGCACAGCCAGTTATACAGCATATTACCAAAAGTATTGGGACGCCTGCCTTTACACGCACATGAACTTTAATGACATCCCAGTCTTAGTCCGGAGGGTTCAATATTGAGTTGGCCCCGCCCTTTGCCGCTATAACAGCTTCAACTCTTCTGGGAAGGCCGTCCACAAGGTTTAGGAGGGTGTCTATGGGAATGTTTGACCATTCTTCCAGAAGGGCATTTGTGAGGTCAGGTACTGATGTTGGATGAGAAGGCCTGGCTCGCAGTCTCCGCTCTAATTCATCCCAAAGGTGTTCCATTGGGTTGAGGTCAGGCCAGTCGAGTTCTTCCACCCCAAACTCGCTCATCCATGTCTTTATGGACCTTTGTGCACTGGTCCAAATCATTTGGTGGAGGGGGATTATGGTGTGGGGGGAGGGGAGATTATGGTGTGGGGGGAGGGGAGATTATGGTGTGGGTTTGTTTTTCATGGGTTGGGCTTGGCCCCTTAGTTCCAGTGAATGGAACTCTCAAGGCGTCAGCATACCAAGACATTTTGGACAATTTCATGCTCCCAACTTTGTGGGAACAGTTTGGGGACAGCCCCTTCCTGTTCCAACATGACTGCCCACCAGTGCACAAAGGTCCATAAAGACTTGGATGAGCGAGTTTGGGTGGAGGAACTTGACTGGCCTGCACAGAGTCCTGACCTCAACCCAATAGAACACCTTTAGGATGAAGAGCAGAGACTACGAGCCAAGCCTTCTCATCCAACATCAGTACCTGACCTCACAAATGCCCTTCTGGAAGAATGGTCAAACATTCCCATAGACACACTCCTAAACCTTGTGGACGGCCTTCCCAGAAGAGTCGAAGCTGTTATGGCTGCAAAGGGCGGGGCCATATATAAGCATTTCCCAAAATTCTAATTAGAATAGATTAGAATAAAATAGAAAATAAAAGAATAGAATTGAATAGAAAGAATATAACTATCTTCTAAAATTCTAATTTTGAATGGAATAAATTTGAATTCGAATATTATAGAAAAAAAAAAAATAGAATGGAAAATAAAATAATAGAATGACTATAAACATTTTCAAAAATTCTAATTTTGAATAAAAAAGAATAGCTCAGAATAGAATAAAAAAAGAAAAGAAGAGAAAAGAAAAGAATAGAATAGAAAGAATATAACCATCTTCCTAAATTCTAATTTTTAATACAATAAATTTGAATAGCATAGAACAACAGAATAGAAAAGAATGGAAGAGAAAAGAATGGAAAAAAAATGGAATAGAAAGAATATGATCACCTTTCAAAATTCTATTTTTAAAAATAATAATTTTGATTTCGAATGGAATTCAAATCAATTAGAATTTTCCGAATTCGGTTGAATTGAGTTCCCCCCCCCTCACATTTGTGTAAATCTTTTCATGTGACAACACTGAAGAAATGACACTTGTCTACAATGTAAAGTAGTGAGTGTACAGCTTGTATAACAGTGTAAATTTGCCGTCCCCTCAAAATAACTCAACACAAATGAAATGAAAATGAACGGACTTGCCCACACACGGAGCAGTCCGTTCATTTAGAACGTAACTTCAGGTTACGTAGCTAGCGTGGGCAGTAAATGCCGCCGCGCCAGCTCCGTCACCTGGCATGGATTTAAAGGGACTTGGCAGTCCAGCGGACAATCCCGCCGTTAGTAGGCTAGTCCGCCGGACTTTTTAAAATGAACGGACTTGCCGCTCATCGGCAAGTCCGTTCATTTAGCACGTGACTTCAGGTTACGTAGTTAGCGTAGGCAGTACATGCTGCCGCGCTAGCTCCGTCACCTGGCATGGATTTAAAGGGACTCCCCACGCCGAAAAACGGCGTGGGGGTTCCCCCCAAATCCATCTCAGACCCTCATCCGAGCACGCAGCCTGGCCGACCAGGAAAGGGGTGGGGACGAACGAGCGCCCCCCCCTCCAGACCCTTATCCGAGCCCCCCCCTCCTGAGCCGTACCAGGCCGCGTGCCCTCAACATGGGGGGTGCCCTGGGGAAAGGGGGGCCGTGCGCCCCCCCCCACCCCAAAGCACCTTGTCCCCATGTTGATGAGGACAAGGGCCTCTTCCCGACAACCCTGGCCGTTGGTTGTCGGGGTCTGCGGGCGGGGGGCTTATCGGAATCTGGGAGCCCCCTTTTCTAAGGGGGCCCTCAGATCCCGGCCCCCCACCCTATGTGAATGAGTATGGGGTACGATGTACCCCTACCCATTCACCTAAGGTGTAAAATGTAAAGTAAAAAAACACACACACTTTTGAAAAAATATTTTATTGCACAGCTCCGGGGGTCTTCTTCCGTCTTGGGGGTCTTCTCGCCGGACTCCTCCGCCATTTACCTAGCTCTTTTACCGAGCGGAGAAGTCCGGCTACCTTCTTCGTCGTCGCCGCCGTCGTCTGGGGGTCTCGATCCGCCTTCGGGGTCTTCCGGGGTCTTCCGGGGTCTCTTCTGTTCTTGCAGCGGTCGTCGTTTTCCGCGCCGCCGGCGCCTTCTTCTTCTTCTTCGGCCCCCCTTTCCCCAGGGCACCCCCCATGTTGAGGGCACGCGGCCTGGTACGGCTCAGGAGGGGGGGGGGCGCTCGTACGTCCCCACCCCTTTCCTGGCCGGCCAGGCTGCGCGCTCGGATAAGGGTCTGAGATGGATTTGGGGGGAACCCCCACGCCGTTTTTCGGCGTGGGGAGTCCCTTTAAATCCATGCCAGGTGACGGAGTTAGCGCGGCAGCATTTACTGCCTACGCTAGCTACGTAACCTGAAGTCACGTGCTAAATGAACGGACTTGCCGATGAGCGGCAAGTCCGTTCATTTTAAAAAGTCCAGCGGACTAGCCTACTAACGGCGGGATTGTCCGCTGGACTGCCAAGTCCAGCGGATAATTTTAAAACAAAACTTAAAACTTTGGTCCGCCGGACTTTTGGTAATAAAAGTCCGCCGACGCCCACACACGAGGGGATTGTCCGCTGGACTTGAGTCCAGAGGATAATCCCACGGGATAGTCCCTTCGTGTGTAAGCGGCATTAGTGTTACAAGGTCTCAGGTGTGAATGGGGAGCAGGTATGTTAAATTTGGTGTTATCGCTCTCACTCTCTCATACTGGTCACTGGAAGTTCAGCATGGCACCTCATGGCAAAGAACTCTCTGAGGATCTGAAATAAAGAATTGTTGCTCTACATAAAGATGGCCGAGGCTATAAGAAGATTGCCAAGACCCTGAAACTGAGCTGCAGCACGGTGGCCAAGACCATACAGCGGTATAACGGGACAGGTTCCACTCAGAACAGGCCTCGCCATGGTCCACTAAAGAAGTTGAGGTCACGTGCTCATCGTCATATCCAGAGGTTGTCTTTGGGAAATAGACGTATGAGCGCTGCCAGCATTGCTGCAGAGGTTGTAGGGGTGGGGGGTCAGCCTGTCAGTGCTCAGACCATACGCCGCACACTGCATCAAATTGGTCTGCATGGCTGTCGTCCCAGAAGGAAGTCTCTTCTAAAGATGAGGCACAAGAAAGTCCGCAAACAGTTTGCTGAAGACAAGCAGACTAAGGACAAGGATTACTGGAACCACGTCCTGTGGTCTGATGAGACCAAGATAAACATATTTGGTGTCAGATGGTGTCAGGCGTGTGTGGGGGCAACCAGGTGAGGAGGACAAAGACAAGTGTGTCTTGTCTACAGTCAAGCATGGTGGTGGGAGTGTCATAGTGGTGGGAGTGCCATGGTCTGGGGCTGCATGAGTGCTGCCGGCACTGGGGAGCTACAGATCATTGAGGGAACCATGAATGCCAACATGTACTGTGACATACTGAAGCAGAGAATGATCCCCTCCCTTCAGAGACTGGGCCGCAGGGCAGTATTCCAACATGATAACCACCCCAAACACACCTCCAAGACCACCACTGCCTTGCTAAAGAAGCTGAGGGTAAAGGTGATGGACTGGCCAAGCATGTCTCCAGACCTAAACCATATTGATCATCTGTGGGACATCCTCAAACGGAAGGTGGAGGAGCGCAAGGTCTCCAACATCCACCAGCTCTGTGATGTCGTCATGGAGAAGGGGAAGAGGACTCCAGTGCCAACCTGTGAAGTTCTGGTGACCTCCATGTCCAAGAGGGTTAAGGCAGTGCTGGAAAATAATGGTGGCCACACAAAATATTGACACTTTGGGCCCAATTTGGACATTTTCACTTAGGGGTGTACTGACTTTTGTTGCCAGCGGTTTTAGACATTAATGGCTGTGTGTTTGAGTTATTTTGAGGGGACGATGGAAACAGTCCGATGGGAGCTTTTCATCGGATTTTCCGACCGTGTGTATGCCCATCGGTCTTTTTCTGTCGGACTTTCCGACGGTCTTTGGATTGAGAACCTGTTCTTAATTTTTCAGACGGAAAACCTTTCTATCGGATTTTCCGATCGTGTGTATGCAATTCCGACACGCAAAATTCCGACACATGCTCAGAAGCATTAAACTTCCCTTTTATAGTGCAGTCGAACGTGTTTTATGCCGCTGTGTTATTGACCGTCGGAATTTGGTGTGACCGTGTGTAGGTAAGACAGTTTGAGCGAAGTTCCGTCGTAATTCCGACGGGAAAACCATCAGAGATTTTTCCGATGAGAATTCCGACCGTGTGTACGTGGCATAAGAGGACATTTGGCCTCCAGATCATCATAAACAGTAGTAAGGCCACCTCAAGTGTAGCAGTAAATAGTAGTCAATTTTAATCTACCAAGTGCTGAAACTATACTGCTCGTGCATGTATTTATGGCAGGGATGCTGGTTCTAGACTGACTGGTTATGCATTGTCCAAAAGAAAAGGAGGATAGTAGCGGAGAAGGGGGCAGGGGAACAAAGGGGGCTTGCAGAATAGTTATTACGGGAGGGGCAATCCTTTGAGATGTTCTTCTGCTGGCTATCATTGGGGCCCATTAAGAGTGTCAGCGCACTTAACAACAGTCCCAGTTAACCTGTATGCAGTATAGGTACAGTATAGTCTCGGCACGGGTGCAAGGTTGGGCAAAGATGCCCTCTCACCAGTCCCTGGGATGCTGCAATGACCTCTTGCTGTAGAAGGGGGGGCCCCCTCGGTCTCTCCCTCGAGGGTAGTGGGAAGTAGAGGGTGTGTGTATGTTCCAGTCTAGTATGGTCTTCCACTGAGGTCCTCTCTCTCACTCCCTCAGTGTCAAGAGGAAGAACTTTCCCAGGCAGTTTAATAAAATTCATCTCTCCGGTCCCTGGCTTGCTTGGTTTTAGCTCTCCACCTGCTGGCCAGTGGAGAATGGAGCAGCATAAAATTAAAATATCAGTAAAGCAGGCATGTCCAAAGTCTGGCCCACGGGCCAATCGCGGCCTGCGTACCGGTTTTGAACGGCCCACCTGGTTATTTGGACATATATATCTTTTGTGGCCCCCAACGATCTCCCAGCGCCGGGGCCACAGTAGATATATATGTCAGGAGAATTCCCTGTTTACACAGCAGCCTCTGTAATAGAAAGTCCCGTCTCCGGCGCTGCCATTGGACCACTCATCTGTCCATCAAAGGAGGCGGGACTTTCTATTAAAGAGGCCGCAGAGAAAACAGGAGTTTCTCCTGTAGCTAATATTTTGGCACTCGTTCCCGCCCCCCTCCCCGTCCCCTCCGAGGCTGCAGATGGATGGGAATTAGTCAGGCTGCAGTGATTGCAATGGTGAGTCTGCATTCCTGGCAATGAAGGGGGGTGCATTCCTGGCAATGATGGGAGTCTGCATTCCTGGCAATGATGGGAGTCTGCATTCCTGGCAATGAAGGGGGCTGCATTCTTGGCAATGATGGGGGGCTGCATTCTTGGCAATGAGGGGGGCTGCATTTTTGGCAATGATGGGGGGCTGCATTTTTGGAAATGATGGAGGGCTGCATTCTTGGCAATGATGGGGGGCTTGGTTTAGGGAGATAGATAAAATTAGATGTATGGAAGAAGTAATACACCTGCAAAACAACTTGGAAACAAAATACCTTGACACTTGGAAGTGCTGGCTGGAATTTAGACTATCTCAAGTCTATATGAGTTATGTGGGGAACAATTAGATGCTTTATTATTACCCATCTCTGGATTCCCCCCCTGTCCCCACCTCTTCCCCTCTTTTCATGTCCCCCCCCCCCCTTTTCTTATTGAGCACTTAGGGAGCTAACACAAAAAAAATAAATGGTGTTTTTACCAATTATTAAGGGAAAAAGGGAGAGGAGAAAGGGTTTTTTTTTTTTTTTTTTAATCTCCTTCCCTTTCCTCACTTTTGGAATAAGGATCACTTAGGGAGTCACTAAAATGGATGCAGGGGCTTATTGCCACACAATATCACATGTAGGAAGCAGGTAGTATCCCCTTCCATACTTTTCCACAAATTTTTTTTTTTTTTTTTTCCATTTTCCTTAACCTTTGGAACAAGGATTACTTAGAATCACTAAAATAGATGTAGGGGCCTACGGACACATAATATCACATGTAGGAAGTAGGCAGAGTCCCCTTCCACACCATTTTTTCACTTTTTTTTCCTTTTTTTCTCTCCTTTTTCCAGTTCACTTTTGGAATAAGGATCACCCAGAGAGTCACTAAAATAGACGTAGGGGCTTAGGCTGCATTCACACCTGAGCGTTTTGTCGCCCTAATCCGCCGTAAGCCTGAAGCTACAAAACGCTCGAGGGGAAAAAATACATTATTCTCTATGGAGATGGTTCACATCTCCACTCCAAAACGCCTGAAGCCGAACGCCTGAAGCTCAAACAAGTTCCGGACCCTTTTTTGTCGCGCGAATCGGGCGTTTTTATTCATTTTACATTAGTGACCTTTTGCTCTGCAAAAAATTCGCGGCAAAACGCGGTAAAAAACGCCGCGAAAATCGCGGTAAAAAACGCCGCAAAAAACGCCGCAAAAACGCGCGATTTTGCTACGCTCAGGTGTGAATGCAGCCTTACTTCCACATAATACCACAAGTAGGAGGTGGGTAATATCCCCTCCTATACCTTTTTCACTAAGTTTTTTTTTTTTTTTTTTTGGAACAAGGACCATTTAGAGAATTACTAATATAGATATACGGACCTATTGCCACACAATACCACAGTAGGAGCTGGATAGTATCCCCTTCTATACCTTCTCCATAAAGGGCATAGGGTGTGGTGTGTGTATATGTATATATGTGTAGGTACGACACGCTGGGGAACTACGGGAGAGGTGAGGAGGGGTGGACTGGGGGGAATTGGGGGTGGTTAACTACCCAGGGGGGGGGAGGGAAGGAAAAAGGAATACTACATAAAATATTGTTTGAATAAAGTTAGAGGGAGTAAAGAATTAAATCAGGAAGATGGGGGACTACTACTATTAGTTTTTTCTACGAAAAATATACTGAGACTGATCCATGTGTTTTGTTGATTGTGTTTTTTTTTCTCTTTTTTTTTTTTTCTCCTTTGCTGTGTGTCTATTTATTTGTTATGTAAATATTTATGTATAAGTCCTATGTATGTGTACGTATATATAGATATATATGGGACTTTGTAAAAACGTGGAATGTTATCTTTTGTTCTTTTTCTCGCTTGTTTTTTTGTATATGTGAAAAAATCTTTTCAATAAAAAATATTTAAACACTGTTGGTGTTGGTGGACAAAAAAAAAAAAAATTACAAGACCAAAGCTATTGGCTACTAGCCTCTACGTAGTCCCGTCGTAGGCAACAAACGTCACCACGTTCAGAATGATCGGATTTTCCGACAACTTTGTCCGACCGTGTGTACGCAAAACCAACATCAGACAAAGTATGACGGACAGGATCCGACCGACCTGGTCCGCGGATTGTCCGACCGTGTGTATGGGGCTTGATAGAAAGTCCCGTCTCCGGCGCTGCCATTGGACGACTGATCTGTCCATCAAAGGAGGCGGGACTTTCTATTAAAGAGGCCGCAGAGAAAACAGGAGTTTCTCCTGTAGCTAATATTTTGGCACTCGTCCCGCCCCATTCCCTGTCCCCTCCGAGGCTGCAGCTGGATGGGAATTAGTCAGGCTGCAGTGATTGCAATGGTGAGTCTGCATTCCTGGCAATGATGGGAGTTTGCATTCCTGGCAATGAAGGGGGGTGCATTCCTGGCAATGAAGGGGGGCTGCATTCTTGGCAATGATGGGGGGCTGCATTCTTGGCAATGGTGGGGGGCTGCATTCTTGGCAATGATGGGGGGCTGCATTCTTGGCAATGTTGGGGGGCTGCATTCTTGGCAATGGTGGGGGGCTGCATTCTCGGCAATGATGGGGGGCTGCATTCTTGGCAATGGTGGGGGGCTGCATTCTTGACAATGGTGGGGGGCTGCATTCTCGGCAATGATGGGGGGCTGCATTCTCGGCAATGATGGGGGGCTGCATTCTTGGCAATGATGGGGGGCTGCATTCTCGGCAATGATGGGGAGATGCATTCTTGGCAATGGTGGGGAGCTGCATTCTTGGCAATGGTGGGGGGCTGCATTCTTGGCAATGATGGGGAGCTGCATTCTCGGCAATGATGGGGAGCTGCATTCTCTGCAATGATGGGGGGCTGCATTCCTGGCAATGGTGGGGCTGCACTCATGGCAATGGTGGGGCTGCAGATGGGCACTGACCCTTATTTTGCTTCGTAGTTTTTTATGTAAAATGTAAGTTTTTTTTCCTGAAACTTCCCTCTTAAAGTGAAGGTGCGTGTTATACGCCGATAAATATGGTATATCCAAATAACACGCCCGAGATCATCTCTTTACTCACACACAGCCACAAAGGCAAGAGAATTCTTGTTGGGCCGTGTATTAGTGCTCGAACGAACACCCAGACCGAATTTTAATGGTTCAAAAAATGTCAGGGAAAATGGTCGGCCCTCACGCACATTCACTTCATCAACTCTGGCCCTCCTTGAAAAAAGTTTGGACACCCCCGCCGTAGAGGGAGAGAGGAATAAATGGCAATGTCTCCGTTAGACATGTGCAGAACAAAAAAAATTTGTTTATTTTCGTTTCGTTTTTTTCGTTTCCGAAAAAAATTTGTTTATTTTCGTTTCGTTTTTTTCGTTTCCGTTGATTCGTAACGATTCGTAAGTCGTCGGTGTTCGTATTCGTAACGATTCGTACATTCGTAAGAGTTATTTTTTCGTTGATTCGTTTTTTCATTAGTTTAATTTTCGTTTATATTCGAAATTCGGACGCATTCGTATTTATTCGTACATTCGGAACATTCGTAGATTCGTAATCGGAGCATAATTCATAATTTTATGTAATGTGTATGCTATTATTACATTGTAAGAGACACAGAAAATTACGAATCGAAAAAAAAGTTACGAATGTACGAATTTTTTCGTTCAATCCATTTGAAGCACGTTAAGCAGCGCCATTGTTAGAGACACCGAAAATTACGAATCGAAAAAAAAAAAAATAAAGTTACGAATGTACGAATTTTTTCGTTCATTTTCATTTTCGTTGTTCCGGTTTTCGTTTTTCGGATTTTCTTCATTCGTACATTCGTTGTTTCTAATTAGTTTTTTTCCGATTTTCGTTGTTTTTCGGATTCGTTCGATTTGAACGATTCGTTAATCGGATTCGTTCGATTCGAACGATTCGTTAAAATTTTAGCGAATCATTCGTTCATTCGTACGAAAACGAACGAACGAAAATAACGAAAAAAAAAGAAAAACGAAAAAAAAAACGAAACGAATTGCACATGTCTAGTCTCCGTCTCCATATTGCTGTAGACCAGCACCTGGCTACACTAACATAAAATATCTCTGAGATAAAAAAGTATAAAAATGTAAAAATGTATTGTAGATTTGTTCTTATGTCCTGATGTAGACCTGGTAAAGGTGTTGGAAGCCCGGTGTCTACAATAACAGATTCTGGAGGAAGACGTGAGACAATACGGAGAATTGAGGACCATGAAATTGGAAAAACAACAAGTTCTGTTTCGTGTATTCTGTCCGATGGTTATTTATATAAATGGGGATGTCAGAAAGTAAAGTGACCGTGAAGAGGGTGATTTAGTACTGTACAAGTAACAGAGGGATCAAATAAAAAGGATCTCTTATTATGATACATGAAGTCAGAGTTTCAGGCAGTTGGGACAGAAGAGTGATGTAAGAGAACCTCTGTGTGCCCACCAGACCATGGAGGACTTCCGCTCATATACCCGACTCCGCCATCAATGGACAACGTTTCACCAGCCTGCATCTCTTATATTGCAGAAGGTCACCAGCGCATTCTTCTGTTACTTTGTAACACGTTCAGATTATTAGACATCATGTGCCATGACGAGGTTCAAATGTTGCAACTGCAGTTTTTTTCCAAAATCTGTTTTATTAACCACTTCAACACCGGGCGATTTTACCCCCTTCCTTACCAGAGGACTTTTTGCGATTCGGCACTGCATCGCTTTAACTGACAATTGCACGGTCGTGCGACGTTGCACCCAAACAAAATTGACGTCCTTTTTTTCCCCACAAATAGAGCTTTCTTTTGGTGGTATAGGATCACCTCTGCGGTTTTTATTTTTTGCGCTATAAACAAAAGAAGAGCGACAATTTAAAAAAAAACATATATATTTTTTACTTTTTGCTATAATAAATATCCCATTTTTAAAAAAAAAAAAAATTTTTTTACTCAGTTTAGGCCGATACGTATTCTTCTACATATTTTTAGTAAAAAAAAATCGCAATAAGCGTATATTGATAGGTTTGCGCAAAAGTTATACCGTCTACAAAATAGGGGATAGATTTATTGCATTTTTTTTTTTTACTAGTAATGGCGGCGATCTGCGATTTTTTTTTTCGTGACTGCGACATTGCGGCGGACACTTTGGACACTTTTGACACATTTTTGGACCATTCACATTTAGACAGCGATCGTTGCTATAAAATTGCAGTGATTACTGTGTAAATGTGACTGGCAGGGAAGGGGTTAACACTAGGGGGCGCTGCAGGGGTTAATGTGTTCCCTGGTAGTGATTCTAACTGTGGGGGGAGGGAGACTCACAAGGGGAGGAGACCGATCGGTGTTCCTCCGTACTGGGATCACATGATTGGTCTCCTCTCCACTGACAGGACGTGGAGCTGTGTGTTTACACACACAGCTCCACGGTCCCGCACGGTCCCGCTGGTTTCACGGGCAACTGCGGGTGCCAGGCGGACATCGTGGCCGCCGGGCACGCGCACCGGTCCCGAGCGATGCCGCGGCGCGCCCCCTAGGCGGCCGGGAATGGAGGACGTCATATGACGCCCCCCAGGATGGGAGATCCACCTTGTGGGCGTCATATGACTATGTGCGGTATTGAAGTAGTTAAAGGGGCATTCCGGCCGCGTTTTGACACTGTAGTTGCTGACTTTTAATAAGGACACTTACCTGTCCAGCGAGCCCGCAATGTCGCCCCCCCCAGGCCGATCCATCCATCGGATCGGCTGTCGGCGCCGCCATCTTAACCACTTCAATACCGCCCACTATCATATGACGCCCACAAGGTGGATCTCCCATCCTGGGTAGGTGTCATATGACGTCCTCCCATTCCCGGCCGTCTAGAGGGGGGGCATGCCGCCCGCCGCATCGCTTGGGACCCGGTGCGCATGCCCGGCGGCCGCGATGTCCGCCGGGCACCCACGGTTGCCCGAGAACACAGCAGGACCGTGGATCTGTGTAATGATGGGGTGTAAACACAAAGATCCACGTCCTGTCAGAGAAGAGGAGACCGATGATGTGTTCCCAGTACAGAGGAACACTGATCGGTCTCCTCCCCTTGTGAGTCCCCTCCCCCTACAGTTAGAATCACTCCCAGGGAACATGCATTAACCCCTGCAGCGCCCCCTAGTGTTAACCCCTTCCCTGCCAGTCACATTTACACAGTAATCAGTGCAATTTTATAGCAGCGATCGCTGTGTAAATGTAAATGGTCCCAAAAATGTGTCAAAAGCGTCCGAAGTGTCCACCGCAATGTCACAGTCACGAAAAAAAAAAATCGCAGATCGCCGCCATTACTAGTAAAAAAAAAAAAAAAATGCAATGAATCTATCCCCTATTTTGTAGACGCTATAACTTTTGCGCAAACCAATCAATATACGCTTATTGCATTTTTTTTTTTACCAAAAATATGTGGAAGAATACGTATCGGCCTAAACTGAGGAAAAAAATTGGTTTAAAAAAAAAAAAAAATAATGGTATATTTATTATAGCAAAAAGTAAAAAATAATGTGTTTTTTTTTTCAAAATTGTCGCTCTTCTTTTGTTTATAGCGCAAAAAATAAAAACCGCAGAGGTGATCCAATACCACCAAAAGAAAGCTCTATTTGTGGGAAAAAAAGGACGTCAGTTTTGTTTGGGTGCAACATCGCACGACCGCGCAATTGTCAGTTAAAGCGGCGCAGTGCCCAATCGCAAAAAGTGCTCTGGTGAGGAAGGGGGTAAAATCCTCAGGGGCTGAAGTGGTTAATGAAGGGAAACAGGAAACTTTACTGCCCAACTTTTTATTTAAAAGTTCAAATCAGTATTTTTTGCAAGAAAATTACTTAGAACCCCCAAACATTATATATTTTTTTGCAGCAGAGACCCTAGAGAATAAAATGGCAATCGCTGCAATATTTTATGTCACACTGGATTTGCGCAGCTGTCTTTAAAATGCAACTTTACATGATATTTACCCAGATTTTTTTTGTATAATGTAAAAGGATGTTACACCGAGTACATAGATACCTAACACGTCATGCTTTAAAATTGCGCACGCTTGTGGAATGGCGGCAAACTACGGTACTTAAAAGTCTCCATAGGCGATGCTTTACATTTTTTTTACAGGTTACCTGTTTAGAATTACAAAGGAGGTCTAGTGACAGAATTATTGCCCTCACTCTAGCGTTCGCGGCAATACATCACATGTGTGGTTTGAACACCGTTTACACCATTTACATATACTTTGCATGACTTACGTGAACGTTCGCTTCTAAGCGTGAGCGTGGAGGGATGGGCTCTTAAAAAAAAAAAAAAAATTCTCATTTAAATTTTTATTTTTACACTGTCCCTTTATTTTATTTTTATCACTTTTATTACTATTACAAGGAATGTAAACATCCCTCGTAATGTAAATAAGGATGACAGGTCCTCTTTATGGAGAGATGACCCCACGAGATGAGAAAAATACCCCAAATCTCTAATTTTCCTAGTACCGTATTTATCGGCGTATAACACGCACTTTTTCCCCCTTAAAATCGGGGGAAAGTCATGGGTGCGTGTTATACGCCGATCCCCCCAAAAAAAAGTGACCAAAAAAATCAAACGCGCCGAAAAATAGCGACCGATGTAAAAAAAAAACGAGCGCCGCCGAAAAAAAAACGTGCGCCGCCGAAAAAGACCGATCTGACTGTTCGGCTCCGCTCGCAGTCCTGCCTCCCTGCTCTCGCTTCCGAAACAGCAGGGAGGCGGGACTGCAAACGGAGCCGAACAGACGTCTCGGGCTTTTCCAGCCGCGCTTGGTCTTTAATGGCGGCGCCCGCTCGTTCTTTTCCGGCGGCAAATTTAAACATGGCAAGCTGTAAAAGACGCTGACAAGCTGCAAAAGACGCTGGCAAGGCTGCAAATCACGATGGGCAAGGCTGCAAATCACGCTGGGCAAGGCTGCAAATGACGCTGGGCAAGGCTGCAAATCACGATGGGCAAGGCTGCAAATGACGCTGGGAAAGGCTGCAAATGACGCTGGGCAAGGCTGCAAATGGCGCTGGGAAAGGCTGCAAATGGCGCTGGGCAAGGCTGCAAATGACGCTGGGCAAGGCTGCAAATGATGCTGGGCAAGGCTGCAAATGACGCTGGGCAAGGCTGCAAATGGCGCTGGGAAAGGCTGCAAATGACGCTGGGCAAGGCTGCAAATGACGCTTAAATGTAAGTTTTTTTTTTTTCCCCTAAACTTCCCTCCTAAAACTTTTTTTTCCTTAAAATGCCCTCCTAAACTTGGGGTGCGTGTTATACACCGATAAATACGGTAATTCATTTTAATTTTTTTAAACTTCACTTAAAAAAAAATAAAATAAATTACTATGGCCCGAGAACCGTTAGTGACATCAGACGTTGCTCCGGTCCTCCAAGGGCATAGAAACGAGTGGCGGCCATCTTGGCCTCCATGTCCAGCTAAAGGCCGCATCGGATCGCTTCTGGGCTTTACCGATCCGTTCTGAAAGCGATCCCGTCTCTAATCCGCCCACGGGACCACTTTTATCTGACAGAGAATCGACCATAGTAAAAAACTATTTTTTTAAAGTAAGATCCCTGTAGTGGTTGTAACTGAGTAGCGGCGGGAAGATCGCGGCCAAACACACAATTTGCGTCACTCTGCGGCATTGGCGAAGGTCGTTGTGGTTTGAAGGCTGTGTGCTTCCTCATCCTGACAATGCGAAATCGGATCCATTTTTAATGTATTCCCCGATGCCTCTCCTGTCTGCACACATTTACTGACGTGTGGAAGTGTGAGGATTCTGACTCACTGAGATGTCACTGCGAAGAGTCCCGGCGTGACCCCGGACAGAAGACGTGATTGAGCCGGACAGAGCGGAGACTTCAAGGTGACTCAGCCGGCAGAGGTGGGAAAGAAAGTCATGACGGCCTTTTCAGTGCTCCGATTAATCTACTTGGAACCGAGCGGCCGCATATTTATGTGCAATTGCGCCAAGCGTGCTGTGCTGAGAGTGCGCGCCCGGCGCGCTCCCAGCACCGCTACCGGTGGCTTACTGAAAAATCCAGAAAAAGCGAAGGGGCGTGCGCTCGGCGCATCGCTACTGGTTTTCCGATCATGTGACTACTGTGGTAGCCAATCACGGAGGTAACTCCTTGGAACCAAGCGGCCGCATATTTACGTGCAATCGTGCCAAGCGTGCTGTGTCGAGAGTGCGCGCCCGGCACGCTCCCAGCACAGTTACTGTGGCTTACTGAAAGATCCAGAAAAAGCGCAGGGGCGTACGCTCGGCGCATCGCTACTGGTTTTCCGATCATGTGACTACTGTGGTAGCCAATCACGGAGGTAACTCCTTGGAACCAAGCGGCCGCATATTTACATGCAATCGTGCCAAGCGTGCCGTGTCGAGAGTGCGCGCCCGGCGCGCTCCCAGCACAGTTGCCGGTGGCTTACTGAAAGATCCAGAAACAGCGCAGGGGCGTACGCCCGGCGTAGCGCTACTGGTTTTCCAATCATGTGACTACCGTGGTAGCCAATCACGGAGGTAACTCCTTGGAACCAAGCGGCCGCATATTTACGGGCAATCGTGCCAAGCGTGCTGTGTCAAGAGTGCGCACCCGGCGCACTCCCAGCACAGTTACCGGTGGCTTACTGAAAGATCCAGAAAAAGTGCAGGGGCGTACGCCCGGCGTATCACTACTGGTTTTCCAATCATGTGACTACCGTGGCAGCCAATCGCGGTGGTCACGTGACAATAAGCCCCCGCCCCGCCTCCCAGCATTCTAGACCCCCTTAAAGGGCCGGCATGCACCGGTTCTAAGGGGGTTAAAGGGGAACTCCACTTTTCGTGATTGAAAAAATAGCCAATAAAAATAAGGTGGCAAAGAATGTCATGCCGGCCTTTTCAGTGCTCTGACAGAACGGGGAAAAGCCTTGTTTACATAGGCACTTCCCCGTTCTGCGGCCCCGTGACACGTTCCCCGGGAGACTGGCGGACATCGAGTCCGCCGGTCCCGCGGGCATGGTCACGCTGTACGCCGCGGGTGCGCACCCGCTATTCCCGCCTCTTAAAGGGGACATACAGGTATGCCCATTTGCCCACTGCTGCCATTGTGCCGACGTATATCGGTGTGCGGCGGTCGGCAAGTGGTTAATGAAATTCAAATTATTTTGAGAAGCACCTGTTTATGATAGCCCATATCAGGCAACCACTTAATAGGGATGGCGACCAACTATCACCATTTTATTCTCCATATTTGGGGGGGGGGAGTCATTTATGGTAATTTCTAGCAACAAAAATGCAGATTTTACATATCTGCAAAAATCTAAAAAATGCCCCTGATATACAAGTGATTAAAGGGGTTGTAAAGGTAAATTTTTGTTTCACCTTAATGCATTCTATGCATTAAGATGAAAAAACATCTGACAATCTGCTGGCCCCCCATCCCCCCCCGTTTTACTTACCTGACCCCTCGAAAGTCCAGCGCTTGCCTCCGACATCCTCTTCGCCGCTCAGCCTGGCCGTTGATTGGCTAGAGTGGATGGATTGAAAGCAGCGCAGCAATTGGCTCGCGCTGCTGTCAATCACATCCAATGACGCGGCGCGCCGGGGGCGGGGCCGAGTGATACAGTGAGCTGCTAGGTGTTCCGCCGCCGGTGTTCTGTCGGAAAACGTACAACTATCAAATATTGTCCGGCCCGTACTGCGCAGGCGCATCGCTTGCGCAGTACGGAGCAGAAGGAGCTTCGTAAAATCTCCGAAGAAGAACGCCGCCTGTGCCGCGAGTGGAGATGCAAGCCCCACCCTCCAAGAGGACATAGGGCTGCAAATAGTTAGAGGGCCCCTCGCGGGCCCGCTTTGCTCGCCACGCTTCGGGCACGGCCTCTTTTAGATTCTAATGCGGCTTACACGCGGTCGGAATTTCCAATGGAAACAGTCCGATGGGAGCTTTTCTTCGGATTTTCCGACCGTGTGTATGCCCAACGGTCTTTTTCTCCGACGGACTTTGAATTGAGAACCTATTTTTCCGACGGAAAACCTTTCTATCGGATTTTTCGATCGTGGGTATGCAATTCCGGCACGCAAAATTCCAACGCATGCTCGGAAACAATTTGACGCATGCTCGGAGGCATTAAACTTCCCTTTTATAGTGCTGTCAAACGTGTTTTATGCCACTGTGTGTTGACCGTCGGAATTTGGTGTGATCGTGTGTAGGCAAGACAGCTTGAGCGGAATTCCGTCGGAAAAACCGTCAGAGTTTTTTCCGATGAGAATTCCGATCGTGTATACGCGGCATTACTCTCTATGTCCACTTGGATGGTGGGGCTTGAACCTGGACTCACGGCGCAGGCGCCGTTCATCTTCGTCTATTTTCGGAATTTGCTGCGGACACTATTCGATGGGGGACAGTATATGATAGGACACCGGCTGTATCACTGGAGTGCGCCCGCAAGTACTTCTCACCATGAGGGGAGCTCGCATGAACGTGAGAAGTACTTGTGGGGGGAAGCCGAGACAGCCGTCAAGGGACCCCAGAAGACCAGGTTTGGGGCCACTCTGTGCAAAACGAGCTGCACAGTGGAGGTAAGTATAACATGTTTGTTATTTAAAAAAAATATATATTTACGTTACAACCCCTTTAAAGTGTATCTGTGGCTCAGCATCGCTCAGACTTGTGTCCTCGTTGTCCATTATTTTATTTTTTTTACAACTGTATCCCCCTCTCCTCCTCTTGTTTCTGCATCTGTGTATCTCGCTCCCCTCCAGCTTTACTGATATAGACCCCTGGCTGAGTAATTTCCATCTTGCATGTGATATCAAAAAACGGTCCAGCACACAGAGAATTAACTCAGCCGGGGGGCCGGGAACCAATACATACCCACGGTGACGTCAGACGGGCCCACTAAGTGGAAGACCGGGGGGGGGGGGGGCTTCAAGCTGTCTAGCCTGCAGATTTGCCAGGGTGGGCGCACAGCTGGTTGTGTTTGAGAAGAGACGAGCTTGCAATGGCATTTCATGTCCTGGAACCAGCAATTTTTTTTTCCATCCAATTGCATTCTATAATTCCGATTTCTAACTGCTGTGATAATTGTATCAGGAAAGTATCAATCTGATTTCCTCTATAAACATCACTTGTGATAGAGGCAGAGCTATGAACATTGTGCGTATGGTAAGCCTAGACTAGAATTGCTACGCTGAGTACAGGTGGGGACATGGAACACTCAACTGCTTCCAAAGAGGGGCCTTCAAAAACAGTCTGAGAGCCACTGACCAATCCAAGACTTTTTGGGGCTGACTGAGGAAGTGTCAGATCTCGTATCTGGTTTCTATTGCTGTGTCCCCACTTCCTCTCTGTGATCTATTATCTATTGATCAGGGCCGGTGCTACCACTAGGCAAACTAGGCAGCCGCCTAGGGCGCCATGCTGCCTAGGGGGCGCCCAGCCACTGGTTTTCCTACTCTCTTCAGCAAGCAACTAAGTCTCAGCATCAGCAGGAAGTCACCCCTCTGTTCACAGATAGTGTCAGAGGCGCAGCAGCGGTGAAGGACTGTGTCTGTTTCCCGACTCCTGAAGCAAGCAAACATTCATTGATGGGCACTGGTAGGCTGCATTTGATGGGTCCATGTGAGGCTAAATGTGATGGGCTCTGGTGAGGCTGCATTGATGTGCGCTGGTGGGCTGCATTTGATGGGTGCTGGTAGGCTGCATTGATGGGTGCTGGTAGGCTGCATTGATGGGCGCTGGTAGGCTGCATTGATGGGTGCTGGTAGGCTGCATTGATGGGTGCTGGTAGGCTGCATTGATGGGCGCTGGTAGGCTGCATTGATGGGTGCTGGTAGGCTGCATTGATGGGCGCTGGTAGGCTGCATTTTATGGGTGCTTTGTTAAAAAGGTGGGGTTTACATGGGCAGGGAAAAGGCAGGGCAGGGGTGGTGTCAAGGGGGGCGGCAAAATTAGGTTTTGCCTAGGGTGTCAAAAATCCTTGCACCAGCCCTGCTATTGATATATATCGGGGAGCACATGCACTCAAGCATTCTCAACCAGTGTTCCTCCATAGGTAGCCAGGGGTTCCTTGCACTGTGTCTGATGGACTTCCCATCTGGTGATGCCTGAACTAAACATGGCAGAGCAAGCAGCAAGACGCCAATTATTATTTTAGATGTCTGAAAGGTGGCATTCATCCCACTGACCACCAGGGATGAGCTTTATGTTCGAGTCAAACTCATGTTCCACTCGAACATTGCCGGTTCGCCGAACAGCGGACAATTTTGGGTGTTCGCGACAAATTCGAAAGCTGCGGAACACCCTTTAAAAGTCTATGGGAGAAATCAAAAGTGCTAATTTTAAAGGCGTATATGCAAGTCATTGTCATTAAAAAGTGTTTGGGGACCCGGGTCCTGCCCCAGGGGACATGTATTAATGCAAAAAAAAGTATTAAAAACAGACGTTTTTTCGGGAGCAGTGATTTTAATAATGCTTAAAGCGGTTCGGCACCCATTTCATTTAGTAAATCTCTTTGCCTTCCAAATCAGGCAAAGAGTACTAAATGAAATGTTTTTTTTTTTTTTTTTTTTTTTACTTACCTTGTAATTGAAGACTTCCGGTCTTCTCTCTCTGCGGCGGCGGGCGGGGTCTCTGCGTCGATCGTCGTCACGCCGCACTGTCTCCTGGGATCTGGTGTCATTGTTCCCAGGAGTCAGTGCGGGCATCTTCCGAAATCTCGCGAGATTTCGGCCACATCTTCCGAAATCTCCCGAGATTTCGGCCACATCTGCCGAAATCTCGTGAGATGTCGGCAGATGTGCCGTTACTGCGCACGCGCGAGTAACGGCGGTGCATGCTGGGCCATCAACAGTGCCTGTGGGGTTTCACATGCCCACAGGCAAGATGGACCCCAGCAGACAAGAAGAAGACAAGAAGAAGATGAAGACGAAAACCGGCGGCGATCGAGATGGAACATGGAACAGGTAAGTCCCCCAATTGAGCTATATGCCCTAGGCATATAGCCCAAAAAAAAAACAAAAGTGTGCAGAGTGCAGAACCGCTTTAAAGTGAAACAATAAAAGTGTAATATTCCTTTAGATTTCGTACCTGGGGGGTGTCTATAGTATGCCTGTAAAGGGACGCATGTTTCCCGTGTTTAGAACAGTCTGACAGAAAAATTACATTTCTAAAGGAAAAAAAGTAATTTAAAACTATTTGCGGCTACAATGAATTGTCGGGTCCGACTATACACATAACAGTTCATTGATAAAAACGGCATGGGGATTTCATACGTAAAAGGGTGACCCCACCCCACTCTGACATCACGGGGAAAGCCATAGGGAAGTCCCCGTGCGTCAGGGGAGGGCGGGGTCACCGGGTGGCCCCGCCCTCCGTTATTTAAGAAGTGTCAGAAGAATTGAAGCGTCATGTGACTGAAGACTCCCACTGAGGCGGATCATGCGGATTCAGCGGAGAAGAAGCCGGAGCAAGATGCAGGACGAGAAGAGCGGAGGAAGAAGAAGATGAAGAAGAAGAAGTTGGAGGAACAAGAAGAACACCGAAGGAAAACTAGAAGAAAGAAGATGAAAGAAGAAGAAATTAATAAAGGACTTGTCAAAAACTGTCTCTTGTGTTTTTTAACCTTTTTTGTCACTTTTTTTGTGAATTGGTAGGGGTACATTTGTAACCCATTACCAATTCACACAGGGGGGGCCGGGATCTGGGGGTCCCCTTGTTAAAGGGGGCTTCCATATTCCTATAAGCCCCCCGCAGGCAGACCCCCCACAACCACCGGCCAGGGTTGTGGGGATGAGGCCCTTCTCCCCATCAACATGGGGACAAGGTGCTTTGAGGGGCTACCTCAAAGAACCCTCCCAATGTTGAGGGCATGTGGCCTGGTACGGTTCAGGAATTTTTAAATTTTTAAATTTTGGCACGGGGTTCCCCTTAATTTCCATACCAGACCTGAATGGCTTTGATCATGCCATTCATTGTACTACTGTGTTGATCTCTGTGATTGCTCACAGTGATCACATGGTGCCGTCAGGGCCAATTACAGCCTATCTGTACCATGTGATTTGCTGTGGCCAATCATAGCTAATCACAATAGTAAACCCTGAATGAATGGATTTCATTTAGAAAAAAATGGCTGTTTATAGCAGTGAAATTCACTGTTATAAGCAATCATAGAGTGTAAAAAATAAAATAAAGTACTGATCACCTCCCCAGAGTAGCACAGTGTTACTAGGGTAACACTGTATTGCTCTGGCACAGTATGTAAAAATAAATAAATTGTAAAAACGAGAAAAGAAAAACATTTTAAAATTTGAAATAAAAAAATTATTAATACATTTTGGTGACAGTATGTAAAAAATAATTGATGGTCAGCCACTGTGCCCATCCATTGCTGCCACTGTGCCATCAAACGCAGCGACACTGGGCCCCATCAAATGCTCCCACTGTGCCCCATCAAATGCTCCCACTGTGCCTCATCAAATGCTCCCACTGTGCCCCATCAAATGCTGCCAATGTGCCCATCAAATGCTCCCAGTGTGCCCCATCAAATGCTCCCACTGTGCCCCATCAAATGCTCCCACTGTGCCCCATCAAATGCTCTCACTGTGCCCCATCAAATGCTCCCACGGTGCCATATCAAATGCTCCCACTGTGCCCCATCAAATGCTCCCACTGTATCCCATCAAATGCTCCCACTGTGCCCCATCAAATGCTGCCAATGTGTCCCATCAAATGCTCCCACGGTGCCCCATCAAATGCTCCCACTGTGCCCCATCAAATGCTCCCACTGTGCCCCATCAAATGCTCCCACTGTGCCCCATCAAATGCTGCCAATGTGCCCCATCAAATGCTCCCACGGTGCCCCATCAAATGCTCCCACTGCTCCCACTGTGCCCATCAAATTCTCCCACTGTGCCCCATCAAATTCTCCCACTGTGCCCCATCAAATGCTCCCACTGTGCCCTATCAAATGCTCCCACTGTACCCCATCAAATGCTCCCACTGTGCCCCATCAAATGCTGCCAGTGTGCCTCATCAAATGCTCCCACTGTGCCCCATCAAATGCTCCCACTGTATCCCATCAAATGCTCCCACTGCCCCATCAAATGCTCCCACTGTGCCCCATAAATTCTCCCACTGTGCCCCAAAAATGCTCCCACTGTGCCCCATCAAATGCTCCCACTGCCCCATCAAATGCTGCCAGTGTGCCTCATCAAATGCTCCCACTGTGCCCCATCAAATGCTCCCACTGTAGCCCATCAAATGCTCCCACTGTGCCCTATCAAATGCTCCCACTGTGCCCCATCAAATGCTCCCACTGTGCCCCATCAAATTCTCCCACTGTGCCATATCAAATGCTCCCACTGTTTCCCATCAAATGCTCCCACGGTGCCCCCTCAAATGCTCCCACTGTGCCCCATCAAATGCTCCCACTGTGCCCCATCAAATGCTCCCAGTGTGCCCCATCAAATGCTCCCACTGTGCCCCATCAAATGCTCCCACTGTTTCCCATCAAATGCTCCCAGTGTGCCCCATCAAATGCTCCCACTGTGCCCCATCAAATGCTCCCACTGGGCCCCATCAAATGCTCCCACTCTGCCCCATCAAATGCTCCCACTGTGCCCCATCAAATGCTCCCACTGTGCCCCATCAAATGCTCCCACTGTGCCCCATCAAATGCTCCCACTGTTTCCCATCAAATGCTCCCACTGTGCCCCATCAAATGCTCCCACTGTGCCCCATCAAATGCTCCCACTGTGCCATATCAAATGCTCCCACTGTGCCCCATCAAATGCTGCCACTGTACCCATCAAATGCTCCCACTGTTTCATCAAATGCTCCCACTGGGCCCCATCAAATGCTCCCACTCTGCCCCATCAAATGCTCCCACTGTGCCCCATCAAATGCTCCCACTGTGGCTCCCATCAAATGCTCCCACTCTGCCCCATCAAATGCTCCCACTGTGCCCCATCAAATGCTCCCACTGTGCCCCATCAAATGCTCCCACTGTGCCATATCAAATGCTCCCACTGTTTCCCATCAAATGCTCCCACGGTGCCCCATCAAATGCTCCCACTGTGCCCCATCAAATGCTCCCACTGTGCCCCATCAAATGCTCCCACTGTGCCCCATCAAATGCTCCCACTGTGCCATATCAAATGCTCCCACTGTATCCCATCAAATGCTCCCACTGTACCCCATCAAATGCTCCCACTGTGCCCCATCAAATGCTGCCAGTGTGCCCCCCGCCCGCACTTACCAGTCTCGGTGGGACAGCTCCTCAATGTTTTCTCCCGTCCTCTCTTCCTGTCCTCTGCTATGATTGGACACCTGATAGGCATCCAATCACAGCTCCTGTCGTGTCAGCCAATCAGGTGACGGGTAACAGATCCGAGCACCTGATTGGCGGAGAGGAGGTTTAGTGTTAGAAAAAAAGTGAATATTCAAAAGTAACATTCTAACACAGCTGAGTGACCTGCGGTCACCTTTTTTGACGCCTATTAGAGCCTATGGCTCTAATCATGTGCTTCAAACCCCCCCCCCCCCCCCCCGCTGTAAATCAGGTACCCGGTGCCTGAAAAAGAGGCCGGGTGCCTGAATAGGGGGTGGCAGCGGCGGCCATAGATAGATTCATGCAATGCCTGAATCTATCTATTGGTGATAGAGGGGGTGGCAGGAGAGAGGGGGGTGGCAGGAGAGAGGGGGGCGGCACTCGTGCCCCCTTTATGTATGCACCGCCCCCTGGGGTGGGCACAGCTATGTACTTGGTGGTTGTGGTACTCAGTTACTTGGGGAACCGCAGTCCATTCTCAATAATGTGTCCGGGTTTCAGGAGGTGTGAAACCCGGACGCACAATTCCAAACCCGGACTGTCCGGGTGAATCCCAGACGGGTGGCAGCCCTAGTTAGAACATGGTAGGTACAGAATGATCCTCCTGGTCTCTGACGGCCGGTTCATGACTCGGGGAGACTCAGAGCTCACTGTAAATATATTTAGACCCGCATCAGCCTGTGAAGTGTGAACAGCGGCGGGCGGATCCGCGCCCACACAGCGGAGCGCTGGCCTTTGTGTCCTTTCTAATAATAGAAGAGGATTTATTCGACTCTGACAACTCATCTCTCTAATGGGCCTTGTTGGCGGTTGTCTCCGCCGCTCTCCCATTGTTAAATATTAATGGGGTAGAGTGACGAACGTCACACCGCGCCCGCCGTCCCCGCAAAGAGACGCGCTAATGAAAACTGCGAGATGTGAAATCCTCGTTTACTGTCCGACATAAAAGAAGTGACGGGCGAGAGGCGCTCCTGGGACCGAGAAGCAGAAGGTGACCCCCAGAGTTTAACTTCGGAGAAAAATAAAAATCATCCGGACCGGGCCGGCCGAGGGGAATAAATACGAGCGCCGAGAGAGCTACAGGAATATCAAATGTTTTATATGTCCGTCTTCACTGCCAACATTGAGGGATCATTTCCAGGAACGTTCTGCTACTGTGGAGGTCATTCTCTGAACGTCCTACACTGCTTATAGGTGGACTAATAAAAAAAATGATATATAAATATACATACACTATATTACCAAAAGTATTGGGACACCTGCCTTTACACGCACATGAACTTTAATGACATCCCAGTCTTAGTCCGGAGGGTTCAATATTGAGTTGGCCCTTTGCAGCTATAACAGCTTCACCTCTTCTGGGTAAGGCTGTCCACAAGGTTTAGGAGGGTGTCTATGGGAATGTTTGGCCATTCTTCCAGAAAAGCATTTGTGAGGTCAGGCACTGATGTTGGAGGAGAAGGCCTGGCTCGCAGTCTCTGCTCTAATTTATCCCAAAGTTATTTGATCGGGTTGAGGACAGTCAAGTTCCTCCACCCCAAACTCGCTCATCCATGTCTTTATGGACCTTGCTTTGGGCACTGGTCCAAATCATTTGGTGGAGGGGGGATTATGGTGTGGGGGGGGGGAGATTATGATGTGGGGGGGAGGGGGGATTATGGTGTGAGGGTTGTTTTTCAGGTGTTGGGCTTGGCCCCTTAGTTCCAGTGAAGGGAACACTCAAGGCGTCGGCATACCAAGAAATTTTGGACAATTTCATTCTCCCAACTTTGTGGGAACAGTTTGGGGACGGCCCCTTCCTGTTCCAACATCACTGCCCACCAGTGCACAGAGCAAGGTCCATAAAGACATGGATGAGCGAGTTTGGGGTGGAGGAACTTGACTGGCCTGCACAGAGTCCTGACCTCAACCCGATAGAACACCTTTGGGATGAATTAGAGCGGAGACTGTGAGCCAGGTCTTCTTGTCCAACATCAGTGCCTGACCTCACAAATGCTCTTCTGGAAGAATGGCCAAACATTCCCATAGACACACTCCTAAACCTTGTGGACGGCCTTCCCAGAAGAGTTGAAGCTGTTATAGCTGCAAAGGGCGGGGCCAACTCAATATTGAACCCTCCGGACTAAGACTGGGATGTCATTAAAGCTCATGAGTGTGTAAAGGCAGGCGTCCCAATACTTTTGACAATATAGTGTATCATATATATATATAATAACCTCTTCACAACCATGCTATAGCTGAATGACAGCTACAGCGTGGTTACACATTGCCAGGAGGGCGTCATATGACGTCCTCCCGTGATGCATCTGCAAGCATCTGTGTCCTTGTGCCACAGCTGATCACAGATCATAGTAGAGAGCCAATCACAACTGATCACAGGTCATGGTAAAGAAACCAATCACTGCTGATCACAGATCGTGGTGAAAGAGCCAATCACAGCTGATCACAGATCATAGTAGAGAACCAATCACAACTGATCACAGATCATGGTAGAGAGCCAATCACCGCTGATCACAGGTCATGGTAAAGAACCAATCACAGCTGATCACAGATCGTGGTAAAGAGCCAATCACAGCTGATCACAGATCATAGTAGAGAGCCAATCACAGCTGATCACAGATCATAGTAAAGAGCCAATCACCGCTGATCACAGATCATAGTAGAGAGCCAATCACAGCTGATCACAGATCATAGTAGAGAGCCAATCACAGCTGATCACAGGTCATGGTAAAGAACCAATCACAGCTGATTACAGGTCATGGTAGAGAGCCAATCACAGCTGATCACAGATCATAGTAGAGAACCAATCACAACTGATCACAGGTCATGGTAAAGAAACCAATCACTGCTGATCACAGATCGTGGTAAAGAAACCAATCACTGCTGATCACAGATCGTGGTAAGGAACCAATCACAGCTGATCACAGATCGTGGTGAAAGAGCCAATCACAGCTGATCACAGATCGTGGTAAAGAACCAATCACAGCTGATCACAGATCATAGTAGAGAGCCAATCATCGCTGATCACAGATCATAGTAAAGAGCCAATCACAGCTGATCACAGATCATGGTAAAGAACCAATCACAGCTGATTACAGGTCATGGTAGAGAGCCAATCACAGCTGATCACAGATCATGGTTGTGACGGAACGTCCCTACACTCCTCTTGAGTGCGTTCGTCATATATCACTTGCTTCCAGTCTGGATATAGGTATAAGATATTCCAACCGCTCCCAAGCACCAAACGAGACAACACTTGCTTAGTTGCTAAAACATGGACTGAAGATTTATTACAAAGATGACATTTATATACAGTAGAAGAGGAGATCCCCCCTCCTGCTCATATTATTCTAACAATACACTTGTAACAACTTAACATAAACTAATTAGCTAATTCCTTTAAGCAGCCGATGTGACTCAGGATTTCACTACAGGTCAGACTTGTGGTCACCGAGCTAAACACAGTTGATTATAAATTAACATAATTACCACCACAAGACATCTCATCACAATAGCAGGAGACCACCAGTAACAGACGGAGCGTCTCCTGCATTGTGCAGAGGACAATGGGATCAACTAACTCAATTAACATCTTGAGTTCATGACATTGAATGGGACACAAGGTGTCAGATGCTAGTCTATTTCTAATGCCAAATGCATATACAGAGAGTGTATTTTGGGGGGCCCGTGATCAGCTGGCAGGAGGCTAGCATGTAGTCCTCTCAAAAAGCCCGTGTCCCGGCTAGGTCTGTCACATTTCTCCCCTTTCGGCAGGAGACTAACACAGGAGGAGACCCCAGACGGGTTGACTCCGAAGTTAGTCCATAGTTCCAGTCCTCTAATGCTGGTACCCACACAGTACCCCAAACAAATTGTTTCAAACAGAGCACTACTCACCCAGCCAACCTCTGCCTCTCTCATAGAACATATCTGCCGCTGGGGAGAGGCCTGGACTGGCCCTTCTCCCTGGAGTCTTTTCAGCCGCTGGAGAGAAGATAGGGTGACTGGGCTCACTCCATCCTGCTGTTGGGGATCTGGGCCGACAGCCCAGCATCCCTGGGGTATACAAGTGGGGACTGAAGTCCCATCCACCGATATCAGCTCAAGCTGCAGTTGTGAAGTGCAGATTGCATTCTCTCCTTGGGTCCTGAGCTGCTGCTCGGGAGTGACCACCACCTCCTCACCCTGGGCCTCCAGAACTGCCACAAGTGTGGGGCAGAGGTCTTGGACCCTCTGTCCGGTTGCCAGCACTTTAGCTGGGTTGGTGTCGTCATTCTGGGGCGCCGTCTGCTGCTGGACAGTGTGACCGATCGCCCCAGCTTCTTGAAGCTGTAGAGACACTGTAGGTGCTAGGCAGAGGCCAGCGGTGCTCTGCCATGTTGCCAGTGATTCAGCTGGGAGTAGCAGCTTCACTACATCAGCTTGTTGCCGGAGAGAGGGGCCAACTGCCCCGGCTTCCTGGAACTCCACAGATACTGCTGTTGGTGCTGGGCAGAGCTCAATGAAGTTTGGCCCTAATACCAGCTCTTCTGATGGAGGCTCATCAGGCTGTTTTTCCTCAGCGGAAAAGTCTATTAAATCCCCTGTCTCTGTAACTGGTGTCTGGGGATAGAGGTTCACCATCTGTCCGTGGAACCTAGAAGATGCTATCAGTGCTGAGCAGAGGTTGGCAGAGCTCTGGCCGGTTGTCAGCACTTCA
This sequence comes from Lithobates sylvaticus, assembly GCA_028564925.1. Lineage (NCBI taxonomy): Eukaryota > Metazoa > Chordata > Amphibia > Anura > Ranidae > Lithobates > Lithobates sylvaticus. The sequence goes on from CM053029.1 coordinate 609,654,135, forward strand.
GTTTCTGGGGTGGCAATTTCCAGATTTTCCACTGCCGATTCCCTGGCATGCTGCTGGACAGGCACATTCCTCCATCCAAGATCATCCCATGCAGAAACAGGATCATCAAGGTCAGTCAGCACTTGCTGCATCCGCCATAAGACCTCCGCGTCCATAACTGCGGGGGCAGGTTGGCAAAGCACACTGTTACTCTGCCACATTGCTGACTCTTCAGACAGGATTTCAGAGTTGTCCACTGGCATTTCCTTATAGTCCCAGGCAAAGGGAGCCCAGCCCTGGCACTGAGCAGAGTCTAGCAGCCGTCTGTAGGCGATCTCCAGCTCCCATTCCTGAACGGCCAGAAACTCCAAATCTTCCAGTGCCCAGTGCACTTCCGAGACGTTCAGTAGCCCTTTTCTGAAATCCATGATTTCATCCAACCGCCACTCCAAATCACTCCCAAAGTTAGAGTCCCCTGTCAGCTTCACATACAACAGTCCCAGGCCGCCGTAGCTTAAGCCTTCCGTTGGGCTGTCATCTGCTATCCAAGGGAATGCTTGGGATACATGCCACCGGAGGGCTCTGTAACTCTCATCCAGCTTCATCTCTGCCCAGACCAGCCTGCTTAATTCAGCTGTCTGCTCCTTGTGCGTTTTTTCTCCCAAAAACAGCACCCGCAATCCATACTGCGACCAGTACCTTTCCTGGATGGAGGGGAGAACTTTTCCCTGGTGACGCTGCTCACGGGCTAGCGATTCCTTCCAGAGTTCGCAGCGAATAGAATCAAACCATCCCAGCAGGACCTGCTCTGATACTGGTCCTCTGTGCTGTAGCTGCATCTCTCGCAACCTCCTCCTGAAATCCTCTTCCATGGCGGCTGGTATCTGTACCTCTCCTCCTCTCCTGCTATCCGGACCTTGGATCCAGGTGGAGGTTTGGATGTCCCAGACTGCAGGAAGCATCCCACTGCTGCCACCAATGTGACGGAACGTCCCTACACTCCTCTTGAGTGCGTTCGTCATATATCACTTGCTTCCAGTCTGGATATAGGTATAAGATATTCCAACCGCTCCCAAGCACCAAACGAGACAACACTTGCTTAGTTGCTAAAACATGGACTGAAGATTTATTACAAAGATGACATTTATATACAGTAGAAGAGGAGATCCCCCCTCCTGCTCATATTATTCTAACTATACACTTGTAACAACTTAACATAAACTAATTAGCTAATTCCTTTAAGCAGCCGATGTGACTCAGGATTTCACTACAGGTCAGACTTGTGGTCACCGAGCTAAACACAGTTGATTATAAATTAACATAATTACCACCACAAGACATCTCATCACAATAGCAGGAGACCACCAGTAACAGACGGAGCGTCTCCTGCATTGTGCAGAGGACAATGGGATCAACTAACTCAATTAACATCTTGAGTTCATGACATTGAATGGGACACAAGGTGTCAGATGCTAGTCTATTTCTAATGCCAAATGCATATACAGAGAGTGTATTTTGGGGGGCCCGTGATCAGCTGGCAGGAGGCTAGCATGTAGTCCTCTCAAAAAGCCCGTGTCCCGGCTAGGTCTGTCACAATGGTAAAGAACCAATCACAGCTGATCACAGATCATAGTAGAGAGCCAATCACAGCTGATCACAGATCGTGGTAAAGAGCCAATCACCGCTGATCACAGATCATAGTAGAGAGCCAATCACAGCTGATCACAGATCATAGTAAAGAGCCAATCACAGCTGATCACAGATCATGGTAAAGAACCAATCACAGCTGATTACAGGTCATGGTAGAGAGCCAATCACAGCTGATCACAGATCATAGTAGAGAGCCAATCACAGCTGATCACAGATCATAGTAAAGAGCCAATCACAGCTGATCACAGATCATAGTAGAGAGCCAATCACAGCTGATCACAGGTCATGGTAAAGAACCAATCACAGCTGATTACAGGTCATGGTAGAGAGCCAATCACCGCTGATCACAGATCATAGTAGAGAGCCAATCACAGCTGATCACAGATCATAGTAAAGAGCCAATCACAGCTGATCACAGATCATAGTAGAGAGCCAATCACAGCTGATCACAGGTCATGGTAAAGAACCAATTACAGCTGATTACAGGTCATGGTAGAGAGCCAATCACAGCTGATCACAGATCATAGTAGAGAACCAATCACAGCTAATCACAGATCGTGGTAAAGAGCCAATCACAGCTGATCACAGATCGTGGTAAAGAGCCAATCACAGCTAATCACAGATCGTGGTAAAGAGCCAATCACAGCTGATCACAGATCATAGTAGAGAGCCAATCACAGCTGATCACAGGTCATGGTAAAGAACCAATCACAGCTGATCACAGATCGTGGTAAAGAGCCAATCACAGCTGATGACAGTGTAAACAGGATTTGCCGGTTATCACTGACAGCACGTGAGGAGAGGTAACTGGGGTCTCTGGTGGGGACCCTGATGTAAGAGGGGCTCTGATGTAAGGGGGCTCTGATTTGGACCCTGATGTAAGGTAGGGGGCCTCTGATGGGGGCCCTAATGTAAGTGGGGACACTTATTTAAGGGGGGCTCTAGTTTGGACCCTGATGTGAGGTGGGGGGCCTCTGATGGGGGCCCTAATGTAAGTGGGGACACTTATTTAAGGGGGGCTCTGGTTTGGACCATGATGTAGGGTGGGGGGCCTCTGATGGGGACCCTGATGTAAGGGGTCATTCTGATGGGGACCTACTGTAGATGTAAGTGGGGATTCTGTAAGATGTAGATGTAAGGGGGCTCTTAAGGCGACCCTGATGTAACAGGGGACTCTGATGGGGGGCCCTGATGTAACAGGGGACTCTGATGGGGGGCCCTGATGGTAAAGAGGACCCTATATGTAAAGGGGGACTCTGATGGGGACCCTTATTTAAGGTGTTACTCTTACAGGGACCTAGATGTAGGTTGGGAGTGTGATGGGGGCTCTGATGTAGGTTGGGAGTGTGATGGGGGCTCTGATGTAGGTTGGGAGTGTGATGGGGGCTCTGATGTAAGTTGGGAGTGTGATGGGGGCTCTGATGTAGGTTGGGAGTGTGATGGGGGCTCTGATGTAGGTTGGGAGTGTGATGGGGGCTCTGATGTAAGTTGGGACTGTGATGGGGGCTTTTTTTTTAACCAAATATTTTTATTAAACTTTTACACTTACAACAAAAATTTCACATTGTATCACAATCACTTACAAACTAAGATATCCAATCACATACATCCTCCTTGCCTTAAGCTGTAAAGGAGGGCTGAATATTATAGTTACAATGCCTATTTCCCTTCCAGCTTCCCATTCATCTCCCCCTTTCCCTCCCCTCCCCCCCTTCATCCCGCCTCATACTCTCTACCACTCCTTATGACACTTAACGTCTTAATCCTCACTTGTTGTTATCCAGGTAGTATTCCTAGATCCGCGTTTGTTCAAACCACATTTTCCATATCCTCTGAAATTTGGCGTAGTTACCCTGTTTAATATAGGTCGTTTTTTCCATCAGAATCACTCTCTCCATATTCTGTTCCCACTCCTGGGTGGATGGTGGAATAGAGGATTGCCATTTTTGGGCTATTAATTTTCTGGCCTGAAAAAGGCATCGGATAATTGCCTGCTGCATCTCTTTTGACCTACCCTCCTTCTCCAATCCCCCGAGTACACACAGGATAGGATCCAGGTCAAGATTGGTATTAAATACCTGAGCAATCCTATCCACCACCTCCTTCCAATATCGATATAGTTTTGGACATCTCCAAAACATATGGATAAGGTCCCCTCCCGGTCTCCTACATCTAGGACATGTATCATCTTGTCTACAGCCAAACCTAAAAAGTTTTACTGGTGTAAAATACACTCTATGTATTAGAAAAAGGTGTGACATTCTCTGGGGAGAGGAGAGGGAAACCAAAGGAGCAAGAGCTAGAATCCTTTCCCATTGTGTGTCAGTCATATTTCCCACATCTCCTTCCCATTTAGCTTTTTGGAATCCGATTTGTTGGCCTTCCCCGTTCCCCTTGTGTATTTGTGAATATAGCTTAGAGATCATCCCTTTTCGTGTATCAGATTCAGCTGTATTCAGTAGTACCGGAATATCGGTCCTTTCGAATACCATCCCTTTAAACTGCTCAGTCAGGGCATGCCTTATCTGTAGATACCTAAAAAAGGACCGTTTAGGCAACGCAAATTGTTCTCTCAAATCCTGAAAACTTCTGAGCCTCCCCTCCTGGTACATCTGAGTAATAAAATGCAGGCCTTTACTTTCCCATTCTCTAAAAGACCCCATTTTTTGTATCTCGGACAGGTTATTATTTGTCCACAGAGGTGAGAAGTCTGTAAATCCGCTATATCCCAGTATTTTTTTAACTGTATTCCATACTCTTGCTATCAAGTCCTGTGTGGGTAACCCCTTCTGAAAGGACCCAGCCTCTAAGACTTCAATCAAGGAGTTATGAGTTGATTTATATAGAAGAGTCTTCCACTCACGCCCCCCCTTTGTGGCCTCACATCCCCCAATATGTTGAAGCTGGGCTGCCAAAAAATAGCTCCAGGGGTGCGGAAGAGCTACACCCCCTGCGCCATTTGTTAATTGCAGTACATTAAGACGAATACGTGGAACACCCCCTTTCCAAATTAAATCTCTAAATAAGCTGTCTATCCTTTTAAACCACTTCTTGTAAATCCATACTGGAGAGTTATGGAGTAAATACAGTAATTGTGGCATAAGGACCATTTTAATTAAGTTACAGCGGCCTGCTGCTGACAAGGGAAGTTTTTTCCAAATTTGGATTTTCCCTTTAAATTTATTCAGAAGTAGTACTAAGTTGTCAGAAATAAATTGTTTAGGGTCTCTTGATATATTTATCCCTAGATATTTAAACTGATGGACAACTTGCAATTGCGCTGCCTCTTGGGGTAGGGGAACCTCCAATGGGTCTAAAGGGAGCAGGTTTGATTTGTCCCAGTTAATCCTAAGACCCGACAGACACCCAAAATTTTCAATTCTGCCCATGGTCTCACGTAGTGAGCCCTGTGTATCATTGAGCAGTATCAAAAGGTCATCTGCATACAGAATCACTTTTTCTTCTATTTCCCCTCTTTTGAAACCTTTAATATCTAGGGATGCTCTTAAAGAAAGAGCCAAAGGTTCGATTGCGAGGGCGAAAAGGAGGGGGGACAACGGGCACCCCTGCCTTGTCCCCCTCAGCAATCGAAACCTAGTAGAGTATTCGTTGTTTACTTTTAGTCTTGCTCCAGGCGCTCCATATAATAATTTCACCCAGTTGACGAAGTTTGGCCCGATCTGAAATTGTGTTAGTATTCTCCATAAATACTCCCACTCCAGTGTATCAAAAGCCTTGGCAGCATCCAAGGAAAGCACGGCCCTATTTCCACGATCTTCCACTGGAGTCTGCAAGTTCAAGAAGAGCCGTCTGATATTTAGACTGGCGGACCTCCCTGGGATAAATCCTGATTGATCCGGATGCACCAATTTAGGGATAACTTTATTAAGTCTGGCAGCCAGGACCTTTGCCAGGACCTTAGTATCCGAGTTCAGGAGTGAAATAGGCCTGTATGAGGCCGGGGATAAGGGATTCTTATTTTCTTTGGGGATTACGATTATGGTTGATTCCATCATCGATAGGGGGAGCGCACCCTCCACCATCGATGAGTTAAATACCTTCAGGAGCTCGGGGAGAAGAACCTCCCCGTAACAGCGATATATTTCTATAGGTAATCCATCTGGTCCCGGGGACTTTTGCCTTGCCATTTCCTGGACGGTCCTCTGTATCTCCTCCAGGGTGACAGGGCCGTCTAGGACAGCCCTGTCCTCCTCAGAGAGACAGGGGACCGCCAATCCTTCAAAAAATGTATCCAGTTTTCCTGTTATTTCGTCTTGTCGGGAGTAATATAAGTTCTCGTAGTAGGTCCTGAAGGTATCCACTATCTCTGGCGTATAAGTGGAAGTCTTACCAGCTCCGATGTCTATCATCGGGACCATAGATGAGGGGGAATTGGACCTAACTAGATGGGCAAGCATCCTACTTATTCCCTCCCCTTCTCCGAAAGCAGATTGCTTCTGGAAAATATATTTTTGTTCAGCTTTGCTTAATAGGATTAGACGATATTCCTTTTGTGCTTCTACCCAGTTTTTAAGATTCGTCGGTAAAGGGAATTTTATGTATTTCGCTTCTGCAAGAGATACATTTCTCGCCGCGTTCTCTTCCCCCTCCCTAGACTTTTTTTTTATTCTAGAGATTTGCTGAATCAATAAGCCCCGGAGCATTGCCTTGGTTGTGTCCCAAATTACCCCCTGGGGGGCCGAGCCCGCATTCATATCTATGTTTTCTCTCAGAGCCTGTATGACCTCCTTTGGGTCTCCCATTAATTCCAGCCAGGAAGGATTAATTCTCCATTCCCGGTACATGTTTCTCACCCCTACCTCGAATGAGGCTGTTAGGGGGGAATGATCGGAGAGACTTCGGGGCCTATACCTAATATTATCTAACAAGGGCGTCGACTCATCATTGCAAAGTACCATATCGATTCTCGACAGTGTGGAGTGCGTGCTGGAGAAACACGAGTACCCCCTAATCCCGGGGTTCCGCAATCTCCATATATCTTTCAGGCCCAGTTCCTCCAGGAAGCGGGGGAAGCGGCTATCCGCTAACCCTCCCCTCTGACTCCCCTGGGGAAACCTGTCAAGTGCCTTATCTAAGACCATATTGAAGTCCCCGAAGACCACGATCGGGAGACCCGGTCTATCCAGCACAAACTCCACAAGGTCCAAAAGGACCTCCGTGTCAAAGGGGGGCGGGATATAAACATTGGCCAGCAGGACAACTTTATTTTCAATTTTACAGTGTAAAAAAATATACCTTCCCCGATCATCTATTTTTCTTTGGATACAGTTAAATGTGATCCCTGAATTTATCATTATACTAACCCCTCTGGAAAAGGACGAGTGGACTGAATGATACTGTAAAGCAAACTCACCCCACCCTAACTTGGGGATGGAGGCTTTGATTAAGTGGGTCTCCTGGAGACAGAGTATAGATGCCCCATAGGATCTAATCATAGATAGTACTGCAGATTTTTTCCCTGGATCCCCCAATCCCCTAACATTCCACGAGCATATAGTGACTTGTTTCCTATTAACCTGTGTATTGTAGCTCATTAATTTAACCTAAAGTTTCTTTCAAAATAATCAGTTAACTTAATTATTATACCCCTACTCAGTGTTACACAACCTAAATTTATATTTGTGATTAGAGGTTGTAAGAACCTTCTAAAGATGCTTATCATCAAAACGTGATTTTTTTGTTAAATACTTGTAAATTGTTGTCGCAAAAAATTTTTTCCAAGTGAGTGATTTTTTTTTTTCTTCTTCCAATCCATTTTACCTCCCTCCACCATACAACTTCATACATATTATTCCTCTCACCCTTCGCCATACATTCACTTTTAACCTTACTACCACTCTGCAGACATTCACCATTCGTTACCACCCTAGGTTTGGCCGGGGGCCTTCTAATGTGACCGACCCAATCACCCTTCTTTTGAGACCTTCTTAATATTTGTGCCAGTGAATCAACCCCTTTCCTACCCCTCCCTCTACCCCATACTACCCCTCCCACCCCCTCCCCCCTATTAAAGAAACCCCTTCCATCAAAATCACCCTGCAGCACTCCGAAACTACAGGAGTGCACCATCTTTTCCACCTCTTCCCCCCGTGCATTCCACCCTCGCTCCTCCCCCCCTCACGGGAAGCGACACAGCAACCCAAGAAAAATAAAAAGCACAAAAAAAGAAAAAAAAGAAAAGATACATGCACTTGGAGGTCACTATGCTTCACTATAAGTCGCCTCTCCCTCCCCTTCCCCCGCTCCGCTAAATATGTAATAACAGCTATATCCAGCCCCCCTCTCCGAAAGAAGGGGGTACAGAAGAAAAAAAAGTCATATCAACAAATTTAAGATGATCGTGGGCGACTAGAGACGCTCCTTAAATTTAATAAGCCAGTCTTCAGCCCCTTTCGGGGAGTCAAAGAGTAGAGTCCCTCCGGGCGCCATTATTCTTAATTTTGCTGGATATAATAGAGCATAGGTTAGATTAGCTTGGCGCAGATTTCGTTTTATTTCTCCAAATTTCGCTCGCCTTCTTTGAAGGTCTGGGGAATAGTCAGGATAAATTGACACCCTTGTGCCGTTGTAAAAGATATTTCCTAATTCCCTTGCCTTCCGTATGATTGTTACTTTGTCCTTAAAAAATAGGAATTTTGCCAGTATAGGCCTAGGAGGGGCCCCGGGTTGAATGGGTCTAGAGGGAACCCTATGGGCTCTTTCCACCGCAAAAAATAAGGAGAATGAGTCCTGCCCAAAAGTTTCAGCCAGCCACTTTTCCAGGAAAGCGGCAGGATCAGGACCCTCGGAATGTTCCGGGAGGCCAACTATGCGGATATTTTTCCTTCTCATCCTGTTCTCCATTTCGTCCATTTTATTAAGCTGTATATTAAGGAGATTTTTAATGTCACTCACTTCATGTTTTAAAGGGGTCAAGTCGTCTTCCACTAGGCTCATCCTATTCTCAAGAGTTGTAGTCCTTTCTTGTACCTTTTGTATCTCATTCCTTACATTAGCAAGTTCCGCCTGTATTGTCTTCAGTTGGTCATGCATGTCGGTCAGAGAGGCCCTACAAAAGTTAACCGCCTCCAATATCTCTTTTAAGGATGGCTCCCCTCCAGATGTACTGTCTGCCCCCCTCTCTAAAGGTAAGCCCTCCACTACCTGACTCTGGGGTTGCCCCTCTATTCCCCCCCCCACCACTATTGTCCTCTGGGGAGTCTGTAAAGATGCTTGACTCAGTCCCTGGCTTTTCCTTCCTCCTGTAGCCCCTGTCGCTCCTCCTGATCGAGTAGACTGGGGCTGCTGATTTTGATTTTGTGTGAGGGTTTTCTGAGGGGACAGGGCTGGCCCTTGGTTTGGGGTGTGCGCAAATTTCTCCAGTTTCGCTGCTGCTACTTGGCTGGCCGCCTGGCTGGCTTTTGTGGTGCGCTGTGAAGGCATGTTTACTTATTGACCTTAGATGTGGCAAGCAGATGTGGCAAGCAATTTGGTTTGACCAGGGACAGGGACAGCGCCCTACACCCTAAGATAAAATCGTACTGGGGCGTATTAGGCCAGAGTCCAATTATACCATTTCACTTTCAAATTTATAAAGTCAGAGCTCTACTGCCTATGTACCAGCAGGAACAAAAAAGGGAACAAAGGAAGTAGGAAAAACACCAAAGACAGGCTCTCTGCTAATGCGCACCTTCCACTCTTTGTAGGTCAGTGATTAATGTGAATTAGTAAAACATACTATCTTATAATTAAGGCAGTCTCTTATCTCACCCATCCAGTGGTAGTCAGAGTTGGCGTAGTAGCAGATGCAAATTCCAGCAGGTCTAGTAAGCGAAGGAAGTTGGTTTATAACGACTGGGAAGCCCTTTTTTTTTTTTTCCTGCAATGCCTGAGTCCAGCATCAGCTTCAGCTCAACTGCTTATGTAGGCAAAGATACAGGCGCTGATAACAAGAAACAAACGGGAAGATCCACCCAGCCAGCCTGCTTTTCGATTCAGCCCAGGTATAGGCAGCCGAGGACTCTCACTCCCCCCTGTCACCATCCGCTCCTCCTCTCCGCCTTATACGTTCTCTCCTCACACGTCCTCAATTCCAGCTCAGTGAGGTGCGGGGGGGACTCGTCGGCAAGGGCGCACTATGCGCTGTGGGGAGAGACTCGTGCGCTGAGAACACCCGCCGTCACGCTGATTCGCTGACACCTGCTCCTGCTCCGGCTCCCGATCTCCTCATGCATAAACTGCTCTATGGCCGGTGCAGTCACACAATCAATCACCGTCAAAGCGGTGCACGCAGACTCCAGACTCAGTGCTGTGCTCTAGTATATGGAGCGGGGGATGAGAGGAGAAGGAACGCTGCACGGACTCACTCCTCTCTCACTCTCACCTGCATCCGGTCACGCCCCCTCGTGATGGGGGCTTTGATGTACGTTGGGACTGTGATGGGGGCTCTGATGTAAGTTGGGACTGTGATGGGGGCTCTGATGTAGGTTGGGAGTGTGATGGGGGCTCTGATGTAAGTTGGGACTGTGATGGGGGCTCTGATGTAAGGGGTCACTTTGATGAAAACGATTGAAGGAATATCCGTTGGACCTTTATTAATAGCTCGAGTTTCTTTGGAATTTCTTTCTTTTACTGAAGTCACTTTTATGAAACAGATTTTTCTTGGAATGATAAGAAAACATTTGACGTGCCCCTCTTACTGAGAGGTCTTCGGGGTCCCTGTTCTAGGGGATCACAACACTGAACCGGTACTGTGACATCATTTGTATTTATGTTGTTTTCTTCTAATCACAGATTCTCTATCGGACCCACAAGCAGCCGGTCTGTCCGCACATCTCCATAACAAATGGAGCCGATAATAGAACTCGGCCCTCATTCATCATTCGCTTCGTGTCTTTTAGTCGATGTAGCAGAAAATGAAGTTGTCATGAAAGCAAAAAATGAACAGCTTCCGCCGGTTCCCAGTAAATCACCTTCTATGCAGAAGCATCAGATATATAGAGATGACATATTACCCCATGAAGAGCGTGTGCTGAACTGAAGGCGCAGATCATGATCTGTGTCTATTGCTTGGTCAACACATCGCAACCAGGTGATGGAATGGCCTAAAGAGATCCTCTCATGATACTGATAGTTCCCAGTCTGCGAATGGCCGAGTGTCCATGGGATTTTGTTCTGTGTTAATGGGATTTGGTTCTGTGTTAATGGGATTTGGTCTTGGGTGAATGGGATTTGAGTCTGCGTCAATGGGATTTGGGTCTGTGTCAATGGGATTTGGGCCAGTTTAAATTAGATTTGGGTTTATGGAAATGGGATTTGGGTCTGTGTTAATGGGATTTGGCTCTGTGTAAATGGGATTTGGCTCTGTGTCAATGGGATTTGGGTCTATGGCAATGGGATTTGGCTCTGTGTAAATGGGATTTGGTTTTGTGTCAATGGGATTTGGGTCTATGGCAATGGGATTTTGACCTGTCTCAACGGCATTTGGTCTTGAGTCAATGGGATTTGGTCCTGTGTTAATAAGATTTGGTCTTGTGTTAATTGGATTTGGTCCTGTGTCAATGGAATTTGGGTCTGTGTCAATAGGATTTGGGTCTGTGTCAATAGGATTTGGGTCTGTGTCAATAGGATTTGGGTCTGTGTCAATGGGATTTGGTCTTGTGTCAATGAGATTTGGGTCTGGGTCAATGAAATGTGGGATTTGGGTCTGTGTCAGTGGGATTTGGGTCCTTGTCAATGGGATTTGGGCCAGTGTAAATGAGATTTGGGTCTATGGCAATGGGATTTGGTCCTGAGTCAATGGGATTTGGCCATGTGTTAATAAGATTTGGTCTTGTGTTAATTGGATTTGGGTCTATGGAAATGGGATTTGACTCTGTGTCAACAGGATTTGGTCCTGTGTAAATGAGATTTGGGTCTATGGCAATGGGATTTGGTTCTGTGTAAATGGAATTTGGGTCTATGGCAATTGGATTTTGACCTGTCTCAATGGTATTTGGTCCTGAGTCAATGGGATTTGGGTCTGTGTCAATGGGATTTGGGTCTGTGTCAAGGGGATTTGGTTCTGTATTAATGAGAGATTTGGTCCTGTGTCAATGAGAGATTTGGGCCAGCGTCAATGGAATTTAAAGTAAATAAAATAAAGTCGTCAGTACCCCTACATCTTTTGACCATTTCAATCCTTAGTGCCCCCCTCCCCCACCTTCTGATCTCCAGAGTGGAGAAACACTGATATATATGTTAGTTATTATACAGTATGTGTGTGTATATATATTTATTTATTTACATCTTTTTTAAAGAATTATTTCTTTTTGTATTATATTTGTTTGCGCTGTGCCCCGGCTAGATCTACCAATGTGGAATAAATATGCTTTTCATATCTGTCCTGAATTTGCAGCCTGCAGGAGGGTGAAGGCGGCTGCACCGACTGTCACTTTGATTGCCTCACCTGTGCTCAGACAACAATGCCTGAACGATTTGACTTTCAAGGAGCACCCCCGGGACTTCTGCCAGCAACCTTTTTACTTTTCGGTGCCCTCGAGTACATTTCACGCTTCATCTCAACCAACTTCTGATTCATTGGCATGTCGGCTACAAAACTTGTATTTCATATTTTGTATTAAAATCGTTACTAAGATGGGAAGAAGCTGATACAGATCAACGTTCCTCCAGTTCCCTTTGTGACCGCTCTAAACTAGGATCTTCTGCTACCCTGTTTCCCCGAAAATAAGACCTAGCGTGATTGTCGGTGATGGCTGCAATATGAGCCCTACCCCCCAAATAAGCCCTAGTTAAAGTCCTTGTAGGTCTTATTTTCAGGGTAAGGCTTATTTTCGGGAAAACTGGGTAGGGCTTATTTGGGGGGTAGGGCTTATATTGCAGCCATCACCGACAATCACGATAGGTCTTATTTTCGGGGAAACAGGGTATGCATACCTGGGAGTGGACCAAAGGTTCATTAATTGGCTATATTAAAAAAAAGAAACATTATTGCTTCCAGATGTGATTTAAAATTGAGGTGCACCCATATATGGTCAATAATGTCACCTAGGAGACCCCCACGTTTGCATATGCAGCGCTGGGAGCCCCTGAATTTAATTGGTTCTTCCCCAAGCAGTGCAGAGGCCACCAATCACACAGGCAACAATCTATTCAGTCTGGCTCATGTAAACAGTCTAGGGGATGTCTTTTAACTATTTTCCTATTGGGCACTTTTACCCCCAATTTTTAAGCTCACATGGGAGGTACCTTTTCTTCCATTTTGTATTCTATATATATTGCAGCAATGTGGGGGATCAATTACTGCCCCTGTTGAAGACCACTAGGTCGAAACGCGTAGGGTTTTTTATCTGATACTATACACATTGCCCTTTACTGTTTTTAGCTTGTATCTTTATAACTATTTTTTAATTTACTCCTTCATTGTGAGACTTTTTATTCCAATAAATGATATTGGTTAATCTGCACCATATGGAGCATTTTTTCCTGCTTTCTCACAATATGTCCCACTTCATGTGATCTCGGATGTGCTGGAAATACAAGTTTCTTACTGTGTACCAACCATTGCGTGCATCTGCTGGATGATCCAACGTGTCTACCTCCGAAATTTTCGGTGATGCCCTAAGGCTGCATGCCCATATCTTCAAGGCGTATTCGCAGGACCTGGAATCCCCTTCCAACATCAAAAGGGAGAAAAACACACAAGCGCTGTTGACTCACTGCCGTACGGTATGTGCGTCCATCTCATCCGGTAAGAAGAACCTTTTCCAGTATCAATATTTCGTTCAGATCGTATTCATACTTTGGTGTATACAATACCTCTCCATACCAGTTCCACCCACATTTGGAAAATAAATTTCCATACTTCTACTCCAGCAGTCCATCTTGAATAAGAGAGACTCTTTCTTCACTAGTGTTATCACTATTATTACATTTTAGTAATACCGCACCTATTTTACATTCATATATTTTACTGCATTTTTTGCACAACCTTTATGTTTTAGCGCTTCACATACCTTTTCCACGTTTGCATAACTTTGTTTGTTTGAGTGATAGCAGCTTTAGAAAAGCAATTTTCTTTTATTTTCCCTTGGGTTTAGCGCAGTGATATCCCCCCCATACTTGCACAATTTTTAAGCTTTCAGCGCTGTTGCATTTTGAATGACAATTGCGCGGTCATGCAACGCTACATAGTTACATAGTAGGTGGGGTTGAAACATGACAAATTCCATCAAGCCCAACCTCTGTGTGTGATTATATGTGAGTATTACATTGTATATCCCTGTATGTTGCGGTCGTTCAGGTGCTTATCTAATAGTTTCTTGAAACTATTGATTCTCCCCGCTGAGACCACCGCCTGTGGAAGGGAATTCCACATCCTTGCTGCTCTTACAGTAAAGAACCCTCTACGTAGTTTAAGGTTAAACCTCTTTTCTTCTAATTTTAATGAGTGGCCGCGTGTCTTGTTAAACTCCCTTCTGTGAAAAAAGTTTTCTCCCTATTGTGAGGTCACCAGTCCGGTATTTATAAATTGAAATCATATCCCCTCTCAAGCGTCTCTTCTCCAGAGAGAATAAGTTCAGGGCTCACAACCTTTCCTCATAACTAATATCCTCCAGACCCTTTATTAGCTTTGTTGCCCTTCTTTGTACTCGCTCCATTTCCAGTACATCCTTCCTGAGGACTGGTGCCCAGAACTGGACAACATACTCCAGGTGCGGCCGGACCAGAGTCTTGTAGAGCGGGAGAATTATCGTTTTATCTCTGGAGTTGATCCCCTTTTTAATGCTAATATTCTGTTTGCTTTGTTAGTAGCAGCTTGGCATTGCTGAGCCTATCATCTATTAGGACCCCCAGGTCCTTTTCCATCCTAGATCCCCCCAGAGGTTCTCCCCCCAGTGTATAGATTGCATTCATATTTTTGCCACCCAAATGCATTATTTTACATTTTTCCACATTGAACCTCATTTGCCATGTAGTTGCCACCCCCATTCATTTGTTCAGAGCTTTTTGCAAGGTTTCCACATCCTGCGGAGAAGTTATTGCCCTGCTTAGCTTAGTATCATCCGCAAATACAGAGATTGAGCTGTTTCCCCCATCCCCATCCTCCAGGTCGTTTATGAACAAATTAAACAGGATTGGTCCCAGCACAGAACCCTGGGGGACCCCACTACCCACCCCGACCATTCCGAGTACTCCCCATTTATCACGCTGCACCCAAACAAAGTTTTTATAATTATTATTTTTTAAACAGATAGTGCTTTCTTTTGGTGGTATTTAATCACCACTGGGGGTTTTTAATTTCTGCTTAAAAATTAAAAGGTTTTCTTATTTTCTGTTATAAAATTTTGTAAATAAGCCACTAGCAGGGGGTTAAAACTGCCCCGCTAGCGGTCGAATAGCGCCGCTAAAACAACTGAAAGAGAACTTTCACACTGTGCCGCCTAGGGCGTCATCGGTAAAGCGGCGCTATTTTTAGCACCACTTAACCGTTATTTTAGCGGCACTATATGGCTGCTAGCGGGGCGATTTTAACCCCCCAATAGCGGCCGAAAAGGGGTTAAATCCGCCCCCACAAAACGCAGCCGCAGCGGCATTTGCCGATGGTATAGCAGCGCTGTCCCATTGATTTCAATGGGGAGGAGCGGTGGAGGAGCTGTGAGGTCACCGCTCCTTCACCGCTCCAAAGAAGCTGCTGGCAGGACTTTTTCTGACGCCCTGCCAGCGCACCGCTGCAGTGTGTAGACCCACTGGAGTGAATGGAGCCACTTTTTTTCAGGCGCTATGCAGGCGCTATTTTTAGCTGTAGCACCTGAAAAATGCCTCCAGTGTGAAAGGGGTCTAAAGGGGCGTTAAAAATAGCGCCGCTTTACCGCTGATGCCCTAGGTGGCACAGTGTGAAAGGGCAGGGACAGAGGCTTTTGGAGGGGACTGAATGCTAGCCTCTTGCCTACCGACTATGGGCCCTGGCATTTGAGGGAGCTACAAGCATGTAGGAAGATGTTCTGTTATGTAAGGCAAATGGACATTATTAAAGCGGAGTTCCACTCAAAAATGGAACTTCCGCTTTAACCACTCCTCACCCCCTTACATGCCACATTTGGCATGTCATTTTTGTTGAGGGGGGAGTGGGGGGTTCATTAGGAGGGGGACTAGGCGACTCCTCCCTCTAGGCGATCTCCTGGGACACGTGACAGGTCCCAGGAGATCGCCTATCCACTCCGGGAGCGCAGCGCGGCTCGCGCATGCGCCGTGCGTGCCCGGCCGTGAAGAGGAAAGCTGTCACGGCCGGGTGCCCTTAGTGGAAATGGCGGCGCCGGCAAAGAGGAGGGGGAGAGGAGCGACACCCCGTTCGGCCGCATCGCTGGACCGTGGAACAGGTAAGTGTCATTTTTTTTAAAAGTCAGCAACTACACTTTTTGTAGCTGCTGACTTTTAAAATGCCTGGGACTCCCCTTTAAAAAGGCCATGATGGTCTCTGCCAGTGTGGGACTCATAGCAGATGCTGATGTCATCAGAAAGCCACGTGTCTGGGGCCCCCTGCCATAATGTGTTAATTGTAATTAGGTCTGCTATTGTCTGAAAGAGATCGATGTTTATACTTATGATAATGTGTATTGTGCTGTGTGAGCTTGGAGTCGGCAAGTCTGACCTGCAATGTGACATCTGAGTCATCCAGGTGGTTAATTAAAGATCGTCTGTGATTGGATTAGCCATGAGTCAGCTGTACCTTGTTAGCTAAACCATTGTGTGATGTTTTGGGTAAATATTTGGGTCATTGTTATGTGGTGAGTGACCTCATTCTCAAGTCTATAAAATCGTGTATTCTTGTTCAAATAAACAGTTCTTATTCTGATTTACTCCAAAACTGGTGTTGCCTAGTTCTTGGGGTAACTCATGTTCCAGAGCATTGAGCAGCAGCTTCTCGGGAGAGATACCCAGCCAGGGTGTACGGATTCTGCCACAATTGGTGGCAAGCAGTGGGATGCTTCCTGAAGTCTGGAACATCCAAACATCCCCCTGGGATCCAAGATCAGGATAGCAGACTTTGGTCACCCCAGCGGAGATATGGACCTGGCTTCAAAGTTCCCGGGGCTGCTACAGATCATCCTTTCAGCATACTCCAGGACTGTGTCTGCGGATGAATACCTAGAGCTCAGGCAGCACATTTCGGTAGGACTTTGGATTGGAGCCCTCCAGGTCCCTTGTATACAACAGGGCAAGTGCTTTCCAACCCCAGAGCAACGGGCCAGTGACCAACAGGTGTTGTGGAGGGCATTCCTGGGGGAGCGACCCCAGGAGCAATGGGTGACTGATAGAAGATAGAGCTGGACAATCGTTATTGGTCTCCGCAGTGGTGAGCAGAACAGGAATATTTAGGGGAGACAACAGAATGCTCTCCGGAGGGATATGACTTTGGTGGCCCTGGATTGCTGTCCAGGCACCGTGTCATTGCGACAATAAAGTCTGGACCTGCCAGGTACCTGGACTGACACCTGGCTCAGCCTATCAGCAAGCCGCTGAGAGCCTGAGCTGGCCGCCCCCTCTACAGCCCAGTGCTCCAATGAGCGAGGAGGGAGCAGAGCTGTGACAGTCTGCAGCTCTCTGCTCACGGAGTTTAAAAAACTGAGCGATCGACAATGTTAGATTGCTCGGTTCTCACCGAGGGACAGATGCACCATCCACCTAGGTAAGTATGATTCAGGAAAAAAAACTTTACTTCTCTATTGAAGTGTATTGTATTTGCACTGTCTACCCTCAAGTTGTAAAGCGCTGCGTAAACTGTTGGCACTATATTAATCCTGTATAATATTAATAATACAGTATCTCTCAAAAGTAAGTACACCCCTCACATTTTTGTAAATATTTTCTTCTATCTTTTCATGTGACAACACTGAAGAAATGACACATGTCTACAATGTAAAGTAGTGAGTGTACAGCTTGTATAACAGTGTAAATTTGCTGTCCCCTCAAAATAACTCAACACACAGCCATTAATGTCTAAACCGCTGGCAACAAAAGTCAGTACACCCCTAAGTGAAAATGTCCAAATTGGACCCAACGTGTCAATATTTTGTGTGGCCACCAATTTTTTTTTCAGCACTGCCTTCACCCTCTTGGGCATGGAGGTCACCAGAGCTTCACAGGTTGTCACTGGAGTCCTCTTCCCCTCCTCCATGATGACATCACGGAGCTGGTGGATGTTAGAGACCTTGCGCTCCTCCATCTTCCATTTGAGGATGCCCCACAGATGGTCAATATGGTTTAGGTCTGGAGACATGCTTGGCCAGTCCATCACCTTTACCCTCAGCTTCTTTAGCAAGGCAGTGGTGGGCTTGGAGGTGTGTTGGGGTGGTTATCATGTTGGAATACTGCCCTGCGGCCCAGTCTCTGAAGGGAGGGGATCATGCTCTGCTTCAGTATGTCACAGTACATGTTGGCATTCATGGTTCCCTCAATGATCTGTAGCCCCCCAGTGCCGGCAGCACTCATGCAGCCCCAGACCATGACACTCCCACCACCATGACACTCCCACCACCATGCTTGACTGTAGACAAGACACACTTGTCTTTGTCCTCCTCACCTGGTTGCCCCCACACACGCTTGTCACCATCTGACACCAAATACCTTTATCTTGGTCTCATCAGACCACAGGACGTGGTTCCAGTAATCCATGTCCTTAGTCTGCTTGTCTTCAGCAAACTGTTTGTGGTCTTTCTTGTGCCTCATCTTTAGAAGGTTTCCTTCTGGGACGACAGCCATGCAGACCAATTTGATGCAGTGTGCAGCGTATGGTCTGAGCACTGACAGGCTGACCCCCCCACCCCTACAACCTCTGCAGCAATGCTGGCAGCAGTCATACGTCTATTTCCCAAAGACAACCTCTGGATATGACGCTGAGCACGTGACCTCAACTTCTTTGGTTGACCATGGCGAGGCCTGTTCTGAGGGGAACCTGTCCTGTTATACCGCTGTATGGTCTTACGATTTACGCTGTGACATATGGGGAGAGAGAGGATTTGAGCTGGGTGGTTGGGGGGTGAACATGCAGATTAGCGATCAATTTTTTTTTGGGGGTGGGGGATTTTTGCTGACACATAATGCTCATACATAATGGGGGGAAGGGGGGCGCAATTTCACATGTTTGCCCTGGGCTTTAGATGACCTTGTCCCAGCACTGGATAGGTGGCATTGATATGCAGTACTGATGAGCACCGATTGGCTGCTTTGATAGGTGGCACTGATTGGTGGCACTGATAGGCACTAATGGGCACTGATGAGCACTGAAAGACAGCACTGACTGGCATCACTGCTGGGCACTGTTGGGGCTGCACTGATAATCAGGGCAATGATTATCTGTGCAGATCTCCCCTGTGAGGAAATGCCACTGATTGGTTCACCTCACACGCTGTCAGTGTGAGGAAGGGAATGCCGATAACCGTCATTTCCTTGTTTACATGTGATTAGCTGTGATTGGACACAGCTGATCACATGGGTAAAGAACCTCGTCATTGTCTCTTTACTGAGATTGGTGATGTGCCGTATCCCAGAGACATAGCACAACACTGATCGCCACACCGCACGCTCCCCCGCAGGAGCGCAAATGTGGCAAGAGTTGGGTGACTTCATGTGACTTCTTCCCAGAACGAGAGAGCTGCTGCCCGCCCGTCATTTGACAATACGGCATGAAGTGGTTAACCACTTTAATACCGGGCACTTTCACCCCCTTCCTGCCCAGGCCAATTTTCATCTTTTAGCGCTGTCACACTTTGAATGACGATCACTATTGAAATCATCGAAGAAATACAAAAAAATATATATATATATATTTTTTTTCTTCGTTTCTATTATAACATGTTGCAAACAAAAAAATGGGATATTCATCTGAAAATCAATCAATCCTGTAGAACTGATGGCCGATCTCATTTCTTGAGGACCTAAAGTGCCAGGAAAGTACAAATACCCGCCAAATGACATCTTTTTGGAAGTAGACAGTCCAAGGTATTTAGTAAGAGGCATGGCGAGCTTTTTGAAGTTGTAATTTTTTTGTCTGAATTTTTTGGAAAATGGAGAATTTACAACGTTTTTTATTTTCTTCTTTTTGTATATACTCAAGTGCAGTACAGCCTTATCATATAACTGGTGTGGTGGGGATCAGGTACACTGAATGGTGATAGTATGAAAAAAAATAAAAAAATTCAATTTTTGTAAACTTTATTTTTTTATTCTTTTTTTTTTTTACATACTGTGACCAGAGTAGTACAGTGTTACCATAGTGACATTATACTACTCTGGGGAGGTGATCAGGATTATTATTTTTTACACACCATGATTGCTTATAACAGTGAATATCGCTGTTATAAGCAACTGTTTTTTTGATGAATGACATCCATTCATCCACTGTGTACTATTGTGAAGCTGTGATTGGCCACAGCTATCACATGGTACAGATGCACTGTGATTGGCCCTGTCTGTACCATGCGCTCACTGTGACCAATCACAGAAATCAACACAATATGCATTGTCTTTATTGGGCATGACAATCAAGGACTGTATTTTATTGGTCATGGCCATCAAGTCTGGTCTTTATTGATCATGGCCATCAAGGACAGGTCTTTATTGGGCATGACCATCAAGGACTGGATTTTATTCATCATGGCCATGACGGACTGGTCTTTATTGGTCATCAAGGACTGGTCTTTATTGGTCATGGTCATCAAGGACTAGACTTTATTCATTGTGGCCCTCAAGGACTGGTCTTTATTGGGCATAACCATCAAGGACAGGTCTTTATTGGTCATGGCCATCAAGAACACGTTTTTACTGTCATGGCCAACAAGAACTGGTCTTTATTGCTCATGACTATCAATGACTGGTCTTTATTAGTCATATTCATCAAGGACTGGTCTTTATTCATCATGGCCACCAAGCACTGCTCTTTATTGGGCATGACCCTCAAGGACTGGCCTTTATTGGTCATAGCTATCAAGGACTGGTCTATATTGGTCATGGTCACGAAGAAATGGTCTTTCTTGGGCATGACCATCAATGACTGATCTTTTTTGGTCAAGGCCATCAAGGACGGGCCTTTATTGGTCATGGCAATCAAGGACTGGGCTTTAATGATCATAGCCATCAAGAACTGGTCTTTATTGGTCATAGCCATCAAGGACTGGTCTTTATTGGTCATAGCCATCAAGGACTGGTCTTTATTGGTCATAGCCATCAAGGACTAGTCTTTATTGTTCATAGTCACCAAGGACTGGTTTCTATTATGCCGCATACACACAAAGGGACTTTGTCCGCCGGACCTAGTCCAGCGGACAAACCGCCGGACTTTCCAGCTGGGCTTCGGCGGACTTGAAAGCGAACGGACTTGACCACACACGATCACGCTAAAAGTCCGGCGGTTCACGCGATGACGTACAGCGCGTACGACGGGACTAGAAAAAGAAAAATACTAGAAAAATACTTGCTACTGAGCATGCGTCCTTTTTGGTCCGCCGGACCATACTACAGACGGCCGTATTGTCCGCCGGACTGCCAAGTCCAGCGGATAATTTTAAAACAAAACTTAAAACCTAGTCCGCCGGACTTTTGGGAAAAAAAGTCTGTCGAAGGCCCACACACGATCGGACTGTCCGGCGGACTCGAGTCCAGCGGACAATCCCGCGGGAATGTCCCTTCGTGTGTACGCGGCATTAATCATAGTCATCAAGGACTGGTCTTTATTCATCATGGCCACCAAGCACTGGTCTTTATTGGGCATGGAATCCTTTCTGTAGCCTTTTAGAAAGCTGCAGCAAGGATGGTCACTGGGCATCCTCAGTGTTTTGAGGGCATGAAACACATTGATGGTATACATGCATTTCATATCCAATACCAGCTAGTCCAGGATGTAAACAAGTCTCTCAAGCATCCTCTTCCATGCAGGCATCTCTGTGATCAATGCCTATTTTTTTTTTTGTTTCTTTCCTTTGCTTGTTGCAATTTACAAACATGCTTCACATTTTATTGCTTTTATTTTTTGTTTACTGGGCACTTAAACCCCCCTCCTGCCCAGACCAATTTTCAGCTTTCGGTGCTCTCAAAATTTGAATGCCAATTACTCAGTCATGCAACACTGTACCCAAATTAATTTTTTGTCCTTTTTTTCACACAAATAGAGCTTTCTTTTGGTGGTATTTGATCACCTCTGGGTTTTTTATTTTTTGCGCTATAAATGAAAAAAGACCGAAAATTTAAAAAAAAAACAATTTTTTCTTTGTTTCTGTGATAAAATTTAGCAAATTATTAATTATTCTTCATAAATTTTGGCCACAATTTATACTGCTACATATCTTTGGTAAAAATAACCCAAATTAGTGGATATTATTTGGTCTTTGTGAACGTTACAGACTCTACAAACTGTGGTGCAAATCATACAAAATTGATCACATCTGATGTACTGGTGGCCGATCTCATTTCTTGCAACCCGAACAAACCAGGAAAGTACAAATACCCCCCAAATGACCCCTTTTTTGAAAGTAGACATTCCAAGGTATTTAGTAAGAGGCATGGAGAGCTTTTTGATGTTGTAATTTTTTCCCCACAATTCTTTGCAAAATGAATTATTTTTTTATTTTTTATTTTTTTCCACAAAATTGTCATTGTAATAGGTTATTTCTCTCACATGGCATGTGTATACCACAAATGACACCCCAAAATAAATTTTGCTACTCCTTATGAGTATTACGATATGACATGTGTGGGACTTTTCCACAGCCTGGCCACTTAGAGAGGCCCAAAATGCAGGGAGCGCCATCACGTGTTCTAGGAGCAAAAATTACACATCTAACTTGTTGACTACCTAGTACACTTTTGAAGGCCCTGGAGCACCAGGACAATGAGACGTGACACTGACGTGGCACTGATGACAGGTGGCACTGATACATGGCACTGATGACACATGACACTGATGTGGCACTGATGTGGCACTGATGACAGATGGCACTAATACGGGGCACTGATGACATGTGACACTGATGACAGATGGCACTAATACGGGGCACTGATGACACGTGACACTGACAGATGGCACTAATATGTGGCACTGGTGACAGATTGCACTTATACGTGGCACTGATATCACCTTGTCCGATCCCTAGACAATCTACAATTCGTCTCCTTTCAGCACTAATACGTGGCACTGATGAGAGATGGCACTAATATGTGGCACTGATGACAGATGGCACCGACGTGGCACTGATGACACGTGACACTGATGACAGATGGCACTGATACATGGCATTGATGACACGTGACACTGATAACAGATGGCACGTGACACTGACAGGTGGCACTGATGACAGATGGCACTGATACGTGGCACTGATGACAGATGGCACTAATATGTGGCACTGATGACACGTGACACTGATATGGCACTGATGACAGATGGCACTGACGTGGCACTGATGACACGTGGCACTGATGTGGCACTGATGACACGTGGCACTGACGACAGATGGCACTTATACATGGCACTGGGGACAGGTGGCACTGGGGACAGGTGGCACTGGGGACAGATGGCACTGGGGACAGGTGGCACTGGGGACAGATGGCACTGGGGACAGGTTGCACTGGGGACAGATGGCAGTGGGACAGATGGCAGCGGGGACAGATGGCACATTTCGTTTTTTAAAATTCTTTTTTTACTTACCGCCGCTGCAGCCGTTCATCTCTCTCTCTCCTCACACGCTGTCTCTGTGTGAGGAGGGGGAGCGGCGCTGAGAGATGATCTCATATGTTTACATATGAGATCATCTCTCATTGGACACGCCGATCTCGCTATAAACGGCCGCTGTGATTGGCCGTTTACAGCGATCTGTGACTGGCTGTGTCCGACGGACACGGCCAGCACAGAACTTCCCCGATGCGCGCTCTCAGGAGCGCACATTAGGGAAGTAAACAGCAGGACGTCCAGGGACGTCCTCCCTGCAGGGAGCGTCCGCGCTGCAGCCGTCTTTCGGCTATAGCGCGGGCGCGTAGTGGTTAAAGTCTTACTTTACTGTAGCGGCCCTAACCCTCGATGGGGCGGCCTTGACTTTTGGGCTTACCGGTTACCTCCGCTTGGCTTGTTCCTCCAGGTCTAGGGGTTCCCATGGTTAGTACCCAACGACTTTGCACGCTGACACCAATAAAGTCCTTTAGAAAGGTTTTTATTTGTAGGGTGACATCCAACAGACACAGTCTCATGTGGGAACAGAGGGTAAGGGTGAAGAACCTCAGTCAGCTTGAACTGCAAATTAGTAGGAAGTCTATAATGTAAGCCCAGAGAGTAGCCACTCGCAAACTTGCAAAGTCTCTGACCTTGAAGAAAAGTTGCAATCAAAGTGAATAGGAACCTTTCCTCTGTACCTGGAACGTTCTCTGTCTACTTGGCAGTACTGGGGAAGCGTGGATTCGTCAGTGTCCTTGACAACCCAGCAACCAGGCACTTCTTGGGATGCCAGCTTGTTGGCCCTCCTGCGAAGAGTCCTCCCCCGGTCGCTTACACGAGCTGCGGTGCCCCTCCTAGATTGACAGCGCACCCGGACACCTTGAATCCTCCCTCAGTTACTGCGCCTCGGACCAGCCGGTTCCGAGACTCAGGAAACAGATGGATCCTTGCCCCAGACCAAGCGGGTCTGTGGGGCTAGTCAACTTGACCATGTTGCGGGACGGCAAACGCTCCTGGGCCGGGACCCCTCGCGGGGCTACCCCGGTCCAGATTCAGGAACAGGCAGCTACGGCCGAACGAACCCCGAACACGTGACTTCAACACCTTAAGTACCCTTCTCCAGACTACACAGCGGGGCCAAACGCACCCACTGATTGGCTCCGGGGAAGACTGCTACTCAAAGCGTCCAACCAGGCTTGGTTCTGGGCCTGTCATGTGTACCTCAATGTACCCATGACCAGGCAGAACCCCAGTACAGCCCAGCCAAACTAATGCCAAAGTGAACCTGCGCAATTAACCCTCAGAACCCCATTACTGTTCTGAGGGAAAACCTAAATTTTCACATATAGCGCACACCTTGTAAAAGTGTCCCCGCTACAAAAGTCTTATACCGCGTACACACGGTTGGAATTTCCGATGAAAACAGTCCGATGGGAGCTTTTCATCGGCTTTTCCGACCGTGTGTACGCCCATCGGTCTTTTTCTGTCGGAATTTCCTACGGACTTTGGATTGAGAACCTGTTCTCAATTTTTCTGACGGAAAACCTTTCTATCGGATTTTCCGATCGTGTGTATGCAATTCCGACACGCAAAATTCCGTCGCATGCTCGGAAACAATTCGACGCATGCTCGGAAACATTAAACTTCCCTTTTATAGTGATGTCGAACGTGTTTTATGCCGCTGTGTTACTGACCGTCGGAATTTGGTGTGACCGTGTGTAGCCACCTGATTACTTTGCACTTAAACCCCCCTTGTGACCAGACCAATTTTCAGCTTTTGGCGCTGACGCACTTGGAATGACAATTGCGCGGTCATACAACACTGAACCCAAATGAAATTTTTACCATTTTTTCCCCACAAATAGAGCTTTCTTTTGGTGGTATTTAATCACAGCTGGGGTTTTTATTTTTTGCTAAACAAATTAAAAAAGTTGGAAAATTAAAAAATAAAATAAAATCATGTTTAATAGTTTGTTATAAAATTAGCAAACAGGTCATTTTTCTGCTTCATTGATATGCGCTGATGAGGCGGCACTGGTGGGCACTGGTGGGCACTGATAGGCGGCACTGGTGGGCACTGTTAGGCGGCACTGGTGGGCACTGATAGGCTGCACTGGTGGGGACAGATAAGTCGG
Organism: Lithobates sylvaticus; assembly: GCA_028564925.1. NCBI lineage: Eukaryota > Metazoa > Chordata > Amphibia > Anura > Ranidae > Lithobates > Lithobates sylvaticus. The sequence goes on from CM053029.1 coordinate 609,679,599, forward strand.
TATTGATGGGCACAGCAAAGATGACACTGATGGGCACGGATGGGTGGCACGGATGGGTGGCACGGATGGGTGGCACGGATGGATGGGCACTGATGGATGGCACTGATGGGCACTGATAGATGGCACTGATAGATGGCACTGATAGATGGCACTAATGGGCACTGATAGGTGGCACTGATGGGCGCTGATAGGTGGCACTGGGCACTGGTAGGGGACACTGATGAGCACTGGTAGGGGACACTGATGAGCACTGGTAGGTGACACTGATGTGCAGCACTGGCACTGTGGGCACTGACATATGGCACTGTGGGCACTGACTGATGGCACTGGGGGCACTGACAGATGGCACTGGGGGCACTGACAGATGGCACTGGGGGCACTTTTATTTGCAAATGTGGGCACCCTGGGCATATTGCAGTGAGAGGGACTGATGTCCCTCTCACTGCCGCCGGTGATCGGCTTTTTTTTTTCTCCTCGCGCTGTCAGCGCGAGCAGGAAAAAAAAGCCGATTACCGGCTCGGTTAATATCACATGATCAGCTGTCATTGGCTGACAGCTGATCACGTGGTAAGGGGTCGGGATCGACCCCTTACTCGGATCTGTGATCCAGCGAGTCTCACAGACTCGCGGATCACAGAGCGCGCCGCGCGCGCGCCCTTCAGGGGGCGCGCAGGCAGCTCGTTGCCGGGACGACATCAATAGACGTAGTCCCGGCACATTAGATCTGCGCTGTAGCCGTCATTTGGCTATAGCGCGGGTCTATAGTGGGTAGGCAAGACAGTTCGAGCGAAATTCCGTCGGAATTCCGATGGGAAAACCATCAGAGCTTTTTCCGACGAGAATTTCGACCGTGTGTACGCGGCATTACTTTACTAAATCTAGGCAAATAAAATGTCTGCTGGATTGATCCAGATTAGTGGGAGTGGAATGATTTGATTTTGTGTTATTTATATGCAATAAATACGCCCCCTAAACACGGTTTAGTAAAGTTCACCTTTAAATCCGTATAGGCACATATAATTGAGAAAAATGTCAGGGCTTAGGATCAGTTTTCTTTAAAGGTATAAGATGATCGTGAAAGATCAATACAGATGATAATAAATGGCTCAGCTAAGAATAACCCATAAACCTCTGCAGAATGCAGACCCCGGGGCCCTCCGCAGAATGCAGACCCCGGGGCGCTCCGCAGAATGCAGACCCCGGGGCCCTCCGCAGAATGCAGACCCCGGGGCCCTCCGCAGAATGCAGACCCCGGGGCCCTCCGCAGAATGCAGACACCGGGGCCCTCCGCAGAATGCAGACCCCGGGGCCCTCCGCAGAATGCAGACCCCGGGGCCCTCCGCAGAATGCAGACCCCGGGGCCCTCCGCAGAATGCAGACCCCGGGGCCCTCCGCAGAATGCAGACCCCGGGGCCCTCCGCAGAATGCAGACCCCGGGGCCCTCCGCAGAATGCAGACCCCGGGTCCTCCGCAGAATGCAGACCCGGGGCCCTCCGCAGAATGCAGACCCCGGGGCCCTCCGCAGAATGCAGACCCGGGGCCCTCCGCAGAATGCAGACCCCGGGGCCCTCCGCAGAATGCAGACCCCGGGGCCTTCCGCAGAATGCAGACACCGGGGCCCTTCGCAGAATGCAGACCCCGGGGCCCTCCGCAGAATGCAGACCCGGGGCCCTCCGCAGAATGCATACCCCAGGGCCCTCCGTAGAATGCAGACCCCGGGGCCCTCCGCAGAATGCAGACCCCGGGGCCCTCCGCAGAATGCAGACCCCGGGGCCCTCCGCAGAATGCAGACACCGGGGCCCTCCGCAGAATGCAGACCCCGGGGCCCTCCGCAGAATGCAGACCCCGGGGCCCTCCGCAGAATGCAGACCCCGGGGCCCTCCGCAGAATGCAGACCCCGGGGCCCTCCGCAGAATGCAGACCCCGGGGCCTTCCGCAGAATGCAGACCCCGGGGCCTTCCGCAGAATGCAGACCCCGGGGCGCTCTGCAGCCCTTCTATAAGTACTATAAACCGCTCACCTGAATATTTCCACACTCTTCCCATTCACGTAGACAGATTTTATCAGCAGACCATTGTCCTGCTAAACAACAAGACACTACAGCAGCTAAAAATAAACACTGGAAGGAAAAAAAATCGATAGGTTTTCAAAGGTTGGCTAATGTCACATTGTGATTCTGGTATTAAGGGAGACAATATTAATCATACCTACCTCTGACGTGACTGAACAGATCATTTCTCTATTTAGTCATCTCTGAGTCTCATATTTTAAAGCAAAAGCATTTTTGTTGGTATTAGAGCAATGCTAAGTTCTAGTTTACATACGTGGAGGTCATTTGCTCATTATAAGCTTATTTGCAGCTCAGCAGTGTAGTATGTATGAGGAAGCAAGCCCCGAAAAAAAAAGTCATTGCTCAGAGAGACATCTGTATGGAAGAGTGCTTGAGAGAATCTTTTACATCAAGAACTGGTCTTTAATGGTCATCTCCATTTCAAGGACTGGCCTTTATTGGTCATGGCCATCAAGGACTGGTCTTTATTGGTCATGTCCATTTCAAGGACTGGCCTTTATTGGTCATGGCTATCAAGGACTGGTCTTTATTGGTTATGGCCATCAAGGACTGGTCTTTATTGGTCATAGCCACCAAGGACTGGTCTTTATTGGTAATGGCCATCAAGTACAGGTCTTTATTGGTCATGGTCATTACATATTGGTCTTTATTGATCATCATGACTATAAGGGGGCTACTTATAATGATATACCATTTTGATAGGGGTTGAAATGAATATGCTTAACTTTCAGCTTTTAAACAAAGCTGGTGTAAGTATATTTCTTAGAAAAACGGTTTGACCAGTGTTGACATATCAGCAGGACGCAGCTGTTATGTGGTTTTCTAACTCTGTACTTCACCAGAGGATATGGAGTGACTTAGGAGTTTTCTTGTGGTCAAATCAGCAGGTGTGTACAGTTAACAGAACTAACTGTCATACTCTAAACTTTGCCTTATATTTCCTGTTGCAAGCTAACCACCAGCACGTGACTGACCTTTGCCCCATATTCCATATTTCAACTGAAGACTGTCACGTGACACGAAGTTGTTAATGTATGCACATGTGTATAAGTCTGATTGGTTTTTGGGAAAGCTGTCCCCTCCCTCTGCATTTCCCATAAAAGAGGAACGTATTGTCTATTAAATTTTGTAACCATTTCCACTTACAAACCCGTGTATGTGTATGTGTGTTAACCACCGGTGAACTGGGATCTCCGCTCCTACCAATTCCTGGCCTAGGCACTTAGAATACAAGAAGAAAGACGTGTACCTTTACAACTGGTGTTCAGAAGTGGGATATCTTGTGACAGGTAAGTGATTTTGCCCTTTTTACCTTTTAAGGTGAATAGGTGTAAATGCTTACGCTGTCCAGATCATCGCCACGAATTTAGTTTAAAGAGGTTGTTGTGCCTTCGCGGCGGACTAGGCTGGTCCCCCGGGAGGTTAGGTTGTTGTGCCTTCGCGGCGGACTAGGTCGGTCCCCCGGGAGGTTAAAAGGACACGCAGGTAGTTACGTAGGTTATTTGGGTATTTAAAGAGAGTCCGACTAGGTTGGTCTGACTATAAAAAACTATTGTAAAAGAGATTATTATTATTATTATTTTAATCACCGGGAAGTAGCAGATTACGCCCGTGATAAAAGGTTTGGTTGAGCGGACGCCCATTAAGTTTTTTGAGAAACAAAAAGTGCACTATAAAATTGAACAAATGTATGGTTTTATAATGATCATTTAAAATAATTCTGTTCATAAGATTTACAGTATAAGACCTATAGAAATAAGTATAAAGTTTTGTTTAAGATATATATATATATATGTATATGTGAGACTTCTTTTTCCACAGAACAGCGTAAGTACCTAAAAATTTTAAAGAATTGTATGTTGTATAACGTATAAGAGTTAAATGACTTCTGAATATGCAGAACCTGATTGTAGTGATATAGTTCCACCTTGTCCACATTGTACCATAGGATTACTGTTTTTTTTTAAATAGAAAATAGGTGGGTTCTATTAACCAATAGACCAGGGGGGCTATTCTTGTAGATTAGGGGTAAGAGGAATATATCCCGCCACAAAGAAAGGAACCATAAATCGAGTACTAAGGGTAAATCTTCACAGTCCCATTAGTCCATCTGATTTGACGGACCAAGCAGTGATTACCCAAACGGGTTGTTATCACTTGTGCCCACATACTAGGCATACCCTGCCCACTTTGTTAGATGGGGAATTCTGCGGCCACCCCAGGATCAGACATAGGGATCCCGTGCCCGTATGAATATATTAAAAACAATCTACCTGGACCACAGGTGGAACCTTTCTGGGCTCAAGTCCAGGAAAGATGCCACCAGTTAGGTATTCATGATCCGGGACCACAAGGTCCTTGTTCAGAGGAAGATTGGAAGAAAGTTAGCAAAATTTGTCAGACGCATAAGCATTCCTACCCCCCGGGTAAATCTAATGACCCTCAATACATGAAAGATTGTTATCACTCATGGAGCAAATGTTTAAAAGATTATAGAAAGAAATATGCTAAAAAGACTCCTGCAGTTAAAACAAATGTATCCGCCCCTACCTTTGAACCCCCTCCACCTTATGTCACTGTAAAAATGGACTCAGGAGAGCCTGGTCCTCGCCTCCAATTATATCCCTCACTAGAACCTCATGTCCTCGCAAGTAAACTCTATTGGTATAAATGGGACCCCTGTTACCCATCCCATCACTCCACCATTACCTGTAACCACTCCCGAGGGGCAACATTTGTGCGATCAATCTTTTGCTGTGTTGACCTCTTGTCCTGTATCCCTTATGGGAAGGGACCTATTGTCCAGTTTAAGTATCACTATTAAATTTGACAAAGAAGGGTCACTAACTGCAAGTTCCCCTTTCTGTGACCTGACTGGTCCTAAACGACACACACATAAAGGATTCTTTATGTTACTGCCCGCTACTTTAGAGACTCACAAAATCTGGGCAGAAAACAAAGGTAGCGTAGGATTTATCAACTGCACACCCTACACTCCCCAATTACGTCTCCCGCCCTTGGTATCTGATATAACATTCATTTTTTCATGCATACCTGCAGATTCCCTATGCTACACAGTGATTGATTTGGCAAACGCATTTTTTAGCATTCCTATTGCCGAAGAGGCTCAGCCTATATTTGCCTTCTCATGGGCCGGCGCGGGCCAGTTAACTTGGTCGCGTTTACCGCAAGGGTATGTAGACAGCCCCGCCGCCTTCTCCATGGTACTCAACGAGACTGTCAAGTCTTGGACTTCCGAGCATGGGTCGGTACTAATACAGTATGTGGACGACTTGCTCTTGTGCAGTCGTTCTGCTGAAGATTGTGCGGTCGATTCAACATTACTGTTAGAACATCTGGCCGAAGCCGGCCACCTAGCCTCAAGGAAAAAAATACAGTGGTGTCTACCACAAGTAGAATACCTAGGATGTATTCTGGACAAGGGGACCAGGCTAGTGTCCCCCAAACGCGCCGCAGCCTTACAAGCTCTCAGTCCTCCAAAAGACAAAGCAGCTTTGTTGTCATTTCTGGGCGCAATTGTATATTGCCGCCAGTGGATTCCTGACTGTTCTCATTATGATAGTATCCTACGAGAGGCTGCCGGGTCAAACGCCCCTAAATTGATAGACTGGACAGAAGACAGAAAAAATGCTTTTGATGCTCTTATTAAGAGTTTGTCCACCGCCCCCGCCCTGGGATTGGTAGATTATGGTAAAGCCTTCCAGTTGTACTGTGTAGTTTCAGGAAAATCTTTTGCTGCAGTACTTGCACAATCGCCCAGTGTCATATTTATCTAGAAAACTCCCTATCCAAGTCCAGGGCATGCCGTCCTGTCTTCAGAATGTCGCTGCCTGTGCCATGTCTGCACAGGATGCCAACAAAATAGTATTGGGACACAAAATGACACTGTACACCACTCATTCAGTTACCCACCTCATACAGAATATGAACACACAACACATGACTTCCCAAAGACTCAGTGGATACGAGATCACTTTGTTAAATACTGACAACTTGGTACTTAAATATGTTCCGAATAGCAATCCAGTTGTACGTTTACTACATTCCATGTTACGTTTACCACACGAACCTGATCACACACATAATTGTGTAGAAAAAGTGGAACAAGTCACTTCACCAAGACCTGATCTTTCTGACATTCCAATTATAAATGCCGAAAATGTTTTTGTAGATGGTAGTTGTTCCCGTCCCTCTGACTCTACATTTTTAACTGGTTATGCTGTAGTTCAGCTGCCACATACAGTACTAGAAGCAAAACCATTGCCCCCTGTTTCTGCCCAAGTAGCAGAACTAGAAGCTCTGACCAGAGCCTGTATTCTGTTCACAAACAAGGAAGTCAACATTTATACAGACAGCAGATATGCATTTGGAGTGGTACATGATTTTGGTGTGATATGGGCCAATAGAGGATTTAAAACAGCAGACAACAAACAGATAGCTAATTCAGAGCAGATCCTTAATCTACTGCAAGCAATTCTGCTCCCTAAAAAGGTTGCTGTTATAAAAGTAAAAGCCCACTCATCAGACAATAGTATAGTATCAAAAGGAAATGCTTTCGCAGACAGAGAAGCAAAAAAGGCTGCTGCCAGTTCACCCAATTCACCAGCCCCTACCACAATCTTCTTTAAAGAGCACTTCTCATCCCCTGATTTCAAAACTGTTGTGGCCCAAATGCAGTCAATGGCCACAGATACAGATGTCCATTTCTGGGCAAATGAAGGTTTGACCAAAGACTCTGAAGGTCTTTGGACAAAAGAGGGGAAGATCCTGGGTATACCTGAAGCTAATTGTATCCTAATTTTATCCTACCTCCATGGCCCAGGACACATAGGACCCGCCCCTCTTGTAAATATATATTCAAAATCTTTTTGCACAAATAATTTACAAAAACAAACTAAGCTTCTAACTAGAAGCTGCTTAACTTGTGCCCAGAACAATGTTCAAGGAAAGAGACATGGCCTACATGGCCATCTACCTCCACCCTTGGGACCATTAACAGATTTACAAATAGACTTCACACACCTACCAAAGCAAAAGGGAAACTTGAGGTGCCTCTGCGTAATCGTTGACAAATGGTCAGCCTGGGTTGAGGCAATTCCCTGTACCGGAGAAACCGCAAATATAGCAGCGAGATGCTTGTTAAATTATTGGATCTGTAGGTTCGGGATACCCACAACCATATGGTCCGACAGAGGACCCGCATTTTGTTCCTCAGTGACCCAAGTTGTAGCCAAATCTCTGGGGATGCAATGGAAACTACATATTCCCTATCATCCCCAGAGTGCAGGAGTAGTAGAGAGAATGAACAGGAACATCAAAGACAAATTAAAAAAGGCTACAGGAGGTACTCTAAAAGGTTGGTTGGAACACTTACCTTCTGTCCTTTTTCAGATAAGAACCACCCCCCATTCTAGGACAGGATTGTCCCCTTTTGAAATTCTAATGGGAATCCCTGCAAATATAGAATTACCCCATTAGACCCAAATTCTGACATTAACGTTTATTCCCAACAGGAAGTGTACGTGAAAAGTCTGGTAAGTATGCTTCATGAAATAAATGAACAAGTTTCTGTCACCTTTTTTCCTCTTTCAACAGAACCAACCCACCCCTTCATCCCAGGGGACAAAGTACTGATTAAGCAGCTGGCTCACAGGAAAAGAATTGGACCAATCTACTCCGGACCGTGGAAGGTGGAAAAGGTATCCAGGACCGCGGTACTGACGGACCTAGGCAACACCTGGATCCACGCCAGCCGACTGAAGAAGTGTCCCCAGCTCCCCCCAACTCCAGAGCCCCTAACAGTAACCGAGGATACACTCCCTTCAAGACAACAACAAAATCTACAAGATATTCAGGAAGGCATAGGACAAATCTCCCTGGAGGACACGATGATTTTACCTGGAAACTAAACAGAATCTTTCCATCATCAGGACAAGTGAAGAAGAAGAAGAATAGTGAATTTTGAGGACATTAGATATGATCATTATGTTGAATCAGAATGATCAAAGAGAGGATTATAAGGGGGCTACTTATAATGATATACCATTTTGATAGGGGTTGAAATGAATATGCTTAACTTTCAGCTTTTAAACAAAGCTGGTGTAAGTATATTTCTTAGAAAAACGGTTTGACCAGTGTTGACATATCAGCAGGACGCAGCTGTTATGTGGTTTTCTAACTCTGTACTTCACCAGAGGATATGGAGTGACTTAGGAGTTTTCTTGTGGTCAAATCAGCAGGTGTGTACAGTTAACAGAACTAACTGTCATACTCTAAACTTTGCCTTATATTTCCTGTTGCAAGCTAACCACCAGCACGTGACTGACCTTTGCCCCATATTCCATATTTCAACTGAAGACTGTCACGTGACACGAAGTTGTTAATGTATGCACATGTGTATAAGTCTGATTGGTTTTTGGGAAAGCTGTCCCCTCCCTCTGCATTTCCCATAAAAGAGGAACGTATTGTCTATTAAATTTTGTAACCATTTCCACTTACAAACCCGTGTATGTGTATGTGTGTTAACCACCGGTGAACTGGGATCTCCGCTCCTACCAATTCCTGGCCTAGGCACTTAGAATACAAGAAGAAAGACGTGTACCTTTACAATGACCATAAAGGACATTTGTTTTGTTTTGTGTTTATTGGTCATGACCAATTGGCCATCAAGGATTGGTCTTTATTGGTCATGGCTATTAAGGAAAGGTCCTTATTGGTCATGGCCATCAAGGACAGATCTTTATTGGTCATGGCCATCAAGGACTGGCCTTTATTGGTCATGGCCATCAAGGACTGGCCTTTATTGGTCATGGCTATCAAGGACAGGTCTTTATTGGCTGTAGCCATCAAATATTGTTTTTTATTGATCATGACGATAAAGGGAATGTCTTTATTGGCCTTGGCCATCAAGGACTGGCCTATATTGGTCATGGCCATCAAGGACTGGTCTTTATTAGTTGTGTCCATCAAGGACAGGTGTTTACTGGTCATGGCCATCAAGGACTGGTCCTTATTGATTATGACTATAAAGGACATGTCTTTGTTGGTCATGGCCTTTAAGGATTGCTCTTTATTGGTCATGGTTTTTAAGGACGGGTCTTTATTGGTCATGACCATCAAGGACAGGTCTTTATTGGTTGTGACCACCAATGACAGGTGTTTATTGGTCATGGTCATCAAGGACAGGTCTTTATTGATCATGATTATAAAGGACGTGTCTTTATTGGCTATGGCCATTGAGGATTGATCTTTATTGGTCATGTCCATCAAGGACTGGTCTTTATTGGTCATGTCCATTTCAAGGACTGGCCTTTATTGGTCATGGCCATCAAGGACTGGTCTTTATTGGTCATGTCCATCAAGGACTGGTCTTTATTGGTCATGTCCATTTCAAGGACTGGCCTTTATTGGTCATGTCCATCAAGGACTGGTCTTTATTTGTCATGTCCATTTCAAGGACTGGCCTTTATTGGTCATGGCCATCAAGGACTGGTCTTTATTGGTTATGGCCATCAAGGACTGGTCTTTATTGGTCATGGCCATCAAGTACAGGTCTTTATTGGTCATGGTCATTACATATTGGTCTTTATTGATCATCATGACCGTAAAGGACATGTGTTTATTGGTCATGGCCATTACATATTGGTCTTTATTGATCATCATGACCATAAAGGACATTTGTTTTGTTTTGTGTTTATTGGTCATGACCAATTGGCCATCAAGGATTGGTCTTTATTGGTCATGGCTATTAAGGAAAGGTCCTTATTGGTCATGGCCATCAAGGACAGATCTTTATTGGTCATGGCCATCAAGGACTGGCCTTTATTGGTCATGGCCATCAAGGACTGGCCTTTATTGGTCATGGCTATCAAGGACAGGTCTTTATTGGCTGTAGCCATCAAATATTGTTTTTTATTGATCATGACGATAAAGGGAATGTCTTTATTGGCCTTGGCCATCAAGGACTGGCCTATATTGGTCATGGCCATCAAGGACTGGTATTTATTAGTTGTGTCCATCAAGGACAGGTGTTTACTGGTCATGGCCATCAAGGACTGGTCCTTATTGATTATGACTATAAAGGACATGTCTTTGTTGGTCATGGCCTTTAAGGATTGCTCTTTATTGGTCATGGTTTTTAAGGACGGGTCTTTATTGGTCATGACCATCAAGGACAGGTCTTTATTGGTTGTGACCACCAATGACAGGTGTTTATTGGTCATGGTCATCAAGGACAGGTCTTTATTGATCATGATTATAAAGGACGTGTCTTTATTGGCTATGGCCATTGAGGATTGATCTTTATTGGTCATGTCCATCAAAGGCGGGTCTTGTTTGGTCATAGCCATCAAAAATTGGTCTTTATTAAGGGCTGGTCTTCTGTGGTTGTGGCCATCAAGGGCTGTTCTTTATTGGGTTTTAATTGGTCATGGCCATCAAGGACTGGTCTTTATTCACCATGGCCATCAAGGACTAGACCATCTCCGCCTCTGTGAGTAATAACTATTTTGGGGGTTTGTTTCCACACACATATCCTTCATCTGGATCCAACCACCTTCCCAGTAAGGGATCATCCAAACAATCACCTCCACAAGCATCAAGACCTATATTTGCGCAGAAACAGAAATATTCCCGCAGTCCTGACTATCCATTTGCTTGACCTCCTCCAATTAGGGTGTCCTGCAACCCTACGGATGTGATTATTGGTCCTACATTTCTTTTTTGATTGCTATGACTGTTAGAATGAAACCAAAATACTACCCTCAGAAGAATCACTCCTTTATATCCCTTTTCTCTTGTTCACTCTCCACCCTTAGGAATTCTTTCTATAATGCAGTTTAGAAGACCGGATGTATATTTTTTTGTGAGTCTATATTAGGTAATGCTATTGTATATACAAGCCGAGTCACCTAATTTTACCACAAAAAAATGGGAAAAAATAATTGACTTGAGTATAAGCCTAGGGTGCGTGAATTGACAGTGCTATATGGGTACCACTACTTAAGCCCCGGACCATTGGGCTGGCCAAAGACCAGAGCACTTTTTGCGATTCGGCACTGCGTCGCTTTAACTGACAGTTGCGCGGTCGTGCGACGTGGCTCCCAAACAAAATTGACGTCCTTTTTTTCCCACAAACAGAGCTTTCTTTTGGTGGTATTTGATCACCTCTGTGGTTTTTATTTTTTGCGCTATAAACAAAAAAAATTGCTAAAATTTTGAAAAGAACGCATTATTTTTTACTTTTTGCTATAATAAATATCCCCAAAAAAATATATAAAAACCTTTTTTTTCCCTCAGTTTAGGCCGTATTACTTCTACATATTTTTGTTAAAAAAAAAAAATCGCAATAAGCGTTTATTAATTGGTTTGCGCAAAAGTTATAGCGTTTACAAAATAGTTTTATGGCATTTTTACTAATAATTTTTTTTATTAGTAATGGTAGCAATCAGCGATTTTTATCATGACTGCGACATTATGGCGGACACATCGGACACTTTTGGCGCGATTTTGGGACCATTCACATTTATACAGCGATCAGTGCAATTAAAAATGCATTGATTAATGTGTAACTGTGACTGGCAGTGAAGGGGTTTACCACTAGTTGGCGCTGTATGGGGTTAAGTGTGTCCTAGGGAGTGATTCTAACTGCGGGGGGGAGGGGCTGTGTGTGACACGACACTGATGACCGCTCCCGATTACAGGGAGCTGTGATCAGTGCCAGTGTAATTAGGCAGAACGGGGAGATACTTGTTTACATCAGCATTTCTCCGTGAGACGATCGCAGACATCGAGTCCGCGGGATCCGCAATTGCGCTCACAAATCTCCCGGCGGGGGCGCGCGCCCACAAGACGCCTCTTAAAGGGCAATGTACAGGTACGTGATTCTGCCTGTACATGTCCTTCTGCCACAGTATATCTGCGTGAGGCGGTCGGGAAGCGGTTAAATAAAATAATAATCTAATAGATACCACAGTGCAGGGGCATTGCTAGGGGGGGGGGGGGCTTTTGGGGCTATAGCCCCGAATCTGGGGCCCATAGCCCCCGAGTCTCTGCAGGGGTCCCCAAGGGGAGGGGGGCTCTCTGGGAACACTGATGCAAAGAGGAGGCTCTCTGGGCACTCTGATGTAAGGGGGGGCTCTCTGGGGACCCTGATTTTAAGGGAAAGGCTCTCTGGGGACCCTGATATAAGGGGGAGGCTCTCTGTGGACCCTAATGTAAGGGGGGGCTCTCTGGGGACCCTGATATAAGGGGGAGGCTCTCTGTGGACCCTAATGTAAGGGGGGGGCTCTCTGGGAACACTGATGCAAGGAGGAGGCTCTCTGGGCACTCTGATGTAAGGAGGAGGCTCTCTGGGGACCCTGATGTAAGGGGGGGGGGCTCTCTGGGGACCCTGATGAAAGGGGGGGCTCTCTGGGGACCCTAATGTAAGGGGGGGCTCTCTGGGGACCCTGATGTAAGGGGGGGGGGGCTCTCTGGGGACCCTGATATAAGGGGGAGGCTCTCTGTGGACCCTAATGTAAGGGGGGGGGCTCTCTGGGAACACTGATGCAAGGAGGAGGCTCTCTGGGCACTCTGATGTAAGGAGGAGGCTCTCTGGGGACCCTGATGTAAGGGGGGGCTCTCTGGGGACCCTGATGAAAGGGGGGGCTCTCTGGGGACCCTAATGTAAGGGGGGCTCTCTGGGGACCCTGATGTAAGGGGGGGGCTCTCTGGGGACCCTGATGTAAGTGGGGGGCTCTCTGGGGATATACACACACACACACACGTATATTACTGTATATACATGTGTATGCCCGCCCAAGCGTATGACTTTCTTTACTACGCTGCTATGGACTCTAGCCCCAGATCCTTTATAAACCTAGCAACGCCCCTGCCACAGTGCCCAGGACAGCCGGCCATGGTGGCATGCTAGTGCTGGGTTCAAGGCGTCCTCATCACCTGTCAAATGCTCTCTGAAGAGTGAGCAAAGCAAGCACGAACGAGCCCTAATAAAGTAATTGCATTCCACATCTGGAAATGTTACAAATTTACATTTTTTTGCAACAACAGTACTTTTTATTTTAGTTATTTTTATTATTTATTTATTTTAAATTATTTATTTTTTTTCTTAAAATTTGCTCCTTCTAATGGTTTAGCATTGCGAGGTGCCTAATTATTCCTTTTCTGTATTCATCGTGACTTTCTCCTCCGGTGATTTAGGAGGCAAATCCGGCAAACCGAAAAAGGTGCAAGTGAAAGAGCGAATGATTTCTCCCATGATGTCTCGTTAGGAGCTTCACATCCAGCCGAGAGCCCCTTTCATTATCTCCAGGCCCCCGCACCCGGAGTCCCCCCCCCGCCTCTGATTGATCCGCAGTCGCTGTCCGCGGTGTAATCGCGGCCTCCTTTGTTCTCGGTCGTAGAGGTTCTTCTTAATTCCAGCTTATCTTCCCATGTTCAATGTTACCTCTCCGATCAGATAAGGAAGCGCAGCGCTGTCTGTTCTGAGCTGTACGGAGAGGGATGTTCCTGTCCATAGAAATGGAAGAATAGTCTATGAATGTGGAGAGGACATTGAGGGACGGACTAGAGTCAGATCGGCGCCGACCGGGAACCATGGTGGCCATTCTTATACCTGCACTCTACATCTCCACCTCCTCCATTCATCGTTCTCTACATTCTATCTATCACAGAATAGGAGAATCCACTTCTCCCACCTCTGATATCATTCCTTTCTACTTCTTCTGCTTCCACAATAACTCTATTAGCCTTTCAATGAGATTCTTCTTTTCATACTTATAAATATAATGGTATGGTAAATATATCCTAAAAAATTGGTATTTTTTTTTATTTTTTTATGTTCGGCTTATAGACTTTGACCACTTTAACCACTTCAGCCCCGGACCAATTGGCAGCCAAAGGACCAGGCCCCTTTTTGCGATTCGGCACTGCGTCGCTTTAACTGACAATTGCGCGGTCGTGCGACGTGGCTCCAAAACAAAATTGGTGGCCTTTTTTTCCCACAAATAGAGCTTTCTTTTGGTGGTATTTGATCGCCCCTGCGGTTTTTATTTTTTGCGCTATAAACAAAAATAGAGCGACAATTTTGAAAACAATGCAATATTTTTTGCTATAATAAATATCCCCAAAAAATATATAAAAAAACATTTTTTTTCCTCAGTTTAGGCCGATACGTATTCTTCTACATATTTTTGGTAAAAAAAAAATCGCAATTAGCGATTATTGATTGGTTTGCGCAAAAGTTATAGCGTTCACAAAATAGGGGATAGTTTTATAGCATTTTTATTAATATTTTTTTTTAACTAGTAATGGCGGCGATCAGCGATTTTTATTGTGACTGCGACATTATGGCGGACACATCGGACATTTTTGACACATTTTTGGGACCATTGTCATTTATACAGCAATCAGTGCTATTTAAATGCATTGATTCCTGTATAAATGACAGTTGTAGTGAAAGAGTTAACCACTAGGGGGAGGGGTTATGGGCTGTGACGTGTGTGGTTTTTTTACATTAGGGGGCGGGGCTGACGTCTGACGTCATTGATCGGCTTTCCCGATGACCGGGAACAGCCAATCAATGACAGGCAGAGTAGGAAGCGCGGGGAGAGGTTTGTTTACACAGACCTCTCCCCGTTCTTCAGCTCCGTGACCCGATCGCGGGACACCAGCGGCGATGGGTCCGCTGGTCCCGCGGCCAGGGTCACAGAGCTCCCGACCGGGTCGCGAGCGACCCACGGGCAGGCATTTAAAGGATCACGTACAGGTACGTGGTTTTGCCTGCCCGTGCCATTTTGCCGCAGTATATCTGCATTAGGCGGTCGGGAAGCGGTTAAAGAGGAGTTTCCATAAAAAAAATAAAAAATTAAAAGTCAGCAGCTACAAATACTGCAGCTGCTGACTTTTAATAATCGGACACTTACCTGTCCCAGGGTCCAGTGATGTGGGGGATCGAACCCCCGCTCGTTCCCCCCCTCCACTCGGCGGCCCTGGCATTGTAACTGTGGGCGCCCGGCTGTGGCTTCACAGCCGGGTACCCACTGCGCATGTGCGAGCGGCGCCGCGCGCTGTGATTGGCCGCGCAGTCATCTGGGACCTGTCACGTGTCCCAGGTGACTGACAGGAGGGAGGGGGAAGAGCTGAGCCCTTCCTGCGTCGAGGGGAAGTGATGTCACCAGCCCGGGCACTGAAGGAGGCAGACTACGAGGGACCCCCTAGCAACAGCCATTTAAAGGTGAGTTTTCAAATGTTTTTTTTTAGGAATTTTAATGTTTTTTTTTTTTCTGTGCAACACCACTTTAAGGACCCGGCCTATTTTTCGAACTTGTTGTTTACAGGTTAAAATTATTTTATTTTTTTTGCTAGAAAATTACTTAGAACCTCCAAACATTATATATATATATATATATTTTCTCAGACACCCCAGAGAATAAAATGGCGGTTTTGCCCCAAAAAATACTTTTTTGGGGCAAAAAAAATACACTTTTTTAAAAATAGAAAATAAGACAACAGTAAAGTTTGCCCAATTTTTTTCTATATTGTGAAAGATAATGTTACGCCCAGTAAATTGATATCCAACATGTCACGCTTTAAAATTGCGCCCGCTCGTGGAATGGCAACAAACTTTGACCCTGAAAAATCTCCAAAGTTTAAAAATGTCTTCAGGTTACCAGTTTTGAGTTACAGAGGAGGTCTAGTGCAAGAATTGTTTCTCTCGCTCCAACGATCGCGGCGATACCTCACATGTGTGGTTTGAATGCCGTTTTCATATGCGGGAGCGACTTACATATGCGTTCGCTTCTGTGGGCGAGCTCGTGGGACGGGGCGCTTTACATTTTTAAATTAAACTCTTTGGCATTAATTCGACTCGCCATGTTTGGGGGAAAAAAAATGTTGACTATGACCCTAAGAACACAATTCCTACAGTCACACACGGAGGTGGAGACATGATGCTTTGGGGCTGTTTTTCTGCTAAAGGTACAGGCCGACTTTGCCGCCTTGAGGGGCCAATGGACGGGGCCATGTATTGTAAGATCTTGGAAGAGAACCTTCTTCCCTCAGCCAGAACACTGAAGATGGGTCGTGGATGGGTCTTCTAGCATGACAGTGACCCAGAACATTCCACCAACGCAACAAAGGAGTTGCTCAAGAAGAAGCACATTAAGGTCATGGAGCGGCCTAGCCAGTCTCCAGACCTTAATCCTATAGAAAATGTATGGAAGGAGCTGAAACTTCGAGTTGAGTTGAAACTTCGAGAAGTGACAGCCAAGAAACCTTAAGGATTTAGAGAAGATCTGTAAAGAAGAGAGGACCAAAATCCCTCCTGAGATGTGCAAACCTGGTCACCACCTACAAGAGACGTCTGACCTCTGTGATCGCCAACAAGGGTTTCTCCACCAACTACTAGGGGTGCAACGGATCAAAAAACTCACGGATCGGATCGATCCTCGGATCAGAGTCACGGATCGGATAATTTTTCGGATCAGCAAATAATAATTGAATTAGCAAAAACCTGTGAAAATTCCGCCACCATATAGTCCCCACTGTAATATCCACGTCCTCTCCCCCCACTGTAATATTGGCTGGGTATCGCCGAGTATTGGCTGGGTAATGCAGAGTATCGCAGAGTATTGGCTGGGTAATGCAGAGTATTGGCTGGGTAATGCAGAGTATCGCAGAGTATTGGCTCGGTAATGCAGAGTATCGCAGAGTATTGGCTCGGTAATGCAGAGTATCGCAGAGTATTGGCTGGGTAATGCAGAGTATCGCAGAGTATTGGCTGGGTAATGCAGAGTATCGCAGAGTATTGGCTGGGTAATGCAGAGTATCGCAGAGTATTGGCTGGGTAATGCAGAGTAACGCAGAGTATTGGCTGGGTAATGCAGAGTATCGCAGAGTATTGGCTGGGTAATGCAGAGTATCTCAGAGTATTGGCTGGGTAATGCAGAGTATCGCAGAGTATTGGCTGGGTAATGCAGAGTATCGCAGAGTATTGGCTGGGTAATGCAGAGTATCGCAGAGTATTGGCTGGGTAATGCAGAGTAATGCAGGGTATATGCTGGGTAATGCAGGGTATATGCTGGGTAATGCAGAGTAATGCAGGGTATATGCTGGGTAATGCAGAGTAATGCAGGGTATATGCTGGGTAATGCAGAGTAATGCAGGGTATATGCTGGGTAATGCAGAGTAATGCAGGGTATATGCTGGGTATTGGCTGGGTAATGCAGAGTTTTTTTACAAGTGATCGCTCCGTCATTTGACGGAGCGATCACATTGTAAACAGTGGCCGGGTGTACCAAGATGGCCGCCGCTTCGGCGCTAGGCCGAAGCCGCGGCCTTTCCTAAGGCCGCCGAGTGTACCAAGATGGCCGCCGCCGCACCGGAGCTAGGCCGAAGCCGCGGCCTTTCCTAAGGCCGAGGCCGCGGAGCGCTCCGCGGATCGCGGGGGTGTGCCGATCCGAACGGGGTGACCCGTTCGGATCACGGATCGGCGACGATCCGTTGCACCCCTACCAACTACTAAGTCATGTTTTGCTTGGGGATCAAATACTTTTTATTACTCACTGAACTGCAACTCCATTTATAACATTTGTATTGTGTGTTTTTTCTGGATTTTTGAAGGATATTCTGTCTCTATCATTTAAAATACACCTATGATACAAATTATAGACCCTTCATTTCTTTGCAAGTGGGCAAAACTTACAACATCTGATGGGGATCAAATAATGATTTCCCCCCCACTGTATACCAATCATGCTGGTCGGTGGGAGTCCCCTTACTGCTATAGCTACTGGTCTCCGAGCCTGACCCCAGACTGTGACAAAAGGGTTCAAGGTTCAAGAGAAACAAGGTTTAAGGCAAGATTGTCCAAAGAGTTATCCAGGGAGGCTGTCCAGCATCTCAGGTGGCTCAGCAAGAAGCGACACTACTAGACGCAGCAGAGGTCGCATGTGCAGACACGGGTCCTGACTAGGGATGAGCCGAACACCACCCGGTTTGGTTCGCACCAGAACCTGCGAATGGCCCGAAAGTTCGCACGAATGTTAGAACCCCGTTAAAGGGACTTGAACGTTCTAAATCAAAAGTGCTAATTTTAAAGGCTAATATGCAAGATATTGTCCTAAAAAGGGTTTGGGGACCCGGGTCCTGCCCCAGGGGACATGTATCAATGCAAAAAAAAGTTTTAAAAATGGCCGTTTTTTCTAGAGCAGTGATTTTAATGATGCTTAAAGTGAAAAAATTGTGAAATATTCCTTTAAATAACGTGCCTGTGGGGTGTCTATAGTATGCCTGTAAATTGTCGGGCGTGTTTCCCGTGCTTAGAACAGTCCCTTCACAAAATGACATTTCTAAAGGAATAAAAAGTCATTTAAAACTGCTTGCCGCTTTAATGTAATGTCTGGTCCCAGCAATATGGATGAAAATCAGTGAGACAAACGGCATGGGTACCTCCCCCCAGTCCATTACCAGGCCCTTTGGGTCTTGTATGGATATTAAGGGGAACCCCGCACCCAAATAAAAAAAAGGAAAGGCGTGGGGCCCCCAGGTCCTATACACTCTGAACACACGCCCCTGTCAAACAGGGGCTGAAAAATTGGGCCTTAGGCACTGGTGCTGGTGCCACAACACTGCAACCCCTCACAGATACTCTAGTTGGAGCGCAGGAATGAGCCCTGCAGCAAAGAATTGCATCAAAAATTGTAATTACACGCCCCTGTTAAACAGGGGCTGAAAAATTGGGCCTTAGCTACTGGTGGCGGTGCCCAGAACCAAAATTGTTCTTACAAGCTATCAGCATGATCATTGAGGAGGAAGAGGATAGTCACTCAGCATAATAGGATAGTCACTCAGCATCAGCATAGGCAGTCTTCAAGGGATCTAACATTTCAAAAAAAATGATTCGGTTACATCAGCATCAGGTGCTTGGTAGCTGGTGGTGATCCAAGACTGATTCATTTTTATTTTCATTCATTTTCACGTTGTCCAGGAACAGGAATTTGTAACCTCCCAGTTTCTGGGAACGCATTGCACAGACCTTTCTGCAAGGCCTCCCGAAGATGTTTCATCCTCTGCTCCCTCTGCGACGGCAAGATAAGGTCCACAACCTTACCCTTGTACCGTGGATCAAGGAGAGTGGCCAGCCAGTAATGACCCCCCTCCTTAATCCGACGAATACGAGGATCCTTCCGCAGGCTTTGCAGTATCAGGGAGGCCATGCAGCGTAGGTTAGCTGAGGCATTCGGTCCGGAGTCCTCTGGGTCACTAAGGATGACATGATCGCCAGCCACCTCCTCCCAGCCACGTACAAGTCCATGTGTTTCTTGGGACTGTAAATGATCCCTCAAAGACTACTGCTGATGCCGAGTGCCAGGCTCCACCTCCATGCTGACACAATCCTCCTCCTTCTTGTCCTCGTCCTCTTCCTGTGTGATTGGCGGGCCAGCAGGAACTCTGTCTGGATAAAGGGGGCCTTGAGAGGTAAGGAAGTCCTCCTCTTCCTGCCTCTGTTCTGCCTCAAGTGCCCAGGCCATTATCCCACCCAGCGTATGCTCCAACAGGTGGACAAGAGGGACAGTGCCACTGATGCATGCACTGTCACTGCTCACCATCCTCGTGGCCTCCTGAAATGGTGACATGACAGTGCATGCATCCCTGATCATGGCCCACTGGCTACACTGTAACTGAAGCTAACTGACTCGCCTGCCTACTCTAACTCAAATGAAATGACACTGTCTTTCTCTCTGTCTGTCTTTAACCACGGCAACACACTACACAAGGCCGCCACGCAGGCGGCCTTATATAGTGTGGGGCGTGTCCTAAACCCCCTGAGACATAATTGGCCAAAAGCCACCCTGGCGGGGTGGGTTTGTGCAAACTAAAGCTTAATTTTTTTATTTTTTTTTGCAGTAGCGGAGAGAGTGATGAACATCGGTCAATCCCATCATTTATACACCCAGATAAACACTTGTACTTCAGTTTGGAAAAATCCAATTTTTTGCCCACAAACTTTTTATTTATTTATTTTCAATTTGCTAGAACAACAAAATTCTTTATTCTCTTTGTGACGCCGCCGTCTCTCTCGCTGAGCATGGATGACTTCCCCCGTCAGCCGTCATCCTGCAAGAAGCAGACACAATTACCTGTCCATTTGTGCAGAAAGTTCTATTTGTAATACGGCACCTTACACCAGCCTGGCAATTAGTTGCCGGTCCCCCCTGGGGCGCCGGGGTCCTGTGTCCGCTATCTGCGTATTCTCAGAACCTTTTATCACCTTGCAGCAGAGGCAGCATTTTTTTTTTTGACGCCGAAGCTTTAGCTAAATAATTGAAGCAACATATTTATCTGTTATTGCTATGGAAAAAAAAAAAAACACACACCGTGATTTCCCGCAGCTTAAACGTTAATGTATCGGAACAAAACATTCTGCTTAGACTTAGAAAGTATTCAGGAAAACATATCCTTCTGCTCGATGTAACCAACCTGACATGTTATTGTCCTTCTTCTGGTGATCTGTCTGCGGAATACAGATGTGCCGCGCGGCGCTCTACCGGGTGCAATGAGTGATAAGAAGACCAACACAGCAGACAATAGTACTGATCAACAATAAAATATTCATCACCCGTCCAGGTTTGTGTATCAATTGCTATTTTATATCGTGTTCAACTGGGAAAAAAAAAGTTCTTTTGTCCTAAAGTGTATGTAAAACAAAAATTGATCACCCTTCCTTATCTCCTCTGGGTATCCTTTTTTGATGTAGGCTTCTGCCGGTATCAGCTGGTAGCTTCTGCGCTCCAAGAAAGAAGTAGACACGTTTCGTTATTTTCGTTCATTCGTTATCGTACGAATGAACGAACGATTTGCTAAAAATTTTAACGAATAACGAATCGAACGAATCCGAAAACAACGAAAACAACGAAAATCCGAAAAAAACAAATTAGAAACAACGAATCTACGAAAGAAGAAAATCCGAAAAACGAAAACAGGAACAACGAAAATCAAATGAACGAAACAATTTGTACATTCGTAACTTTTTTTTTTTTAGTGAATTGGTAATTTTCCGTGTCTCTTACAATGGCGCTGCTTAACGTGCCTCGAATGGATTGAACGAAAAAATTTGTACATTCGTACCTTTTTTTTTCGATTCGTAATTTTCTGTGTCTCTTAAAATGTAATAATAGCATACACATTACATAAAATTATGAATTATGCTCCGATTACGAATCTACGAATGTTACGAAAGTACGAATAAATACGAATGTGTCCGAATTTCAAATAAACGAATAAACGAAAATTAAACTAACGGAAAAATGAATCAACGAAAAAAATAACTCTTACGAAAATACGAATCGTTACGAATACGAACACCGGCGACTTACGAATTTACGAGTCGTTACGAATCAACGGAAACGAAAAAAAAAACGAAACGAAAATAAACGATTTTTTTTGTTGTGCACATGTCTAGAAAGAAGCCTTCAGCTTTGCAAGTCCTGATAAAGAACATCCATTTATTATTAAACAAGGCGATAAAAATCCAGCCAAGTGAGTCTACGCGTTTCAGCCAGTTAGGCCTCAATCATAACTTCTGCACTGCATTACTCTGACTCTATGGAGGACCGGTGTGGTGACCCTAGGGCGATGCAGTACAGGCTGATGTGCCGATGCACGGAATGCCGGCATTTTTAGCTTGAATTTATTGAACAATGCAATACAAATCCAGCCAAGGAAGTTACGCGTTTCATGAATCTATCCATTAACCATATGGTGGGTGGCGTAGATAGAGGGGGTGGCGCCCATTAGACATGTGCAATTAGTTTCGTTTTTCGTTTTTTTTCGTTATTTTCGTTCATTCGTTATCGTACGAATGAACGAACGATTCGCTAAAAATTTTAACGAATCGCTCGAATTGAACGAATCCGAAAACAACGAAAATCCGAAATAACCAAATTAGAAACAACGAAACTACGAAATAAGAAAATCAGAAAAACGAAAACAGGAACAACGAAAATCAAAATGAACGAAAAAATTTGTACATTCGTAACTTTTTTTTTTTGTTGAATTGGTAATTTTCCGTGTCCCTTACAATGGCGCTGCTTAACGTGCTTCGAATGGATTGAACGAAAAAATTCGTACATTCGTAACTTTTTTTTCGATTTGTAATTTTCTGTGTCTCTTACAATGTAATAATAACATACACATTACATAAAATTATGAATTATGCTCCGATTACCAATCTACGAAAACAATGTTACGAAAGTACAAATAAATCAATCTTACGAAAGTACGAATGTAACTAAATCTACGAAAATACGAATGCGTCCGAATTTCGAATAAACGAAAATTAAATTAACGGAAAAACTAATCAACGAAAAAAATAACTCTTATGAAAATACGAATCGTTACGAATACGAACACCGACGACTTACGAAATTACGAATCGTTACGAATCAACGGAAACGAACAGAAACGAAACGAAACTAAACAAATTTTTCTATTGTGCACATGTCTATTCTGCGCTCCAAGAAAGAAGCCTTCAGCTTTGCAAGTCCTGGCGCTGCTTAACGTGCTTCGAATGGATTGAACGAAAAAATTTGTACATTCGTAACTTTTTTTTTATTTTTTTCGATTCGTAATTTTCCGTGTCTCTTACAATGGCGCTGCTTAACGTGCTTCGAATGGATTGAACGAAAAAATTCGTACATTCGTAACTTTTTTTTTCGATTCGTAATTTTACGTATCTCTTACAATGGCGCTGCTTAACGTGCTTCGAATGAATTGAACGAAAAAATTCGTACATTTGTAACTTTTTTTTACGATTCGTAATTTTCCGTGTCTCTTACAATGTAATAATAGCATACACATTACATAAAATTATGAATTATGCTCCGATTACGAATCTACGAAAACAATGTTACGAAAGTACGAATAAATCAATCTAACGAAAGTACGAATGTAACTAAATCTACGAAAATACGAATGCGTCCGAATTTCGAATACACGAAAATTTAACTAACGGAAAAACGAATCAATGAAAAAATTACGAAATTACGAATCGTTAAGAATACGAACACCGACGACTTACGAAATTACGAATCTTTGCGAATCAACGGAAACGAACAGAAACAAAACTAAACAAATTTTTCTATTGTGCACATGTCAATTCTGCCCTCCAAGAAAGAAGCCTTCAGCTTTGCAAGTCCTGCTAAAGAGCATCCATTTATTAGTAAACAAGGCGATGAAAATCCAGCCAAGTGAGTCTACGCGTTTCAGCCAGTTAGGCCTCAATCATAAGTTCTGCACTGCAATACTCTGACTCTATGGAGGACCGGTGTGGTGACCCTAGGGCGATGCAGTACAGGCTGATGTGCCGATGCACGGAATGCCGGCATTTTTAGCTTGATTTGTGGATCTTATTGAACAAGGCAATACAAATTCAGCCAAGGAAGTTACGCGTTTCATGAATCTATCCATTAATAGACATGTGCACAACAGAAAAATTTGTTTATTTTAGTTTTGTTTTTTTCGTTTCCGTTGATTTGTAACGATTCGTAAATTCGTAAGTCGTCGGTGTTCGTATTCGTAGCGATTCGTATTTTCGTAAGAGTTATTTTTTCGTTGATTCGTATTTCTGTTAGTTTAATTTTCGTTTATTTGAAATTCGGACGCATTCGTATTTTCGTAGATTTAGTTACATTCGTACTTTTGTTAGATTGATTTATTCATACTTTTGTAACATTGTTTTCGTAGATTCGTAATCGGAGCATAATTCATAATTTTATGTAATGTGTATGCTATTATTACATTTTAAGAGACACGGAAAATTATGAATCGAAAAAAAAAAGTTACGAATGTACTTTTTTTTCGTTTAATCCATTCGAAGCACGTAAAGCAGCGCCATTGTAAGAGACACGAAAAATTACAAAAAAAAAAAAAAGTTACGAATGTACAAATTTTTTCGTTCAATCCATTTGAAGCACGTTAAGCAGCGCCATTGTAAGAGACACGGAAAATTACGAATCAAAAAACAAAAAAAAAGTTACGAATGTACAAATTTTTTCATTCAATCCATTCAAGGCACGTTAAGCAGCGCCATTGTAAGGGACACGGAAAATTACCAATTCAACAAAAAAAAAAAGTTACGAATGTACGAATTTTTTCATTAATTTTGATTTTCGTTGTTCCTGTTTTCCTTTTTCGCATTTTCTTCTTTCGTAGTTTTGTTGTTTCTAATTTGGTTATTTTGGATTTTCGTTGTTTTTCGTATTCGTTCGATTCGAACGATTCGTTATACGTTAAAAATTTTAGCGACTCGTTCGTTCATTCGTACGATAACGAATGAACGAATATAACGGAAAAAAAAGAAAAACTAAAAAAAACAAAACAAATTGCACATGTCTATCCATTAACCATATGGGGGGTGGCGTGGATAGAGGGGGTGGCGCCCATGTGCCCTTAATGGACGGGCCACCCCTGGTTCTAACCCCTCCACACTCTACTATAAAAACAATTTTTTTGACGCCTTTTGACACACAAAGGAGACAATTCACAATTCAAGGCCCACAGCAATAAAAAAAAAAGCTGACCAAGGTCATTGCCTTACAGTAGCCAAAAAAAGAAAAAAAATTTGGGTTGGAGTTGGGCTTTAATGCATCGACTACATTTTACCACCTGTTCCACCATTCCTTAGACCAGCTTTTCTCAACCTTTTCAACACAGAGGAACCCTTGAAATAGTTCTCTGGTCTCGGGGAACCCCTTCTAAGAATTAGAAATCTACAACTCATGATACATGTGATGGTCAGTGGGAAGAATGGTCCTTACACTTGTGGTCATTGGGAAGAATTACCTCTTTACAGATAGCTAAAAAGATCAATGGCGTGAGTGGGAACTTATCTTAGAGGCAGCAATTGCTGAAGGAACCCCTAGCAACCTCTGGAGGAACCCTGGTTGAGAATCATTGCCTTAGAGACTCCCTTCTGGCTGACTTCTGGGTTGTAACAAGGTTGCAGATGCCAAACTCACTAGTCTAGCTTCTTCACTATGCTAGTTTTATTAAACACTTATCATATGTGGTATTTATGTATGTATTTGTCTATTATTCCTGGTACTTACTGTATATAGCGACAACAAATTACACATCACTTTACTTACCACCAATCAGCTATAACATTCTTACCGCTGACACGTAAACTGTATAACATTGATTATCTGGTCACAATGGCATCTGGAAGTGGGTGGGATATATTAGGCAACAAGAGAACGTGTTGTCCCTAAAGTTGCTGTGTTGAAAGCAGAAACAATGGACAAGTGTAAGGATTTGGGCAATTTTGACAAGGGCCAAATTGTAATGTCTAGATGACTGGGTCAGAGCAACTCCAAGACTGCAGCTCTTGTGGGATGTTCCCAGTCTGTAGGGGTCAGGACAGACCAAAAGTGGTCCAAGGAAAGAAAACCGGCCAACCCGCAACAGCGTCATGGATGGCCAAGGCTCATTGATAGAGGTGGGGAGGAAAGGCACATTGATGGAGGTGGGGAGGGAAGGGTCATTGATGGAGGTGGGGAGGGAAGACTCATTGATGGAGGTGGGGAGGGAAGACTCATTGATGGAGGTGTGGAGGGAAGACTCATTGATGGAGGTGGGGAGGGACAGCTATTTGATGGAGATAGAGGAGAAGGCTCATTGATGGAGGTGGGGAGGGAAGGCTCATTGATGGAGGTGGGAAGGGAAGGCTCATTGATGGAGGTGGGGAAAGAAGGCTCATTGATGGAGGTGGGGAGGGTAGGCTCAGTGATAGAGGTGTGGAGGGAAGGCTCGTTAATGGAGGTATGAAGGTAAGGCTCATTGGTGGAGGTGGGGAGGGAAGGCTCATTGATGGAGTTAGGAAGGAAAGGCTCATTGATGGAGGTGGGGAGGGAAGGTTCATTGATGGAGGTGGGGAGGGAAGGCTCATTGATGGAGGTGGGGAGGAAAGGCTCATTGATGGAGGTGAGGGGGGGCTCATTGATGGAGGTTGGGATGGAAGGCTCATTGGTGGAGGTGGGGAGGGAAGGCTCGTTAATGGAGGTATGAAGGTAAGGCTCATTGATGGAGGTGGGGAGGGAAGGCTCATTGATGGAGTTAGAAAGGAAAGGCTCATTGATGGAGTTAGGAAGGAAAGGCTCATTGGTGGAGGTGGGGAGGGAAGGTTCATTGATGGAGGTGGGGAGGGAAGGCTCATTGATGGAGGTGGGAAGGGAAGGCTCATTGATGGAGGTGGGAAGGGAAGGCTCATTGATGGAGGTGTGGAGGGAAGACTCATTGATGGAGGTGGGGAGGGAAGGCTTGTTGATGGAGATAGGGAAGAAGGCTCATTGATGGAGGTGGGGGGAGGCTCATTGATGGAGGTGAGGGGGGCTCATTGATGGAGGTGGGGAGGGAAGGTTCATTGATGGAGTTAGGAAGGAAAGGCTCATTGATGGATGTGGGGAGGGAAGGCTCAGTGATAGAGGTGTGGAGGGAAGGCTCATTGATGAAGGTGGGGAGGGAAGGCACATTGATGGAGGTGGGGAGGGAAGGCTCATTGATGGAGGTGGGGAGAGAAGGCTCATTGATGGAGGTAGGAAGGGAAGGCTCATTGATGAAGGCTGAAAGGAGAGGCTCATTGATGGAGATGGGGGGGCTCAAGCATAAGGATTTGAGCGATTTTGACAAGGGCCAAATCGTGTAGACGGTCAGAGCAATTTCAAAACTGCAAGCCTCATGTGGGATGTTCCCGGTCTGCAGTGTTCAGGACTGACTAAAAGTGGTCTCATTGATGGAGGTGGGGAGGGAAGGCTCATTGATGGGAGTGGGGAGGGAAGACTGGCTTGTGTAGTCTGATACAATAGAAGAGCTTATTGGGCTCCGATTGCTGAAAAATGAATGCTGGTTCTGATAGAGCATCGCAGTTTGTTGTGTTTGGGGCTGTGTAGCCGCCGACCAGTCAAGGTGCCCATGCTATCCCGTGTCCACAGCCAAAAGTGCCTACAATGGGCACGTGAGCATCAGAACTGGACCACAGACCAATGGAAGAAGGTAACCTGGTCTGATGAATCACATTTTCTATTACATTATGTGGTTGGCCGGGTGTGTGTGCGTCACTTACCTGATTAAGAGATGCCACCAGGATGCAGTATGGAAAGTACGATCCATGGAGGCTCCACCTTGCAACTTACAGGACAAGGATCTGCTACTGACTTCTTGTTGTCAGATACCACAGCATACCTTTAGAGGTCTAGTAGAATCCATGCCATGAAAGGTCTGGGCTGTTTTGGTGGTAAAAGGGGGACCTACTCAGTAATAGATTGATGGCCAGAATGTTATGATGGGTGGTCACACTGTTATGGCTGATGTATATTTTGTACATTCACATCAGTCCCTGCACTCAAGAAGCTTACAATCTAAGGTCTCCCTGCCGCAAACCCGGACACATGATTTAAAACCTGGACTGTCTGGGCGAATCCCGGACAGGTGGCAACCCTAACCCAGAGTGCTGAGACAGAATGGCAGCTTAACTTAGACAGCGCTGGATTCACTGGGCCGTTGAGTTTGTTTTATGGACAACCCAGCTGTCAAGGGAGAAAAAATTAAGAGGGAGGAATTAAATTCCTCTCTAATACGGCTGGTTTCAGATTAAACATACCCAGCAGTTCTCCTGCAGTGGGACAACTCAAGTGTTTTATATTTTACGAGGTAGACACGGCTTTCTTAGGAAGCCCATAAACTGCCCAAAGTCAGAAGTGATGTCCGGGCCGTGATCTCCCTCCCACCTGCTTGATTTACACAACGGGAAGGCAAATGCCATCACTCTGATGTTTTTACTGTTCAAACGGTCATTTCAATTTACTGCAGTTGTAAAGTAGAAACCTATTTAATAGTCTCAATGAAAGGGACCATTAGCATAATACGAAGTCCCACATACACAGCTTTACAGTCTGCAATCACTACTGACAATTGTTGTTGATGTTGGAAGAAGGCAGTAAACAGGCGTTGGAAGCACAAAGCGCGCAGCGTTGGTTTTATATTAGCAGTATATATGGTCTCAGTGTGTGTGTATATATATATATATATATATATAGTCTCAGTATATATATATATGATCTCTTTTTCTGTTTTGGTTTGTTAAGCCCGCAAGTGCCTTGATTTTCCAGCAATACTTATCACTTATATTGGCATTTAAAAATGACAAATGCATTCATTCGGAAGTCTGGTGGAAGGTTTAGGGTAGTATAATGTTACATTATACAAGAGTTATACCAAAAGTGGGCATAACTTTTTTATTAACTTACATAGGTCATTCAAATGTCACACGTTGGTAGAGTTATGCCCCATACACACGGTCAGATTTTCCAACGGAAAATGTCCTATCGGACAATGTTGTCGGAAATTCCGACCGTGTGTAGGCTCCATCGGACTCTTTCCGTCGGATTTTCCGACGGACAAAGTTTTATCTACTGCTCTCAAATTTTCCGACAACAAAGTCCTATCAGACTTTTTCCGATCGCGTGTAGTGAATTCCGACGGACAAAGTGCCACGCATGCTCAGATCACATTACAAGACCAAAGCTATTGGCTACTAGCCTCTAGGTAGTCCCGTCGTACGCAACGAACGTCACCACGTTCAGAATGATCAGATTTACCGACAACTTTGTCTGACCGTGTGTATGCAACACCAGTTTCGGACAAAATCCGTCGGACAAAATCCGTCGGAAAAAATCCGATGGATTTTGTGGTCGGATTTTCCGACCGTGTGTACGGGGCATAACTCTTCCTCTATAGTAATGCCGCGAACACACAGTCGGAATTCTCGTCGGAAAAAGCTCTGATGGTTTTCCCGTCGGAATTCCGACAGGATTTCGCTCAAACTGTCTTGCCTACACACGGTCACACCAAATTCCGACGGTCAATAACACCGCGACATACAACACGTTCGACTGCACTATAAAAGGGAAGTTTAATGCTTCCGAGCATGCGTCGAATTGTTTCCGAGCATGCGTCGGAATTTTGCGTGTCGGAATTGCATACACACGATCGGAAAATCCGATAGAAAGGTTTTCCTTCGGAAAAATTAAGAACAGGTTCTCAATCCAAAGTCCGTCGGAAATTTCGACAGAAAAAGACCGATGGGCATACACACGGTCGGAAAATCCGATGAAAAGCTCCCATCGGCATTACTCTTCTTCTCCTTTTTCATGGCCAGAGACACAGTCTGAAAAGTTGTACCACAGGAGAGGAGTTCAGTGATAGTATCGGCCCCCTGTGGATGGATTTCTCTACCACAGTGGTTTCTTAACCGCTTACCGACCGGCGCGCACACATGTACGTCGGCAAAATGGCACGGACAGGCATAAGGGCGTACAGGTACGTCCCTTTGAATATGCCGCGGTGCCATCAAGTGCACGGCGGTCGGGACCCCCGTGAGTCCGGTCGCGGGTCCCGCGTACTCGATCGCCGCAGGGATACCCGCGATCGTCTCACGGGGAGGACGAACGGGGAGATGCGGAAGTAAACAGCATCTCCCCGTTCTGCCTAGCAACAAGTGACACTGATCTCTGCTCCCTGTGATTGGAGCAGAGATCAGTGACTGTCACACACAGCCACGCCCCCCACAGTTAGCAACACGCCCCTAGGACACACTTAACCCCTACACTGCCACTCCCTGGTTAACCCCTTCACTTCCAGTGTCATTTGCACAGGAATCAGTGCATTTGTATAGCACTGATTGCTGTATAAATGACAATGGTCCCAAAAATGTGTCAAAAATGTCCGATGTGTCCGCCATAATGTCACAGTCACAATAAAAATCGCTGATCACCGCCATTACTAGTAAAAAAAAAAAATATTAATAAAAATGCTATAAAACTATCCCCTATTTTGTAAACGCTATAACTTTTGCGTAAACCAATCAATAATCACTTATTGTAATTTTTTTTTTACCAAAAATATGTAGAAGAATAAGTATCGGCCTAAACTGAGGAAAACATTTTTTTTTTATATTTTTGGGTGATATTTATTATAGCAAGAAGTCAAAAAATAATGCGTTTTTTTTCAAAATTGTCGCTCTTTTTTTGTTTATAGCACAAAAAATAAAAACCGCAGAGATGATCAAATACCACCAAAAGACAGCTCTATTTGTGGGAAAAAAAGGACGTCATTTTTGTTTGGGAGTCAGGTCGCACAATCGCGCAATTGTCAGTTAAAGCGACGCAGTGCCGAATCGCAAAAAGTGCTCTGGTCTTAAGCCAGCAAAATGGTCCGGGTCTGAAAGTGGTTAACATACAGTCAATCTGTAGTCTAGTCCTTGTCTGCCTTCTGTAGCCACCCCCAGTCCTGCAGTGGAAACTGACCAGATTATTCATTGAATATACTTATGATCGTACTCTGCATTAAGTCTATGAAAATTTAGGAAAGTGGATAACCTGACAGCGGATAACATCCCCTGAGGAAGCCTAATTAAAAGGCGAAACATGTCGGGACCTCCATCTATACCGCTTTATGCAGACTAAGGACCACTATGTCTTTGGGTTACAAAAATGTTTTTAATGGCGATATTGTTTCAAAATGCTAGTAATAAATATTGCCATTTTAACCATAATCTTTGGTTTGAGTTATATATCTGCACCGTTATAATCCCACTTCATTTCTTGCTTCTTGGATACTAAATAACGGGATGAGGGGCTGTAAATCATAGTGAAATTTCCACACAACAACCATATTCTATTTCTCTAGGCTTCAAAAAAGGTGCACTGCGAGCGCAAACCATTGCACTCGCAGTGCACCCAGGTGTGTTAGCAAAGCAAATTAATATCACAGAACCGCCTCTCAGCCAATCAGGAGGCGCAGATGTAATACCGGGAACCTGATTGGCTGAAGGCAAAGGCAATCCCATTGGCTGCCTAGCAAAGCAGGAAGAAGACACGCACTGAGGAGTCGGAGGACACAGCATCCATCGCTGCGCTACCCATCCCACAGCTCGCTGCCTGACCCGCTGCCTGATGGGGTAAGTGCTGGGCAGACAGCAGGCGGGCAAGGGGGCACAGTGAGGGGGTGAAAGTGCCCAGTATTGGAGTGAGGGCAGGAAGGGAATGAAAGTGCCCAGTATTGGTGGTGAGGGCAGGAAGGGGGTGAAAGTGCCTGGTATTGGGGGCAGGGCCGGACTTACCATTGGGCTTGACTGGGCTCAAGCCCATGGGCCCCGCCCAATAGGGGGCCCCGCAGGCCCTGCCGAGATACATAGCCAAGTGTACTCGGCTCGGCTCCGCTCACAGTCACGCCCAGTCCCGCCCTATGATGGACATAACACAGGGACTGGGTGTGACTGTGAGCCGAGCCGAGTACACTCTGCTACTCCCGGCTCCGCTCTGGACTACGAGAGGACCCGAGAGCCGCCGAGAGGACCCGAGAGCCGCCGAGAGGATCCGAGAGCCGCCGAGAGGACCCGAGAGCCGCCGAGAGGATCCGAGAGCCGCCGAGATACACAGGACCCATTTTTAAACTTCCAGACTGCAATGACAAGGCTACAAATGACACTGGGGCCGGCGCGTGTTATACGCCGATAAATACGGTGTATGTATAGAAGGTAGGGCCCGAAAGTGACTCAAGTCCAGGGGCTCCCCATCACCCTAAGTCCTGCCCTGATTGGGGGTGAGGGCAGGAAGGGGGTGAAAGTGCCGGTATTGGGGATGAGGGCAGGAAGGGAGTGAAAGTGGCCGGTATTGGGGGGAGGGCAGGAAGGGGGTGAAAGTGCCCGGTATTGGGGGGAGGGCAGGAAGGGGGTGAAAATGCCCGGTATTGGGGGGGGAGCGCAGGAAGGGGGTGAAAGTGCCCGGTATTGGGGGGGGCAGGAAGGAGTGAAAGTGCCTGGTATTGGGGGGAGCGCAGGAAGGGGGTGAAAGTGCCCGGTATTGGGGGGAGGGCAGGAAGGGAGTGAAAGTGCCCGGTATTGGGAGGGAGGGCAGGAAGGGGATGAAAGTGTCCGGTATTGGGGGTGAGGGCAAGAAGGGAGTGAAAGTGCCTGGTATTGGGGGGGGCGCAGGAAGGAGTGAAAGTGCCTGGTATTGGGGGGGGGAGCGCAGGAAGGGGGTGAAAGTGCCCGGTATTGGGGGGGGCAGGAAGGAGTGAAAGTGCCTGGTATTGGGGGGAGCGCAGGAAGGGGGTGAAAGTGCCCGGTATTGGGGGGAGGGCAGGAAGGGAGTGAAAGTGCCCGGTATTGGGAGGGAGGGCAGGAAGGGGATGAAAGTGTCCGGTATTGGGGGTGAGGGCAAGAAGGGAGTGAAAGTGCCTGGTATTGGGGGGGGGGCGCAGGAAGGGGGTGAAAGTGCCTGGTATTGGGGGGGGGAGCGCAGGAAGGGGGTGAAAGAGCCTGGTATTGGGGGGAGGGCAGGAAGGGGGTGAAAGAGCCCAGTATTGAAGGGGTTAAGGTAAAAGATTGAGGAGCGTTCTTAGTGAGACGTAATAATAAGGAAATGTAACATGTCTCCATCAGCTGGACCAGTGCAGCCATGGTAAAAAATATTCATTCATGGAATTCAGCTTTTACAATTTGGTGCTTAATTATATCAATTTATTGTGAATAGTACAAAATGAATAAATAGACACCCGGAGCACACTGACAGCACCACCCGTGCTTCTATATTACTCTATTATCCTATCATAGAATATAAGTGACTGCCGGAGTGCTGCTTTATGCCATGTTTATATGCGATCTGCGCCACATATCACGCTCTATGTGCGTTCTCGCCGCCCTAATAGGAATGAATGATTCATCGCGTTTCCCTATTTTTATATATGTGACAGTTCATCTCCAGGGATTGTTCAACCTGCAAATATTAATTGCCACCCCCACTTATTGATGCGATTCTACTTCACGGCTGTACATTGAATTAATGAGTGTGGGAATTCACTGTCAACATATAAATAAGGTTAAAGCGGCACCCCGGCAGTCCTTTTTGGGCGTTTATATTCCACGATAAGATGTAGAAAGCCTGTTTTGGTGGTGAGAGTGCCGTCCAGAGGAAAATTCAAGGCGACCTCTGAATGTCGGCCGCGCCGATCAGGCGACCTCCTGCGATTACTTTGCAGAAGAGCGATGCCTGGGAGACCACCGCCATCGCTGTGAAAGCTCAGGCTACTACAGTCACCTTACACCTTCCCGTGCCAAGCTGACCCAAGATACAACATACAGTGAGGAAAATAATGGTTTGATCCCCTGCAGATTGTGTGAGTTTGCCACTTACAAAGAAAGAAATGTAAATGGAGTTGCGGTTCAGTGAGTAAAATACGTATTTGATCCCCGTTTGCACTCCTGTGACCCGTTTTCAGAAATCAGACTGATGCCCGTCTCAGGCCGCTCCCCGCCCCTCCACAGCTCAGCGTCCCAGTTAGCGTGGAGAAGCAGAACGGAGAGCTGCTGATTGACAGTCAGCAGCTCTCTGCTCGGGGAGCTGTGAGAACCGAGATATCGGCGATGTTTGATTGCTCGGTTCTCAGTGTAGTGGCACCAGGCCGGACAAATGCAGCATCTACCTATGTAAGTATGATGGAGGAAAAACCCCAAACCCATACTTCTCTTTTAAGGTTTCTTGGCTGTCGCTTGGCAACTCTTAAGCCCCATGCACACGCGCGGATTATCCGAGGACCAGGTCCGTCAGACCATGTCCGTCATACTTTGTCTGATGTTGGTTTTGCGTACACACGGTCGGACAAAGTTGTCGGAAAATCCGATCATTCTGAACGTGGTGACGTTTGTTGCCTACGACGGGACTAAGTAGAGGCTAGTAGCCAATAGCTTTGGTCTTGTAATGTGATCTGAGCATGCGTAAAACTTTGTCCGGTCGGACAACGCTACACATGATCGGATTTGGTGTGATCGGACCGTGTTGTCAAAAAATCTATCCAGCAGGAGATAGGACTTTGTCCGTCAGACAATCTGATGGAAACTGTCCGATGGTGCATACACACGGTCGGATTTTTCAACAACATTGTCCGATCGGACAGAATCCATGCGAAAATCCTACCGTGTGTATGGGGCTTAAGTTTCAGCTCCCTCCATAAATTTTCGACAGGATTAAGATCTGGAGACCGGCTAGGCCACTCCATGACCTTAATGTACTTCTTCTTGAGCCACTCCTTTGTTGCCTTGGTGGTATGTTTTGGGTCATTGTCATGCTGGAAGACCCATCCACGACCCATCTTCAGTGTTCTGGCTGAGGGAAGAAGGTTCTCATCCAAGATTTTACAATACATGGCCCCCCGTCCATTGGCCCCTCAATACGGCAAAGTCGGCCTGTACCTTTATCAGAGAAACAGCCCCAAAGCATCATGTCTCCACCTCCTGTACATGTGTCTTCCTGAGGAGGGGGACCTGTACATGTGTCTTCCTGAGGAGGGGGACCTGTACATGTGTCTTCCTGAGGAGGAGGACCTGTACACGTGTCTTCCTGAGGAGAAGGACCTGTACATGTGTCTTCCCGAGGAGGGGGACCTGTACATGCGTCTTTCTGAGGAGGGGGACCTGTACATGTGTCTTCCTGAGGAGGGGGACCTGTACATGTGTCTTCCTGAGGAGGGGGACCTGTACATGTGTCTTCCTGAGGAGAAGGACCTGTACATGTGTCTTCCCGAGGAGGGGGACCTGTACATGGGTCTTTCTGAGGAGGGGGACCTGTACATGTGTCTTCCTGAGGAGGGGGACCTGTACATGTGTCTTCCTGAGGAGGGGGACCTGTACATGTGTCTTCCCGAGGAGGGGGACCTGTACATGCGTCTTTCTGAGGAGGGGGACCTGTACATGTGTCTTCCTGAGGAGGGGGACCTGTACATGTGTCTTCCTGAGGAGGGGGACCTGTACATGTGTCTTCCTGAGGAGGGGGACCTGTACATGTGTCTTCTTGAGGAGGAGGACCTGTACATGTGTCTTCTTGAGGAGGGGGACCTGTACATGTGTCTTCCTGAGGAGGGGGACCTGTACATGTGTCTTCCTGAGGAGAAGGACCTGTACATGTGTCTTCCTGAGGAGGGGGACCTGTACATGTGTCTTTCCGAGGAGGGGGACCTGTACATGCGTCTTTCTGAGGAGGGGGACCTGTACATGTGTCTTCCTGAGGAGGGGGACCTGTACATGTGTCTTCCTGAGGAGGGGGACCTGTACATGTGTCTTCTTGAGGAGGGGGACCTGTACATGTGTCTTCTTGAGGAGGGGGACCTTGCAGGTGCTGCAGGATTTCAATCCATGGTGGTGTATTGTGCTACCAATGGTTTGTTTGGTGACTGTGGTCCCAACTGCCTTGAGATCCTTCACAAGCTCCTCCCGTGTAGTTCTGGGCGGATCCCTCACTTTTTTCATGACCATCCTCACCCCATGAGGAGAAACCTTGCATGGAGCTCCAGACCGAGGGCGATTGATGGTTATTTTGTATGTAGCGGTGACACTTTTACAAGGTGTGCGCTATATGTGAAAATTTAGTTTTTCCTCAGAACAGTAATGGGATTCTGAGGGTGAATTGTGCAGGTTCACTTTGGCATCAGTTTGGCTGGGCTGTACTAGGGTTCTGCCTGGTCATAGGTGCAGTGAGGTACACATGACAGGCCCAGAACCAGGCCTGGTTGGACGTTTTGAGTATCTTCCCCCAGAGTCTTCCCCCGGAGCCAATCAGTGGGTGCGTCTGGCCCCGCTGTGTAGTCTGGGGAAGGGTACTTAAGGTGCTGAAGTCACGTGTTCGGCCGGAGCTGCCTGTTCCTGAATCTGGACCGGGGTAGCCCCGTGAGGGGTCCCGGGCCCGGGAGCGTTTGGCGTCCCGCAACATGGTCAGTTTGACTAGCCCCACAGACTTGGGCAAGGATCCATCTGTTCCCGAGTCTCGGAACCGGCTGGTCCGAGGCGCAGTAACTGAGGGAGGATTCAAGGTGTCCGGGTGCGCTCTCAGTCTTGGAGGGGCACCGCAGCTCGTGTAATCGGCCGGGGGAGGACTCTTCGGAGGAGGGCCAACAAGCTGGCATCCCAAGAAGAGCCTGGTTGCTGGGTTTTTATGGACACTAGAGAATCCACAGTTTCGCAGTACTGCCAAGGAGACAGAGAACGTTCCAGGTACTGAAAAAAGGTTCCTATACACTTTCGGTTGAAAGTTTATTCTGTGTCAGAGACTTTACAAGTTTCCGGATCAAAGTGTTGTTGGCTGCCACAATCTCTGGCTAGAGATTTGTCCAGCATTGAAGCGCCCAGCTGTGAGTGGCTACTCTCTGGGTTTTTGTTAGAGACATTCTAATTGTCAGCAGTTCAAGGTGCCTGAGTTTCTTCACTCCTTGCCCTCTGTTCCCATATGAGACTGTGTTTGTTGGATGTTACCCCTGCAAATAAAAACCTTTCTAAAGGACTATTATGGTGTCAGCATCCGAAGTTGTTGGGTACTAACCCTGGGAACCCCTAGACCTGGAGGAACAAGCCAAGCGGAGGTAACCAGTAAGCCCAAAAGTCAAGGCCTCCCCCATCGAGGGTACATGTATTTCTTCCATTTGCTTATAATATCTCCAACAGTTGTCTCCTTCTCACCGATCTTCTTGCTGATGGTCTTGTAGCCCATCCCAGCCTTGTGCAGATCTACAATCTTCTCCCCGACGTCCTCTGACAGATCTTTGGTCTTCCCCATGATGGTGAGGATTGGATGGAAGAAATTCTGTGGACAGGTGTCTTCTATACACATAACGAGTTGTCGTTAGGAGAACCTTCTTCCATTGACAGGACTGATCTGTGTACCACATGAGCACCTACTTTGTATCATGTGTGTTTTTTTAATGGATTTTTGGTTGATATTCTGTCTCTATCATATAAAATACATCTATGATAAAAATTATAGACCCTTCATTTCTATGTAAGTGGGCAAAGCTTACACAATCTGCAGGGGAGCAAATCATTATTTCCCCACTGAATGTTATTTCTGGAATTCAGCTTTAATTTGAAACAATATAAAGAATTTTTACGATAATGTGGCTTATGGCTTAATTTGTTTAGCTTCCAATATATCTGCCGTGAGCCAAGGCTGTGTGATGATGCTGAAGCCAGGGGGTGTGTCCATGACAGCGGGCCAAGGGGTGTGTCCATGACAGCGGGGCCAGGGGGTGTGTCCATGACAGTGAGGCCAGGGGGTGTGTCAATGACATCAAGGCCATCACATGGGTGGCGCTGACCAATCAGCAGCCACACAGCCCGTCCTGTCAGCTATGGAGAAGACATGTGGCTGCAGAGAGGATTTCTAAGGCAGATGGAATCCAGTAAATGCTCCATGAATCATCTGCCCTTATTCAAGATGGCCACGGCTAGAAATGCTAGGGGGGGTGTTTTTCAAAGTGATTTCTCAACAAAATAAAGCATGGAGACATGGATGGAGACTTGGATGGAGACGTGGATGGAGACATGGATGGAGACTTGGATGGAGACTTGGATGGAGACGTGGATGGAGACATGGATGGAGACTTGGATGGAGACTTGGATGGAGATGTGGATGGAGACATGGATGGAGACTTGGATGGAGACTTGGATGGAGACTTGGATGGAGACGTGGATGGAGACATGGATGGAGACGTGGATGGAGACGTGGATGGAGACGTGGATGGAGACGTGGATGGAGACGTGGATGGAGACGTGGATGGAGACATGGATGGAGACGTGGATGGAGACATGGATGGAGATGTGGATGGAGACGTGGATGGAGACGTGGATGGAGACGTGGATGAATGGATGGGGGGAGTTTGCTTTGAATATTAAAAATTTATTAAATAGCTTTTTCAGTTTGTGGTCAGATATAGTTAAGTCCTGCTTTTAAGTGGTTGTAAACCCTTCTACTGTATACAGTGCCTGGGATTTTATGTGATGGACCAACACAAAGTGTCACATAATTGTGAAGTGGAAGGAAAATTATACAAATAAATATGAGAAAAGTGTGGTGGGGAGGGGCATTTGTATGGCGCCCCCCTGAGTCAACACTTTGTAGAACCCCTTTTCTCTGCAATTACAACTGCAAGTCTTTTTGGGGGTGTCTCTACCAGCTTTGCACATCTAGAGAGGGACATTTTTGCCCATTCTTCTTCTTTGTAAAATATCTCAAGCTCTGTCAGATTGAAAGGAGAGCGTCTGAACGTCTTGCCACAGATTCTCAATGTGATTTAGGTCTGGACTGTGACTGGGCCATTCTAACACATGAATATGCTTTGATCTAAACCATTCCATTGTAGCTCTGGCTGTATGTTTCGGGTCGTTGTCCTGCTGGAAGGTGACCCTCCCCCCCCCCGGTCTCAAGTCTTTTGCAGACTCTAAGCCCCCATACACATGGTCGGAAATTCCGACGGAAAATGTCTGATCGGACCATGTTGTCGGAAAATCCGCTCGTGTGTGGGCTCTAGCGGGCTTTTTCCGTCTGAATTTCCGATGGAAAAAATTTGAGCGCAGGATACCAAATTTTCTGACAACAAAATCCGATCAGACTTTTTCCCATCGTGTGTAGAGAATTCCGACGGCCAAAATGCCACGCATACTCAGATCAAATTACGAGACCAAAGTTATTGGCTACTAGTCTATACGTAGTTCCGTCGTACGCAACGAACGTCACCACGTTCGGAACGATCGGATTTTCCGACAACTTTGTGTGTATGCAACACCAGTTTCAGACAAAATCCGTCGGAAAAAATCTGACGGATTTTGTGGTTGGAAATTCCGACCGTGTGTATGGGGCTTACAGGTTTTCTTCTAAGATTGTCCTGTATTTGTCTCCATCCATCTTCCCATTAACTCTGACCAGCTTCCCTGTCCCTGCTGAAGAAAACCATCCCCACCACATGATGCTGCCACCACCATGTTTCACGGTGGGGACGGTGTGTTCAGGGGGATGGGCAGTGTTAGTCTCCCCCACACATAGCGTTTTGCTTTTAGGCCAAAAAGTTGAATTTTGGTCTCATGTGACCAGAGCACCTTCTTCCACATGTTTGCTCCCCTCCCCCACATGGCTTCTCACAAACTACAAACAGGACTTCTTATGACTTTCTTTCTCCAATGTCTTTCTTCTTGTCACTCTTCCATAAAGGGCAGATTTGTGGAGAACACGACTAATAGTTGTCCTGTGGACAGACTCTCCCCCCTGAGCTGTGGATCTCTGCAGCTCCTCCAGAGTTACCATGGACCTCTTGGCTCTTCTCTGATGAATGCTCTCCTTGCCCGGCCCGGTCAGTTTAGGTGGACGGCCATGTCTTGGTAGGTTTGCAGTTGTGCCATACTCTTTCCATTTTCCGATGATGGATTGAACAGAGCTCCGTGAGATGGTCAAAGCTTGGGATATAACCTAACCCTGCTTTATACTTCTCCACAACTTTATCCCCGACCTGTCTGGTGTGTTCACAATCAAGGAAGATAGCTGAACGGCCGCACTCCGAATATACAGTACACCTTTATTTTGTCAGTTAAAGCCACGCAGTGCCGTATCGCCAAAAAAATGGCCTGGTCATTAAGGGGGAAATAGACATGTGCACAACAAAAAAATTTGTTTATTTTCGTTTCGTTTTTTTCGTTTCTGTTGATTCGTAACGATTCGTAAATTCGTAAGTTGTCGGTGTTCGTATTCGTAACGATTCGTATTTTCGTAAGAGTTATTTTTTCGTTGATTCGTATTTCCGTTAGTTTAATTTTCGTTTATTCGCAATTCGGACTCATTCGTATTTATTCGTACATTCATAACATTCGTAACATTCGTAACATTCGTAGATTCGTAATCGGAGCATAATTCATAATGTTATGTAATGTGTATGCTATTATTACATTTTAAGAGACACTGAAAATTACGAATCGAAAAAAAAAAGTTACGAATGTACGAATTTTTTCGTTCAATCCATTCGAAGCACGTTAAGCAGCGCCATTGTAAGAGACACGGAAAATTACGAATCGAAAAAAAAAAGTTACGAATGTACGAATTTTTTCGTTCAATCCATTCGAAGCACGTTAAGCAGCGCCATTGTAAGAGACACGGAAAATTACGAATCGAAAAAAAAAAAAAAGTTACGAATTTACGATTTTTTTCGTTCAATCCATTCGAGGCACGTTAAGCAGCGCCATTGTAAGAGACACGGAAAATTCCGAATTGAAAAAAAAAAAAAAGTTACGAATGTACGAATTTTTTCGTTCAATCCATTCGAAGCACGTTAAAGCGGTTCTGCACACATTTCATTTAGTAAATCTCTTTGCCTTCCAAATCAGGCAAAGAGTACTAAATGAAATGTGTTTTTTTTTTTTTTTCACTTACCTTGATAATCGCTGACTTCCTGTCCTCTGACTCTGCGGCGGTGGGCGGGGTCTCTGCGTCGATCGTCGTCAGGCCGCACTGTCTCCTGGGATCTGGTGTCATTGATCCCAGGAGTCTGTGCGTGCATCTTCCGAAATCTCGCGAGATTTCAGACACATCTTCCGAAATCTCGCGAGATGTCGGCAGATGTGCCGACATCTCGCGAGATTTCGGAGAATGTGAGCTGCACTTTGCCGTTACTGCGCACGCGCGAGCTCGGCGCAGTAACGGCGGTGCATGCTGGGCCATCTAAAGTGCCTCTGGGGTTTCACATGCCCACAGGCAAGATGGCCCCCAGCAGAAAAGCAGCATCTAAATAATTTTATTGGAGGAAAACCGTCTGCGATCGAGATGGAAGATGGAACACGTGAGTCCCCCAATTTACCTCGTAATCCTTGGCATATTCCCCCCCAAAAAAAAAAACACAGTGCAGAACCGCTTTAAGCAGCGCCATTGTAAGGGACACGGAAAATTACCAATTCAACAAAAAAAAAATAAAAAGTTACGAATGTACGAATTTTTTCGTTCATTTTGATTTTCGTTGTTCCTG
Source organism: Lithobates sylvaticus (assembly GCA_028564925.1). NCBI lineage: Eukaryota > Metazoa > Chordata > Amphibia > Anura > Ranidae > Lithobates > Lithobates sylvaticus. The sequence goes on from CM053029.1 coordinate 609,720,574, forward strand.
TTTTCGTTTTTCGGATTTTCTTCTTTCGTACATTCGTTGTTTCTAATTTGTTTTTTTTTCGGATTTTCGTTGTTTTCGGATTCGTTCGATTCGAACGATTCGTTTTTTAGCGAATCGTTCGTTCATTCGTACGATAACGAATGAACGAATATAACGAAAAAAAACGAAAAACGAAAACAAAAACGAAAAGGAATTGCACATGTCTAGGGGGAAATCCTTCCGGGGCTGAAGTGGTTAATGTCATTTCCAGGATAATGGACTTGGTGCCTCTAATGAATAATGTTGCATCAAAATGATCTTTAATGTACCTGAAGCCACCGTTCCCCGGCACACACCGCGTACGTTTCCATCTCATTAGTGCGGCTCTCCAGCACAGGGGTTCCTGTCCGTGTATTTGGGCGCCCTTGACCCCCCGCGAAGGGCTCTATCACCATAAATGTGACTCTTTATGACACTTTGTTTTCATGTATGGTGCCGCCTATGGTTACAATGTATTTCTTTAGGCAAATAAAACATTCACGCTTCAGGTGACTCTATTAAAACCTAATGATGTTTGTAAGTCATTTATCTGCAATAAAACAACATTGATCCAAGAAAACCACCTCCGTGTAGAATATGGATGTGCCGCATGCCGGGGCGCCATCGCCACTTCATCATGTTGAAGGAGGGAGCGTCCCTTGGCTGATATTTTGATTTCACGGTATATTACCGTCAGGAAAACGAAACAGCGGGAAGAAATTGTTCCCGACGTAGGTTAAACCCTCATTTATAGTTTTATAGCATAAATCCTGAGCAGATTTTATACATATTTGTGCAGAGGACTCATCATTCTGCTACACTTTCATTTATTTCTTTTTTAGGTCTTGCATTGCACTGCATGAGGTTATCATTGTTTTGTACTATGCTGACCTCTAGTGGCGGTTTCTGGCCACTACAATTTGTTTACTAATGAGATTTTGGTATTTTCATCTGTACCCCCCCCCCTCTCCCCCTCCTGTTTAGTGCTAGTTGGTTTAGCCTTAGCTTGACCCTTTACAGGGGGTCCCCGAGTTACGAACTCGTTAGGGACTGCCCGCCTGTTCTTATGTCGGAATTGTTCGTAAGTCGGCCGCGCATGCGCAATTACGGACATTTCCGAAGTTTGCCGGCATTTTCCGAGGCTCCGTATAGCCACGCATGCGCAGAATGGCCGGAAGACGGCGGAAAATGGTGGAAGGTCCCCGCAGCGCCCGGTTCGTAAGTAGGGGATGTTCGTAGGTCGGGCGTTCGTAAGTCGGGGACCCCCTGTACAATTCTTCTCTGTTTCCATTTTCCAATTCATTCTCTATTTTAACACATCAGTGCTTGCGCCCTGAAGCCCATTAGAGCCTCTGGCTCTAATCAGGTGCTTCAAAAAAACACCCCCCCCCAATTGGAATCTATGTATCTGGTGTCCCGAAAGGGGCCGAACACATGGATAGGGGGTTCAGTGCCCGTGCGCCCTTAATGGACGTACCACCCGTGAGGCCGAGGATTTCCTCCATATCACATCTGAGCAGCCCATGTGACTATAGAGTCACACATGTGGGTGTATTCACAATGACAGGCCACTCCTTCCCTCCTCCTCCTCCATGGTTAAAACGAGCTAGGGATCTGCTGAACAGGGGTACTAAGGAGCTGGGGATCTGCTAAACAGTGGTACAAATAAGCTGGGGATCTACTAAATAGGGGTATTACTGAGCTGGGGATCTGCTGAACATGGGTACTAATGAGTTGGGCATCTACTAAACAGGGGTACTAATGAGCTGGGGATCTGCTGAACAGTGGTACTAATGAGCTGGGGATCTGCTGAACAGGGGTACTAATGAGCTGGGGATCTGCTGAACAGGGGTACTATTGAGCTGGGGATCTTCTGAACAGGGGTACTAATGAGCTGGGGATCTGCTGAGCAGTGGTACTAATGAGCTGGGGATCTGCTGAACAGGGGTACTATTGAGCTGGGGATCTGCTGAACAGGGGTACTAATGAGCTGGGGATCTGCTGAACAGTGGTACTAATGAACTGGGGATCTGCTGAACAGGGGTACTAATGAGCTGGGGATCTGCTGAACAGGGGGTACTAATGAGCGGGGGATCTGCTGAACAGGGGTACTAATGAGCTGGGGATCTGTTGAACATGGGTACTAATGAGACAGGGATCTGCTGAACAGGGGTTCTAATGACCTGGGGATCTGCTGAACAGGGGTACTAATGAGCTGGGAATCTGCTGAACAGTGGTACTAATGAGCTGGGGATCTGCTGAACAGGGGTACTAATGAGCTGGGGATCTGCTGAACATGGGTACTAATTATCTGGGGATCTGCTGAACATGTGTACTAATTAGCTGGGGATCTGCTGAACAGGGGTACTAATGAGCTGGGGATCTGCTGAACAGGGGTACTATTGAGCTGGGGATCTGCTGAACAGGGGTACTAATGAGCTGGGGATCTGCTGAACAGGGGTACTAATGAGCTGGGGATCTGCTGAACAGTGGTACTAATGAGCTTGGGATCTGCTGAACAGGGGTACTAATGAGCTTGGGATCTGCTGAACAGGGGTAATAATGAGTTGGGGATCTGCTGAACAGGGGTACTAATGAGCTGGGGATCTGCTGAACATGGGTACTAATGAGCTGGGGATCTGCTCAACATGTGTACTAATTAGCTGGGCATCTGCTGAACAGTGGTACTAATGAGCTGGGGATCTGCTGAACAGGGGTACTAATGAGATGGGGATCTGCTGAACAGGGGTACTAATGAGCTGGGGATCTGCTGAACAGTGGTACTAATGAGCTGGGGATCTGCTGAACAGTGATACTAATGAGCTGGGGATCTGCTGAACAGTGTTACTAATGAGCTCTAATGAGCTGGGGGTCTGCTGAACAGGGGTACTAATGAACTGGGGATCTGCTGAACATGGGTACTAATGAGCTGGGGACCTGCTGAGCAGGGGTATTACTGAGCTGGGGATCTGCTGAACAGGGGTACAAATAAGCTGGGGATCTGCTGAACAGGGGTACTAATGAGCTGGGGACCTGCTGAGCAGGGGTATTACTGAGCTGGGGATCTGCTGAACAGGGGTACAAATAAGGTGGGGATCTGCTGAACAGGGGTACTAATGAGCTGGGGATCTGCTGAACAGGGGTACTAATGAGCTGGGGACCTGCTGAGCAGGGGTATTACTGAGCTGGGGATCTGCTGAACAGGGGTACAAATAAGCTGGGGATCTACTAAACAGGGGTACTAATGAACTGGGGATCTGCTGAACAGGGGTACTAATGAGCTGGGGATCTGCTGAACAGGGGTACTAATGAACTGGGGATCTGCTGAACAGGGGTACTAATGAGCTGGGGATCTGCTGAACAGGGGTACTAATGAACGGGGTATCTGCTGAACAGGGGTACTAATGAACTGGGGATCTGCTGAACAGGGGTACTAATGAGCTGGGGATCTGCTGAACAGGGGTACTAATGAGCTGGGGATCTGCTTAACATGGGTACTAATGAGCTGGGGATCTGCTGAGTGGGGGTACTAATGAGCTGGGGATCTGCTGAACAGGGGTACTAATGAACTGGGGATCTGCTGAACAGGGGTACTAATGAGCTGGGGATCTGCTGAACAGGGGTACTAATGAGCTGGGGATCTGCTGAGTGGGGGTACTAATGAGCTGGAGTTCCACTGTGCCCCTTTAAAACAAAATAGAAAATCAATGCACACACACAGAGGGCATTTGCCAAATTTCATTAAAGCTTCAAAAAAGCATCGCCGAAGCATCAAAACGCATCAAAAAAGCACGCTGAAGAGGCGGGCGCTTTAATAAGTGTATAAACGAGCGTCCCCGGGACTGATTTATTCGGAGCCTGTAGATAATATTGGTCCATGCTGGAAGTGTCCGCTCTCTGCCCCTCCCCCCCTTCTTAGAACTAATTACGGTAAATGCTCTTCTATGATGCCTTGGGGGACAACGTCTGACCCCAATGATGCCGGGAACATTTCTGGGCACTAATTACATTCCAGAATCAGATCCGCAGCGATTGTCTCCACAGGTGTCACCGCTAATATCATTAATCACCGCCACCGAGAGACATCCCGCCGGTGAGCCGAAAATAACCGCAACGGCGAGGAATGAACGATGGAAATTCCACAGGTGTTAAAATACGTTTTCTAATGAAAATTGGATTTTCTTTGAGTGCGCCGGCCGTATCTTCACTCTCGTAGGGCTCATTCACACTAGCAATGGGGGGGGGGGGGTAAAAACCCTGTTGGTAAGCCACGGTTTTAATATTATTATACAGGATTTATAGTCCCAACAATTTGCGCAGCGCTTTACAATATAAGGGAGACAATAAAGCAACCATACAATTGCTCCTGCAAGCTTAAAATCCGACCCACCCCCCCTCCTTTAACTGCAGAGACAGCGGCCGAGGGTACCGACTAGGGGTCCTCAAACTATCACCGCTGGGGGGTTTATTTTTTGCTAAATAAACAAAATAAAAAAAAATACAGAACATTTTAAAAAAAACGTTTTTTTCTTTGTTTCTGTTACAAAATTTTGCAAATAAATAATCTCTCGTCATAAATTTCGGCCAAAATGTTTTCTGCTTCATTTCTTTGGTGAAAAATTATGGAAGAGCCCTGGGGTATGGAAGAGTATGGAAGAGCCCTGGGGCCATCATAAAAAAAAAAAATACAGAATTATGTTTATGAATTTTTTTTTTACAGAATTCTGACTTTGAATCTCAGAATTCTGACTTTGAAACTCAGAATTCTGACTTTGAATCTCAGAATTCTGTAGAATTTTTTTTTTTTTAAACTTACAATTCTGACTTTGAATCTCAGAATTCTGACTTTTAGGCTGGCTTCACACTGGGGCGGTGCGGGGCGGCGACGGTAAAGCAGCGCTATATTTAGCGCTGCTTTACCATCGTTTTACCCGCGGTATGCGGCCGCTAGCGGGGTGGTTTTAACCCCCGCTAGCGGCCGCAAAAGGGTTAAAAACCTCCGCAAAGCGCCGCTGCAGCGGCGGTTTGCGGGCGGTATCCCCGCGGTTTCCCATTGATTTCAATGGGAAGGAGCGGTATAGGAGCGGTGAACACACGGCTCCTTCACCGCTCCAAAGATGCTGCTAGCAGGACTTTTGTTGCGGTCCTGCTAGCGCACCGCTCCACTGGAGTGAATGGGGCCGGTTTTTTCAGGCGGTATACAGGCGCTATTTTTAGCGCCGTACCGCCTGAAAACTGCCCCAGTGTGAAAGGGGCCTAAATCTCATAAAAAAAAATACTGAATTATGTTTATGAATTTTTTTTTTTTACAGACTTCTGAGTTTGAAAGTCAGAATTCTGACTTTTAATCTCAGAATTCTGACTTTTAATCTCAGAATTCGGACTTTGAAACTCAGAATTCGGACTTTGAAACTCAGAATTCGGACTTTGAAACTCAGAATTCGGACTTTGAATCTCAGAATTCGGACTTTGAATCTCAGAATTCAGACTTTGAAACTCAGAATTCGGACTTTGAAACTCAGAATTCGGACTTTGAAACTCAGAATTCGGACTTTGAAACTCAGAATTCGGACTTTGAAACTCAGAATTCTGTAGAATTTTTTTTTTTTTTAAACTTACAATTCTGACTTTGAATCTCAGAATTCTGACATTTAATCTCAGAATTCTGACTTTTAATCTCATAAAAAAAAAATACTGAATTATGTTTATGAATTTTTTTTTTTTACAGAATTCTGAGTTTGAAAGTCAGAATTCTGACTTTAAATCTCAGAATTCTGACTTTGAATCTCAGAATTCTGACTTTGAATCTCAGAATTCTGACTTTAAATCTCAGAATTCTGACTTTGAAACTCGGAATTCTGACTTTAAATCTCAGAATTCTGACTTTTAACCTCAGAATTCTGTAGAATTTTTTTTTTTTTTAAACTTACAATTCTGACTTTGAATCTCAGAACTCTGACATTTAATCTCAGAATTCTGACATTTAATCTCAGAATTCTGACTTTTAATCTCAGAATTCTGACTTTCAAACTCTGAATTCTGTAAAAAATAATTTTCATAAACATAATTCTGTATTTTTTTTTTATGATGGCTCCAGGGCTCTTCCATAAAAAAAGAACCCAAATCAGTGTATATTATTTAGTCTGTAGAAAAACTATGGGATATGTGTATATATATATATATATATGGAAATCGATCAATCCTGATGTACTGACTGTCGATCTTATTTCTTGAGGCCCAAAAATGCCGGGACAGTACAAATAACCCCCCAAATTTACCCCTTTTTGGAAAGTAGACAGTCCGAGGTATTTAGTAGGAGGCATTGTCTGCCACAATGCCGCAGTCTTGCTAAAAATCGCTGATCACCGCCATTACTAGTAAAAACAATAAAAAAAAAAAAGGCCGTAAATCTATCCCCTATTTTGTAGACGCTATAATGTTTGCGCAAACCAATCAATATACGCTTATTGCGATTTTTTTTTTTTTTTTTTACCAAAAATTATGTAGCAGAATACATATTGGCCTAAACTGATGAAGAAATTAGAGTTTTACATTTTTTTTTTATTGGATATGTTTTGCATTTTTTTTCAAAATTTTTTCAAAATTTACGCTCTTTTTTTGTTTATAGCGCAAAAAATAAAAAAAACGCAGAGGTGATCAAATACCACCAAAAGCAAGCTCTATTTGTGGGGCAAAAAGGACATACATTTTATTTGGCTACAGCGCCGCACGGCTATTATCAGGTAAAGTAACGCAGTGCCGTATCGCAAAAAATGGGGCGGGGGGGGATTTCCGGGGCTGAAGTGGTTAATTAAAAAAATTTTTTATTTTTTTTTAACAAACTGTGACCAAAGCAATATAATGTTACCAGACAGACAATGTACTACTCTGGGGAAGTGATCAATATATACACACAGTATCTCACAAAAGTAAGTACACCCCTCACTCACATTTGTGTAAATCATTTCTTCTATCTTTTCATGTGACAACACTGAAGAAATGACACTTGTCTACAATGTAAAGTAGTGAGTGTACAGCTTGTATAACAGTGTCAATTTGCCGTCCCCTCAAAATAACTCAACACACAGCCATTAATGTCTAAACCGCTGGCAACAAAAGTCAGTACACCCCTAGTGCGCCGCAGGTCACCATCTCCCTGGTAGGGGCCCTAGTGCATTAATTTGCCCAGGGGCCCATGATGTTATTAAGATGGCCCTGTTAACCGCTGTCAACAAAAGTGAGTACACCCCTAAGTGAAAATGTCCAAATTGGGCCCAATTCGCCATTTTCCCTCCCCCGGTGTCATGTGACTCGTTAGTGTTACAAGGTCTCAGGTGTGAATGGGGAGCAGGTGTGTTAAATTTGGTGTTATCGCTCTCACTCTCTCATACTGGTCACTGGAAGTTAGACATGACACCTCATGGCAAAGAACTCTCTGAGGATCTGAAAAAAAGAATTGTTGCTCCACATAAAGATGGCCGAGGCTATAAGAAGATTGTGATGGCGGCGGGGGCAGCCGAGAGACGAGCGATCGCTCGTCATCTTCTGCCGACACCGCTGGGACCTGGAATAGGTAAGTGTCTATTTATTAAAAATCAGCAGCTGCAGTATTTGTAGCTGCTGACTTTTAAAAAACAAATTTCAGGTGGACCTCCTCTTTAAATTGCACCCCTTTAGTAACTTCAGACCAGGCAAAGGCAAAGGTTCAAAATTAACATGATGACATATACAAACGGCAGTCTGGAAAAAAAAAAGTGCAAACATTTGCCTAACATTCCGAGTCCCTCACTCAGGCTTGTGGCTGCCCCAGCATACCTGCACAGGAAAGAGTCCATCATCAGAAGGGACTGCAAGCCCCAACAATCCTCCTGGGCCGAGGGAATTTTCGACTTCAGCACATCATTGGCAATCCAGGCTCCGGTAACGGCAGAGAATGGCTCTGAGCAAACCAAACCAGCTGGGACTGAACCAGCAGAACAGCAATAAGAAACCCCCATCGGCTTTCAGGGTCCAGACCTCCATCCCTTTTATAGCACACAGGACCGGGAGGTCAGACCCAGGAAAACCTGCCAAGAAAAACCCGGGAAAATACAATTAACTCCCAACTTCCTGGCTGGGGCAGCCTTAACCATTACCTGCCTGTATCTTTCTGCCCTTAATAGCAAATCAGCTAATAGGCATGATATAGTTAAACACACCCGAAGATAAAATCAGAGAGAAGATCAGAGAATAAAAAAAAATCCCGGCTAAGCCTGGAAATATATTACCGGCCAACAAAGCTGCATCATGCTGTCCGAGAACTGCAGTCACCAGCAGCAGACACAACTTTTATTTATATATTGTCCATTGTAATGTGTTGCGCCACATCGTGCTTACTGGGCAAGGCAGCTTTCCAAACACAGAAGCCAGCAGAAAAGTTGGGCAGCGAGAAAGTAAAAGCTCGTGGACTTTTTCAATCTGCAAGCTTTAACAAAGACTGTTCCTCGGGTTTGAACATGCACATGTAGCGGCCATAACCCCTCGGGGCGACCTTGAATTTTCTGGGCTTACCAATTACCTCCTTGTAGCTCGTCGTCCGTTGTCTAGGGGTTCCCAGGGTTTGTACCCAGTAACTTCAAATGCTGACACACAAAAGTCCTTTTGAGGATTTTTATTTTGCAGGGGTAACATCCAACATAACACAATTGGGAATAGAGGGCACGGGTGATAAAACTCAGGCACTTTGAACCGCTGATATCAATTGAATGTCTCTTAGTCAGCCCAGAGAGTAGCCACTCGCAGCTGGGCGCTTCACTGCTGGATAAACCTCTAACCATAGATTTAGCAGCCAACATGTGACTCGGAAAATTTGTAAAGTCTCTGCCACAGACTAGATTGTAACTGAAGATAAGTAGGAACCTTTCTCACAGTACCTGGATCTCTCAGCCTTCTTGGTGATACTGTGTGAAGTGTGGATTCTCTAGTGTCCATACATCTCAGCTCCCAGGATCTTACCGAGCAGCCAGCTTCTTGGCCCTCCTCCGAAGAGTCCTCCCCTGGTCACTTGTACGAGTTGCCGTGTCCCTCCAATACCGAGAGCACACCGGGACACCTCCGAATCCTCCTTCAGTCTCTGGGCCTCGAACTAGCCAGTTCCGAGGCTCGGGAACGGACAGATCCCCACCCCAGACCATGAGGGCCTCTGGGGCTGGTCAGGGTGACCAGGCTTACGGGGGCAGCAGACACTCATGGGCCCGGGACCCCTCAAGGGGTTGGTCCGGACCGGAACCAGGAATCAAAGCAGCAGCCGAACACTGAACACGTGACTTCAGCATCTTACATACCCCTTCCCAGACTACACAGCGGGGCCAGACGCGCCCACTGATTGGCTCCAAGAAAGTATCTAACACGTCCAACCAGGCTTTGTTCTCAGCCCGTCATGGGTGCCTCACTGCACCTATCACCAGGCAGAACCTGCACAATTAACCCCCAGAACTCTGTTACAGCTCTGGAAAACTAAATTTACACATATAGCGCACGCTTTGGTAAAGTGTCGGCGCTACACACAATTAAAGCCTCAATCCATGTATATACTGTCCCTTTAACTAGTTAGCTTGGGCCAAGGTGGCCCATATGAACAATTTGCTACATGAACAGATGCACCCCCTGGGTGAACTGTATAAACTCAGCTTTATACAGTGTAGCGCCCTCTAGTGTGGGAGGGTCAATTGATATAAAAGGTAATAGCTGTGGGGGGTGAGCTGATAGAGGAAGTAAAACAGTGTATTAGTTAGAAGGAGGATAGGCTTCTTTAACCACTTCAGCCCCGGACCAATTGGCAGCCAAAGGACCAGGCCCCTTTTTGCAATTCGGCACTGCGTCGCTTTAACTAACAATTGCGCGGTCATGCGACGTGGCTCCAAAACAAAATTGGCGTCCTTTTTTTCCCACAAATAGAGCTTTCTTTTGGTGGTATTTGATCGCCCCTGCGGTTTTTATTTTTTGCGCTATAAACAAAAATAGAGCGACAATTTTGAAAAAAATGCAATATTTTTTACTTTTTGCTATAATAAATATCCCCCAAAAATATATAAAAAAACATTTTTTTTCCTCAGTTTAGGCCGATACGTATTCTTCTACATATTTTTGGTAAAAAAAATCGCAATTAGCGATTATTGATTAGTTTGCACAAAAGTTATAGCGTTTACAAAATAGGGGATAGTTTTATAGCATTTTTATTAATATTTTTTTTTTATTAGTAATGGCGGCGATCAGCGATTTTTATTGTGACTGCGACATTTTGGCGGACACATCGGACATTTTTGACACATTTTTGGGACATTTGTCATTTATACAGAAATCAGTGCTATTTAAATAGCACTGATTCCTATGTAAATGACAGTTGTAGTTAGGGGGTTAACCACAAGGGGGCGGGGAGGAGTCAGTGTGACGTGTTGTGTTGTGTTTACTGTAAGGGGGCGTGGCTGTACGTCTGACGTCATTGATCGGCGTTCCCGATGACAGGGAACCGCCGATCACTGACAGTCAGTGTAGGAAGCGCGGGGAGAGGTTTGTTTACATAGACCTCTCCCCGTTCTTCCGCTCCGTAACCCGATCGCGGGATACCAGCGGCGATCGGGTCCGCTGGTCCCGCGGCCGGGGTCACGGAGCTCCCGACCGGGTCGCGAGCGCGCCGCTAGCGGCGCGCGCGCGACCCACGGGCAGGCACATGCACGATCACGTACAGGTACGTGATTCTGCCTGCCCGTGCCATTCTGCTGACGTATATATGCAGTGGCCGGTCGGGAAGCGGTTAAAGAGAAGGGTTTTCAGGGATCATCTAAAAGATGGATAGATTAGGGGACAGTCGGACAGATTGGGGTAGGGAGTTCCAAAGGATGGGAGCAGCTCTGGAGAAATCTTGGAGGCGAGCATGAGAGGAGGTGACAAGGGAGCTAAAGAGCAGGAGGTCTTGGGAGGACTGAAGAGAGCAGCTTGGTTGGTATTTTGGTACTAGGTTAGTGATGTAGCGGGGGGCAGAGTTATGGACGGCTTTGTAAATTATCGTTAGTACTTTGAATTTTATTCGTTGGGTGAGTGGAAGCCAGTGGAGGGTTTGGTAGAGAGGGGTGGAGGACACTGAATGGTTGGTAAGGTGGATGAGTCTTGCAGCGGCATTCATTATGGACTGAAGGGGGGATAGTCTATGTAAAGGTAGTCCAATGAGGAGGGTGTTGCAGTAGTCGAGGCGAGAGATGACCAGGGAGGGAGTTAGAAGCTTGGTGGTGTCAATAGTGAAAAAGGGGCGTATTCTGGAGATGTTGCGGAGGCTAAAGGCGGCATTATTTGGACAGGAATTGGATGTGGGCCTAAAAGGACAGTTCAGAGTCTAGGGTTACCCCTAGCACCCTGGCACTGATAGATGTGCCATTGATCTTGACAGAGAAGTCAGGGGAAGGGGCACGTGGGGCAGGGCCATCTTAAGAGCATTATAGGCCCCCGGGCAATGCAGTGCACTGGGGCCCTGTCTACACAATCACACACGAGAATAAAAATGCAAATTATCAATAAGGCTATATTTATTGGTACTTCCAACAAAATCAGTGTTTAACACAACGTTTGGACAATATAACACGAGATTGATGGGCACAGTGGCAGCGTTTGATGGGCACAGCGGCAGCGTTTGGGAACAGTGGCAGCGTTTGATGGGCATAGTGGCTGCGTTTGATGGGCACAGTGGCTGTGTTTGATGGGCACAGTGGCAGCTTTGATGGGCAAAGTGGTTGTTTGATGGGCACAGTGGCTATTTGATGGGCACAGTGGCAGCTTTTGAGGGGCACAGACAGTGGCTGCGTTTGATGCACAACTTGAACTTACTTAAGTAGACAGTGTAAAGCCCCATACACACGGTCGGACAATCCGCGGACCAGGTCCGTCGGATCATGTCCGTCGTACTTTGTCTGATGTTGGTTTTGCGTACACACGGTCGGACAAAGTTGTCGGAAAATCCGATCATTCTGAACGTGGTGACGTTTGTTTCCTACGACGGGACTACGTAGAGGCTAGTAGCCAATAGCTTTGGTCTTGTAATGTGATCTGAGCATGCGTAGCACTTTGTCCGGTCGGACAACCGTACACACGATCGGATTTGGTGTGATCGGACCGTGTTGTCGGCAAATCTTTCCAGCAGGAGATAGGACTTTGTCCGTCGGACAATCCGACGTACACTGTCCGATGGTGCATACACACGGTCTGATTTTTCAACAACATTGTCCGCTCGGACAGAATCCATGAAAAAGTCCGACCGTGTGTATGGGGCTTTAGACTTACTTGAGGCCGCTGGCCTGGTGCAGTACAGTGTGTCACTCACAGCACCAAGGCAGCGCCAGCTATCAAGGGCCGTCTTTCGGCTCCCTCTCCATGCTGTCTGTAGAACATGGCAGAGGTGGGCGGAGCCTGTTCTCTAGCCACTGGGGCAGCCGCGTTGCGCTATGAATGCTGGGGCGGCCGCGGCCTCTGATTGATGTCACTGGTTGCTAGCTAGATGCCGGCCGGCGAAGTGAGCAACCAGTGCAGTCAGTCAATTTAAGCAGCAGATTGTAGCGCTAAGGATCAGCCCTGGATGGGGCCCTCCAGACAAGTGGGGCCCCCGGGCAACTGCCCAGCATGCCCAGTGGAAAAAACGGCCCTGACGTGGGGGAGGAAATATTAAGAGATTGGTTTTAGATAGATTCAGTTTGAGAAATTGGTTTGACATTCAGGCTGATATGTCTGTTAGTAAATCAGTGATGTGTGAGGAGACTGATGGGGTGAGCTGAGGGGCAGAGAGATAGATTTGGATGTCATCAGCATATAAATGGTAGTGGACAATCAGCTGACCCAGGGAGGACGTGTAGATCGAGAATAGTAGAGGTCCAAGGAGAGAACCTTGGGGGACCCCAACGGTAAGAGGAGCTGGAGCCCTTGAAGTTGTAAGTGACACTGAAGGTGCGGTGAGATAGGTAAGATTTGAACCAACGAAGAGCGCAGCCATTGAATTTTTTTTTGAGGAGGGGGGGGGGGGGGTCAACTGTATCAAAGGCAGCGGAAAGGTCCAAGAGTAATGGCCCGTACACATGATCAGAAATGCCGCCAGCAAAAGACTGATGTGTTCTTTTGGTCGGAAAATGCGACCGTGCGTATGATCCATCGGACTTTTGCCGCCAGCAAAAGACTGAAAGCAGGTTCTCTATTTTTCAGTCGGAAACAGTTCCTATCCAAAAATGCGTTAGTCTGTAGCAATTTCGACACGCAAAATTCCTACGCATGCTCGGAAACAATTTGACGCATGCTCGGAAGCATTGAACTTCATTTTCTCGGCTCATCATAGTGTTGTACGTCACCGCGTTCTTGGCGGTCGAAAGCTCAGAGAACTTTTGTGTGACCGTGTGTATGCAAACCAAGCTTGAGCGGAATTCCGTCGGAAAAACCATCCAAGATTTTTCAGACGGAAATTCCGCTCGTGTGAACGCGGCATTAGAGTACGAAATAATGACCATTGGTTTTGGCTGTTAGTAAGTCATTTGTGAGTTTTAGGAGAGCAGTTTCTGTGAAGTGCTTTGGGCAAAATCCAGACTGAAGCGGCTCAAGACGGTTATTCTCAATGAGGTGGTCGCTCATTTGGGTTGTAGACAAAACATTCAAGTAGTTTGGAGGCAAAAGGGGGTAAAGAGATGGGTCTTAGGTTTTTAAGATTGGTGGGGTCCAGTGAGACCTTTTTTGGTATGGGAGTGACTAGTAGAAATGTGCAATTCGTTTAGTTCTGAATTCGTTTTTTAACAAATTTTGACAAATTCGTTAATTCCGAATTTCCGAATTTTTCAATTTCCGAAATTTCCGAATTTCTAAATTTGCGATATTACGAATTTCAGAAATTTCAGAATTTCCGAAGTTTCAGAAATTCTGAATTTTCGAATTTCGGATTTTCGAATTTACGAATTTTGAATTTTCGAATTTCGAATTCCGAATTTCGGATTTTTGAATTTCCGAAATTTTGAATTTTCGGAATTCTGAATTTCGAATTTTCGGAATTTCGAAATTTCGAATTTTCGAATAAAGAAAGAAAATCTGTTTAATTCTAAATAATAACTAACTATTAAACTATAGGTATTGGAATTCCCTTTCAAATTTGTCTGTTAGTGAACGTAACGAGTACGAATTTATCCGAAGTTACGAATTATCTGAAATAACGAATGCCACATCTAACCAAATGGAACGGAACGATCTAATAATAATAATAAATAACAATAATAATAATAAAAACCTTTTTATTATTATTAATTATTTATTATTAATTATTTATTATTAATTTGTTCTGTTCCATTTGTTTAGTTGCGGCATTCATTATTTCAGATAATTTGTAACTTCGGATAAATTCATACTCGTTAATTTAATAGTTAGTTATTCATTAAACTGATTTTCTTTCCTTTTTTTAGATTTTCAAATTTTGGGATTTTCAAATCTTTGAATTCCCGAATTCCGAAAATCCGAAAATTCGGAAATTCAGAGTTCCGAAAGTCTGAAAATTCGGAATTCCAAAAAAACAAAAATTTAAAATTCGGAAATTCGATAATTCGGAAATCTGAAAATTCAAAATTCGGAAATTCGGAATTTCGGAAATCCGAAAACCTGAAATTCGGAAATCCGAAAGTTCGGAAATCTGAAAATTCGAAATTCGAAAATTCCGAAAAAAGCTAAAAAAATAATGAAACGAAAATGAACAAATTTTTTGTCAGTGCACATGTCTAGTGACTAGCACATGTTTTAGAGGGTTGGGGAAGATGCCAGTATAGAGGGAGAGGTTGAAGATATGAGTTAAAGTGTGTAGGATAGAGACAGAGGGCAACCGTAGTATTTGAGAAGGAACAGGGTCCAGGGTAGGGTTGCCACTTTTTCTTCAAGTCAAACCCCAAAACTTTAGCAGTGCACAGCAATTTTTTTTCTTTTTTAATATACTTTATAGCAGTGGTCTCCAAACTGCGGCCTGGGGGTCAGATGTGGCCCCTTTCTTGCCTTTATCCAGCCCATGGAGCCCTATTCCTACCACTGATATGAGACACTATTCTGCCAACTGACACCAACAATGGGGCACCATTTCTCCCACTAACACCAACACAATACAATTCCTGCCAATGATGGGGGGCACTATTCCTCCCCCTAATACCAATTGTGGCAATGTTTACTCCCACTGATGCCAGGAAAATGTCCACTCCTGCCAAAGTTTGGTCTCCATGAAGTCTGAAGAACAATAAACTGGCCCTTTGTTTGGAAAGTTAGGAGACCACTGCTCTATAGGAGAACAGACCTGGGACACCTTTGGGCACCCCAAAGAGAATAGTAATGCGTGCATAGTGCCCCCTCACCCCCCTGTCAAGCTCTGTTCTGAACTACATTCATGTTTGAAAAAATGTGTTCGGATTAAAGGGGGACTGAAACCTGGACACATGATTCAAAACCCGGACTGTCCGAGTGAATCCCGGACAGGTGGCATCCCTAGTCCAGGTTGGTGTTAGAAAAAAGTTTAGTGACTTCCTCTATAGTAGCTGGGTTAAAAGAGGGAAGTATTGATTGTGCAGGAGGATAAGGAGTGTAAAGTGAGGGAGATATCTGTAGAGTGGAAACGAATTGTCTCAATCTGATTTTTGAAGTGATTAGCAATCTCCTGGGCAGTGGGTAAGTTAGCGGGTGGAGGTAATGGAGGACAAAGTAGAGCGGTAAAGGTAGAAAAGATATAGCGATCGGGAGCTTGGTCCCCAACCAAACCTCCCTAAAGAAAAAGTGCAATTGGACTATCTCCGTACAAATTAGGCTAAGATAGATTCAAATATATGAACAAGAATATAGAAAGATATATAAAGTTTTATTAATACAAAATCAATAAAAGACAACATATAATCAGATACAGATTAAAAGCATGGTAACAATCCATGTATATCACCAAAATAATGGTCCCCAAAAGGGGAGGATCACAGTGGGATAGTTGATCACGGATAGCATCTCAACTAGTTTTGCTGTCTAATGCCGCTTCGTCAGGAGAATATCTGTAATTTGATTGACAAGTGATCAATAACAGTACAATTAGGCAAAAGATAATAATACAGTCTCATACAGTGATGTCAATAACAATATTAACATGGGGGAGGAGCAATGAATGAATGAATGACTAGTATAGCGCAACCTATGCGAACTGAATCGCCTCAGGGCGCTTTTTGCCACTGGTGTCCACCTGTGGTATAGTGCGGTCCTTGCCCTGTGGGGTCCTGACACGCTTACAAACACATACAACATACACATATTTGGCCAATTTTATCGACAGGATCTAATTAACCTACCAGCGTGTCTTTGGAGTGTGGGAGGAAACCGGAGTACCTGGAGGAAACCCACGCAAGCACAGGGAGAACATGCAAACTCCAGGCAGAAGGTGTCATGGTCGGGATTTGAACCAGTGACCCTACTACTGCTAGGTGAAAGTGCTAACCACTACACCACTGTGCTGCCCTAAGCAATGCTGCTTACCTGTGACCCTGGCAGGCACAGGACAAAGGACGTCACCAATAAGTCCCCCACGGCGACTACGGGGGAGGGGCAAATCAGTGGACTGGTATCTGTATAGATAGGGTAAAACGATTGCAATGGATAGACTAAGAACTTGGAAGGGCTGTGGGTAGAGGGATGTGAATGTAAAGTGAGAGTGTGGGGGGAAGGGGGAGAGAGGTTGGGTGTGAAATGGAAGTTGTGGGGAAGTGGGGAGGTTTGGTTGGGGACCAAGCTCCAATCAAATTACAGATATTCTCCTGATGAAGCGGCATTAGACCCCAAAACTAGTTGAGATGCTATCCGTTCAACTATCCCACTGTGATCCTCCCCTTTTGGGGCCCATTATATTGGTGATATACATGGATTGTTACCATGCTTTTAATCTGCATCTGATTATATGTTGTCTTTTATTGATTTTGTATAAATAAAACTTTATATATTTTTCTATATTCTTGTTCATATATTTGAATCTACCTTAGCTTAATTTGTACCGAGATAGTCCAATTGCCATTGTTCTTTAGGGAGGTTTGGTTGGGGACCAAGCTCCCGATCTCTATATCTCTACATTTCTGGATGATGATACAAGTTTCCATATTTCTTCTATTATTATGGTCATAGAGGCTACATTTGTTTCTCCAATGGTAGAAAAGAGTTGACGGGGACTGCGTGAGAGGGTGTTAATGAGAGTGATAAAGTAGGTTTTGGATGGACAACGGTCTTTTGTCTGATTTTCCTATCTGCTGTACACAAGTCCGTCACACAAAAGTCCAAAGTACAAACACGCATTCTCGGAATCAATGCTCACCAAACACGACATT
Organism: Lithobates sylvaticus; assembly: GCA_028564925.1. Classification (NCBI taxonomy): domain Eukaryota; kingdom Metazoa; phylum Chordata; class Amphibia; order Anura; family Ranidae; genus Lithobates; species Lithobates sylvaticus. The sequence continues at coordinate 609,737,964 of CM053029.1, forward strand.
AGCAGAAGGTGCCCAAAGGGTGGCGCTCAAGAGCTGAAATTCCACTACGTTCGAGTTTGTTGGCCGGCAACTGTGTACCTGTCACGGTACTACTTACAGTGAGCCCACAGACAAGCAGGTGACATGGGATCCCCAGGGCGTGGAGTCTAAGGGCCAGCTGGTATTCTGCCAGGGACCCCCTCACAAGGGTTTGGGCTTAGCTGCATGCTGACCCCAGGTCACGAACCCCGGGTTCACCCCGCTCGCTAAGGAAGTACCAGAAGACACTGTCAGACGAGGATGTATGAAGCAAAGGAGAGCCGGATAGCGATCCAAGGTCAGGGCGGGCTGCAGACAACATAATCACAACAAGCCGAGTCGGTACACAAGAGATCAGTTCACGAGAGGTCAGGTTAAGGCAGGTTACACAAAGGGAGCTCAGAAACAAAATGTTGCTCAAGCAACCAAAACTGGTCAGAGAGGGATTTAAATAGAGAAGCACATGAGGGGCTGGACAGGAAGTAGCAGGCAGGGTGAATATATTAAGCAACAGGTGAGGCCGGCGACACCCATATCTGCAGAGTACAACACAGCTGAACACAAGCTAGTGGAACAACAGGTGCCATCTGGCCTACAGCAGTAAACGTGAGACACAGATCGGCTCCGCAGCTGATCTGTGACAGTATCGTTTGTATGCAAGACAAGTTCCTGGCACACGCCCTTTGGACAAAAGTCTGATGCTTTGTTGGCCAACAATCTGATCGTGTGTACCAGGCTTTAAGCCTGGTACACACAATCGGATTTTCGGCAGGGAATTGTGTCATGACAGACTGTTGGCCTAAACTCAGACCATTAGTACGCTCCATCAGACAATTGTTGTCCAACTTTCCGCCAACAAATGTTGGATGGCAGGCTAGTAAATTTTCAGCAGACAACGGTCTGTTGTCTGATTTTCCTATTGTCTGTACACAAGTCCGTCACACGCATGCTCGGAATCAATGCTCACCAAACACGACATTAGCAGAAGATGCCCAAAGGGTGGTGCTCAAGAGCTGAAATTCCATGTAGTACGTCACTACGTTTGTGTTTGTTGGCCAACAATTGTGTACCGTTTGTATGCAAGACAAGTTCCCGGCACACGCCCTTCGGACAAAAAGTCTGACGCTCTGTTGGCCAACAATCGGATTGTGTTTATGAGGCTTTAGTCTTACGCCACAACGTGTTCTCTTGTTTAATATATCCCACTTTCAGGCGCCATTGTAACAAGATAATCCATTTTTTTTTTGTTTTGCTTTACCTGTCAGTGGTCAGAATGTTCTGGCTGATCGGTGAATATTTCAGCGTTAAGTTGTAGCACCTTCCAGAACACCTTATTATCAGCAATAATGATGAGAAGACCTCCAGTGCCCGTGTCTCCGTCTTCCCATAGCTTCTGCTGGGAGAAGATATCTGGCAGAATAACGATGTGACATCTTCCTCTGGGAAAACGGCTTGTCGGAGTGATTTATGTAATTAAAGGATCTTCTGTAAGTCCAGCGGAATTAGGATTTCCAACTGTCCGTTTACAGCACAAGCAGATCCTATGAATGAGTAATGAGAGATTGAACAGATGTGCGGCGAGGAACGCCACTGGTATTTACACAACAAATAACGAGCACCGCGAAGATTACAACATTTTTTTTTTTTTTTTTTTAAACCAAAATTAACATTTTTTTTTTTGGACAGATTTTTCTGCCGTTGGAAGAATTGGACTCTCCGTTCCAGCGTCTGACAGATTGAGATGATTTATATTGTCAATAAAGCTATAAAGATCAATTAGTCATCCATATGGTAATACATCTCAGCGGGTGGTGTGCAAAAAATGATGATAAATTAATCTTAGAAAATATGATCAAAGACCGTCAACGGTACAATTTACCCTTTAACCACTTGCTTACTGGGCACTTAAACCCCCCTCCAATCCAGACCAATTTTCAGCTTTCGGCGCTGTCGCCCTTTGAATGACAATTGCGCGGTCATACGGAACTGTACCAAAATGAAATTTTTATCAATTTTTCCCCCCAAATAGAGCTTTCTTTTGGTGGTATTTGATCACCTCTGCGATTTTATTTTTTTGTTAAAAAATGTTAAAAAGACCGGATTTAAAAAAAATATATATATATATTTTTTTAAAATTTTGTTATAAAAATTTAAAATGGGTAATTTTTGTCCGTCGTTGATGTATGCTGATGAGGCGGCAGTGATGGGCACCGATAGGTGGCAGTGATGGGCACTGATGGGTGGCAGTGATAGGCAGCACTTTTAGGTGGCAATGATTGGCGGCACTGGTGGGCATTGATAGGTGGCACTTGTGGGCATTGATAGGTGTGACTTGTGGGCATTGACAGGTGGCACTTGTGGGCATTGACAGGTGGCACTTATGGGCATTGACAGGTGGCAGACACTTTTCGGGACCGATGTCCCTTCAACTACCTGAGATCCGCGCTATAGCCGAATGACGGCTACAGCGCGGATCTAATGTGCCGGGACTACGTCTATTGACGTAGTCCCGGCCACGAGCTGCCTGCGCGCCCACTGAAGGGCGCGCGCGGCGTGCTCTGTGATCAGCGAGTCTGTGAGACTCGCTGGATCACAGATCCGAGTAAGGGGTCGATCCCGACACCTTACCACGTGATCAGCTGTCAGCCAATGACAGCTGATCATGTGACAATAACAGAGCCGGTAATCGGCTTTTTTTCCTCCTCGCGCTGACAGCGCGAGGAGAAAAAAAAAAAAGCCGATCACCGGCGGCAGTGAGAGCGGCATCAGTCCCTCTCACTGCAATGTGCCCAGCAATGTGCCCAATACATGGTGCCCACTATTGCCTAATTAAAGTGCCGCCTACCAGTGCCCACAGTGCCATCTGTCAGTGCCCACAGTGCCATTGGTCAGTGCCCACAGTGCCATCTGTCAGTGCCCACAGTGCCATCCTGTCAGTGCCCACAGTGCCAGTGCTGCACATCAGTGTCACCTACCAGTGCTCATCAGTGTCACCTACCAGTGCTCATCAGTGTCCCCTACCAGTGCCCATCAGTGCCACCTATCAGTGCCCATCAGTGCCATCCATCAGTGCCACCCATCAGTGCCCATCAGTGTCATCCATCAGTGCCCATCCGTGCCACCCATCCGTGCCACCCATCCGTGCCACCCATCCGTGCCCATTAGTGCCATCTTTGCTGTCCCCATCAGTACCGACTTATCTGTCCCCACCAGTGCAGCCTATCAGTGCCCACCAGTGCAGCCTATCAGTGCCAACCAGTGCAGCCTATCAGTGCCCACCTGTGCCGCCTCATCAGCGCATATCAATGAAGCAGAACAATTACCTGTTTGCAAAATTTTATAACAAACTATTAAACATGATTTTTTATTTTTTTTAATTTTCCATCTTTTTTTGTTTGTTTAGCAAAAAATAAAAACCCAGCTGTGATTAAATACCACCAAAAGAAAGTTCTATTTGTGGGGAAAAAATGATAAAAATTTAATTTGGGTACAGTGTTGTATGACCGCGCAATTGTCATTCAAAGTGCGTCAGCGCCGAAAGCTGAAAATTGGTCTGGTCACGAGGGGGGTTTAAGTGCCCGGTAATCAGGTGGTTAAGATGAGCCAGTGATCGGCTTTTTTTTTTTCTCCTCCGCTGTCAGCGTGAGGAGAAAAAAAAACGATCACCGAGCTTTTGTTTTGATCATGTGATCAGCTGTCATTGGCTGACAGCTGATCAGATGGTAAGGGGCCGGGACCCGCCCCTTACTCGGATCCGCCCCTTACTCGGATCACTGATCACCGAGTCTCAGTCGCAGGGAGCGTGCACAGGGGAGGATGTCATGTGACGGCCATCCGGGAATTGAGATCCGCGCTGTGGCCGTCATTCGGCCATAGCGCGGATGTCAAGTGGTTAAGCGCTTGCCTACCGCGGCGATTTAAAAAAAAAAAATGTTTACATGCATTTTAAAATCAGCATTTTTTTGGCTAAAAAAATTACTTAGAACCCCCAAACATTATATATTTTCTGTAAGCAAAGACCCTGGAGAATAAAGAAACAAAAGAGCTGGTCACTGATTGCTTGTGGCTTCTTATGCAAGTTAGTCTGGGAGCCGGACTGTCTAAGGAGGTCATTGTTATGATAATAGAACTATCTCTACTATGTAGGGTGACCTTCGTCTGAGATAATGGGAGTCGCCCTTATCTGATGGTTTGCTGTATAAATTCAGTGTGTTTCTAAAAATAAAGCAGTTCATTTTCTGATGTACTCCAAGACTGGTGTTGTCTGGTCCTTGGGGTTTTCTATAGCCGGATCCATTGGTCCAGGACTTGGGAAGCATCTTCTTGGTGGAAATACCCAAGACGGTGTCCGGAGTCCGTTACATTTGGTTGACAGCAGTGGGATGCTTTCTTGTGCCTCGAACATCCAAACCACCAACAGGACCTTGTCGGATGGATAGTGGCGGAATTACCGACAATAGCGACCCACGCGGGTGCTATGGGGCCCACAGCCGAGTGGGGCCCGGTCATAGTTGACAATAGAATTCCTTTTTTTCCCCAATTTTCCGCCCCCACCACTAGAGGTCCCTGGGCCGGCGTAGATAATGTCTCCGCCGGACGCTTTTTTTCCAGAAGACCAGACGAGTTAGAAACGAGAAGCGGAGCCTGCCGAGTGGCTACAATAGAAATAGAGCCGCGGCACTGAACGTCCCCCGCCCCCGGTCTGTCTGTCGTCTGTGACCTGTTGTGGAAAGGGGTGGGTGGTGCCGCAGCTCAATTTCAATTGTAACCGGCCGGCTCCGCCTCTATTTTGTTCCCCCCCCGCCTTCATTAATATTGGTGGAAACACCGCTGCTGGGATATAGAAGGGCTCCAATGGGGGAGGGACACCTTATATGTAAGGAAGCACTCCGCTGGCTGGGGACAGTGACACCTGAGATGTAAGGAAACACTCCGCTGGGGACACCTGAGATGTAAGGAAACACTCTACTGGGGACACCTGAGATGTAAGGAAACACTCCACTGGGGACACCTGAGATGTAAAGAGGCACTCCGCTGGGGACACCTGAGATGTAAGGAGGCACTCCACTGGGGACACCTGAGATGTAAAGAGGCACTCCGCTGGGGACACCTGAGATGTAAGGAGGCACTCCACTGGGGACACCTGAGATGTAAGGAAGGACTCCGCTGGGGACACCTGAGATGTAAGGAAGCACTCTGCTGGGGACACCTGAGATGTAAAGAGGCACTCCGCTGGGGACTCCTGAGATGTAAGGAGGCACTCCGCTCCACTCCGAGGAATGTAAGTTTACTGTTAAGCCTCCCGGGCCCTGCGAGTCTGGCCATGTCCCAACACAGGCAGCCACATACAGCAGGAGGCAGGAGCAGAGAGCAGAGTGGGCGGGGCAGAACGCTCGAGCACGCCTGTGAAGGGACATCATTTTCGGCACATGAGGAGGCTCTGGAGTCTGGACAGGTGGTAGGAAGGGAGTGGGAGACAGACTGTAATCTATTTTACACAGTGCCTGGAAAAGCACCTTGTCCCCGTGCAATTGGGGACAAGGGCCTCTTCCCCACAAGCCCTGGGGCGTTAGTTGTGGGGGTGCAAAGCTTGAAAAAAAACTTTTTGACTTTACTTACACTATAATGTACTAAATGTAACCCTATAGATTTTATTGGCAAATGTTTGTTTTGTTGTTCGAAATTAATATAAGCTGTTGCCTGTGTTCTGTGCCACATGAGTGTGATAATCTGTTGTTCAATGGCATTAGTTAGGGTTGAGCGAACCCGAACTGTAAAGTTCGGGTCCGTACCGGACTTTTGGGTGTTCGGGGCCCGGACCCGAACCCGAACTATTGGCTGTAAGTTCAGGTTCGGGTCCGGTGTTCGGCGCTGTATTGGCGCCTTTTTAACAGCTGCAGGGCAGCCAATCGACGATCGTTTCACTAGTGTGCCCTTAGAAGCCATCACAGCCATGCCTAATAATGGCATGGCTGTGATTGGGCAGTGCAGCATGTGACCCAGCCTCTATATATAGTCCAGACACACAGCACACAGCATCATTCTGATGTAGACAGGTTCCTGTGCTGCTGAGAGGATTTTAGGAGTTAGTGTGATAAAGTCAGTCAGGCAGTCAGCATTCCTTAACTTTGCTTCTAATTAGTTAGATCAGTGAGCGATCTACATAGCTAGAGTAGGGAGGGAGTTTCTTTAGTAAGGAAGAGAAAGAGGCAGAGATAATTATTGGAGAGATTCCTAAATCAATTGTACCCTGGCTGGGGTGCAGTGCACAGTCTTTTAACAGTGCCATGAGGCCAGTGCCAGGCAAAATATAAAAGTTTTACCTGCAAGCTCAGTGCACCATTAGGACCAACACTGCATATAGTAAAAGATACACCATAGTCTGTGTGTATTCTGCTATTGGAAAAACATTGCATAAAAATGTAATTTAGCTTTTTTTTTTTCCCCCAATAGCATTTTCTGCGTGTTCATACATACATCATACATACACGCTGTAGACACTATCCGTGTATTCTGATATTGCAAAAACATTGCAAAAAAATTAAATTTTGCAATGTTTTTTTTTTCCCAATAGCATTTTCTGCGTTTTTCATAAACGCTTTACATACTGTCCGTGTATTCTGATATTGGAAAAACATTGCAAAAATTTTTTATTTTGCTGTGTTTTTTTTCTTCCCAAGAGCATTTTCTGCGTTTTCATAAACGCTTTAGACACTATCCGTGTATTTTGATATTGGAAAAACATTGCAAAAAAATTTAATTTTGCAGTGTTTTTTTTCTTCCCAATAGCATTTTCTGCATGTTCATAAACGCTTTAGACACTGTACGTGTATTCTGCTATTGACAAAAACACCCATTTAGGGCGAGATCATAAATTTGGAAAATATGAGGAGATCATCAAAAAGGGGACGTGGCCCGGGTCGTGGTGCTGCTGGTGGCGCTCCTGTTGCAGGGAGAGGACGTGGTCGATCTGTGCCAGTTACACGCACTAGTGAAACACCTTCCTCAGGTGCGAGTAGGCGACACAGCCTGCAGCGGTATTTTGGCGCGCCTAATGAGGCTGTACGAATGTTGAGGCCAGGACAAGTACAGGCGATAGTAGATTGGGTTGCTGCTGACAGTGCCTCCGGTTCCTTCACATTGTCTCCCACCCAGTCTCCTGATGAAAGGTAATAATTTTTTACAGAAAGTGCGTATTCTGGGGCATTCCCACCATATGTGCGGCATCGTGCTGTTGGGTTTCTGAGGTTCTTAATGACTTCCTGTACCTCTTCTGCTGAGAAGGGGGCCTCCAGCATTTTATTTTTATTTTTAATTTTTTTATGTTATTTTAAGTTATTTCCCTATCCACATTTGTTTGCAGATCACTTGCCATGCTCTTAACAACATTTTGTTGCCATTTTTATCCCTCTAGCCCTTTCCATGACCTTTTTACAGCCATTTTAGTGTTCCAAAGTCCGGGTCCCATTGACTTCAATGGGGTTCGGAGTTCGGAGTCAAGTTCGGGTCAAGTTTGGTCCCGAACCCAGACTTTTTTCCGAAGTTCGGCCGAACCCGAACATCCAGGTGTCCGCTCAACTCTAGCATTAGTTCATTTTTTTGTGGGGGGGGGGGGCCTGTTTGCAGGGGGGGGGGGGGGGGGGGGGGGGGGGGGGGGGCGTAACAACATTTTGCTATAGGGCCCTGTGATTTCTAGTTACGCCCCGGCGGAAAGATCTTTGCTACTCCAGCCTTAGGTGAAGCACACTCAAGGATCTGCTGGAATCAAGGGGACAGAACGAGCAGAGGCAAAGGAAACTCTAATTGCCAAGTTGATGGAGAGTGACCAGGCCAGCGACTGAAGCAGAGGGCCAGCTGTGGAGGGGTCCAGGATGGCCGAACTCCAGCGAGAGGTCCAGTGGTGGCTGTTGCTATACAGCACCACTCCCTCCCCCCCCAAGAGGTGATCAGCCAGTTAATTGCAGACAAGACACGTCTGAAAATGCTTGTTCAGAAGGAGTTTGGGGGTACTGCAGGTGCAGAACGGGGTAGCCGCAAGAAACTTACCTACACAGCTTTTTGACCCTTCCAGGATGGGGTGGAGGAAATCGGCCGTTACCTTCATGTCTTCGAGACCCAGTGCGATCTCCAGGAAATTAAAGAAGCTGACTGGGTCACCATCCTCATCAGCAAGCTGTCTGGTCAAGCACTGGATGCTTTTGAAGCCATACCTGGGGAAGACAAAAAAAGACTATGAGCGAGTCAAGGAGCGACTGCTGGCAAGATACGCAATCACCCCCGAAGCGCATAGGCAGAGGCGGCTCTCTAATTAGGCAAATTAGGCGGTCGCCTTAGGCCTCGCACTCCAAGGGGCCTCGTGGCCACCTAATTTGCCTGACGTGTGTGGGAGTTGGAGGGAATGTCCACTTGAATTATTTTTCCTGTTTTGGGCGTGAGTGGATCTTGGATTTGCCTAAGGCCTCACAAAGCCTAGAGCCGCCTCTGCGCATAGGTCCAAATTTCGCAGCCTTCAACGGAAAGAGGGCCAGCCCTGTACCGAATGGGCTCATCAGATGTCCCAATCGGTAGATGCATGGTTCTCCAGCTGTGAGGCAACTACCTTAGCGGATGTTGCCCAACTGATCCTACTAGAACAGTTTTACAACCAGTCCCCTAGTGATCTGGTTAAATCGAGTATCCGGGGACAATGGGCGCTTATTCAGATGGAGTCTTGCCCTGCAGCCCTACAACTTTACTGTGCAGTAAAGGCCGGCCCAACAAAATGGCAATGCAGATGGACGTTCGTGGCAAACATATACGTCGGCAGAATGGCACTCGCGACCCGGTCGGGAGCTCCGTGACCCTGGCCGCGGGACCCGCAGACCCGATCGCCGCTGGTGTCCCGCGATCGGGTCACAGAGCTGAAGAACGGGGAGAGGTCTGTGTAAACAAACCTCTCCCCGCGCTTCCTACACTGCCTGTCACTGATCGGCAAACATATACGTCGGCAGAATGGCACTCGCGACCCGGTCGGGAGCTCCGTGACCCTGGCCGCGGGACCCGCAGACCCGATCGCCGCTGGTGTCCCACGATCGGGTCACAGAGCTGAAGAACGGGAGAGGTCTGTGTAAACAAACCTCTCCCCGCGCTTCCTACACTGCCTGTCACTGATCGGCTGTTCCCTGTCATCGGGAAAGCCGATCAGTGACGTCAGACGTCAGCCACACCCCCTAATGTAAACAAAAAAAACACACAAATCACAGACCATAACCCCTCCCCTCCCCCTAGTGGTTAACTCTTTCACTGCCAGTGTTATTTATACAGGAATCAATGCATTTAAATAGCATTGATTGCTGTATAAATGACAATGGTCCCAAAAATGTGTCAAAAAATGTCCGATGTGTCCGCCATAATGTCGCAGTCACAATAAAAATCGCTGATCGCCGCCATTACTAGTAAAAAAAAAGAATATTAATAAAAATGCTATAAAACTATCCCCTATTTTGTAAACGCTATAACTTTTGCGCAAACCAATGAATAATCGCTAATTGCGATTTTTTTTTTTACCAAAAATATGTAGAAGAATACGTATCGGCCTAAACTGAGGAAAAAAATGTTTTTTTATATATTTTTTGGGGATATTTATTATAGCAAAAAGTAAAAAATATTGCGTTTTTTTTCAAAGTTGTCGCTCTATTTTTGTTTATAGCGCAAAAAATTAAAACCGCAGGGGCGATCAAATACCACCAAAAGAAAGCTCTATTTGTGGGAAAAAAAGGACGCCAATTTTGTTTGGGAGCCTCGCCGCACGACCGCGCAATTGTCAGTTAAAATGGCGCAGTGCCGAATCGCAGAAAGGGGCCTGGTCCTTTGACTGCAAATTGGTCCGGGGCTGAAGTGGTTAAAGGACGTAGCGGGACTTATGTTTAGGCGGGATCTGGAAACCGATTTGGTGCCTTTTGAACCATGGTTATTTACCGAGAACTCCAGGCGGAGTTGTCCTGAGGTTTACAAAGAAGCAGATATCTGGGAGACCTCCTACCACGTATAGGTTAAGTTGCGTGGTAGACCTGTAAACATTCATGGATCGTAACTCATGGGGTTTGTAGTTAGACAGGAATGCCCAACTTCAACATGAAGAGCAGTTAAGTTGGTTAGAATTGTGAAGGTTACATCCAGGAGAGAAGAGCTAAAAAGAGGGGAAGGGGGAGTAGAGAAAGAGGGAGAAGATGAGGGAGGAGAGGGGGATCTAGTAGACATGTGCAATTCGTTTAGTTTTTTTTTCATTTTCCGTTAAAATACGTTATATTCGTTCATTCGTTATCGTACGAATGAACGAACGATTCGCTTAAAATTTTAACGAATAACGAATGTTCGAATCGAACGAATACGAAAAACAACGAAAATCCTAAATAACCAAATTAGAAACAACGAAACTACGAAAGAAGAAAATCCGAAAAACGAAAACCGGAACAACGAAAATCAAAACGAACGGAAGAATTTGTACATTCGTAACTTTTTTTTTTTGTTGAATTGGTAATTTTCCGTGTCTCTTACAATGGCGCTGCTTAACGTGCTTCGAATGGATTGAACAAAAAAATGTGTACATTCGTAACTTTTTTTTTCTTTTTTTTCGATTCGCAATTTTCCGTGTCTCTTACAATGGCGCTGCTTAACGTGCTTCGAATGGATTGAACGAAAAAATTCGTACATTCGTAACTTTTTTTTTTTCGATTCGTAATTTTATAGCATACACATTACATAAAATTATGAATTATGCTCCGATTACGAATCTACGAAAACAATGTTATGAAAGTACGAATAAATACGAATGCGTCCGAATTTCGAATAAACGAAAATTAAACTAACGGAAAAACGAATTAACGAAAAAATAACTCTTACGAAAATACGAATCGTTACGAATACGAACACCGACGACTTACGAATTTACGAATCGTTACGAATCAACGGAAACGAAAGAAACGAAAGGAAAATAAACAAATTTTTCTATTGTGCACATGTCTAGGATCTAGTCTCAATAAGTAATTAACCACTTTCAGCCCCGGACCATTTTGCTGGCTTCAGACCAGAGCACCTTTTGCGATTCGGCACTGCGTCGCTTTAACTGACAATTGCGCGGTCGTGCGACGTGGCTCCCAAACAAAATTGACGTCCTTTTTTCCCCACAAATAGAGCTTTCTTTTGGTGGTATTTGATCGCCCCTGCGGTTTTTACTTTTTGCGCTATAAACAAAAAAAGAGCGACAATTTTTTTTTAAAAAATTACTTTTTGCTATAATAAATATCCCCCAAAAATATATAAAAAAACTTTTTTTTCCCTCAGTTTAGGCCGATACGTATTCTTCTACATATTTATGGTAAAAAAAAAATCGCAATAAGCGATTATTGATTGGTCTGCGCAAAAGTTATAGCGTTTACAAAATAAGGGATAGTTTTATAGCATTTTTATTAATAATTTTTTTTTTACTATCAGCGATTTTTATCGCGACTGCGACACTATGGCGGACACATCGGACATTTTTGACACATTTTTGGGACCATTGTCACTTATACAGCAATCGGTGCTATTTAAATGCACTGATTCCTGTGTAAATGACACTGGCAGTGAAGGGATTAAGTGTTCCTAGGGGCGTGTTACTAACTGTGGGGGGGGGGGCGTGGCTGTGTTTTAGTGAACACTGATCTCTGCTCCAATCACAGGGAGCAGAGATTAGTGTCACTTGTTGCTAGGCAGAGCGGGGAGATGCTGTTTACTTCCGCATCTCCCGGTTCAGCCTTCCCGTGAGACGATCGCGGGTATCCCCGTGGCGATCGAGTCCGCGGGACCCGCGACCGGACTCACGGGGGTCCCCGACCGGCGCACACGCGATGGCACGGCGGCAATCTTAAAGGGACGTACCTGTACGCCCTTTTGCCTGCCCGTGCCATTCTGCCGACGTACATCATCGTGCGCCGGTCGGGAAGTGGTTAAGGACAGAGCCTCTTTCAGGCCCCTTTCACACTGGGGCGTTTTTCAGGCGGTACAGCGCTAAAAATAGCGCCTGTACACCGCCTGAAAAAAACCGGCCCCATTCACTCCGCGGTATTCACCGCTCCTATACCGCTCCTACCCATTGATTTCAATGGGACACCGCGGTAATACCGCGGCAATACCGCCGCAAAGCGCCGCTACAGCGGGGCTTTGCGGGGGATTTTAACCCTTTTTCGGCCACTAGCGGGGGTTAAAACCACACCGCTTGCGGCCGAATACCGCGGCTAAAACGACGGTAAAGCAGCGCTAAATATAGCGCTGCTTTACTGTCGCCGCGGCTCCCGCCCCAGTGTGAAAGGGGCCTCAGAGATTTGGTGTTTACAAGTTAAAAACATTATTTTTTACTAGAAAATGAACCCCAAACGTTAAAAAAAATATATAACACCCTAGAGAATAAAATGGCGGTCGTTGCAATACTTTTTGTCACACCGTATTTGCGCAGCGGTCTTACAAGCCAATTTTTTGGGAAAAATAAGACATCAGTAATATTAGCCCAATTTTTTTTCATATTGTGAAAGGTAATGTTACGCAGAGTAAATTAATACCCAACATGCCACGCTTCAAAGTTGCGCCCGCTCGTGGAATGGCGACAAACTTTTACTAGGCACTAGGCAGAATGGGGAAATGCCTTGTTTACGCCGTAGTGTTGTACGTCACCGCGTTCTTGGCGGTTGAGAGTTCCGAGAACTTTTGTGTGAGCGTGTGTAGGCAAGACAAGCTTGAGCGGAATTCTGTCGGAAAAACCATCCACGCTTTTTCCGATGGAAAATCCGCTCGTGTGTACGCGGCATAAGGGGGAGCAGCAGGAGGTGTGTCCTATAGGTGTCCCTTATTCCCATCTCAGAAAGTTGGGCGGTATGTCGTCAAAAACATCTGGTTCCAAATTCTTGGGTTCAGATGGAAAAGCTGGGAACACCCATCCATGTGACACACATGAAATAAAGATGCCACCTCGGGTACTTGTAAAGAATATAACTGGTCCTGTGGATGAGGATAGGGGCGGAGCTCCCATGTAGGCACCGGGAACTTCGGCTGGAATAAAATACCAAAACTGGATCTGAGTTGCACCACCATGATGAGCAAATTCAGGGATTATAAGACTGGCATTACCAAAAAAAAAAAAAAACAGACACTTTGGGATATACCGTATATACTCGAGTATAAGCCGACCCGAATATAAGCCGAGGCACCTAATTTTACCACAAAAAACTGGGAAAACGTAATGACTCGAGTATAAGCCTAGGGTGAGAAATGCGCAGCTTCTGTAAGTGGAAAAGAGGGTCAACAATGCCCATTTGCAGCCTCACTGTGCCCATTTGCAGCCTCACTGTGCCCATTTGCGGCCTCACTGTGCCCATTTGCAGCCATAGGTCCCCCAAACTTCAAACTTGGTAGTTAAGGGTTCCTAGATGCCCCCCTAGCTGCAGCCAAAATTTGGGGTCTCTGGACCCAAAGGGTCCCGAAATGACATGGCTGCGGATGAACACAGTTGACCGATTTTGGGGCCCCGTATCTCGGGGCCACTTAGTGCTAGGAACCCCAAATATGTTGATATTGTTGGTTCCACTGGGTTTGCACACTAAATTTGGGGTTCCTAGCACCAAGCGGCCCCGAGATACGGGGCCCCAAAGTCGGGTCGGAAAATGTCAAGCACTTTTCTGCAGCAAAAAATGACATTTTCCAACCCGAATTTGCGGCCCCGTATCTCGGGGCCACTTAGAGCTAGGAACCCCAAATTCGGATATGTTGTAAAGCTGACCCAAATATAAGCCGAGGCACCTAATTTTACCACAAAAAAATGGGAAAACGTATTGACTCGAGTATAAGCCTAGGGTGAGAAATGCGCAGCTACTGTAAGTGGAAAAGAGGGTCAACAATGCCCATTTGCAGCCAGGGGTCCCACGAACTTGGTAGTTAAGGGTTCCTAGATGCCCCCCTAGCTGCAGCCAAAATTTGGGGTCTCTAGACCCAAAGGGTCCCGAAATGACATTGCTGCAGATGGACACAGTTGACCGACTTTGGGGCCCCGTATCTCGGGGCCACTTGGTGCTACCCCAAATTTGGATATGTTGTAGTGTTGGTTCCACTGGGTTTGCACACCGAATTTGGGGTTCCTAGCACCAAGTGGCCCCGAGATACGGGGCCGCAAATTCGGCTCGGAAAATGTCATTTGTTGCTGCAGAAAAGTGCTTGACTCCAGTATAAGCCGAGGGGGGCATTCCCAGCACAAAAAAATGTGCTGAAAAACTCGGCTTATACTCGAGTATATACGGTATTCATAAAGCAGTAAGTGCCAAGGTTCACACTTGTGCGATGGAAGACATCGCATGTAATTTTCCGCGTCTCTTACAATGGCGCTGCTTAACGTGCTTCGAATGGATTGAACGAAAAAATTCGTACGTTCGTAACTTTTTTTTTCCGATTCGTAATTTTCCGTGTCTCTTACAATGTAATAATAGCATACACATTACATAACATTATGAATTATGCTCCGATTACGAATCCACGAAAACAATGTTACGAAAGTACGAATAAATCAATCTAACGAAAGTACGAATGTAACTAAATCTACGAAAATACGAATGCGTCCGAATTTCGAATAAACAAAAATTCAACTAACGGAAAAACAAATCAACGAAAAAATAACTCTTATGAAAATATGAATCGCTACGAATACGAACACCGACGACTTACGAAATTACGAATCTTTACGAATCAACGGAAACGAAAATAAACAAATTTTTCTATTGTGCACATGTCTACCTGCCGTCAGGGGCGGACTGACTACTCATGGGGCCCCCGGGCAATAAGAGATTATGGGGCCACACAGTATACAATCACACAGTATACACATACATGTACACACAGTATACACATACATGTACACACAGTATACACAGACATGTTTCTATTGGCTGAGAAGGTACTGGAGAGGTGGGGCGGCTATAATCTCTGGATTTTTAGACCAAAAGGATGTCGGTAAGGGACATTTCAGAGACAGATGTAAAAAAAAACACAGATTTTTACATACTGTCCCTGGTTTTACTGAGGCTGGCAACCCTGATGGGGCCCCCTAGTGGCCCGGGGGCCCTCGGGAAGTGCCCGAGTGGCCGAATGGTCAGTCCGCCCCTGCCTGCCGTGCGCGTCGGGTGCGATGCGGGAACCCGCAGTTAATTCGCAAGGTTCTCGCATCGCACAAGTGTGAGCCGGCACTAAATGTGATATTCACCCAACATTCACCGCAAGTCTATCTTCCCGGGGGGGGGGGTTTGATATTGCAGAGATTGATTACCAGAAACAAGTGAGAGGTGAATGTCATAACACATGACTGCTTTATAAATACCCCCCTTTATTCTCTATGTATTTAGCTTGTTAGGATTTATTAAACATGACATGAAACAATAACTAGCGGAGACGCGGTTCCCGCCCACTCACATTTATTCCTTGGCAAGAATGAAAGTAATGATTGGTTGTCTGAACAACGCCTTCAACTTTACTGCATCTTCTTTCTCACGCTCACATTTTCTCTTTTAAAAATTATTTTTTTATTATTATTATTCCGCATGGATGGAGAACAATATGTTATTATAAAGCGATACAAATAAATTAAATACTGAAAGTCACATAAAAAAAACTATTCAACCCGACCAACATTCCCACTGAAGATCCAATCATAGAATGAAATGATTGCAGGACAAATTCCCAGAACATTCCAAAATAAAGATCAGCATTTTGTTACTGCATCTTTTATATATTTATATTATATATATATATATACTGTGTGTATATGTGTATATACACACACACACACAGTATATATATATATATATATATATATATATATATATATAGAAGAAAAGATTTACAAAAATGTCACTGAGGGGTGTACTCACTTTTGTGAAATACTGTATACACTATATTACCAAAAGTATTGGGACGCCTGCCTTTACACACACATGAACTTTAATGACATCCCAGTCTTAGTCCGGAGGGTCCAATATTGAGTTGGCTCCGCCCTTTGCAGCCATAACAGCTTCAACTCTTCTGGGAAGGCCGTCCACATGGTTTAGGAGGGTGTCTATGGGAATGTTTGACCATTCTTCCAGAAGAGCATTTGTGAGGTCAGGCACTGATGTTGGGTGAGAAGGCCTGGATGCAGTCTCTGCTCTAATTCATCCCAAAGGTGTTCTTCCTGGTCGAGGTCAGGACTCTGTGCAGGCCAGTCAAGTTTCTCCACCCCAAACTCGCTCATCCATGTCTTTATGGACCTTGCTTTGTGCACTGGTGGGCAGTCATGTTGGAACAGGAAGGGGCCGTCCCCAAACTGTTCCCACAAAGTTGAAGAAATTGTCCAAAATGTCTTAAGAGTTCCCTTCACTGAAACTAAGGGGCCAAGCCCAACCCCTGAAAAACAACCCCCCCATCATAATCCCCCCTCCATCAAATGATTTGGACCCGTGCACAAAGCAAGGTCCATAAAGACATGGATGAGCAAGTTTGGGGTGGATGAACTTGACTGGCCTGCACAGGGTCCTGACCTCAACCCGATAGAACACTTTTGGGATGAATTAAAGCAGAGACTATGAGCCAGGCCTTCTCATCCAACATCAGTGCCTGACCTCACAAATGCGCTTCTGGAAGAACGGTCAAACATTCCCATAGACACCCTCCTAAACCTTGTGGACGGCCTTCCCAGAAGAGTTGAAGCTGTTATAGCTGCAAAGGGCCAACTCCATATTGAACCCTCCGGACTAAGACTGGAAGGTCATTAAAATTCATGTAAAGGCTGGTGTCCCAATACTTTTGGTAATATAATATATAAATATATATGTATATGGGGGGTTAATGTAGCCAAACATATTTGCCTACCTAAATATTTTTTTTATTGTTTCTTAATATACATTTTTATTTTTTTTAAGCACAACATGTATAATAAGTGTTCTACTTATATTTCTTATTATTGGATGACAAATCAAAAAAAGGGATTTGTATTTGTATTGTGTGTTTATTTTATTTTTTATTATAAATCCTTTTTATACCCAACATTTGCGTTTGTTATAGCTGAAGAGAGTCGGGCAGCTCAGGGAAGGTGTCGGATATAAATCCTGAGCTCAGGCAATAAACAGGTCAGCCTCCCCCGGGGGTCCTTACAGCCCGACAATGTGCAGATGTTTCTCCTCTGACAGGGAGAGAATACAAACAAACAACGGCACAGAATGATCCTTGAGCCCCGGTTCACACGCATGCGCTGCGGGACGCGCACCGCACAGACACGGCATGTCATGTGCACACGGATGCGATGCGGGACGCGCACCGCACAGACACGGCATGTCATGTGCACACGGATGCGATGCGGGACGCGCACCGCACAGACACGGCATGTCATGTGCACACGGATGCGATGCGGGACGCGCACCGCACAGACACGGCATGTCATGTGCACACGGATGCGATGCGGGACGCGCACCGCACAGACACGGCATGTCATGTGCACACGGATGCGATGCGGGACGCGCACCGCACAGACACGGCATGTCATGTGCACACGGATGCGATGCGGGACGCGCACCGCACAAACACGGCATGTCATGTGCTCACGGATGCGATGCGGGACGCGCACCGCACAGACACGGCATGTCATGTGCACACGGATGCGATGCGGGACGCGCGCCGCACAGACACGGCATGTCATGTGCACACGGATGCAATGCGGGACGCGCACCGCACAGACACGGCATGTCATGTGCACACGGATGCGATGCGGGACGCGCACCGCACAGACACGGCATGTCATGTGCACACGGATGCGATGCGGGACGCGCACCGCACAAACACGGCATGTCATGTGCTCACGGATGCGGGAGGCGCACCGCACAAACACGGCATGTCATGTGCTCACGGATGCGATGCGGGACGCGCACCGCACAGACACGGCATGTCATGTGCACACGGATGCGATGCGGGACGCGCACCGCACAGACACGGCATGTCATGTGCACACGGATGCGATGCGGGACGCGCACCGCACAGACACGGCATGTCATGTGCACACGGATGCGATGCGGGACGCGCACCGCACAGACACGGCATGTCATGTGCACACGGATGCGGGAGGCGCACCGCACAGACACGGCATGTCATGTGCACACGGATGCGATGCGGGACGCGCACCGCACAGACACGGCATGTCATGTGCACACGGATGCGATGCGGGACGCGCACCGCACAGACACGGCATGTCATGTGCACACGGATGCGATGCGGGACGCGCGCCGCACAGACACGGCATGTCATGTGCACACGGATGCGATGCGGGACGCGCACCGCACAAACACGGCATGTCATGTGCTCACGGATGCGATGCGGGACGCGCACCGCACAGACACGGCATGTCATGTGCACACGGATGCGATGCGGGACGCGCACCGCACAGACACGGCATGTCATGTGCACACGGATGCGATGCGGGACGCGCACCGCACAGACACGGCATGTCATGTGCACACGGATGCAATGCGGGACGCGCACCGCACAGACACGGCATGTCATGTGCACACGGATGCGATGCGGGACGCGCACCGCACAAACACGGCATGTCATGTGCTCACGGATGCGATGCGGGACGCGCACCGCACAGACACGGCATGTCATGTGCACACGGATGCGATGCGGGACGCGCGCCGCACAGACACGGCATGTCATGTGCACACGGATGCAATGCGGGACGCGCACCGCACAGACACGGCATGTCATGTGCACACGGATGCAATGCGGGACGCGCACCGCACAGACACGGCATGTCATGTGCACACGGATGCGATGCGGGACGCGCACCGCACAAACACGGCATGTCATGTGCTCACGGATGCGATGCGGGACGCGCACCGCACAGACACGGCATGTCATGTGCACACGGATGCGATGCGGGACGCGCACCGCACAGACACGGCATGTCATGTGCACACGGATGCGATGCGGGACGCGCACCGCACAGACACGGCATGTCATGTGCACACGGATGCGATGCGGGACGCGCACCGCACAGACACGGCATGTCATGTGCACACGGATGCGGGAGGCGCACCGCACAGACACGGCATGTCATGTGCACACGGATGCGATGCGGGACGCGCACCGCACAGACACGGCATGTCATGTGCACACGGATGCGATGCGGGACGCGCACCGCACAGACACGGCATGTCATGTGCACACGGATGCGATGCGGGACGCGCACCGCACAGACACGGCATGTCATGTGCACACGGATGCGATGCGGGACGCGCACCGCACAGACACGGCATGTCATGTGCACACGGATGCGATGCGGGACGCGCACCGCACAGACACGGCATGTCATGTGCACACGGATGCGGGAGGCGCACCGCACAGACACGGCAGGTCATGTGCACACGGATGCGATGCGGGACGCGCACCGCACAGACACGGCATGTCATGTGCACACGGATGCGATGCGGGACGCGCACCGCACAGACACGGCATGTCATGTGCACACGGATGCGATGCGGGACGCGCGCCGCACAGACACGGCATGTCATGTGCACACGGATGCGATGCGGGACGCGCACCGCACAAACACGGCATGTCATGTGCTCACGGATGCGATGCGGGACGCGCACCGCACAGACACGGCATGTCATGTGCACACGGATGCGATGCGGGACGCGCACCGCACAGACACGGCATGTCATGTGCACACGGATGCGATGCGGGACGCGCACCGCACAGACACGGCATGTCATGTGCACACGGATGCAATGCGGGACGCGCACCGCACAGACACGGCATGTCATGTGCACACGGATGCGATGCGGGACGCGCACCGCACAAACACGGC
Organism: Lithobates sylvaticus; assembly: GCA_028564925.1. Lineage (NCBI taxonomy): Eukaryota > Metazoa > Chordata > Amphibia > Anura > Ranidae > Lithobates > Lithobates sylvaticus. Next base: position 609,757,870 of record CM053029.1, read on the forward strand.
ATGTCATGTGCTCACGGATGCGATGCGGGACGCGCACCGCACAGACACGGCATGTCATGTGCACACGGATGCGATGCGGGACGCGCTCCGCACAGACACGGCATGTCATGTGCACACGGATGCAATGCGGGACGCGCACCGCACAGACACGGCATGTCATGTGCACACGGATGCTATGCGGGACGCGCACCGCACAGACACGGCATGTCATGTGCACACGGATGCGATGCGGGACGCGCACCGCACAAACACGGCATGTCATGTGCTCACGGATGCGATGCGGGACGCGCACCGCACAGACACGGCATGTCATGTGCACACGGATGCGATGCGGGACGCGCACCGCACAGACACGGCATGTCATGTGCACACGGATGCGATGCGGGACGCGCACCGCACAGACACGGCATGTCATGTGCACACGGATGCGATGCGGGACGCGCACCGCACAGACACGGCATGTCATGTGCACACGGATGCGGGAGGCGCACCGCACAGACACGGCATGTCATGTGCACACGGATGCGATGCGGGACGCGCACCGCACAGACACGGCATGTCATGTGCACACGGATGCGATGCGGGACGCGCACCGCACAGACACGGCATGTCATGTGCACACGGATGCGATGCGGGACGCGCACCGCACAGACACGGCATGTCATGTGCACACGGATGCGATGCGGGACGCGCACCGCACAGACACGGCATGTCATGTGCACACGGATGCGATGCGGGACGCGCACCGCACAGACACGGCATGTCATGTGCACACGGATGCGACGCGGGACGCGCACCGCACAGACGCGGCATGTCATGTGCACACGGAAGCGATGCGGGACGCGCACCGCACAGACGCGGCATGTCATGTGCACACGGATGCGACGCGGGACGCGCACCGCACAGACGCGGCATGTCATGTGCACACGGATGCGATGCGGGACGCGCACCGCACAGACACGGCATGTCATGTGCACACGGATGCAATGCGGGACGCGCGCCGCACAGACACGGCATGTCATGTGCACACGGATGCGATGCGGGACGCGCACCGCACAGACACGGCATGTCATGTGCACACGGATGCGACGCGGGACGCGCACCGCACAGACGCGGCATGTCATGTGCACACGGATGCAATGCGGGACGCGCGCCGCACAGACACGGCATGTCATGTGCACACGGATGCGATGCGGGACGCGCACCGCACAGACCCGGCATGTCATGTGCTCACGGATGCGACGCGGGACGCGCACCGCACAGACACGGCATGTCATGTGCACACGGATGCGACGCGGGACGCGCACCGCACAGACGCGGCATGTCATGTGCACACGGATGCAATGCGGGACGCGCGCCGCACAGACACGGCATGTCATGTGCACACGGATGCGATGCGGGACGCGCACCGCACAGACACGGCATGTCATGTGCACACGGATGCGATGCGGGACGCGCACCGCACAGACACGGCATGTCATGTGCACACGGATGCGATGCGGGACGCGCACCGCACAGACCCGGCATGTCATGTGCTCACGGATGCGACGCGGGACGCGCACCGCACAGACACGGCATGTCATGTGCACACGGATGCGACGCGGGACGCGCACCGCACAGACACGGCATGTCATGTGCACACGGATGCGACGCGGGACGCGCACCGCACAGACGCGGCATGTCATGTGCACACGGATGCAATGCGGGACGCGCGCCACACAGACCCGGCATGTCATGTGCACACGGATGCAATGCGGGACGCGCGCCACACAGACACGGCATGTCATGTGCACACGGATGCGATGCGGGACGCGCACCGCACAGACATGGCATGTCATGTGCACACGGAAGCGATGCGGGACACGCACCGCACAGACACGGCATGTCATGTGCACACGGATGCGATGCGGGACGCGCACCGCACAGACGCAGCATGTCATGTGCACACGGAAGCGATGCGGGACGCGCACCGCACAGACGCGGCATGTCATGTGCACACGGATGCGACGCGGGACGCGCACCGCACAGACGCGGCATGTCATGTGCACACGGATGCAATGCGGGACGCGCACCGCACAGACACGGCATGTCATGTGCACACGGATGCGATGCGGGACGCGCACCGCACAGACACGGCATGTCATGTGCACACGGATGCGATGCGGGACGCGCACCGCACAGACCCGGCATGTCATGTGCTCACGGATGCGACGCGGGACGCGCACCGCACAGACACGGCATGTCATGTGCACACGGATGCGACGCGGGACGCGCACCGCACAGACACGGCATGTCATGTGCACACGGATGCGACGCGGGACGCGCACCGCACAGACGCGGCATGTCATGTGCACACGGATGCAATGCGGGACGCGCGCCACACAGACCCGGCATGTCATGTGCACACGGATGCAATGCGGGACGCGCGCCTCACAGACACGGCATGTCATGTGCACACGGATGCGATGCGGGACGCGCACCGCACAGACATGGCATGTCATGTGCACACGGAAGCGATGCGGGACACGCACCGCACAGACACGGCATGTCATGTGCACACGGATGCGATGCGGGACGCGCACCGCACAGACGCAGCATGTCATGTGCACACGGAAGCGATGCGGGACGCGCACCGCACAGACGCGGCATGTCATGTGCACACGGATGCGACGCGGGACGCGCACCGCACAGACGCGGCATGTCATGTGCACACGGATGCAATGCGGGACGCGCGCCGCACAGACACGGCATGTCATGTGCACACGGATGCGATGCGGGACGCGCACCGCACAGACACGGCATGTCATGTGCACACGGATGCGATGCGGGACGCGCACCGCACAGACACGGCATGTCATGTGCACACGGATGCGATGCGGGACGCGCATCGCACAGACACGGCATGTCATGTGCACACGGATGCGATGCGGGACGCGCACCGCACAGACACGGCATGTCATGTGCACACGGATGCGATGCGGGAGGCGCACCGCACAGACACGGCATGTCATGTGCACACGGATGCGATGTGGGACGCGCACCGCAAAGACGCGGCATGTCATGTGCACACACATGCGCTGCGGGACGCGCACCGCACAGACGCGGCATGTCATGTGCACACGCATGCGCTGCGGGACACGCACAGACACCGCATGGGATATGCACACACATGCGATGCGGGACACGCACCGCACAGACACGGCATGTCATGTGCACACGCATGCGCTGCGGGACACGCACCGCACAGACGCGGCATGTCATGTGCACACGGATGCGGTGCGATTCCGGTGCGAATCACATGCTGTGTTTTCCACCCCCCAGTCTGAGCCTCGCCCTCGGCTCAGAGGTAAAATGTAATAATAAAAACATAAAGATTATCCAACTTCAAAAGCAGAAATTGAATATTCTGCTTTTTTTCCCCTCTTATTTTACCCGGTGATCCGGCCCATAAAACACCCGTCTTTTCTCAGGGTGGTTCCTCTATGTATGGAGGAGCAGCGGTGCGATCCTGTAACCAATATGCCCGGTGGGCACACAGTAGATCACGGTGCTCAGTACCCAGACACTGATCGAACGGACCAATCATAGCGATCACATGATTACAATGTAAGCAAAACGGTCAGAAATGGCTTCCACTCATGACAACTTGCTTACTGTTGTGATGCTGAGATTGACCCACAGCTATCACATGGTACCCGGCACCTGATTAGCTGTAGCCAATCACAGCATCACAATAGTAAGCGAGCTGTCATGAATGGATGCCATTCATGACAGTACAACTATTGCTTATAATAAATCTTGAATAATAATAATAATAATAATAGTAATACAAATAAATAATAATAATTAATAAATAATTATAATAATAATAACAATAATATTTAAAAAAACAATGATAATTATTATTAATAATAATAATAATAATAATTAATAAATAATGCTAATAAATCATAATAATAAAATAATAATACTAATTAATAATAATTAATAACATTTTGTATAATAATAATATTAAAAATAATAATAAAATAATAATAAATGAATAATTAAATAATAATAACAATAATAATAAAAAACTAATGATAATAATTAATAACAACAATTAATAAATAATACTAATAAATAAATAATAATAATACATAATAATAAATAAATAATAATAATTATTAACAATAATTAATAAATAATACTAATAAATAATAAATAAGTAATACATTAATAATAATAATAATAATAATAATTTAAATAAATAATAATAATATAAATAAAATAATAATAATAATTAATAATCAATTACATTTTGTATAATAATAATAAATAATAATAATAATAATAAATAAATAATAATTAAAGTTATACACAATACTAATGTAAAAGAAAAAAAATCCCTGCCCCCCCCCCCCCCCCGACAGTATAGTTTTTTAATACTATATAATAAAAATGTTTTTTAATACTATATAATAAAAATGTTTTTTTAATACTATATACTGTAATAAAAAATGTTTTTTAATACTATATAATACAAATGTTTTTTAATACTATATTTTGTAATAAAAATTTTAATACTATATAATAAAAATGTTTTTTAATACTATATAATAAAGTTTTTTAATATTATATACTGTAATAAAAAAATGTTTTAATACTATATACTGTAATAAATTTGTTTTAATACTATATAATAAAAATGTGTTTAAATACTATATAATAAAAATGTTTTTTTAATACTATATACTGTAATAAAAATGTTTTTTAATACTATATAATAAAAATGCGTTTTAATACTATGTAATAAAAAAGTTTTTTAATACTATATAATAAAAATGTTTTTTAATACTATATTCTGTAATAAAAATGTTTAATACTATATAATAAAAATGTTTTTTAATACTATATAATAAAAATGTTTTTAATACTATATACTGTAATAAAAATGTTTTTTAATACTATATAATACAAATGTTTTTTAATACTATATAATAAAAAAAGTTTTTTAATATTATATACTGTAATAAAAAAATGTTTTAATACTATATACTGTAATAAATTTTTTTTAATACTATATAATAAAAATGTGTTTTAATACTATATAATAAAAATGTTTTTTTAATACTATATACTGTAATAAAAATGTTTTTTAATACTATATAATACAAATGTTTTTTAATATATACTGTAAAAAATATGTTTTTTAATACTATATACTGTAATAAAAATTTTTTTTAATACTATATAATAAAAATGTCTTTTTAATACTATATACTGTAATAAAAATGTTTTTTAATACTATATAATAAATTTTTTTAATACTATATACTGTAATAAAAATGATTTTTAATACAATATAATAAAAATGTTTTTTAATACAATATAATAAAAATGTTTTTTAATACTATATAATAAAAAAGTTTTTTTTAATATTATATACTGTAATAAAAAAATGTTTTAATACTATATACTGTAATAAAAATTTTTTTAATACTATATAATAAAAATGTGTTTTAATACTATATAATAAAAATGTTTTTTAATACTATATACTGTAATAAAAATGTTTTTTTAATACTATATAATACAAATGTTTTTTAATATATACTGTAAAAAATATGTTTTTTAATACTATATACTGTAATAAAAATGTTTTTTAATACTATATAATAAAAATGTCTTTTTAATACTATATACTGTAATAAAAATGTGTTTTAATACTATATAATAAAATTTTTTTAATACTATATACTGTAATAAAAATGATTTTTAATACAATATAATAAAAATGTTTTTTAATACAATATAATAAAAATTTTTTTAATACTATATAATAAAAATGTTTTTTAATATTATATACTGTATTAAATTTTTTTTAATACTATAATAAAAATGTTTTTACATAATGAATTTACTTTTCAGTATCAAACTGACAAGGATGATGAAAATGCCACGATTTGCATACATTTGCCGCCGTGCGTCCTGCGGGGGAGGTGTAATTGTGTGTAAACATTGTTTGCGCGGTTAATTTTACACCTGAGCGTGTCCCGTCCCGCTGTCACACCCCCCCCCCCCCCCACGGTGGAGCCGCGGATTCTGAAGACCGGTCACGACTGCTCCGCTCCCCGGGAGAACGCAACGTGCGTCTGCTTCATTTTCTTTGACGTCCACTGTAACCGCGCGTCAGGGTTTTGCCGGTTGCGGTGTCTCCCCACAGGGTGAACTTAATTAATCTGAAATGTCAGCAGAACACAGAGAAGAAATAGTGCGCACAAATCCCCGCTACCCCGAGCGCGGGGGGACCGCCGAGGAAAAAGAGTAACCTTTCCGCTGATTGATCCCCTCCCCCCACTGGAAGCTCTTCGTTGTTTTGTAACAAACAAACAAAAGAAGTAAATTGTTTACTTTGTTTAATTCTTTCTTTTGGGGGCGTTGAGGAAGCAGCTGGTAATTCCGGGCGGCAGATTCTCTTCATTCACCCGCGACCTTCCTCTGTTTGAATACGGAATTTCCACTCTAGAATACGGATCTCAAAGGAAAACGTTCTTCTAATAATTATCCAATAAAATATTTATCGCCGCTACTTCTGGATACATTTTTTACATTAGCTACACTTTAACCGCTTAAAGCGGCACAACAAACCCCCCACCCCCCACCAAAAAAAGAAAATTCAGCAGCTACAAATAACTGTAGCTGCTGACTTTCGCTATTAAGGGGCTTACCTGTCCAGGGATCCCGCTGTGTCCTCACCCGAGCCGATCCTTGAATCGGCTCTCGGGTGCTGGCGCCGCCATCTTGGGTAAGGGAAGCCAGCAGTAAAGTCTTGCGGCTTCGCGGCTGGTTTCCTACTGCCCATGCGTGAATCGCGCCGCGTTTTCTTAGTGGGCCGGCTGCCGCGAGGGGCGCGAACTTCCGGCTGAGTTCGCCGCGGCAAACTCAGCAGGAAGTGGGAGCGGGTACCTGTCAAAAGCAGGTACCCGCTCCGACCTTACAAGGTGCCAAATGTGGTACCGGAGGGGGGGGGAGGTTGACAAGCGGAGCTTCCCCTTTTGGGTGGAGCTCTGTTTTAAGGACCTATACAGTGTCTGTTTAAGGAACTATACTGTTTTAAGGACCTATACAGTGGCGACCGGTGGTGATTTTTTTTGGGGGGGTGGCGGCAGGCGGTACCACCCCCCACAATCGGTCGGGTCTGGAGCACTTACCCCACCTATGGTGGGCAGCGCGTCTCACCGGCGCCTTCCCTTGCGCGGCGGCAATGGTTTTACCTTCCCCCGCCCTCTAAGGACATTGCGGTGGCTTCCGTTTCCTCCCTCTTCCTCGGCGGCCAATTGGGACCTGCTTCTGATTGGCCGGATTGAGGATCAGTGTTTCAATAGCGAATATTCATTCGCTGTTGTAACACCTGGGTGGGCTCATGGCGCAATGCTCTGCGCTCCGAGCCCACCCTATTTTAAAGCCTATTAGAGCCTATGGCTATAATTAGGTGCTTAAAAAAACACCCCCCCCGCCGCTGGAATTCAGGCGCCCGGCGTCCGAAAAGGGGCCGGACGCCTGAATAGGGAGTGGCCACGGCGGCCGTGGATAGATTAATTCATAGTATGAGCTCTATCTATTCATATAGGGGGTGGCATGGATATAGGGGGCGGCACCCAAGTGCCCCCTAATAGACGGGCCGCCACTGGCACTATAGCAGTATGCTACAAGGAAGCATGTGCAGAACCACGTATGTATACGTAATTCTGCACTCCCGCCTAGGGGTTGCACACGCGTGCCGCCTCTGCTGATTACTCACAGCAGAAGCCGATCTGCAGGTGCCGGGCACTGAATGTCTGCTGGCACCCGTCGATCATCGGGCAGAGACACAGAATGGAGCTCTGCTTATGTAAACAAGGCTAGGCTCCGTTCCGATAGGGGGGAGGGGGAAGGGATGGGTTTTGCGTCACTGCAAAGCACGGGATGAAATCCATCAGTTCCCTGAGTGAAAGCAGCACACTCAGTACACACATAAACAGAGGCAAAATTAGGCGATGGCCTAAGGCCTCGCCCTCTCAGGGGCCTCCCACGGCCAGCTAGTTTACCTAATTAGAGAGCCGCCTCTTCCAGCAGCACAGTCCTGTGTCCTCTCACTGCTACAGGGAGAGACAGGCTGCGGTGAAAGTTACTTTGTGATCGGAGCTCACATACAGCTCCGGATCACAGACAGGGAGAGCCGCTCAGCAGAGCCACCTCTGACAGATCTCCCCCTCCCCCTGCTGCCCGCACAGCCAGACAGGAGAGGAGAGAGCTGCTTCTGCTCCTCCTCCTCCAGCTCTCTCCTCCTGTGTCTGCCCAGCCCACTCTCCTCGGCAGTGTTCTCTGTTCTGTCTCCTTTCTTTCTTTCCTTCAACGTTTCCTTTCTTTCTTTCCTTCTCTCTTTCTTACTTTCCTACCATCTTTCCTTTCTTTCTTTCTTCCCGTCCACCTTTCTTTCTTTCTTTCTTTCTTTCTTTCCTTTCTTTCCACCTTTCTTTCTTTCTTTCTTTCTTCTTTTCTTTCTTTCTTTCTTTTTTTCTTTCTTTCTTTCCTTCTGTTTCTTTCTTTCCTACCACCTTTCCTTTCTTTCCTCCTTTCTTTCTTTCTTTCTTTCTTTCTTTCTTTTTCTTCTCTCTCTTTCCTTCTTTCTTTCTTTCCTTATTTATCTTTCTTTCTTTCCTTCCATCTTTTCTTTTTTTCTTTCCTTCTCTCTCTCTCTTTCTTTCTTTCCATCTTTCCTTTCTTTCCTCCTCTCTTTCCTTCTTTCCTACCATCTTTCCTTTCTTTCTTTCGTTTCTTTCTTTCTTCCCGTCCACCTTTCCTTTCTTTCTTTCTTTCCTTTTCCTTTCTTTCTTTCTTTTTCTTCTCTCTTTCTTTCTTTCCTTCCATCTTTCTTTCTTTCCTTATTTTCTTTCTTTCTTTCCTTCCATCTTGTCTTTCCTTATTTCTCTTTCATTCTTTCCTTCCATCTTGTCTTTCTTTCTTTTTCTTTCTTTCTTTCCTTCCATCTTTTCTTTTTTTCTTTCCTTCTCTCTCTCTTTCTTTCTTTCTTTCCATCTTTCCTACCATCTTTCTTTCTTTCTTTCTTTCTTTCTTTCCTTACACCTTTCCTTCCTTTCTTTCTCTTCCCTTCTTTCTTACCATCTTTCCTTTCTTTCTTTCTTTCCTTACACCTTTCCTTCCTTTCTTCTTTCTTTCTCTTCCTTCCTTCCTTCCTTCTCTTTCTGTGACAGCCTGCCCTCTGTACTGTACTGTGTCCACTTACCTGCCCCCTGTACTGTTCCCTCCTGCGCCCTGTACTGTCCACTCCCCTATACTATCCCCTCCTAATACAGTTAATTTTCGTTCCTTGAATAATTTTTCCTATTATGGGAGTGAGTGGGGCCTCATGTCTAAGTTTTGCCTAAGGCCTCACAAAGTCTAGAGCCGCCTCTGCACATAAACACTGGCTAGGCACACATTTAACCCTTTGATCGCCCCTAGATGTTTAACCCGTTCCCAGCCAGTGTCATTAGTACAGTGACAGTGTATATTTTCTGCACTGGTTCCCACAATATGTCAAAAGTGTCAGTTAGTGTCCGATTATCCGCCACAATATTGCAGTCTCTCTATAAGTCGCTGATCGCCGCCATTTCTAGTATAAAAATAAATAAATAAATAAATTCCAGTACATATCCCATAGTTTGAAGACGCTATAACTTTTGCGCAAACCAATCAATATGCTGTTGTTGGGATTTTTTATTACTAAAAACATGTAGCAGAATACAAATTGGCCTAAATTGATGAAGACATTTGATTTATTTATTGGGAATGTTGCGCAAACCAATCAATATACGCTCATTGCAATTTTTTTTTTTTACCAAAAACTGAGTAAAAAATTTGTTTTAAAAAAAAAAAAAATGGGATATTTATTATAGCAAAAAGTAAAAAATATTTTTTTTTTTTTCAAAATGGTCGCTCTTTTTTTGTTTATAGCGCAAAAAATAAAAACCGCAGAGGCGATCAAATACCACCAAAATAAAGCTCTATTTTTGGGGAAAAAAGGACGTAAATTTTGTTTGGGAGCCACGTCGCACGACCGCGCAATTGTTAGTCAACAACTCAACCTCTGGAAGGTCTTACCCCCTTCATGACCAGGCCATTTTTTTTTTGCGATACGGCACGGCGTTACTCTAATTTACAATTGCGCGGTCGTGCGTCGCTGTGCCCAAAATTTGTCCTGAAGAAAAATGTGTTTTTATCAAAATATTTTTTTCATTTATTTAGCAAAAATGAAAAACTCAGCAGTGATTAAATGCCACCAAAAGAAAGAAATCTTTGTTTGTGTGTAACATTGTATCCATATGATAAAAATATCGTAATTGTCATTCAAAGTGTGACAGCACTGAAATCTGAAAATTGGTCTCGGCAGGTAAATGAGTAAAGGCTGGTGACATCATAATAGGCCTGGACTAATAAAGTCAATAAAGACACAAGAAATGAGCATTATTTGTGTGTTCTCAGTTTAACCACTTCAGCCCCGGGCGATTTTAACCCCTTCCTTACCACTGCACTTTTAGCGATTCGGCACTGCATCGCTTTAACTGACAATTGCGCGGTCGTGCGACGTGGCTCCCAAACAAAATAGGCGTCCTTTTTTTCCCACAAATAGAGCTTTCTTTTGGTGGTATTTGATCGCCCCTGCGGTTTTTATTTTTTGCGCTATTAACAAAAATAGAGCGACAATTTTGAAAAAAAAAATGCAATATTTTTTACTTTTTGCTATAATAAATATCCCCAAAAAATATATAAAAAAACTTTTTTTTTCCTCAGTTTAGACCGATACGTATTCTTCTCCATATTTTTGGTAAAAAAATTCGCAATTAGCGATTATTGATTGGTTTGCGCAAAAGTTATAGCGTTTACAAAATAGGAACTGAACTCACCGCTCCTAAAGCGCCCCTGCCCATTGAAAACAATGGGGCAGCGCTGCTATTTCGCCGGCAGCGGAGTTTTACGGGCAGATTTAACCTCCTTTTCGGCTGCTAGCGGGGGTCAAAACCACCCCGCTAGCAGCCAAATAGCGCCGCTAAATCGACGGTAAAGTGGCGCTAAAAATAGTGCCACTTTACCGCTGACGCCCGGTGTAAAAGTGTTTTTTTTTTTAAGTTTTTTTTTTTTTTACCACTATTATTCCTTTATATTGGCTTTTGCAATTTACAAATGCAACATTTTAGAATTCGGATGAAAGGTTTAGCGCTGGGAAACACTTTTTGAAAGATAAAAAGTGCATTTTATATACAACTATATGGATCAGACCAAAATGAGGGACACATGAGGAGGAAAGAGGGACAGAGGGACATTGCCCCAAATCAGGGACAGTCCCTCGAAATCAGGGACAGTTGGGAGCTATGTATATACATTGGGGTTTGCATGTGGTTTACCGGGGTTATGGCTGAAGCCATCATCCATTATCCCCGGTATTTTTCTTTTGAGGCGGCGATTGGTTTTCTCATAAAAGTGGTCTGAGCGGCTCGTTAGCCGCTGGATTGCATTCCAAAGCAACGGGAGGGGTTGTCGTCCCCCCCACCACCTCACGCTGCTCACCGGTGTTTCTCATGCTTACCGTTTTTACCAGTTCTTACTGACCATAGAGGTTGCCAGAGACCAGATCGTCTCTGATTAAATCTGTGGGTGTCAGAAACCATGAAATCAGACTGAGACAGAAGTACAGTTTAAATCACACTTGTTTAATAATAAAAGTAAAAAGAACAAACGTAGTCACAACATAGTCAGAGTTCAGGAACCGGAACGGATAGTCAGCCAAGCCAGAAGTCAGGGATCAATGTAGTGGAACAGCAAGCAGGATCTGGAGCCCGAAGGGATGTCAGCAAAGCAAGTCTTCAACAGGAACGCAGGAGATAGTCTCTGTGATGTTGACCAAGGCGAAGGCAGCGAACCTCTGGGCTGGACGGCTTAAGTAGGCAGGACTGACGAGCAGGAAATCATCAACAGGTGAGTAACTGTGGAGAGATAGGAGCTGGCAATTAGCCGGAAGGGAAGGAAGGGCTGATCCAGCCCTAACAATGGTGTTGGAGGACCGAAGCAACATCATGACGTCACTTCCGGTCTATGGCCGAAATAAACAACTTTTTTTTTTTTTTTTAAAGCAAAAGATCTATTTTTTTTTTAACTTCTGCTTTTAAAGGTAGAGGGGAGATTTGGGGTCTTTTTGACCCCAAATCTCTCCATAAAGAGGACCTGTCTGTCCTTATTTCTATTGCAAGGGATATTTACATGTACCGTATTTATCGGCGTATAACACGCGCCGGCGTATAACACGCACCCCAAGTTTAGGAGGGAAGTTTAAGGAAAAAAACTTACATTTCAATGCCCATCATTGCAGCCTTGTCCAATGTCCATCTGCAGCCTTGTCCATCATTGCAGCCTTGCCCAGTGCCTTTGCAGCCTTGCCCAGTGCAGCCTTGCCCAGTGCCTTTGCAGCCTTGCCCAGTGCAGCCTTGCCCAGTGCCTTTGCAGCCTTGCCCAGTGCAGCCTTGCCCAGTGCCTTTGCAGCCTTGCCCAGTGCAGCCTTGCCCAGTGCCTTTGCAGCCTTGCCCAGTGCAGCCTTGCCCAGTGCCTTTGCAGCATTGCCCAGTGCAGCCTTGCCCAGTGCCTTTGCAGCATTGCCCAGTGCAGCCTTGATTTAAAATTGGCGCAGAGTGGAGAGGACGAGCGCCGCGTGACAACATACCGAAAGCCGCGTGTATTTTCGGCTAGTCTCGGGCCGGCTCCTCTCGCAGTCCCGCCCACCTCCACTGATTGCGAGAGCAGCCGAGCGCCGACAACATACAGAAATCCGAGTTCGGCTAGTCTCGGCTCTGCTCGCAGTCAGGGGCGGGAATGCGAGAGGAGGCGGCCTGAGACTAGCCGAAAATACACGCGGCTTTCGGTATATCGGCTCCGCTCGCTCCCCTCAAAAAAATCAGCGGCGGAGTTCGGCGGGGATCGGCGTATAACACGCACCCACGATTTTCCCCTGATTTTAAGGGGAAAAAAGTGCGTGTTATACGCCGATAAATACGGTAATTGGAATAAAAGTGATTTAAAGAATACAAATTGTTTGAACTGTCACTGTTTTAATTTTTTTGTTGTGTTACAAAATTAATAATAAAAAATATTCAAAGTAAAAGAATAAAAATAAAGGGACAGTGTAAAAATAAAAAATAAAATAAATAATAATAAAATAAAAAATGATAATGCTCCCCCATTCCTCCATGCTCGCGCGCAGAAGCAAACGTATACGTAAGTGGTGCATGCATATATAAACTGTGCTCATAGCACACATGTGAGGTATCCCCATGAGCAATAATTCTAGCGCTAGACCTCCTCTGCAACTCCAACCTGGTAACCTGTAAAAATGTTTAACCCCTTACCCACTGGGCACTTAAACCCCCTTCCTAACCAGACCAATTTTCAGCTTTCGGTGCTCTCACACTTTGAATGACAAATACTCAGTCATGCAACACTGTACCAAAATGAATTTTTTGTCCTTTTTTTTACACAAATAGAGATTTCTTTTGGTGGTATTTAATCGCCACTGGGTGTTTTATTTTTTGCGCTATAAATCAAAAAAGACTGAAAATTCTGTAAAAAATTAAAATAAAAATTCTTTGTTTCTATTAAAATTTATTGCACAGTATTGGCAGAGTATTGCACAAGGTTGGCAGAGTATTGCACAGTGTTGGCAGAGTATTGCACAGTGTTGGCAGAGTATTGCACAGTGGTGGCAGAGTATTGCACAGTGTTGGCAGAGTATTGCCCAGTGTTGGCAGAGTATTGCACAAGGTTGGCAGAGTATTGCACAGTGTTGGCAGAGTATTGCACAGTATTGGCAGAGTATTGCACAGTGGTGGCAGAGTATTGCACAGTGTTGGCAGAGTATTGCACAGTGTTGGCAGAGTATTGCACAAGGTTGGCAGAGTATTGCACAGTGTTGGCAGAGTATTGCACAGTATTGGCAGAGTATTGCACAGTGTTGGCAGAGTATTGCACAGTATTGGCAGAGTATTGCACAAGGTTGGCAGAGTATTGCACAGTGGGGGCAGAGTATTGCACAGTGTTGGCAGAGTATTGCACAAGGTTGGCAGAGTATTGCACAGTGTTGGCAGAGTATTGCACAGTGTTGGCAGAGTATTGCACAGTGTTAGTAGAGTATTGCAGTATTGCGCTGTGGGCACTACACATCCAGCCCACAGCGCTGCTGCGAATCTCTCCCCCTCTCCGCTTCTCCCCACTCACTGTACCGATCGGTACAGAGAGGGGAGGGAGGAACCGGCGCCATGACGTGACGCCGGTTTATTTACATGTGATCGATCTGTCATTTGATGGAGCGATCACGTGGTAAACGGCCGCTATCAGCGGACGTTTACCGTGATCCGTGATGCGCCGGGTCCTCCGCACTCGGCGGTCACGGATGTTCCCGAGTGTGCGCCCCAGGGAGCGGGTGGGAGCAAGTTTCTGGGAGGACGTTTACCCAGAATAAGCCGACCGCGCTGTAGCCGTCTTTCGGCTATGGCCAGGTCTGCATGTGGCTAAAGCGTTGCCTATAGAGATTTTTAAGTATTGAAGTTCGTTGCCATTCCACAAGCGTGCGCAATTTTAAAACGTGACAATTGTTGCAAAAATTGTTGCAAAAATTGCAACAATTGCCATTTTTAAAATCTATTTACTCGGCCAAACAAAGGAAAATTTATTATCAAATACTTACCGTAATTTTCCTTTCCTGATGGACTCCATGGCAGCCTACGTGTGGGTTAACCCCGCCTCCTCTCCAATGCTATAGGACCCCCTACCCTATAAGATTGAGCTCACCTGTACAGACTGTGTTCCGTAACTAGCCTACTCAATAACTGAAGGGTGGGAACTCCGTCTGCCATGGAGTCCATCAGGAAAGGAAAATTACGGTAAGTATTTGATAATAAATTTTCCTTTTTCCTGACAGACTCCATGGCAGCCTACGTGTGGGAAATAACTAGCCAATCCACACGGGTGGGCATGCTGAACAGAGATAATTTCAATTTGACCCGTCAACCGACAGGATTTATCAACCAAAGTTCACAGAAGACAGTAAAGCAATCTCAATACAGTAATGTGACATTAAAGTTCAATTAGAGGACCATGAGGCCGCTTTGCAGACCACTTTTGGAGCCATGTGACGGGCTGCTGGCTATGAACCGCTATACCCCTGGTGAAACGTGCCGGCACTGCCTCCGGAGGAGCCAGACCCTAGTCCTAAAAAGGTTGATGGATGAACTGTGCGATCCAGGCCGTAGTCGTTCTGGCTGCAGCTTGATTCCGTTTGCTATTGTCAAAGTGCAGGACCATCAGGTAGAGAGTGTCTTAACAGCGAGGAAGTAGCCTGCAGGCAAACCTTCAGAGTTTCGCCCCCAACCAGAGGATGAACTTCAGTGGATCCCTGGGTCCTAAATGTAGGTATGGCGACTTCCTAGTTCTCATGGAACCTAGGAGGTAATTCATGAATTGAGCTGAGCATAGAAATAAGGACCATCCAGTCCGGAAAGAAGAACAGACGAGATTCTTCGTAACTTAGGGACATAACCTTTAAGACCCTCTTAGCCAAGGTAATAGCCACCAGAAAAGTGATTTTTGCCAGAAGGTTTCCAAATAGGAAGCGGGAAGGACCCCGTATTACTGAGTTCAGACAGTGAGTCGATGACAAGGGAAAGATCCCAATTGGGAAACTTGGTCCCTTTTGAGGGCTGAGTATTAACTGCCCACTGAACAACTGCTGAACTCAAGGATGAACAGCCCATGAAGTTCCAGAGCACGCCAACAAGGCTAAGACTTGGACTCTGATGGAGCCGATGAATAGAGACAAATCTAGACTGGAAGAAAAAAGAAAGTTTAGGATATCGTAAGCTTTTGGATTTCTTCATGATCTGTCTGAAGGTTGAGAACTCTACAGATTTGGCCCATATTCTCCTATTGACCTAATTCGTGCTCGTCCCTGTAGAGCTCATGATAGTGTAAATCACCCTTAAGCGCACCTGAGCCGGACAAGGGTGCCGATCTGCCCCTTGAAAACGGAAGGTCCAACCCGAGAAGAAGAAGCACTGGATCCCGGAGGCTGAGCTGACTCAGGAGGAGAAATCAAGGCTTGATCGACTGGTAAGGAGCTACTGCCACCACTTTGACCGCTTCCGCATGAGATCTTCATAATAACCTGAGAATTAATGGGGAGTGGTGGAAAGCGTATGCCCTCTTGAAACTCAATCGATCTGTCAGGGCATCCATTCCAGAGGTCTAGCCGCAACAGCCCCGAGCTGTAACACCTCATCAGCTTGAAGTTGCCTGGGAAGAGAATAGATCCACCTCGGGCATGACTCCCAGGAACAGCCACTTGAATGTCTGCACACTAAGAGACCCCTCGTTAGTGTCTAACCGAATACGCAACAGGAAATCCACTCAGACAATCTGGACTCTGGGGATATAGGCAGTTGAAACGCCGGACAAGCTCTTCTGGGCCCAAGACGTGATGGGCTCGCCCTCACGGAATAGTGTGCAGCTTCGAGTGCCACTATGACTCTTCACAAAAGGAGATCACCATTGTGTCGTCCATTCTTAATAATACTGACTCTCCCTTCCGGAAGATGGGAGAAGGACTGAAGGGCACACAAGGCTGCCCGAAGATCCATAACATTCTAGCCCGGGTTGAGAAGACGCATACCCAACCTTCCTGAGCAAGATCCAAACTGCCGAGGGCTCTCCAATCGGTCGTGACCTTGACCCATGAGATGGGGCAACGAAGTGACAACTGATCAGACTTTGCGCTGAAGTCACCAGAAGAGACTGCTCCTCACCGTTTGATGATACATTAATAGGTTGACTGTAGCCCCTTAATTTCCAATGCTGCAGAAATCCTGACTGGAAAGGGTACAACCTCTGCAGGGACCACTTGGCCATAGGGGTCGCGGAGACCATTGAGCCGATTAGTTTTCTTCTTTTTTTTTTTTTTAAATTAGGAACCACCTGAAGCCGGTCGAGGTGGAGATTACCTGTTCCCTGTGAACCAACAGCTGGTCTTAATCCTAGGATAGCCACAGGAGGTCGTCGAAATAGTGATAAGACGATAAGGGCCCCTATGGCCAGAGGAATTCTTAAGACTCGGGTGAGGCTGTCAGCCCGAAAAGGAGGTAGAAGAAGAACAGTAGATGGTCTTACCCAACTGTAACCGGAGGAAAACATATTTTAAGTCGATTGAGATTAGCCCATCGCCCGGCCGCACAGAAGGTCGACAAAGCCTTCCTTTGAATCTTTCAAATTCTATATATTATATACTTGTATAGGTAAATTACACCTACACTAGTCACCATAAACTGTTTCTCTAGTGTTAAGAAGAGGGTTAGGTATACCTCCTGGAATTTCTCGACCCTCGGGATGTGTACAGTAACGCCTGCTTCAGCTCCATAACGGCTGAACTTCTGGAGAGATAAGAATATGAATACCACTCTGAGTCTGGATGCAAAGTGATGTCCACCCTGATTCGGTACAGCTGGTGCAGGCTCTGATCACAACAGAGAGGAAAAAAGGGAAGTCTGGATGGCCGCACTTCAGCAAAAACTTCTTTATTAGGCAAAAGATAAAATCCAAAGTAGTGACACCTCATGCGATACCGCAAAACAGCAACAGTAGCTTACGCGTTTCACGCCTCAAAGGCGCTTAGTCATAGCTGAACTTCTGGAGAACTGTTCCGAAGCTCACCTGGGTACGAAGACTATCTTCTTTATCCAGGCTTCCATAGCCTTAGACATAGCTACTAGAGCCAGGGCAGGGTTACAAACCATACCAGCAAACCCATAAGTTTCCTTGAGGTCTTGGTCAATCTCTCTCAAGCTTGTCTTGCATGGCACAGCATCTTCTAAAGGTAGAGTAACCTGCTTTCCCAAACACAACACAGCTGCATCTATGAGGGGGGTGTTTCCCAGACCCCCTGCTTCTTCTGCCTTGAAGGCATACAATCTGGGGGTATTGTTTGACATCAACATTTTCTTGTCCACCTTCTTTCACTCCTCATCCGTAAGGAGCCAAAGAGAGGAAAGCGATCTTTCCCCAGGTGCCTAAAGAACTATTTTACTTATCCTGGGGGTGGGAGGTGGTAGGGCTTCCTTAATCTCTTTGCCCCATGGAGGAACCAGACATATTCTGATACATTCATCACCTTCCAACTTGCTGACCAAAGAATCCAGAGAAGCAGCGTAGGGCTGGAAAGGACCCAACACCTTTGGACTACGCCAGCCAAGACCCCGGGTGGAATGGACAACTGGCACCATGTGTGGGATGCATCCCATTTCCTTAGAGACTGCTACCTCACACATTTCACAAGAGACTCTATATTCTTGTTTTCCACCTCTTTTATCCCCATCCGCCCAGGCATAACAGTGGTCAATAAAGACTTGTCCTCCAGGACTCGTGTCCACATCTCCAGTAGGCTCTGCCATCCAGGCGGCTGATAGGGCGATGCAATGACTGGAGGAGGAATGGCAACATCTCCTCTGGATAGAGGAGGAATGGCAACATCTCCTCTGGATGGAGGAGGAATGGCAACAACTCTAGGTGCAGGAGGAATGGCAACATCTCCTCTAGGTGCAGGAGGAATGGCAACATCTCCTCTAGGTGCAGGAGGAATGGCAACATCTCCTCTAGGTGCAGGAGGAATGGCAACATCTCCTCTAGGTGCAGGAGGAATGGCAACATCTCCTCTAGGTGCAGGAGGAATGGCAACATCTCCTCTAGGTGCAGGAGGAATGGCAACATCTCCCCTAGGTGCAGGAGGAATGGCAACATCTCCCCTAGGTGCCGGAGGAGTGGCAACATCTCCCCTAGGTGCAGGAGGAGTGGCAACATCTCCCCTAGGTGCAGGAGGAGTGGCAACATCTCCTCTAGGTGCAGGAAGAATGGCAACATCTCCCGTAGGTGCAGGAGGAGTGGCAACATCTCCTCTAGGTGCAGGAGGAATGGCAACATTTCCTCTAGGTGCAGGAGGAATGGCAACATTTCCTCTAGGTGCAGGAGGAATGGCAACATCTCCCGTAGGTGCAGGAGGAATGGCAACATCTCCCGTAGGTGCAGGAGGAATGGCAACATCTCCCGTAGGTGCAGGAGGAATGGCAACATCTCCTTCGTAAATGTTGTGGCGTGGCAAGGTCTCTGTCGTTCTGGACCACGACTAGCGGGTCCGATCTGAAAAAGAAAAGATCGGGGGGGGGGGACACCAACGCAATCTCATCCTTTGAGACTGCAACCTCTGCCCCTCCCCTCACCTGCACATACCTTGTGCGTGAGGGTTGGCCGTATGAAGGCAGTGACCTGTCCATAACCACTGGACACAACGTCATCATGACACGCACGGTCTGCAGATAACCCGGAATGCTACACATACCGAGCCAATCAGTGAGATTAAAATATTCATATTTATATTTATTTATTTATTTTTTTAACTCACATCAAAACAATAAAACATAGATGCATAAAAACAAAGTACAAGTGTCTATACGTATCCTGTCTTTTTACACTTTCTCTCTCTTTTTTTTTTTTTTTAAATATATATAAAATTTTATATACCTGAATATTTTTATTTATTTATTACTTTCCCCATTAAGGGAAGAAAATTTAGACAGATAAATGCAGACCAGGCTGGGGGAAGCTGCCGCTCACTGCCTGTGGGAATCCCACATGACAGGAGATGGCAGACAATCAAATCCCCCGCCTGAAATGACGTCACTGCCCTCCCCAACATCGCGCCTGCGTTGAGGGAAAACAGCCGGACAGCGCATGCGCGGCCGCCGGACATTCCGCCGCTCCGCACATGCGCGAACCAAGCCTCGCTTCCATGAAGGCCCCGCGCATGCGCAGAACGACGGCGGCGGCCGCGACCCGGAAGCACCGCTGCGGCCTGGAACGCAGAAGCGTTCCAATCGCCATGAGGGACACTGAGGTGCCGGCGATACAGGGAAATACCGAGAGGGACACACACACAAAAATCAACAAATACATGACTGCCATGGAGCAAAGGAAGGAGATGAAATGCAGACCTTGCCAGCCGTTGATGAGACCTGTCCGTCCGTCCGATGAGCATACAGAGGCAATCACCCAGTAATGGGGAACCATCCAGCCTCAAAGCTACTCGCCCGCCCATGGCTGAGCACTGAGCTTGCACCACACAGGTATGCCAGAAGAGAGATCCGAAATCCAACCAGACACGAACAGCATGTGAAGGTCCAATGGAGGAGGACAAAAAAGGAACACAGTCTGTACAGGTGAGCTCAATCTTATAGGGTAGGGGGTCCTATAGCATTGGAGAGGAGGCGGGGTTAACCCACACGTAGGCTGCCATGGAGTCTGTCAGGAAATCATCTTTTATATTTTACAAAAAAAATTGGGTCATGTGTTGTGTTTTTGCATTAAAATGCAAAAAAGTGTATTTTTTTTCCCAAAAAATTTCATTTGAAAAACCACTGCGCAAATACCGTTTTATATAAAAAAATGTTAACAATTGCCATTTGATTCTCTAGGGTCTCTGCTAAAAAAAAAAATATATATATATATAATAATGTCTGGGGGTTCTAAATATTTTTCTAGCAAAAAAAATAACTTTTTAAACAAAATGTGCCAGAAAAGGCCTCATATTAAGTAGTTCTATCTAACTTAGGCCAGAATTTAATGGAAATACCGTATTTATCGGTGTATAACACGCACCTTTTCCCCCTTAAAATCGGGGGGAAAGTCGGGGGTGCGTGTTATACGCCGATACCCCCAAAAAAAATGACAAAAAAGGCAAGCGCCGCTGAAAAATAGCGAGCGCTGCCGAAAAAACCGAAGCGCGGCCGAAAAAGAACGAAGCGGCCCCGGAAAAAGCCGAGCCGACTCGGCTCTGCTCGTAGTCCCGCCTCCCTGCGCTCGCTCCGGAGCAGGGAGGCGGGACCGCGAGCTTAGCCGTCCGAGTCGGCTCGGCTTTTTCCGGGGGCGCTTCGTTCTTTTTCGGCAGTGCTTCGGGTTTTTCCGGCGGCGCGCGCGACAGCGTCTCGGCGGCGGGAAATTTAAACCAGGAAAAGAATGAAAATGACGCTGGCAAGCTACAATGGCACTGGGCAAGGCTGCAATGACGCTGGGCAAGGCTGCAATGACGCTGGGCAAGCTACAATGACGCTGGGCAAGGCTGCAATGACGCTGGGCAAGGCTGCAATGACGCTGGGCAAGCTACAATGACGCTGGGCAAGGCTGCAATGACGCTGGGCAAGGCTGCAATGACGCTGGGCAAGGCTGCAAATGACGCTGGGCAAGGCTGCAATGACGCTGGGCAGGCTGCAAGTGATGCTGGGCAAGGCTGCAATGACGCTGGGCAAGGCTGCAAATGATGCTGGGCAAGGCTACAATGACGCTGGGCAAGGCTGCAATGACGCTGGGCAAGGCTGCAATGACGCTGGGCAAGCTACAATGACGCTGGGCAAGGCTGCAATGACGCTGGGCAAGGCTGCAATGACGCTGGGCAAGGCTGCAATGACGCTGGGCAAGGCTGCAATGACGCTGGGCAAGGCTGCAATGACGCTGGGCAAGGCTGCAAATGACGCTGGGCAAGGCTGCAATGACGCTGGGCAAGGCTGCAAATGATGCTGGGCAAGGCTGCAGTGACGCTGGGCAAGCTACAGTGACGGTGGGCAAGCTGCAATGACGCTTAAATGTCAGTTGTTTTTTTTTCCCTAAACTTCCTCCTAAAACTTTTTTTCCTTAAAATGCCCTCCTAAACTTGGGGTGCGTGTTATACGCCGGTGCGTGTTATACGCCGATAAATACGGTAAATGTTTTTTTTTTGGAGGTTCATAGGGAGGCCAATGTGGGAAATGCCTAAAAAATTTATTTCACAACTAAAAGATAACATAAGGACTGAAATGCCACCCTGCTGAAGCCGGTAACCAGACAGGTATATCATATATAAATATCTCGGCCACCGAGGCAATTCAGAATGATTGCCCACATAAAAAAGGAAATGTTCCTTCCTGAACCGTTGTAATATAAATTCCCCAGGATTACAATCCTCATATCATACATTTACATTTCCTCCTTGTCCCGGGTCCAAAGGCAGCTGCCAAGAATAAACCGATCGATTCCAGACATTTAATGCACCAAACTGCGTCTATACAAAGGATGACCAAGCAAAGCCATTCATGTACATTGTGTCATCCTGAGCCAACAATTTGAGGTTTTCAAAACTAAAGAGATCCGATGGGCATGTGCAATCTTTTTTAACTCTCTATTCCCTAAAGCTGAACTGCAGAAATTAGGCTCACACTTCAAGGGTTGACTGTTCGTTAACACAAATTCATAGGGGTGTGCCGGGTGTGCCTGGGCACACCCTAATCAACCCGTGCGGTACCGAATCCCCAAGGCTTCCTGGCGCCCCCTGTCCCCCCCCCCCCCACCCATGCAGTGCTGCCAGCACACTTATCAAATTAGGATCTGCGGCTGTGTTCATACAGCAGCACAAACATCTCATTCACAGTGTATGGGAGAGAGAACCTGTGTGAATAAGCCCTTTATTTTTTAAACAATTTCTCACAATTTAAAAATAATTTTTTACAATTTTTTTTAAGTTCTTTTTCAAATTTTTGTAATTTTTTTTTAATTTAAATATTTAGTTTAAAATTTATTTTAAATGTTTTAATTATATAACATTTTTTAAATTGTTATATAATTATTGTATCATTTTTTTAAGTTCTTTTTCAAATTTTTGTAATTTTTTTTTAATTTAAATATTTAGTTTAAAATTATTTTAAATGTTTTAATTATATAACATTTTTTAAATTGTTATATAATTATTGTATAATTATTGTTATTAAAAATTATTTTAAATGTTTTAATTATTTAAAATTAAAAAAATATATATTTTATTTTTAAAACGTACGTTTTACAAGTTGTTATATTTTTTTTAATGCTGTTGGGGGGGGCTGGGGTGAAATATCAGGGGTCTGTTGAGACACATTTGAGACAGGGAAAGGAACTGAGGAAACAGATTTATTTTCTCTGCAGCTTCAGCTGCACTGCAGATGAATGAACAGGAGACAGAGGCTTCAGTCATTAATGGACATGGGAGCAATTGGGACCAATCACTTACTGTGTTCATTAAAGGATGGGGCTGGTAAATTACATATTTACAGGCCCCTTCCCCACTCTCCATCCTGAACATCCCCCTGTGTGCTTGCAGCAGCGGCGGGGGAGGGCAATTACAGGAATGATGCCCCCTGTGTCTATCCTTGCAGCAGTTGAAAGCCGGTGGGAGGGAGAGGGGGAGAAACTGGCTTTAAGCTGCTGCAGAGATAGATACACAGCGTATTGCTCCTGTAAATTCCCTCCAGCCGCACAGATCATCCTTCCTGTCTTGCCCACATCTGTTTCCACTGGCTGTCAGGGCCCCCCTGTGTGTCCAGGCCCCCTACAGGAGGACCAGTGGTACCACCTTATCAGCGGCCCTGTGTGAGATTTAGGTTGCTCCAAACTGGTAGAGCTCTAGGTTCCTCCAAACTGGAAGATCTCTAGGTTCCTCCAAACTGATGGGGCTTTAGGTTCCTTCAAACAAGGAGAGTTTTAGGTTCCTCCAAACTGGGAGAGCTTTGGGTTCCTCCAAATTGGGAGAGCTTTAGGTTCCTCCAAACTGGGAGAGTTTTATGTTCCTCCAAACTGGGAGAGCTCTAGGTTCCTTAAAACTGGTAGAGCTTTAGGTTCCTCCAAACTGGAAGAGTTCTAGGTTCTTTCAAACTGGTAGAGCTTTAGGTTCCTTCAAACTGGTAGAGTTTTAGGTTCCTTCAAACTGGTAGAGCTTTAGGTTCCTTCAAACGGGTAGAGCTTTAGGGTCCTTCAAACGGTTAGAGCTTTAGGTTCCTCCAAACTGGAAGAGCTTTAGGTTCCTCCAAACTGGAAGAGTTCTATGTTACTTCAAACTGGTAGAGCTTTAGGTTCTTTCAAACTGGTAGAGCTTTAGGTTCCTTCAAACTGGAAGAGTTCTAGGTTCCTCCAAACTAGTAGAGCTTTAGGTTCCTTCAAACGGTTAGAGCTTTAGGTTCCTCCAAACTGGAAGAGTTCTATGTTACTTCAAACTGGTAGAGCTTTAGGTTCTTTCAAACTGGTAGAGCTTTAGGTTCCTTCAAACTGGAAGAGTTCTAGGTTCCTCCAAACTAGTAGAGCTTTAGGTTCCTTCAAACGGGTAGAGCTTTAGGTTCCTCCAAAATGGAAGAGTTCTAGGTTCCCTCAAACTGGTAGAGCTTTAGGTTCCTTCAAACGAGTAGAGCTTTAGGTTCCTTCAAACGGTTAGAGCTTTAGGTTCCTCCAAACTGGAAGAGTTCTAGGTTCCTTCAAACTGGTAGAGATCTAGGTTCCTTCAAACAGGTAGAGCTTTAGGTTCCTTCAAACGGGTAGAGCTTTAGGTTCCTCCAAAATGGAAGCGTTCTAGGTTCCCTCAAACTGGTAGAGCTTTAGGTTCCTTCAAACGAGTAGAGCTTTAGGTACCTTCAAACGGTTAGAGCTTTAGGTTCCTCCAAACTGGAAGAGTTCTAGGTTCCTTCAAACTGGTAGAGATCTAGGTTCCTTCAAACAGGTAGAGCTTTAGGTTCCTCCAAACTGGAAGAGTTTTGGGTTCCTTCAAACGGGTAAGCTTTAGGTTCCTTCAAACTGGTAGAGCTTTGGGTTCCTCCAAACTGGAAGAGTTTTGGGTTCCTTCAAACGGGTAAGCTTTAGGTTCCTTCAAACTGGTAGAGCTTTGGGTTCCTCCAAACTGGGAGAGCTTTTTGATCCTCGCCAGTTGCTGTAGTTGAAAGTATGCATCAGTCCTGCTGTCGGGACTTGTGCCAGCTCTTGGATCACCTGCTGGTGGCACTGTTATTCCCAGTGCAAAAGGGCACAGTTCCTTAGCCTAGTAACTAGTAAGCTTCACCTTCTATTGGTTGCTGGGAAAGTATATAATCCCTCCCTTAAAGGATAGAATTACCACAGTGTTCTATGTGTGGACCATGTCCCTGCCTGATCCTGTGCCTTCCTTGTATCCTGTGATCTGCATCCAGTACCCTGCACCCTGCATCCACTATCCTGCACCCTGCATCCACTATCCTGCACCCTGCATCCAGTACCCTGCACCCTGCATCCAGTATCCTGCACCCTGCATCCAGTACCCTGTACCCTGCATCCAGTATCCTGCTCCCTGCATCCAGTATCCTGCACCCTGCATCCAGTACCCTGCATCCAGTACCCTGCACCCTGCATCCACTATCCTGCACCCTGCATCCAGTACCCTGCACCCTGCATCCAGTATCCTGCACCCTGCATCCAGTATCCTGCACCCTGCATCCAGTACCCTGCACCCTGCATCCACTATCCTGCACCCTGCATCCAGTACCCTGCACCCTGCATCCAGTATCCTGCACCCTGCATCCAGTACCCTGCACCCTGCATCCAGTACCCTGCACCCTGCATCCAGTACCCTGCACCCTGCATCCAGTACCCTGCACCCTGCATCCAGTATCCTGCACCCTGCATCCAGTACCCTGCACCCTGCATCCAGTATCCTGCACCCTGCATCCAGTATCCTGCACCCTGCATCCAGTACCCTGCACCCTGCATCCAGTACCCTGCACCCTGCATCCAGTATCCTGCACCCTGCATCCAGTACCCTGCACCCTGCATCCAGTATCCTGCACCCTGCATCCAGTACCCTGCACCCTGCATCCAGTATCCTGCACCCCGCATCCAGTACCCTGCACCCTGCATCCAGTATCCTGCTCCCTGCATCCAGTACCCTGCATCCAGTATCCTGTTCCCCACAATCATTCCCTCTCATCCTGCTCTGCTCCCCTTGTTCCCAGCCCCAGTGTCGATCCTGCCCTGTTCATGTGAGTTCCCTCCATTCTGTACATAGTGTTATTTTGTTGTCGTGGGTTTGCTGCACTTATTTGTTTGTATTTCACTTTGTTCATGATTTGTTGGTGTTATTTATAGTAATAAACGTTATTTAATCGTGTGATTTCTGATTCCTTGAAGTGTAGCCCAATGATCTAGTCATGCAAAGTGTTCCTTGAATGGTGCCTGTGACAAGTAAGTGACCTCCTGTATTCACAATACATCGGGGTCAGCGGGAATTTATCTGAGAAATAGAAATTTCTCACAGCAATTTGTGAGGAACTTCACTAGAAACCTCTGGAGGAACCCTGGATGAGAAATCCTGCCTCAGGCTGTGTTCACACTGATCCGACGTAGAAGTCACACGACTTCCAATCCAACTTTGCCCTGCAACTTCATGTCTGACTTGCATGCGACTTCAATGAATGGGAGCCGACTTTGAGATGATTGCGACTTCTTTGACCAATCAAAACAATCCCTTTGCTTCTGGTATGGGTGAAACCTCAGGCCAAATTTATATAAAAAAACGGCATGCCCCCCCCCCCCCAGATCCATACAAGGTAGACATGTGCAATTCGTTTCGTTACAAATTCATTTTTTAATGAATTTTCGACAAATTCGTTAATTCGGAAATATCTAAATTAACGAAAACCCGTTTAACGAATTTTTCCGAATATTCGTAAATTCGAATATTAAAAAATTTGTAAATTCGTACATTCGTAAATTCGTACATTATCACATTTGTAAATTTGTACATTCGTAAATTTGTACATTCATTAATTCGGCAATTCGGAAATCTGAAAAAATTAATTACCTAATAATAACTTAACTATTAAATTATAGGTATTGTAATTTCCTTTCAAATTTGTCTGTTAGTGAATGTAACAAATACAAATTTATCCGAAGTTACGAATTATCCAAAATAACGAATGCCGCATCTAAACGAATGGAACGTAATGAATTAATAATAATAAATAACTAATAATAATAAAAACGTTTTATTATTATTATTTGTTATTCATTTGTTCCCTTCCATTTGTTTAGATGCGGCATTCGTTATTTCGGATTATTCGTAACTTGGGATAAATTTGTATTTGTTACGTTCACTAACAAACAAATTTGAAAGGAAGTTACAATACCTATACCTAATTTAATAGTTAGTTACTTTTTCAGATTTTCAAATTTTCGGATTTTCTAATTTCCACATTTCCAAATTTTCTAATTTAAGAATGTACGAATTTCCGAATATGAATTTTCTAATTTACGAATGTACGAATGTACGAATTTTATGAATGTACGAATTTACGAATTGCCATCATAACGAATGACCCGAAAAACAAAAAAAAAAAAAATTGCGTGGGACCCATACCAGACCTATGGATATTTAAAGGGAAACCCCACACCGAAAAAAACAACGGCATGGGGTCCCCCCCCCAGATCCATGCAAGGCCCTGTGAATCTGGTATGGATCTTGAGGGTGAACCCCACGGCAAAAAAAGAAAGAAAAAATGGGGTGGGATCCCCACACAAGACCATACCAGACCTATGGATATTTAAAGGGGAACCCCACACCGAAAAAACAACGGCATGGGGTCCCCCCCCCAGATCCATACAAGGCCCTGTGAATCTGGTATGGATCTTGAGGGTGAACCCCATGCCAAAATAAAAAAAAAATAAAATGGCGTGAGACCCCCCCACAAGACCATACCTATGGATTTTTAAAGCGGTTGTATACCCGTTTTTTTTTTTGGGTTTTTTTGTAAACTACCTGCAAGACAAGTCATAATGAGCTAGTATGACTAGCATACTAGCTCATTATGCATCACTTACCTTAGATCGGGGCCCCCCGACGCCGTCCTCTTCTCCCCCTCCAGCCGCAGCCATCGCTATTCCGGGTATCTCCGCTCCGGCCAATCACAGCGCCGCTGCGGCGCTGCATGCGCCGTAGACAACATTGTAAAACGTGCAAATATCTCCTAAACCGTGCAGGTTTAGGAGATATTTCTTGTACCTACAGGTAAGCCTTAATCTAGGCTTACCTGTAGGTACAAGTTGTAATTGAGGGTATACAGCCCCTTTAAGGGGAACCCCACACCGAAAAAAAACAACGGCGTGGCCCCCCCCCAGAATCCATACCAAACCCTTATCTGAGCATGCAGCCCGGCAAGTCAGCGAACGCCTCCCCCCATCCTCCTGGACCATACCAGACCTATGGATTTTTAAAGGGGAAACCTACGTCAAAAAAAACAACGGCATGGGGTCCCCCCCAGATCCATATAAGCCCCTGTGAATCTGGTATGGATCTTGAGGGTGAACCCCACACAAAAATAAAAATAAAAAAATGGCGTGGGATCCCCCCACAAGACCATACCAGACCTATGGATTTTTAAGGGGAAACCCCACACCGAAAAAAAAAAACAACGGCTTGGCCCCCCCCCCCCCCCAGAGAATCCATACCAAACCCTTATTCAAGCATGCAGCCCGGCAAGTCAGCGAGCGCCTCCCCCCCATCCTCCTGGACCATACCAGGCTACATGCCAAATCACATAATTTAAGAGGAGGATCTGACTTGGATACAACTTCCATTCCAATCCATGGGCTGGAACTGGACAGAAGTCGGACCAAAGTAGTGCAGGAATCTTTTCCGAAGTCGGACCGACACAAGTCGGACCAGTTAGAATGGCTCTCATGTGGAAACATTGATTTTTACATATCATGCGAACTCAGTTCCCATTACTTGGGCGGCGTTACCACAATTACATCTACCGCCACTAGATGGCATTAGTGTAATTCCAGTGTCCTGCCGAAAAAGTTCCCCTGCACGAAAGTCCCCTCCGCACGATTGCCGAACCTGAACAGCTCTGAGTGAACTCTACACCGCGCAGGCGCAGTTAACATGTAATTGTACGAGGCGATGCCGCACGCTCCCGATGCTCGTGCTTCTCTGCAAGGGGCGTCAATCGTGTAACTAAGGGGCGGGTCTAGTATTACTGTAACCAAGGGGCGCATTTATTATTATTGTTATATATCGAGCTCTGCCCATTAATTTAACATTCGCCCTCTTCTGTAGCCATCCGCCCCTTACACGATATAATAATAATAGACCCGCCCCTTGCTTACACGCTATAACAGATCTGCCCCTTGGTTAGAGTAATAATAGAGCAGCCCCTTGGTTACACGATATATAACAATAATAATCAGAGCCGATCGGCCCTATAGGCACACTATGCAAGCTGCTTAGGGCCCCGCCGCTGTGGAGGGGCCCCCAAGACCCAGCATCCCCCCTGCACCTCTGGCTGGCCGTTTAGAGTGCAGTGAGGAGAGGTGGGAGGAGGTGGAAGGCGGCAATCGGCAGCTCTATGGTGCCTGAGTGGGCAGCGGGATCTCCCTGGGGTTTGTAGTACTCTCAGTGTATACAGTGGAGAGGAGAAGTGAGGGGCCTCTGACCCAGGCAGGTATCAGTTTCACTTTCACTCTGCTTGAACACTGTTGCTGATGCCCGGGTCAGAGGCCCCTCCCCTCTCCTCTGTATACATTCGGCGATAGAACTACTAGCCCCAGGGAGATCCCCCTGCCTGTGGACACCATATAGCTGCCGATCGCCGCCTCCCACCTCCACCAGCCAGGTACAGGGGAGCCTCTGTAAGGGGGGGAGTCAGCTGTTTGGGGGCCCAAATGTAAGAGGGGGCTCTCTGGGGACACTAATGTAAGGACAGGGCCCTCTGGAGACACTGATGTAAGGACAGGGCCCTCTGGGGACACTGATGTAAGGACGGGGCCCTCTGGGGACACTGATGTAAAGACAGGGCCCTCTGGGGACACTGATGTAAGAGGGGGCCCCCTGGGGACACTAATGTCAGAGGGGGGGCTCTCTGGGGACCCAGTGTGAGGGGCTCTCTGGGGACCCTGTGTAAGGAGGGGCTCTCTGGGGACACTAATTTAAGAGGGAAGGCTCTCTTGGGACACTAATGTAAGGGGAGTCTCTTTTGGGACCCTGGTGTAAGGGGGGGGCTCTCTGGGGACCCTGATGTAAGGAGGGGCTTTCTGGGGACCCTGATGTAAGGGGAGGCTCTCTGGGGACTCTGATGTAAGGGGAGGCTCTCTGGGAAACCTAATGTAGGGAGAGGCTCTCTGGGGACCCTGATGTAAGGGGGGGCTCTCTGGGGACCCTAATGTAGGGGGAGACTCTCTGGGGACCCTGATGTAAGGGGGGGCTCTCTGGGGACCCTGATGTAAGGGGGGCTCTCTGGGGACCATGATGTAAGGGGAGGCACGCTGGGGACCCTAATGTAGGGGGAGGCTCTCTGGGGACCCTAAAGTAGGGGGAGGCTCTCTAGGGACCCTGATGTAAGGGGAGGCTCTCTGGGGACTCTGATGTAAGGGGAGGCTCTCTGGGAAACCTAATGTAGGGAGAGGCTCTCTGGGGACCCTGATGTAAGGGGGGGCTCTCTGGGGACCCTAATGTAGGGGGAGACTCTCTGGGGACCCTGATGTAAGGGGGGCTCTCTGGGGACCCTGATGTAAGGGGGGCTCTCTGGGGACCCTGATGTAAGGGGAGGCTCTCTGGGGACCCTAATGTAGGGGGAAGCTCTCTGGGGACCCTAAAGTAGGGGGAGGCTCTCTAGGGACCCTGATGTAAGGGGAGCTCTCTGGGGACCCTAATGTAGGGGGAGGCTTTCTGGGGACCCTGATGTAAGGGGGGATCTCTGGGGACCCTAATGTAGGGGGAGGCTCTCTAGGGACCCTGATGTAAGGGGAGGCTCTCTGGGGACCCTATTGTAGGGGGAGGCTCTCTGGTGACCCTGATGTAAGGGGGGCTCTCTGGGGACCCTGATGTAAGGGGGCTCTCTGGGGACCCTATTGTAGGGGGAGGCTCTCTGGTGACCCTGATGTAAGGGGGGCTCTCTGGGGACCCTGATGTAAGGGGGGCTCTCTGGGGACTCTGATGTAAGGGGAGGCTCTCTGGGAAACCTAATGTAGGGAGAGACTCTCTGGGGACCCTGATGTAAGGGGGGGCTCTCTGGGGACCCTGATGTAAGGGGGGCTCTCTGGGACCCTGATGTAAGGGGAGGCTCTCTGGGGACCCTAATGTAGGGGGAAGCTCTCTGGGGACCCTAAAGTAGGGGGAGGCTCTCTAGGGACCCTGATGTAAGGGGAGCTCTCTGGGGACCCTAATGTAGGGGGAGGCTTTCTGGGGACCCTGATGTAAGGGGGGATCTCTGGGGACCCTAATGTAGGGGGAGGCTCTCTAGGGACCCTGATGTAAGGGGAGGCTCTCTGGGGACCCTATTGTAGGGGGAGGCTCTCTGGTGACCCTGATGTAAGGGGGGCTCTCTGGGGACCCTGATGTAAGGGGGGCTCTCTGGGGACCTCATTCTGTTCTATATTGTTGTACTTATTCTTTGACTGTTTTGTTTAAAGGAGGAGGATTGTTTTGGGAGCACTGAAGTGTCAGGTGTGACTGTGTGGCAATGGCAAATGGTTTACATAGCTCACGGCATCACTGGTCAAGTAGAGGGCCCCTTAGCAGAATTTTGCTTAGGGCCCCAGGGAGGTCAGGATCGGCACTGATAATAATAAATGCGCCCCTTGCTTACAGTAATACTAGACCCGCCCCTTAGTTACACGTATAGAATATTAAAAAAATGTCAGTTACTTTGCTGAGTAACTAATTACTTTTCCAATGTAGTAACTGAGTTACTAACGCAATTACTTTTTGGGAGAAGTAATTTGTAACTTAACTAATTCTTTTTTAAAGTAAGATGACCAACACTGCATGCGACATGTGCTCTCAAAGTCGAAACGCATGTCGCACCAGTGTGAACCAGGCCTGAAGGCTCAAATGTTATTTTTAACAACAAACATATTAACCACTTCAGCCCGGAAGAATTTACCCCCCTTCCTGACCGGAGCACTTTTTTGCGATTCGGCACTGCGTCGCTCTAACTGACAATTGCGCGGTCGTGCGACGTGGCTCCCAAACTAAATTGACGTCCTTTTTTTCCCCACAAATAGAGCTTTCTTTTGGTGGTATTTGATCACCCCTGCGTTTTTTTTTTTTTGCGCTATAAACAAACAAAGAGCGGCAATTTTGAAAAAAAAAACACATTATTTTTTACTTTTTGCTCTAATAAATATCCCCAAAAATATATAAAACAACATTTTTTTTTCTTTCTTTAGGCCGATACGTATTCTTCTACATATTTTTGGTAAAAAAAATCCCAATAAGAGATTATTGATTGGTTTGCGCAAAAGTTATAACGTTTACAAAATAGGGGATAGTTTAATGGCATTTTTATTTATATATATTTTTTTTTTTACTAGTAATGGCGGCTATCAGCGATTTTTATTGTGACTGCGACATTATGGCGGACACATCTGACATTTTTGGCACATTTTTGGGACCATTGTCATTTATACAGCAATCAGTGCTATACAAATGCACTGATTCCTGTGTAAATGACACTGGCAGTGAAGGGGTTAACCACTAGGGGGCAGTTAAGGGGTTAAGTGTGTCCTAGGGAGTGTTTCTAACTGTGGGGGGGCGTGGCTACGTGTGGCACATCACTGATCTCTGTTCCAATCACAGGGAGCAGAGATCAGTAACAATGTCACTAGACAGAACGGGGAAATGCTTGTTTACATTAACATATCCCCGTTCTTCCTCTCCGTGAGACGACCGTGGGTATCCCCGCGGCGATCGAGTCCGCGGGACCCGCGACCCAACTCACGGAGCTTGCCGCGCGCGCCCGCAGGCAGCCCCTTAAAGGACACTGTACAGATGCGTTAGTTTGCCTGTACGTGCCCTTCTGCCGCAGTATATCTGCATGAGGCGGTCGGCAAGCGGTTAATGTGACGGACCGTCCAGCACACAGCTTGGGTGCTTTGGTCAGTATACGGCTTCCTCCAGTCTGGAACCAGCTTAGGTGCGAAGTGGAACTGACTTTATTGTAAATTTACACAGAATATATACCATGCAAGATCAGGTAAGAGCTTGAGCACATTATCCTAGACAATTAGCACATTTAAGGAACAGCCAACATAAACATACACAGTGCGCTAATTAACAACACGCCTTGATTAGTTAGCGGGTGCCCAGACAATCCAGGCAACAAGCGCACAACCCTGGATACACAAAGTACATTACACATTATCATAAACATCCCACAATGGTTCGATAACAAGGTAAAGTGGACACCATGGGCGTCCGCAGGTAGGGGCAAGGAGGGTCAAGTGCCCCCCCCCCCCCCCTGGCAGGGCTGGTGCTACCTATAGGCAAGTGTGCACAATCAGTCGGGGGCGCCGCGCTGCATGTCCCAGGGCCGGGAGTCACATACACAACATGGAGTGTCAGGGAGTGATGGTATTTGCAGACCCTGAGCTGAGGGGGAGGCAGCGCGGCCAGAGGCAGGGAATACAAAGCACTCCCGCAGCTTGCCTGTTACCTTTCACCTGCTGCCTGGACAGCGTCTGCTAATACTCAGCCCCACCAGATCACTGATGATTTCTCTCCCCTCCTCCTCCTCGGCTCGGACTGCCGGCTGTGTGTGCTCTGCCTGGACATGTGTGAGAGGCCCAGCGCTCCCTTCTAGATAGGGGCCCCAAGAACACCCACCGCATGGGGCCCCAGCATCATCTGAGCTGCCTTTTCTGGGGTTAGTAATCCAATTAATTGTCTCTAATGTCATCTGAAGCTTGCAATTAGAATATAGAATAATAGAAATTGATTGGAGGGGAGTTCTCCATACTAATGATTGTGTGTGTAATGTATCTGTGTGTATGGGGGTGTAATGTATCTGTGTGTATGGGGGGTGTAATGTATCTGGGTGTATCTGTACTATGTCTGCAGTCTCTGACCGTGATAATGACAGTCGAAAAGGGGCGGAGCATGGGTGACCTTAAAATGATGCCCCCCCCTGAAAAAAGTTCTGCGGACGCCCATGGTGGACACAATATTAATCACATCTTCGAGAGATGAGAAAACTGACAGAAACAATAGGTGGCTCAATTAACAATGGGAATTCACACCTAGGAGGCACACAATGGGGCAAAAACACTTAAAGCGGAGCCCCCCCCCCCCCCCCATAGTGTAGCTGCTGACTTTTAATAATAGGACACGTACCAGTCTTGGAATCCAGCGATGTCGGCACCCCAGCCAATGTTTTTCCATTGGCTCTTGGGTGCTCCCGCCGACATTGCCTGTAAGGGAAACCGCAGTGAAGCTTTGCGGCTTCACAGCCGGCTCCCTACTGCACATGCGCAAAGTGCGCTGTGCATTCTGAATGTCTTGGTGGGGGAATGGAGGAGGGGGGATGAACTTCTCTCGGAAGTGGGGAAGGGTACCTCTCAAAAACAGGTACCTGCTCCCCCCCCCCCCAAAGGTGTCAAATGTGTCACAGGAAGGGGGGAGGCAGATAAGCGGCACTTCCACTTTTAGGTGAAACTCCGCTTTAATATAACACCTTAAACAGATTATAACAGGAGAACCCCGCATCAGGCTGGTTTGAGCTGATTATGTCAGCATCTGCTCTGAGTCTCATAGTTTAAAGCAGGCATTGCTGGTTTGGGCACAAAAGCCCCAAATATGTATCCCAGTCCTCAGGGCTGCTGATAGAATTCATGGGGCCCCCTGTACAGCTTACCTGATGGGGCCCCCTTCAGCTACACCCCTGGTCCCGCCCCTGGTCCCTCCTTCAGCCCCACCCCTGGCCCCTCCCCAGACCCCGCCTTGAAACAAAGTGCAGGTTTGTCTACAAGTGATATTTATTTTTCTCCAGCCAGTTATAAGTTTGATTATCCAAAAGAAATATTGTTTTCAGATGAGAACAGACCTCTTTAATATCTATATGTAACAAAAACCATTAACCACTAGCTGACCGCCCACTGTCAAATGACGGCGGGACGGTGCAGCTCTTGTGGCGGGCCGCCGTCATATGACGGCGCTCACTTTTTGGCCACTGGGGGGCGCGCGCGCCGCGGGAGGCGCGCGCGCCCGCCGTGTAGCCGGGGCCCCGGTGCGCGTGCCCGGCGGTCGCGATGACCGCCAGGCACCCGCGATTGCCCGGTAATCGAGCAGGACGTGGATCTGTGTGTGTAAACACACAGATCCACGTCCTGTCAGAGGAGAGGAGACCGATGGTGTGTCCCTTGTACATAGGGACACCGATCGGTCCCCTCCCCCAGTCAGTCCCCCCCCCCCCCACAGTAAGAATCACCAAGATAGGGTACACATTAACCCCTGCAGCGCCCCCTAGTGTTAACCCCTTCCCTGCCAGTCACATTTATACAGTAATCAATGCATTTTTATAGCACGGATCGCTGTATAAATGTGAATGGTCCCAAAAATGTGTCAAAAGTGTCCGAAGTGTCCGCCGCAATGTCGCAGTCACGATAAAAATCGCAAATCGCCGCCATTACTAGTAAAAAAAAAAGAATAATAAAAATGCTATAAATCTATCCCCTATTTTGTAGACACTATAACTTTTGCGCAAACCAATCAATATACGCTTATTGCGATTTTTTTTACCAAAAATATGTAGAAGAATACGTATCGGCCTAAACTGAGGAAAAAATTTGTTTAAAAAAAAAAAAAATTGGATATTTTATTATAATAAAAAGTAAAAAAAATATTATGTTTTTTCAAACTTGTCGCTCTTCTTTTGTTTATAGCGCAAGAAATAAAAAACGCAGAGATGATCAAATACCACCAAAATAAAGCTCTATCTGTGGGGAAAAAATTTTAAAAATTTTATTTTGGGTACAGCGTTGCATGACCGCGCAATTGTCATTCAAAATGCGACAGCGCTGAAAGCTGAAAAATGGCCTGGTCAGGAAGGAGGTGTTCGTGCCTGGTAGGCAAGTAGTTAATGAATAAATGAAGTGGTATTTTGAAAAAATTAAGGAGATTAAACAAATGATAAAGGTGGAAAAAAACAACAAGCTACAAAAAGATATAGCATCTACACACTATTTGATGTATTTATGTATTTTTTATTTATTTTTACTAGTAATGGTGGCGATCAGCAACTTGACCGCTGGACATGCCAGTGCCATAATGTACTGCAGAGACAGTGCTACCCATGCCGCCAATTCCATAATGTACTGCAGACAGTGCCCCCCATGCCATGCTGCCAATGCCATATTGTGCTGCAGACACTGCCACCCATGCTGCCAATGGCATAATGCCATCGGCAGCATGGGTGGCACTGTCTCTGCAGGCAGCACATGCGTTATGGCATTAGCGTCATGGGTGGCACTGTCTGCAGCACATTACGGCAGGGGTGGCACTCTCTCTACAGGCAGCACATGCGTTATAGGCCATAACGCATGTGCTACCTGCAGACAGTGCCACCCATGCCGTAATGTGCTGCAGACAGTGCCACTCATGACGCTAATGCCATCACGCATGTGCTGCCTGCCTGGGCGGGGTTGTTGGGGGCTGGGGGTGTGACGACGCTAAGAAACTCTGATCAGTCATGGCTGGAGGATTTTTTTTTACATTAAAATACTTATCTGTTCGTGTTGCCCGGGTCCCCCTGCTGGCTGGGCCCGGTACAACAGGGCCAGTTGTACTGGCCTATCAGTGGCCCTGCCCTCCCCCCAGATTATCTATGTCTGTGTGTTTTTTTGGGGAGACATGGATCCAAATGCGAAGCAAGACCACTCCAAGGGTCCCCCAGGCATCTCCCAAGAATAGAGCCCCCTCAAAATTCAGGGCCTGTAGTCAGTAGTCAAGTGGCTACCCTGCTGTCCCCTCCAAAAGCCCCTGTTCCAGTTGGGTATGTCACATGTTATACTTTATATTCTTTCTGTAATGGTTTTGCACAAAGCAATCCCAAGCCTCCTCTTCTTGGATTCCCTGCCAGCGCTCATGGCTCCCCGCCGAGTACCCCTATAGCAAGCGGCCGTCCGTCCATTAAGGGTGCACAGGAGCTGCCCCCTCTATCCACGCCACTCCCCTGTATGGTTAATGGATAGATTCATGCATAGCATGAATCTATCCATTGCTGCTGCGACTGCCCCCTTTTCATGCATCTGGCCCCTTTCAGGACTCCTGAATTACAGCGGCGGGGGTGTTTTTTTTTAAGCACCCGATTAGAGCCAAAGGCTCTAATAGGTTTCAAAAAAGGTGAACTTGGAGCACAGAGCATTGCACTCGGAGCCCATCCAGGTGTGTTAATGAAATATTGAATATTCGCTTTACTAACAGTGAATCGCCTCTCTGCCAATCAGGAAGCGTGGGTCTGTTACCCGTTTTCCGACTGGCTGAAAGGTCATGCGATCCTATTGGATGCCTTGGAGGAGGGGAGGAGACGCCGTGATCTCAGAAGAGAAAAGGGCGCAGGAGACGCTGCTAGATGCCCGCCACAGCCTGAACCCCTGCCCGATTTGCCCACAGATCCCCTCTGATCCCCGATGTGCCCACCAATCCCTGCTGCCGATGGGGTAAGTGCTGGTGGACTGGCAGACAGCGGGGGAGTGGTTGTTTGCCGCCCCCCCCCAAACAAAAAAACACCAGCCGCCACTGGTGGGTCTTATGTTAGAGGGGGTCAATCATTGCTGGTTGGTGTACATTGTTGAGGGTGTACCCCAACTGATCCCCGATGTGCCCGCCAACCCCAAATGTGCCCGCCGACCCCCAGCGCTGAGTGGTCACCAATCCCTGATGTGCCCGCCAACCCCCGATGTGACCGCCGATCCCCGCTGCTGATGGGGTAAGTAACAGGGGACTGGCAGACAGTTGGGAGGGTTTGAGGTGCCGTGGGGGGGTTGTTTGCCACCCCCCAAACAAAAAAACACCAGCTGCCACTGGTGGGTCTTATGTTAGAGGGGGTCAATCGTTGCTGGTTGGGGTACACTGTTGAGGGTGTACCCCAACTGATCCCCGATGTACCCGCCGACCCCAAATGTGCCCGCCGGCCCCCAGCGCCAAGTGGTTTGCCGAACCCCATCGCTGAGTGGTCACCAATCCCTGATGTGCCCGCCAACCCCCGATGTGCCCGCCGATCCCCGCTGCTGATGGGGTAAGTGCCAGGGGACTGGCAGACAGTTGGGAGGGTTTCAGGTGCCGTCAGGGGGTTGTTTGCCAGCCCCAAACAAAAAACACCAGCTGCCACTGGTGGGTCTTATGTTAGAGGGGGTCAATCGTTGCTGGTTGGGGTACACTGTTGAGGGAGTACCTCAACCGGTCCTGTTGTGCCCGCCGACCCCCAATGTGCCCGCTGACCCCCGCCGTTGAATGCCCGCCGAGCCCTGATGTGCCCACCGACCCCCAATGTGCCCGTTGACCCCCGCCTTTGAGTGCCCGCCGATCTCTGATGTGCCCGCCGATCCCCGCTGCTGATGGGGTAAGTCCCAGGGGACTGGCAGACAGTTGGGGGGGTTTAAGGTGCCGTGGGGGGGAGGTTGTTTGCCACCCCCCCAAACAAAAAAACACCATTCGCTACTGTTTACATCAAATATATTACTATTAGTAACTACTAATACTACCACTAGTGATATTAGTAATAGTCCACATTGTACGATTTTCTTTGTATTCTGTTCTTCTGGAAATCTCTGTTCTAATAGAAATGAGGCACGTGCAGATCCGTCATCTCGTTGTCTGCCACCTCTTGGTTTATGGGATATTCATTGAGGCGTGGGTCCTATAACGGCGTATAAATCCTCCTTTTACAAGGTGCAGAAATGAACGATCCGCCCTGAAACTTGCTGACCAGAAGAAAAACAAAAAAGAATCCTAACAGCATTTCTTTGAGCTTCTGCTGTGTGGAAGAAGGAGGGGAGATGACAAACGGGGTACTTAGGAGCACCAGGAATGGTGCCAAAGGGAGAAGATGGCATTCCTGGCGCTGAGCTCGGTCACGGCTCGTACCGGAACTTCACAAAACTTCATAAATAAAAAAACTTTTGTTTAATCGACTGAAAAACTGGAGGGAAAGTAAAATAGTTTTTGCTGAGAAGAACGTGATGCAATATACAGTATCGATCGGTTCTAATATACGGAAATGAATATATAACCCCCAATACCGCGCTCAAATACCAGCTAACTAAACCAGCCAATTAAAATTTGTCTGGTTCAGCAGGGACTGGAAGAATTTCGATCTGTGTATGGGCTAGCTGTTTGCACACAAGTCGATCTATTGATCAGCTCGTGTAAAACCAGCCTGTCGGGTTTTTCCCTAAGCAATCAGTGCTGCCAGCTATAGCCAGCAACAGCGATCAATGTATTGTGCTGGCGGGGATGGCTCCTCGCTATCAGAATACAATTGCTCAGCAGAAGTTATTCCCCCACGCGCATCGAATGTGTGGATTGGGAAATTTTTTTTTTCCCCCTCAACATACTGGTTGAAGGAAAAGAATTGAATATTGTATGTACTGCCTAAGGCTCGGTTCACACTACTGCTGCTGTGATTCGATCCGATCTTCAGTGTGTGTGCGCCAGCTGTGCTGGGATTAGTCACAGTACAGGCTGATCAGCGGGTGCCAGCCAATGGATGACCGCCACTCGCTGATCAATGGATGACTGGCACTCGCTGATCAGCAAGGAGGAAGACAGGACAGAGCTCTGCCTATGTAAACAATGCAGAGAACAATGCAGAGCTCCGTCCTGTCAGCGGGGATGTGCTGGATTTTCTTTCTCTGCAAAGCACATCCCTTAGTAAAACCAGCACACAGTACACACATAAACACTGGCTAGGCAAACGCTTTTAACCCTTTGATTGCCCAAGATGTTAACCCCTTCCCAGCCAGTGTGATTAGTACAGTGACAGTGCATATTTTTAGCACTGATCACTGTATTAGTGTCACTGGTTCCCAAAAAGTGTCAGTTAGTGTCAGAATGCCCGCCATACTATGAGCCTTCCCTCCCCACCTCCATCGATGAGTTTTCCCTCCCCACCTCCATCAATGAATTTTCCCTCCCCACCTCCATCATTGAGCCTTCCCTCCCCACCTTCATCAATGAGCCTTCCCTCCCCACCTCCATCAATGAGCCTTCCCTCCCCACCTCCATCAATGAGCCTTCCCTCTCTACCTCCATCAATGTGCCTTCCCTTCCCACCTCCATCAATGAGCCTTCCCTCCCCACCTCCATCAATGAGCCTTCCCTCCCCCACCTCCATCAATGAGCCTTCCCACCTCACCTTTATCAAAGAGCCTTCCCTCCCCCCACCTCCATCAATGAGATTTCACCTCCATCAATGAGATTTCACCTCCATCAATGAGATTTCCCCCCCACCTTCATTAATGAGCCTTCCCTCCCCCCACCTCCATCAATGCGCCTTCCCTCCCCCCACCTCCATCAATGAGTCTTCCCTTCCCCACCTCCACCAATGAGCCTTCCCTCCCCACCTCCATCAATGAGCCTTCCCTCCCCACCTCCATCAATGAGCCTTCCCTCCCCACCTCCATCAATGAGCCTTCCCTCCCCACCTCCATCAATGAGCCTTCCCTCCCCCACCTCCATCAATGAGCCCCCCCCCCACCTCCATCAATGAGCCTTCTCTTCCCCTCACCTCCATCAATTAGATTTCCCCCCCACCTCCATCAATGCGCCTTCCCTCCCCCACCTCCATCAATACACCTTCCCTCCCCACCTCCATTCATGAGCCTTCCCTTCCCCACCTCCATCAATGCGCCTTCCCTCCCCACCTCCATCAATGAGCCTTCCCCCCCACCTCCATCAATGAGCCCCCCCCCCCACCTCCATCAAAGAGCCTTCTCTTCCCCTCACCTCCATCAATTAGATTTCCCCCCCACCTCCATCAATGCGCCTTCCCTCCCCCACCTCCATCAATACACCTTCCCTCCCCACCTCCATCAATGAGCCTTCCCACCTCACCTTTATCAATGAGCCTTCCCTCCCCCACCTCCATCAATGAGCCTTCCCTCCCCCACCTCCATCAATGAGCCTTCCCTCCCCCACCTCCATCAATGAGCCTTCCCTCCCCACCTCCATCAATGAGCCTTCCCTCCCCACCTCCATCAATGAGCCTTCCCTCCCCCACCTCCATCAATACACCTTCCCTCCCCACCACCATCAATGAGCCTTCCCACCTCACCTTTATCAATGAGCCTTCCCTCCCCCACCTCCATCAATGAGCCTTCCCTCCCCCACCTCCATCAATGAGCCTTCCCTCCCCACCTCCATCAATGAGTCTTCCCTCCCCCACCTCCATCAATGAGTCTTCCCTCCCCACCTCCATCAATGAACCTTCCCCCCACCTCCATCAATGAGCCTTCCCTCCCCCCACCTCCATCAATGAACCTTCCCTCCCCACCCCCACCTCCACCTCCATCCACCTCCATCAATGAGCCTTCCCTACCCACCACCATCAATGAACCTTCCCCCCACCTCCATCAATGAGCCTTCCCTCCCCCACCTCCGTCAATGAGCCTCCCCACCTCCAGCCAGACAATCATGCAGAGTTACAGTTGACGCATTTCACACAGGTGTATCATGCTTGTTCACAACAAGATCACAACAAGTTCACAACAAGCAGGATACACTCATGTGAAACGCGTCAACTGTAACTCTGCATGATTGTCTGGCTTATGACAATAAAGACTTTATTCAGCAAGTATCCTCTTGGCTCTGTTGTGCGACCATTTCTTCTTCCTCTTCATACTACAGACGGTGGTGAGTCGGGGTTTACACCTGATTGCTGCCTGAAGCGGTGTGATTCACAGGGCAAGGGGCCTGTCCCCAGCATAGCAAACAACCCTTTAAATGATTAGCTATCACTAATATTAATGTATCGGCCATAACCCTCGACGGGGCGGCCTTGACCTTTGGGCTTACCGGTTACCTCCGCTTGGCTTGTTCTTCCAGTTCTAGGGGCTCCCAGGGTTAGTACCCAACGACTTCGGATACTGACACCATAAAAGTCCTTTTAGAAAGGTTTTTATTTGCAGGGGTAACATCCAACAAACACAGTCTCATGTGGGAAAAGAGGGCAAGGGGTGAAGAAACTCAGGCACCTTGAACTGCTGACTATTAGAAAGTCTCTAATGCAAACTCAGAGAGTAGCCACTCGCAGCTGGGCGCTTCAATGATGAACGCATCTCTAGCCAGAGATTACGGCGGTCAGCACTTGAACTCAGAACTTGAAAAGTCTCTGACCTTGAATGTGCTTGCCACTGATAGTGAACAGGAACCTTTACTCAGTACCTGGAACGTTCTCTGTCTCCTTGGCAGTATTGGGAATGCGTGGATCCGTTAGTGTCCTTGACAACTCAGCAACCGGGCACTTATCAGGATGCCAGCTTGTTGGCCCTCCTCCGAAGAGTCCTCCCCCGGTCGCTTACACGAGCTGCGGTGCCCCTCCAAGTTGGGAGTGCACCCGGACACCTTGAATCCTCCCTCAGTTACTAGACATGTGCACAACAAAAAAATGTGTTTATTTTCGTTTCGTTTTTTTCGTTTCCGAAAAAAAATCGTTTATTTTCTTTTCGTTTTTTTCGTTTCCGTTGATTCGTAGCGATTCGTACATTCGTGAGTCGTCGGTGTTCGTATTCGTAACGATTCGTACATTCGTAAGAGTTATTTTTTCGTTGATTCGTTTTTTCGTTAGTTTAATTTTCGTTTATTCGAAATTCGGACGCATTCAGACATTCGTACATTCGTAACATTCGTAGATTCGTAATCGGATCATAATTCATAATGTTATGTAATGTGTATGCTATTATTACATTTTAAGAGACACGGAAAATTACGAATCGAAAAAAAAAGTTACGAATCGAAAAAAAAAGTTACGAATCGA
Organism: Lithobates sylvaticus; assembly: GCA_028564925.1. Taxonomy (NCBI): domain Eukaryota; kingdom Metazoa; phylum Chordata; class Amphibia; order Anura; family Ranidae; genus Lithobates; species Lithobates sylvaticus. Next base: position 609,800,574 of record CM053029.1, read on the forward strand.
AAAAAAAAAAGTTACGAATCGAAAAAAAAGTTTTTCGGATTCGTTCGATCCGTAACGATTCGTACATTCGTAAGAGTTATTTTTTCGTTGATTCGTTTTTTCGTTAGTTTAATTTTCGTTTATTCGAAATTCGGACGCATTCGGACGCATTCGTACATTCGTAACATTCGTAGATTCGTAATCGGAGCATAATTCATAATGTTATGTAATGTGTATGCGATTATTACATTTTAAGAGACACGGAAAATTACGAATCTAAAAAAAAAAAAGTTACGAATCGAAAAAAAAAAAGTTACGAATCAAATTTTTTTTTTAGGAATGTACGAATTTTTTCATTCAATCCATTCGAAGCACATTAAGCAGCGCCATTGTAAGAGACACGGAAAATTTCGAATCGAAAAAAAAAAAGTTACGAATGTACGAAGTTTTTCGTTTAATCTATTCGAAGCACGTTAAGCAGCGCCATTGTAAGAGACACGGAAAATTACCAATTCAACAAAAAAAAAAGTTACGAATGTACGAATTTTTTCGTTCATTTTCGTTGTTCCTGTTTTCGTTTTTCGGATTTTCTTCATTCGTACATTCGTTGTTTCTAATTAGTTTTTTTTTCGGATTTTCGTTGTTTTTCGGATTCATTCGATTCAAACGATTCGTTCATTCGTACGAAAACGAACGAACGAAAATAACGAAAAAAAACGAAAAAAGAAAAAAAAAGAAACGAATTGCACATGTCTATCAGTTACTGCACCTCAGACCAGCCGGTTCCGAGACTCGGGAACAGACGGATCCTCACCTCAGACCAAGCGGTTCCTACGGGGTTAACCAACCGGAACATGTTGCGGGGTGGCACACGCTCCCGGCACCAAGACCACTCGTGGGGTTACCCCGATCCAGATCCAGGAACAGGCAGCTAGTGCTTCTCGAACGAACCGCAAACACGTGACTTCAACATCTTAAGTACCCTTCCCCAGACTCCTCAGCGGGGCCAGACACACCCACCGACTGGCACCGGGGAATGCCGATACCCAAACCGTCCAACCAGGCCGGGTTCTAGGCTGTCATGTGTACCTCACTGTACACATGACCAGGCAGAACCCCAACACAGCCCAGCCAGACTGATGCTAAAGTGTAAAACCTACTCAATTGGCCCTCAGAACCTTTTTACCGTTCTGAGGAAAAAACTAAATTTGAACATAGCAGACACCTTGCAAAGGTGTCGCCGCTACATTTACAACAGATATATTACTGTTAGTAGTTACTAATACTACCAGTGCCACTAGTGATATTCGAAACAGTCATAACCTTGGTAGATTCTAAGAAGTTCACATTATTCCATTCTCTTTGTATTCTGTTCTCTTGGAAATCATCTGTTCTAATAGAAATGAGCCAAGTGCAGATCCGTCATCTCTCCATTTCATCTCCAGTTCATCAAAGGTGTTCTATCGGGTTGAGGTCAGGACTCTGTGCAGGCCAGTCAAGTTCCTCCACCCCAAACTCGCTCATCCAGGGCAGCACAGTGGTGTAGTGGTTAGCACTTTCACCTAACAGGAATAGGGTCGCTGGTTCAAATCCCGACCACGACACCTTCTGCCTGGAGTTTGCATGTTCTCCCTGTGCCTGTGTGGGTTTCCTCCGGGTACTCCGGTTTCCTCCCACACTCCAAAGACATGCTGGTAGGTTAATTAGATCCTGTCGATAAAATTGGCCAAATATGTGTATGTTGTATGTGTATGTTGTATGTGTTTGTAAGCGTGTCGGGACCCCACAGGGCAAGGACCGCACTATACCACAGATGGACACCAGTGGTAAAAGCGCCCTGAGGCGATTCAGTTCGCATAGGTAGCGCTATACAAGTCATTCATTCATTCATTCATCCATGTCTTTATGGACCTTGCTTTGTGCCCTGGTGGGCAGTCATGTTGGAACAGGAAGGGGCCGTCCCCAAACTCTTCCCACAAAGAGCATGAAATTGTCCAAAATGTCTTGGTATGCCGACACCTTAAGAGTTCCTTCACTGGAACTAAGTGGCCAACCCCTGAAAAACAACCCCCCACCATAATCCCCCCTCCACCAAATGATTTGGACCAGTGCACAAAGCAAGGTCCATAAGGACATGGATGAGAGAGTTTGGGGTGGAGGAGGAACTTGACTGGCCTGCACAGAGTCCTGACCTCAACCCGACAGAACACCTTTGGGGATGAATTAGAGTGGAGACTGCGAGCCAGGCCTTCTCATCCAACATCGGTGCCTGACCTCACAAATGTGCTTCTAGAAGAATGGTCAAACATTCCCATAGACACCCTCCTAAACCTTGCAGACGGCCTTCCCAGAAGAGATAAAGCTGTTATAGCTGCAAAAGGTGGGCCAACTCTACAAGACTCTGGTCCGGCCGCACCTGGAGTATGCTGTCCAGTTCTGGGCACCAGTCCTCAGGAAGGAGGTACTGGAAATGGAGCGAGTACAAAGAAGGGCAACAAAGCTAATAAAGGGTCTGGAGGATATTAGTTATGAGGAAAGGTTGTGAGCACTGAACTTATTCTCTCTGGAGAAGAGACGCCTGAGAGGGGATATGATTTCACTGTATAAATACCGGACTGGTGACCCCACAATAGGGAGAAAACTTTTTTGCAGAAGGGAGTTTAACAAGACTCGTGGCCACTCATTAAAATTAGAAGAAAAGAGATTTAACCTTAAACTACGTAGAGGGTTCTTTACTGTAAGAGTGGCAAGGATGTGGAATTCCCTTCCACAGGCGGTGGTCTCAGCGCGGAGCATCGATAGTTTCAAGAAACTATTAGAAAAGCACCTGAACGACCGCAACATACAGGGATATACAATGTAATACTGACATATAATCACACACAGAGGTTGGACTTGATGGACTTTTCAACCTCACCTACTATGTAACTATTAGACATGTGCACAATAGAAAAAATTAGTTTCTTTCGTTTCCGTTGATTGGTAACGATTTGTAAATTCGTAAGTCGTCGGTGTTCGTATTCGTAACGATTCGTATTTTCGTAAGAGTTATTTTTTCGTTGATTCGTTTTTCCGTTAGTTTAATTTTCGTTTATTCGAAATTTGGACACATTCGTATTTTCGTAGATTTAGTTACATTTGTTAGATTGATTTATTCGTACTTTCGTAACATTGTTTTCGTAGATTCGTGATCGGAGCATAATTCATAATGTTATGTAATGTGTATGCTATTATTACATTGTAAGAGACACGGAAAATTACGAATCGAAAAAAAAAGTTACGAATGTACGAATTTTTTCGTTTAATCCATTCGAAGCGCGTTAAGCACTTCAGCCCCGGACCAATTGGCAGCCAAAGGACCAGGCCCCTTTTTGCGATTCGGCACTGCGTCGATTTAACTGACAATTGCGCGGTCGTGCGACGTGGCTCCAAAACAAAATTGGCGTCCTTTTTTTCCCACAAATAGAGCTTTCTTTTGGTGGTATTTGATCGCCCCTGCGGTTTTTATTTTTTGCGCTATAAACAAAAATAGAGCGACAATTTTGAAAAAAATTCTATATTTTTTACTTTTTGCTATAATAAATATCCCCAAAAATATATAAAAAAAAAATTTTTTCCCTCAGTTTAGGCCGATACGTATTCTTCTACATATTTTTGGTAAAAAAAATCGCAATTAGCGATTATTGATTGGTTTGCGCAAAAGTTATAGCGTTTACAAAATAGGGGATAGTTTTATAGCATTTTTATTAATATTTTTTTTTTACTAGTAATGGCGGCGATCAGCGATTTTTATTGGGACTGCGACATTATGGCGGACACATCGGACATTTTTGACACATTTTTGGGACATTTGTCATTTATACAGAAATCAGTGCTATTTAAATAGCACTGATTCCTATGTAAATGACAGTGGCAGTGAAGGAGTTAACCACTAGGGGGCGGGGAGGAGTCAGTGTGACGTATTGTGTTTTTTTTTTACAGTAGGGGGGCGTGGCGGTACGTCTGATGTCATTGATCGGCTTTCCCGATGACAGGGAACAGCCGATCAGTGACAGGCAGAGTAGGAAGCGCGGGGAGAGGTTTGTTTACACAGACCTCTCCCCGTTCTTCAGCTCCGTGACCCGATCGCAGGACACTAGCGGCGATCGGGTCCGCTGGTCCCGCGGCCGTGGTCACGGAGCTCCCGACTGGGTCGGCGGCGACCCACAGGCAGGCACATGCACGATCACGTACAGGTACGTGATTTTGCCTGCCCATGCCATTTTGCCGACGTATATCGGCGTTAGGCGGTCGGGAAGCGGTTAAGCAGCGCCATTGTAAGGGACACGGAAAATTACCAATTCAACAAAAAAAAAAAGTTACGAATTTTTTCGTTTTGATTTTCGTTGTTCCTGTTTTCGTTTTTCGGATTTTCCTCATTCGTAGTTTCGTTGTTTCTAATTTGGTTATTTCGGATTTTCGTTGTTTTTCGTATTCGTTCGATTCGAACGATTCGTTAAAATTTTTAGCGAATTGTTCGTTCATTCGTACGATAACGAATGAACGAATATAACGAATTTTAACGAAAAAACTAAAAAAAACGAAACAAATTGCACATGTCTAGTAACTATGCATAAACAGGTCCATAGCAGCAATGTAGAGATTGCTCTGCTCCATGGGGCGGGGTAGCTGTGAGAGGAGAAGGGGTTAAAGGTTCTTCTACTGAGGAATCCCATCCTTACTATGGCGGATCTTGTGACCTTCACTTGAGAGCTGAATGTAAATGTCCTCTTGAAACGATAATAAACAGATGGAAATAGAACGGCTCTTCTCACTTATTTGCTCAGCACTATTCATAGAACTGTCAGTCAGGTACTTCATCGTAATCCATAATCCAAAGGTAAATATCATCCAAGAATACTCCACACCTCCTAGGATTGCATTGATAGGCACGTGAAGACATCATCTCAGCCAAGGCAAAGTCCCTGGACTGGTGCTCACAAGGGATGAGCTTCGAGTTCGACTCGAACATTGCCTGGTCACCGAACAGCGAACATTTTGGGGTGTTCGCGGCAAATTCGAAAAAGCCGCGGAACACCCTGTAAAAGTCTGTGGGAGAAATCTAAAGTGCTATTTATAACGGCCTATATGCAAGTTATTGTCTAAAAAGTGTTTGGGGACCCGGGTCCTGCCCCAGGGGACATGTATCAATGCAAAAAAAGTTTTAAAAACTGCATTTTTTTCGGGGGCAATGATTTTAATAATGCTTAAAGTGAAACAATAAAATTGTAATATTCCTTTAAATTTCATACCTGGGGGTGTCTATAGTATGCCTGTGAAGGGGCGCATGTTTCCCGTGCTTAGAACTGTTCCTGCACAAAGTGTCATTTTTGCAGGAAAAAAAGCTATTTAAAATCACTCGCGGCTAATGAATTGTCGACTCCCGTAATACAGAGAATTAAAGTCATTGATAAAAAAAAAAAAAAGCGTGGGGGCTCCCCCCAAATTCAATTACCAGGCCCTTTAGGTCTGGTATGGATATTAAGGGGAACCCCGGTCAAATAAAAAAAAAAATGACTTGGGGTTCCCCTCAAATATCTATACCAGACAGAAGGGTCTGGTATGGATTTTAAGGGGAACTCCATGCCAAATTAAAAAAAAAAAAAATGACGTGGAGTTCCCCCCAAAAATTCATACCAGACCCTTTATCCGAGCACGCAACCTGGCAGGCCACAGGAAAAGAGGGGGGACGAGAGAGCGCCCCCCCCTCCTGAACCGTACCAGGCCACATACCCTCAACATTGGGAGAATGCTTTGGGGGTCTGTGACCCCTCAAAGCACCTTGTCCCCATGTTGATGGGGACACGGGCCACATCCCCACAACCCTGGCCGGTGGTTGTGGGGGGGGTCTGCGGGTGGGGGGCTTATCAGAATCTGGAAGCCCCCTTTAACAAGGGGACCCCCAGATCACACCCCCCCCTGTTTGAAATGGTAAGGGAGTACAAAAGTACCCCTACCATTTCACAAAGAAAGTGTAAAAATATTGTAAAAAAACACACAGACACCGTTGGGAAAAGTCCTTTATTAAAAAAAAAAAAAAAAAAATTCCAGCGGTGGTAATCCACCCTTGCTATCCAGCGATGGCTGATCTCTTCTCCGGGATCCAGCGATGGGTGATCTCTTCTCTGGGGTCCAGCGATGGGTGATCTCTCCCGATGGTCCAGCGCAGCGCTTCCTGTCTCCACGGAGACACTGCGGGAATCCCGACTGACAGGTCTTAGCTGAGGAGGACGGGGCCACCCGTCACCTGACCCCGCCCCCTCTGACGCAAGGGGAAACCCCGAGCTTCCCCAGTGTCGCGTGGGTGACCCCGCCCCCTCTGATGTAACGGAAACCTGCGCTACATCAGAGGGGGGCGGGGTCACCCGTACATCACTGGCGAAGCCTGGGTTTCCCCTTGCGTCAGAGGGGGGCGGGTCAGGTGACGGGTGTCCCCATCCTCCTCAGCTAAGACCATATCAGGCCATCACCAGGATTCCCGCAGTGTCTCCGTGGAGACAGGATGCGCTGCGCTGGACGTCATCGGAAGAGATCACCCATCGCTGGACCCCGGAGAAGAGATCACCCATTGCTGGATAGCAAGAGTGGATTACCACCGCTGGAATCTTTTTTTAATTTTTTTAATTTTTAATAAAGGACTTTTCCCAGCGGTGTCTGTGTGTTTTTTTAACAATTTTTTACACTTTCTTTGTACATGACCGCGTAATTGTCATTCAAAGTGTGAGAGTGCTGGAAGCTGAAAATTTGCCTGGGCAGGAAGGGGGTGAAGGCGCCCGCTACTGAAGGGGTTAAAGCTGGTATCAAGCTCAAATCTGCAGCAACTGTGGGCTTGATTTAACCCCTTGTCTACCGCGCCATTTATAAACACACCCCGCTAGACGAGGGGCTTTTCACGCAGTACATCGCTATGCGGGCTGAACAAAGCTTTTTGGTCAAAAATGAGAACGGTGACATCGATGACTATTTAGGAAAAGTGCACTTTATTTTTGTCGACTTTACAACTGTGAACCCCAAAACACGGCGCCAAATACTGTTTATATATCTTTTTATACAAATGTGAAAATCGTGACTTTGTAACTCTCCAGACTTATGATGTCCGCTGCCTGAGGCTGAGATCATTATCATTTGTATCCAATTTAATGACCTCTAATAAAAACGTATTGAAAAGAAACATAGATTGTGACAACTTCATATAAAATAATAAGCTACTTACAATGTTTCAAATAATTATTATTCACCCAGAAATCGATGCCGGATGTATATTTGTGTCCCCCCCCCCCCCCCCCGGCCAGCTTCATCTCTGAACAGCTGGAACGTGTTGGACCACCATGGAGGACTTTGTATGTTTAATAGAACTGTCACCGGTGACCTCGGCTCAGCAATAAATTCTCCATTTTAGTACATATATAGATTTATTTATTCCCATCCTTACAGATGACTGACCCTTCACAGAGCAGAGATCAGATGTTCTCTATATTTAATGGATAGAAAATAATGTTCATACTACTTGTCCCCCAACACAAGCTGTGATCACCGGGCTGTGCACAGAGCTGTATCTGCTGGTTGGTTTCCTTCATCATTCAAATAAAACACATCGAAACCCAAAGAAAAAAGGTTATATATTGCAGCTTACCAATTCTTATGCCTCGTACACACGATCGGAAAATCCGATAGAAAGGTTTTCCGTCGGAAAAATTGAGAACAGGTTCTCAATCCAAAGCCCGTGGGAAATTCAGACAGAAAAAGACCGATGGGCATACATACACGGTTGGAAAATCCGTTGACAAGTTTCCATCGGACTGTTCGTAAATTCCGATCGTGTGTACGCGGCATTAGATATGGTGGCTGCATTCCTTTTTTTTCCCTTTGATTTCACCTGGTGATCCTGACAGTAACAGACTTCCTGTCTTAAGGGGCTTCCACTTTTGGATAGAGGAGCAACGGATAGACATGTGCATTCATTTTCGTCCGAATTTCCAGTGTTTTTGTTATCGTTTTAACAAACGATAACGAACGCGCAGAATCCGAAAACCGAAAGATCCGACATAAACAAGTGCTTTATTTTCGTTTTCATTGTGACAACAGTTCCATATAGATAGGAGATTCGACATGATGCTGACAATAGTGATCTGTGCCCATCGAACCTGTGGGCGAATGTGCCTAACCTTAGCTCTATTAGTCCAAGATTATTCTACATAGAGAGAAAAGATTCGACATAGAGAGAAAAGATTCGACATAGAGAGAAAAGATTAGACAGAGAGAAAAGATTCAACATTATAGAGACAATAGCAAAAAAGGTTGAATGTGCCTAACCTTAGCTCTATTAGTCCAAGATTATTCTACATAGAGAGAAAAGATTCGACATAGAGAGAAAATATTCGACATTATAGAGACAATAGCAAAAAAGGTCTAATGTGCCTAACCTAACTCTATTAGTCCAAGATTATTCTACACAGAGAGAAAAGATTCGACATAGAGAGAAAAGATTCGACGTAGAGAGAAAAGATTCGACATAGAGAGAAAAGATTCGACATAGAGAGAAAAGATTCGACATAGAGAAAAAAGATTCGACATAGAGAGAAAAGATTAGACATTATAGAGACAATAGCAAAAAAGGTTGAATGTGCCTAACCTAACTCTATTAGTCCAAGATTATTCTACATAGAGAGAAAAGATTTGACGTAGAGAGAAAAGATTTGACATAGAGAGAAAAGATTTGACATAGAGACAAAAGATTTGACATAGAGACAAAAGATTCGACATTATAGAGACAATAGCAAAAAAGGTCTAACGTGCCTAACCTAACTCTATTAGTCCAAGATTATTCTACATAGAGAGAAAAGATTCGACATAGAGAGAAAAGATTTGACATAAAGAGAAAAGATTCGACATAGAGAGAAAAGATTCGACATAGAGAGAAAAAATTTGACATTATAGAGACAATAGCAAAAAAGGCCGAATGTGCCTAACCTTAGCTCTATTAGTCCAAGATTATTCTACATAGAGCGAAAAGATTCAACAAAGAGAGAAAAGATTTGACATTAAAGAGACAATAGCAAAAAAGTTCTAATGTGCCTAACCTAACTCTATTAGTCCAAGATTAATCTACACAGAGAGAAAAGATTTGCCATAGAGAGAAAAGATTCGACATAGAGAGAAAAGATTCGACATAGAGAGAAAAGATTCGACATAGAGAGAAAAGATTCGATATAGAGAGAAAAGATTTGACATTATAGAGACAATAGCAAAAAAGGTCTAATGTGCCTAACCTAACTCTATTAGTCAAAGATTATTCTACATAGAGAGAAAAGATTTGACATAGAGAGAAAAGATTTGATGTAGAGAGAAAAGATTTGACGTAGAGAGAAAAGATTCGATATAGAGAGAAAAGATTCAACATTATAGAGACAATAGCAAAAAAGGTTGAATGTGCCTAACCTAACTCTATTAGTCCAAGATTATTCTACATAGACAGAAAAGATTCGACATAGAGAGAAAAGATTCGACATAGAGAGAAAAGATTTGACATTATAGAGACAATAGCAAAAAAGGTCTATTGTGCCTAACCTAACTCTATTAGTCCAAGATTATTCAACATAGAGAGAAAAGATTCGACATAGAGAGAAAAGATTCGACATAGAGAGAAAAGATTTGACAGAGAGAAAAGATTCGACATTATAGAGACAATAGCAAAAAAGGTAGAATGTGCCTAACCTTAGCTCTATTAGTCCAAGATTATTCTACATAGAGAGAAAAGATTCGACATAGAGAGAAAAGATTTGACGTAGAGAGAAAAGATTCGACATAGAGAGAAAAGATTCGACATAGAGAGAAAAGATTCGATATAGAGAGAAAAGATTCGACATTATAGAGACAATAGCAAAAAAGGTTGAATGTGCCTAACCTAATTCTATTAGTCCAAGATTATTCTACATAGAGAGAAAAGATTCGACATAGAGAGAAAAGATTCGACGTAGAGAGAAAAGATTTGACATAGAGAGAAAAGATTTGACATAGAGAGAAAAGATTCGACATGAAGATTCGACGAAGCAGTCGCCTGAGCGGACATTTATGGTCAAATGCTCCGCCCATAGGCTATAGAAGAATTCTAATGTTGGTTGACTAGTAATAATAATTAATAAATATATTTATTACTAGTGTGATACAGCATTAGAATTCTACTATAGCTTGTAAGTGGAACATTCGACCGGAAATGTACGATTGCGGCGACTGCTTCGTCAAATTTTCATGTCGAATCTTTTCTCTCTATGTCAAATAATCTTGGACTAATAGAGTTAGGTTAGGCACATTCAACCTTCTTTGCTATTGTCTCTATAATGTCGAATCTTTTCTCTCTATGTCGAATCTTTTCTCTCTATGTCGAATCTTTTCTCTCTATGTCAAATCTTTTCCCTCTATGTCGAATCTTTTCTCTCTATGTCAAATCTTTTCCCTCTATGTCGAATCTTTTCTCTCTATGTCGAATCAGTTTACCTGCTCCGTCGAATCTTCTTAGAACATTCGACGGACACCATGAGCCTTCAATGTCAGATTCGACCTTAATTATTTCAGATTTTCGGACGAATGCATTTTTTACAAAAAATAAATAAATAAAAACGAATTTCGGGAGTAACTAAATAAATACATTTTTCGGACGAAAACAATGTTCTGAAACAAAATATTTCAGTGTGCACATGTCTAGCAACGGAGACACTCTTGGACAGCAGTATTGAGAAGATACGCTTAGCCACTTTCAGCCTTGGACCATTTTGCTGGCAAAAGACCAGAGCACTTTTTGCGATTCGGCACTGCGTCGCTTTAACTAACAATTGCGCGGTCGTGCGACGTGGCTCCCAAACAAAATTGACGTCCTTTTTTCCCCACAAATAGAGCTTTCTTTTGACGGTATTTGATCACTTCTGCGGTTTTTATTTTTTGGCTATAAACAAAAAAAGTGCGACAATCTTGAAAAACATGCAATATTTTTAACTTTTTGCTATAATAAATATAATCCCCAAATAAATATATAAAAACATTTTTTTTCCTCAGTTTAGGCCGATACGTATTCTTCTACATATTTTTGGTAAAAAAAAATCGCAATAAGCGATTATTGATTGGTTTGTGCAAAAGTTATAGCGTTTACAAAATAGGGGGTAGATTTATAGCATTTTTATTAATAATTTTTTTTTTTACTAGTATTGGCGGCGATCACCGATTTTTATTGTGACTGCGACATTATGGCGGACACATCGGCCATTTTTGACACATTTTTGGGACCATTGTCATTTATACAGCGATCAATGCTATAAAAATGCATGGATTACTGTGTAAATGACACTGACAGTGAATGGGTTAACCACTAGGTGGCAGTGAAGGGGGTTAAGTATGTCCTGGGGAGTGATTCTAACTGTGGGGGGGGGGGGGGGGTGTAGCTACGTGTGGCACGTCACTGATCACCGTTCCCGATCACAGGGAGCAGAGATCAGTGACAGCGTCACTAGGCAGAACGGGGAGATGCTTGTTTACATCAGCATCTCCCCGTTCTTCCTCTCCGTGAGACGATCGCGGGTATCCCTACAGACATCGAGTCCAGGGGACCCGCGACCCGACTCACGGAGCATGACGTGAGCAGGCACGCCGCCTCATAAAGGGCAACGTACAGGTACGTGATTCTGCCGCAGTATATCCGCGTGAGGCGGTCTGCAAGCGGTTAACCACTTGCCGACCAGCCGCCGTCATTATACTGCGGAAGGTCGGCTCGTTATCCACAAGTTGCCGTAGCTGTGTGTTGGCTCCTTTAAGAGCCATAGCAGGCACTCGCGCCCGCTGCACGGCAGGGAATACAATGCATGTGGCCGATGGCCGCCATTGAAGGTGCTTCCACTTTGGACAGAGGAGCAACGGAGAAGACACTCTTGGACACCAGTATTGAGAAGATACACTTAACCACTTGCTGACCAGCTGCCGTCATTATACAGCGGCAGGTCGGCTCTTTACCCGCAAATTGCCGTAGCTGTACGTTGGCTCCTTTAAGAGCCATAGCAGGTGCCCGCTGCAGGGTGGGGGATCCGATGCGCGTGGCCGCGATGTCCGCTGGCCACCCACGTTCGCTGGCAAGAGAGCCAGAATAGGGATCGGTCAATGTAAACAGACAGATCCCTATTCTGACAGGGGAGGAGAGAGAGATTTACTGTTCCCAGTGATGAACAGCAATCTCTCTCCTTCTCCAGTCAGTCCCCTCCCCCCACAGTTAGAAACACCTCCATAGGGAACACATTTAGCACCTTGATCGCCCCCTAGTGTTAACCCCTCCCCTGCCAGTGACATTTACACAGTAATCAGTGCATTTTTATAGCTCTGATCGCTGTATAAAGGACAATGGTCCCAAAATAGTGTCAAAATGTCCGTTCTGGCCGCCGCAATGTCGCAGTCCCTCTAAAAATCGCACATCGCCACCATTACTAGTAAAAAACATAATAATAACAATGCCATAAATCTATTCCCTATTTTGTAGATCAGGGATATGCAATTAGTGGACCTCCAGCTGTTGCAGAACTACAAGTCCCATGAGGCATAGCAAGACTCTGAAGCCACAAGCATGACACCCAGAGGCAGAGGCATGATGGGACTTGTAGTTTAGCAACATCTGGAGGTCCACTAATTGCATATCCCTGTAGATGCTAAAACTTTTGCGCAAACCAATCAATATACGCTTATTGCAATTTTTTTTTTTTTTAACCAAAAATATGTAGAAGAATACATATTGGCCTAAACTGAGGAAGAAATTTGTTCTAAATAGACCACCTCATTCAGAGAAGAGGCTGCAAGCTTCATCTTGGCGGAAAACACATAAGAGGGCCTCTTGGATGTTTTTTTGGCCTTTGTTTAATTTTTAGTCCAGAATGGACCATCTCATCCATAGAAGAGCCTGAAAGCTCCCTCTTGGCTGGGACACATGAGAGGGCCTCTTGGATGGTTTTTGGCCTGTGCTTCATTTTTATTCCAGAATCAACCATCTCATTCAGAGAAGAGGCTGCAAGCTTCACCTTGGCCGGGATACATAAAAGGCCCCCTTGGATGGTTTTTGGCCTTTGCTTCATTTTTTGTACAGAATAGACCATCTTATTCAGAGAAGAGTCTTCAAGCTCCATCTTGGCCAGGCCACATGAGAGGACCTCTTGGATGGTTTTTGCCCTTTGCTTGATTTTTAGTCCAGAATCAACCATCTCATTTAGAGAAGAGGCTGCAAGCTTCAGCTTGGCCGGTATACATAAGAGGGCCTTTTGAAAGGTTTTTGGCCTTTGTTTAATTTTTTGTCTAGAATAGACCATCTTATTCAGAGAAGAGTCTGTGAGCTCCATCTTGGCCGGGCCACATGAGAGGGCCTCTTGGATGGTTTTTGCCCTTTGCTTGATTTTTAGTCCAGAATCAACCATCTCATTTAGAGAAGAAGCTGCAAGCTTCATTTTGGCCGGAACACATGAGAAAGCCTCTTTGATGTTTTTTGGCCTTTGCTTCATTTTTAGTCCAGAATCAACCATCTCATTTAGAGAAGAGGCTGCAAGCTTCATTTTGGCCGGAACACATGAGAAGGCCTCTTGGATGGTTTTTGCCCTTTGCTACATTTTTTGTACAGAATAGACCATCTCATACGGAGAAGAGCCTACAAGCTCCATCTTGGCCAGGATACACGAGAGAGCCTCTTGGATGGTTTTTGGCCTTTGCTTAATTTTTTGTCTAGAATAGACCATCTTATTCAGAGAAGAGTCTGTGAGCTCCATCTTGGCCGGGCCACATGAGAGGGCCTCTTGGATGGTTTTTGCCCTTTGCTTGATTTTTAGTCAAGAATAAACCATCTCATTTAGAGAAGAGGCTGCAAGCTTCAGCTTGGCCGGGATACATAAGAGGGCCTTTTGGATGGATTTTGGCCTTTGCTTCATTTTTTGTCTAGAATAGACCATCTTATTCAGAGAAGAGTCTGTGAGCTCCATCTTGGCCAGGCCATATGAGAGGGCCTCTTGGATGGTTTTTGCCCTTTGCTTGATTTTTAGTCAAGAATCAACCATCTCATTTAAAGAAGAGTCTACAAGCTTCATTTTGGCCTGAACACATGAGAAGGCCTCTTGGATGATTTTTGGCCTTTGCTTCATTTTTTGTCTAGAATAGACCATCTTATTCAGAGAAGAGTCTACAAGCTCCATCTTGGCCAGGCCACATGAGAGAACCTCTTGGATGTTTTTTGTCCTTTGCTACATTTTTTGTACAGAATAGACCATCTTATTCAGAGAAGAGTCTGTGAGCTCCATCTTGGCCGGGCCACATGAGATGTTTTTCTTGGATGTTTTTTGCCCTTTGCTTGATTTTTAGTCCAGAAGCAACCATCTCATTCAGATAAGAGGCTACAAGCTTAATTTTGGCCGGAACACATGAGAGGACCTCTTGGATGGTTTTTGTCCTTTGCTACATTTTTTGTACAGAATAGACCATCTCATACGGAGAAGAGCCTACAAGCTCCATCTTGGCCGGGATACACGAGAGAGCCTCTTGGATGGTTTTTGGCCTTTGCTTAATTTTTTGTCAAGAATAGACCATCTTATTCAGAGAAGAGTCTGTGAGCTCCATCTTGGCCGGGCCACATGAGAGGGCCTCTTGGATGGTTTTTGCCCTTTGCTTGATTTTTAGTCCAGAAGCAACCATCTCATTTAGAGAAGAGGCTGCAAGCCTCATTTTGGCCGGAACACATGAGAAGGCCTCTTGGATGGTTTTTGTCCTTTGCTACATTTTTTGTACAGAATAGACCATCTCATACGGAGAAGAGCCTACAAGCTCCATATTGGCCGGGATACACGAGAGAGCCTCTTGGATGGTTTTTGGCCTTTGCTTAATTTTTTGTCAAGAATAGACCATCTTATTCAGAGAAGAGTCTGTGAGCTCCATCTTGGCCGGGCCACATGAGAGGGCCTCTTGGATGGTTTTTGCCCTTTGCTTGATTTTTAATCCAGAATCAACCATCTCATTTAGAGAAGAGGCTGCAAGCCTCATTTTGGCCGGAACACATGAGAAGGCCTCTTGGATGGTTTTTGGCCTTTGCTTCATTTTTTGTCTAGAATAGACCATCTTATTCAGAGAAGAGGCTGTGAGCTTCATCTTGGCCAGGCCACATGAGAGGGCCTCTTGGATGGTTTTTGCCCTTTGCTTGATTTTTAGTCAAGAATCAACCATCTCATTTAGAGAAGAGGCTGCAAGCTTCAGCTTGGCCGGGATACATAAGAGGGCCTTTTGGATGGTTTTTGGCCTTTGCTTTATTTTTTGTCTAGAATAGACCATCTTATTCAGAGAAGAGTCTACAAGCTTCATCTTGGCCGGGCCACATGAGAGGGCCTCTTAGATGCAACCATCTCATTTAGAGAAGTGACTGCAAGCTTAATTTTGGCCGGAACACATGAGAAGGCCTCTTGGATGCTTTTTGTCCTTTGCTACATTTTTTGTACAGAATAGACCATCTCATACGGAGAAGAGCCTACAAGCTCCATCTTGGCCGGGGTACACGAGAGAGCCTCTTGGATGGTTTTTGGCCTTTGATTCATTTTTTGTCTAGAATAGACCATCTTTTTCAGAGAAGGGGCTGCGAGCTCCATCTTGGCCGGGATACATGAGAGGGCACCTTGGATAGTTTTTGGCCTTTGCTTCATTTTAAGTCCAGAATTGACCATTTTGTCCAGAGAAGAGGCTGCAAGCTCCATCTTGGCCAGAAATACATAAGAGGGCCTCCTAGATGTTTTTTTGGCCTTTGCTTTGTTTTTAGTCCAGAATAGAGCATCTCAGCTGGGCACCGATTTGTTGCTGTCGCAGAGCTAGATACAACTGCTGAAACAAAATCTTATTGCTGGTAGGTGAATGTCTGCACTTGGGATGTGTGAAGACCCTCTAGGGGACATGTCTGCCATTGGCTATCTTGCACATGAACCCCCTTCAAAGAAAAAAAAAAAAAAAGCGCTACTACATCTGCAGCAGCCTTCAGACAGCTTTCAGCATTTTGCAGAGTAATTAAAAGACATCATATTATGCAAATAGAATAGGCATTTGTTGTATGACTGTAACCTTCAGGGATGAGCAATCCTTAGCAGATTTGGCAGGAATCTTGTGGGCTGTTAAGTTAATTAAGCTATTTAAGTCTGCAGTCAATTATAGCGGTTTTCAGTGGCGGTGCCGCAGACGCTGGTAGCTTAGCAATAACTGCAGCGAGAGTAATGTAAGAGTTCCTACTTGGGAGGCTTTGAGGTTTATGTTAACCACATATATTCAGGGCCGTTTTTAAAGCGGGGTGTTTCAGCTAAAAAAAATTTTTTTTAAAAGTCAGCAGCTAAAAAAAAAAGTAGCTGCTGACTTTTAATAAGTACACTTACCCTCCCAGGGCGCCCGCGATGTCGGTCGGGGAGGCCGAGATGTCCCTCGGCGCTCCGGTCCCAGCGCCGCCATCCTCAGTAAGGGAAACAGGCAGTGAAGACTACGGCTTCACTGCCCGTTTCCTACTGCGCATGCGCGAGTCGCGCGGCGCTTTGTGAATGGTACGCGCTGTGTTAGGGAACACACAGTTCCCATAACACAGCGCGCCCCATTACCCAGAAGACAACGCGGCGGAGGACAGAAGAACGAAGATCGAAGATCACCGCGGCGTAGGAAGGAGGCAGATTAGGAAGACTGCCTAGCAACAGGTATTTCGGATCAGGTAAAAAAAAATATTTTTTTCCAGAATATTAATGCTTTTTTGTTTTTTAGGGTGTCCCCCCACTTTAACCGCTTCCCGACCGCCCACTGCTATATATACGTCAGCAGAATGGCACGGGCAGGCAAAATCACGTACCTGTACGTGGCCCTTTAAATGCCTGCCCGTGGGTCGCGCGCGCGCCGCAAGCGGCACGCTCGCGACCCGGGCGGGAGCTCCGTGACCCCGGCCGCGGAACCAGCGGACCCGATCGCCGCTGGTGTCCCGCGATTGGGTTACGGAGCTGAAGAACGGGGAGAGGTCTGTGTAAACAAACCTCTCCCTACGCTTCCTACACTGCCTGTCATTGATTGGCTGTTCCCTGTCATCGGAAAAGGCGATCAATGACGTCAGACGTCAGCCCCGCCCCTAATGTAAAAAAACACACACACGTCACAGCCCATAATCCCTCCCCTCCCCCTAGTGGTTAACTCTTTCACTACAACTGTCATTTATACAGGAATCAATGCATTTAAATATCACTGATTGCTGTATAAATGACAATGGTCCCAAAAATGTGTCAAAAATGTCCGATGTGTCGCATAATGTCGCAGTCACAATAAAAATCGCTGATCGCCGCCATTACTAGTAAAAAAAAAAATATTAATAAAAATGCTATAAAACTATCCCCTATTTTGTAAACGCTATAACTTTTGCGCAAACCAATCAATAATCGCTAATTGCGATTTTTTTTTACCAAAAATATGTAGAAGAATACGTATCGGCCTAAACTGAGGAAAAAAAATGTTTTTTTATATATTTTTTGGGGATATTTATTATAGCAAAAAGCAAAAAATATTGCATTTTTTTCAAAATTGTCGCTCTATTTTTGTTTATAGCGCAAAAAAAATAAAAACGCAGAGGTGATCAAATACCACCAAAAGAAAGCTCTATTTGTGGGAAAAAAGGACGCCAATTTTGTTTGGAAGCCACGCCGCACGACCGCGCAATTGTCAGTTAAAGCGACGCAGTGCCGAATCGCAAAAAAGGGGCCTGGTCCTTTGGCTGCCAATTGGTCCGGGGCTGAAGTGGTTAAGGCAGGGCAAAAGGGGCAGCTGCCCTGGGCCCTGTCATTGTTGTGGGGCCCAAAGCAGCTGCCTCATACTTGCCAACTATCCTGGTTTGAATTCCCTCATCCCTTGAGGTTTTAGTCCCGTGCTGTGTCCCAATATCTCAGTGTGAAGTGCTGCTACTAATGCTGCCCAGCTCTGCCCTATTGTTGTGTACAGATGTCTCTCCCCTGCAGACCCTGTGTTTACATGTAAATTACCAGCATTCATATGTAAATAGCGGCGGCCGGCAGGATTTATTTGTGTATCACGACCCCCTGAGGTGATATCCACAGTAATCTCTAGCAACCAATAAACAAGCAGAAATCATGTGCTGTAACTTCTGGAAACTAATCAGTGAGCAGTAATGTGTGCTGTAACCTCTAGCAACCAGTGTGCGGTAATGATACACTGTAACCTCTAGCAACCAGTCAGTGAGCGGTAATGATACACTGCAACCTCTGGCAACCAGTCAGTGAGCGGTAATGATACACTGTAACCTCTGGCAACAAGTCAGTGAGCGGTAATGATACACTGTAACCTCTGGCAACCAGTCAGTGAGCGGTAATGATACACTGTAACCTCTGGCAACAAGTCAGTGAGCGGTAATGATACACTGTAACCTCTGGCAACCAGTCAGTGAGTGGTAATGATACACTGTAACCTCTGGCAACCAGTCAGTGAGCGGTAATGATACACTGTAACCTCTGGCTACAAGTCAGTGAGCGGTAATGATACACTGTAACCTCTGGCAACCAGTCAGTGAGTGGTAATGATACACTGTAACCTCTGGCAACAAGTCAGTGAGCGGTAATGATACACTGTAACCTCTGGCAACCAGTCAGTGAGCGGTAATGATACACTGTAACCTCTGGCAACCAGTCAGTGAGCGGTAATGATACACTGTAACCTCTGGCAACCAGTCAGTGAGCGGTAATGATACACTGTAACCTCTGGCAACCAATCGCAATCGCTGCCCGATCTGATTCAGTAAACTGATTTTGAGTCTAGCTGCTATTTATTGTATGTCTCAGAGCATGTGGAGAGCGAAACTGCATGGGGGGGGGGGGGGGAACCCCAAGAAAAGTTTTGCCCAGGGTCCAATCAATATTAAAGATGGCCCTGCATATATTACATAGAGGTTGATAAGAAGGATAGTCCCCTTGGGGGGTCACAACAAACTGTGAAAAGATATAAAGGTATTTAACCACTTCAGCCCCGGACCAATTGGCAGCCAAAGGACCAGGCCCCTTTTTGCGATTCGGCACTGCGTCGCTTTAACTGACAATTGCGCGGTCGTGCGACGTGGCTCCCAAACAAAATTGGCGTCCTTTTTTTCCCACAAATAGAGCTTTCTTTTGGTGGTATTTGATCGCCCCTGCGGTTTTTATTTTTTGCGCTATAAACAAAAATAGAGCGACAATTTTGAAAAAAATGCAATATTTTTTACTTTTTGCTATAATAAATATCCCCAAAAAATATATAAAAATTTTTTTTTTTCTCAGTTTAGGCCGATACGTATTCTTCTACATATTTTTGGTTAAAAAAATCGCAATTAACGATTATTGATTGGTTTGCGCAAAAGTTATAGCGTTTACAAAATAGGGGATAGTTTTATAGCATTTTTATTAATATATTTTTTTTTTTACTAGTAATGGCGGCGATCAGCGATTTTTATTGTGACTGCGACATTATGGCGGACTCATCGGACATTTTTGACACATTTTTGGGACCATTGTAATTTATACAGCAATCAGTGCTATTTAAATGCATTGATTCCTGTGTAAATGACACTGGCAGTGAAAGAGTTAACCACTAGGGGGCGGGGAGGGGTTATGGGCTGTGACGTGTGTTTTTTTTTTTTTTTTACAGTAGGGGGCGTGGCTGACGTCTGATGTCACTGATCGGCTTTCCCGATGACAGGGAACAGCCGATCAGTGACAGGCAGAGTAGGAAGCGCGGGGAGAGGTTTGTTTACACAGACCTCTCCCCGTTCTTCAGCTCCGTGACCCGATCGCGGGACACCAGCGGCGATCGGATCCGCTGGTCCCGCGGCCGGGGTCACGGAGCTCCCGACCGGGTCACGAGCGCGCCACAGGCGGCGCATGCTCGACCCCACGGCTAGGCAATTAAAGGGGACGTATCTGTACGTGCTTTTGCCTAGCCGTGCCATTCTGCCGACGTATATCGGCGTGAGGCGGTCGGGAAGTGGTTAAACCTCTGGGGGCATCTAGGATGGAAAAGGACCTGGGGGTCCTAGTAGATGATTGGCTCAGCAATGCCAAGCTTCTGCTAACAAAGCAAACAGAATATTGGCATTAAAAAGGGGATCAACTCCAGAGATAAAACGATAATTCTCCCGCTCTACAAGACTCGGGTCCGGCCGCACCTGGAGTATGCTGTCCAGTTCTGGGCACCAGTCCTCAGGAAGGATGTACTGGAAATGGAGCGACTACAAAGAAGGGCAACAAAGATAATAAAGGGTCTGGAGGATATTAGTTATGAGGAAAGGTTGTGAGCTCTGAACTTATTCTCTCTGGAGAAGAGACGGTGGAGAGGGGATATGATTACAAAATACAAATACCGGACTGGTGACCCCACAATAGGGAGAAAACGTTTTCGCGGAAGGGAGTTTAACAAGACTCGTGGCCACTCATTAAAAGTAGAAGAAAAGAGGTTTAACCTTAAACTATGTTGAGGGTTCTTTACTGTAAGAGCGGCAAGGATGTGGAATTCCCTTCCTCAGGCGGTGGTCTCAGCGGGGGGCGTCGACCGTTTCAAGAAACTATTCGATAAGCACCTGAACGACCGCAAGATACAGGGATATAGAATGTAATACTGACATATAATCACACACAGAGGTTGGACTTGATGGACTTGTGTCTTTTTTCAACCCTCACCTACTATGTAAACAAGCTGACATACAAGACGTGTGATTTGAGTTATGTAATTGTTATATGATAATATAATATTATAAGAGAAGAGGCTATACAGAAACATGTGAAAGTATAACTAAAACCCGATGGGATATCATTCAATAAAAGCACCGAGTATCATAAGCAATTACCAATGAAACACCCTCCCAGATACACTATATTACCAAAAGTATTGGGACGCCTGCCTTTACACGCACATGAACTTTAATGGTATCCCAGTCTTAGTCCGGAGGGTTCAATATTGAGTTGGCTCCGCCCTTTGCAGCTATAACAGCTTCAACTCTTCTGGGAAGGCCGTCCACAAGGTTTAGGAGGGTGTCTATGGGAATTTTTGACCATTCTTCCAGAAGAGCATTTGTGAGGTCAGGCACTGATGTTGGATGAGAAGGCCTGGCTCGCAGTCTCCACTCTAATTTATCCCAAAGGTGCTCTATCAGGTTGAGGTCAGGACTCTGTGCAGGCCAGTCAAGTTCCTCCACCCCAAACTTGCTCATTCGTGTCTTTCTGGACCTTGCTTTGTGCACTGGTCCAAACCATTTAGTGGAGGGGGGATTATGGTGTGGGGTTGTTTTTCAGGGCTTGGCCCAGTGTCGGAACTTCCGCCCAATCGGCACATGCAGGCACTATGGGGGCCCGCAGCCGAGTGGGGCCCCGTTGAGGACAGGTTGCCGCGGGCGGCTCCACGGGTCCGTGGGCGGCTCCGCGGGTGAAAGCGGGCGGCTCCGCGGGTGAGAGCAGGTGGCTTCGCGGGCAGCTCTGCGGGTGAGAGCGGGCGGCTCCGTGGGTGAGAGCAGGCGGGTCCGCGGGCGTGAGCGTGCTGGCCAATCAGGGAGCTGGCGGGCGGGGGAGCAGAGAGATGACATCATCTCTCACCACCTGGTGCCCGCCCTGCATCCCTGCAGTGCAGTTCCCCCCTCACTGTGCAGGCAGCCGGGAAGCAGAGAGATGACATTATCTCTCTGCTGCCTGACTGATAATCTGCTGTCTCAGTGACACAGCAAGTGACAATCCATAACGTGTGGCAGACGACATGGCAAGTGACAACACGGGATGTGGCAAGTGACAACCCGTGACGTGGCAAGTGACAATCCGTAATGTGTGGCGGGCGACGTGACAAGTGACAATCTGTGACGAGGCAAGAGACAATCCGTAATGTGTGGCAGGCAAAATAGCAAGTGACAACCCGTGACGTGACAATCTGTAATGTGGCAGGTGACGTGGCAAGTGATAACCCGGGACGTGGCAAGTGACAACCCGTGATGTGGCAAATGACAATCCGTAATGTGTGGCAGGCGACGTGGCAAGTGACAATCCATGACGTGACAATCTGTAATGTGGCAGGTGACGTGGCAAGTGCCAACCCGGGACGTGGCAAGTGACAATCCATAATGTGAGGCAGGCGACGTGGCAAGTGACAACCCAGGACGTGGCAAGTGACAATCCATAATGTGAGGCAGGTGACGTGGCAAGTGACAATCCGGGATGTGGCAAGTGGACAATCCGCAACATGTGGCAGGTGACATTCTGCCACATGTGACAAGTGACAATCTGCATCTGGTGGCAGGTGATGTGGCAAGTGGACAATCCACAACGTGTGGCAGGTGATGTGGCAAGTGACAATCCATAATGTGTGGCAAGTGACGTGGCCCAACCCTCTGCGCTGCTCTCTCGCTTCTGGATAGGCCCTCAGACAGCCTAGCAGCCAGATGTCTCCAGGATAGGCCTCAGGCTCTGGCCTAGCAGCCCCGGGTAGTACAACACACGTCCACCCAGACAGCCGCCCAGGTGGCACCGAACCCCCGATCACCTGACCTCACCCCAAATAGGCTCTCCCAGCAGGCCAAGAGGCCCAAGAAAATCCCTACCCATTGGCTGAGACACCCCGTCTATTCCTAATCTGTCCTTGAAATGCCCTTGTCTTATCTAATGCCACCTGGCCATCTAGTGACAGAAGAGAGAAGTGCAGCAATTCCAGAATTAGGAGGGAATCAATTGATCTCCTATCAATTGGCCAAGGCAACTATACGTGGCAGGTAAATTTACTAGCAACCCAGCCTAAACATCATGGTGCTACAGGTGCAAGAGAAGCCCCCCCAGCTCGATCTCCACCAGGTATGTGACACTTCCAGAACATAGATCGGGCAGCTCGAACATTTATTGTGCTGCAGCCAATTTATCTATTTATTTATTTCAGGTACTTCTATAGTACCGTCAATTTACACAGAGCTTTATGTATACATAATTATCCCTTCTAAAGAGGAATGCGGCCACACCTCTTATCTCCAAAGCAGCGGCGGCCCGTAATGCAGGGCGCAAGGGTACCGCCCCCCCATCCATGCGTCCGGCCCCCTAATCCCCATAAGGGGCGCCGGATGCATGGATTCAAATGGGGCTTTTTTTTTTTTTGACGCACGTGATTAGAGCCAGAGGCTCTTATAGGCTTCAAAAAAGGGTGGGCTCAGAGCACTGCGTCCCGAGCCCTGAGCCCACCCAGTTATGTGACAATAGCGAATAATTATTCGCTATTGTCTTCCCGATTCTCCTCCCGGACAATCAGGAAGCGGGTCCTGAGACCCGTCACTCGATTGGCCAAAAGGAGAAGCGATCCTATTGGCCGCCTATGAGGAAGGAGACACATGGCGGAAGCCGCCACGATGCTGAGGAGAAGGAACCGTCACCCGGAGGAAACACTGCCTGATAGATGAGGTAAGTGTGGGGCTGGTGACCGACGACAGGGGGGGGGGGGGGTTTGGGGTGCTGGTGACCCAACCAACCGAGGGAGGGGGGGTGGCTGTGGGTGCATCGTTTGCTGCCCCCCCCAAACAATAATATACCACCAGCCGCCACTGCTCCAAAGAATAACTGGCACACTCTATCTCCTTCAAAGAGAAATCGGCATACCTTTCATCTCTTGATGAATGGATGGAGAATAGATATCCCTCTTAAGCCCCATACACACGGTCGGATTTTTTCATGGATTCTGTCCGATCGGACAATGTTGTTGAAAAATCAGACCGTGTGTAGGCACCATTGGACAGTGTACGTCGGATTGTCCGACGGACAAAGTCTTATCTCCTGCTGGATAGATTTTTTGACAACAAGGTCCGATCACACCAAACCCGATCGTGTGTACGGTTGTCCGACAGACAAAGTGCTACGCATGCTCAGATCACATTACAAGACCAAAGCTATTGGCTACTAGCCTCTACGTAGTCCCGTCGTAGGCAACAAACGTCACCACGTTCAGAATGATCGGATTTTCCGACAACTTTGTCCGACCGTGTGTACGCAAAACCAACATCAGACAAAGTATGACGGACCTGGTCCTCGGATAATCCGCGCGTGTGTATGGGGCTTTAGACATGTGCACAACAAAAAAATTTGTTTATTTTCGTTTCGTTTTTTTTGTTTCCGTCGGTGTTCGTATTCGTAACGATTCGTATTTTCGTAAGAGTTATTTTTTCGTTGATTCGTTTTTCCGTTAGTTTAATTTTCGTTTATTCGTTTATTCGAAATTCGGACACATTCGTATTTATTCGTACATTCGTAACATTCGTAACATTCATAGATTCGTAATCGGAGCATAATTCATAATGTTATGTAATGTCTATGCTATTATTACATTTTAAGAGACACGGAAAATTACAAATCGAAAAAAAAAAGTTACGAATGTACGAATTTTTTTGTTCAATCCATTCGAAGCACGCTAAGCAGCGCCATTGTAAGAGACACGGAAAATTACGAATCGAAAAAAAAAAAAAGGTTACGAATGTACGAATTTTTTCGTTCAATCCATTCGAAGCACGTTAAGCAGCGCCATTGTAAGAGACACGGAAAATTACGAATCGAAAAAAAAAAGTTACGAATGTACGAATTTTTTCGTTCATTTTCATTTTCGTTCCTGTTTTCGTTTTTCGGATTTTCTTCATTCGTACATTCATTGTTTCTAATTCGTTTTTTTCGGAAATTTCGTTATTTTCGGATTCGTTCGATTCGAACGATTCGTTAAAATTTTTAGCGAATCGTTAACGAATGAACGAAAATAACGGAAAAAAAAAACGAAAAACGAAAAAAAAAAAAAAAAATAATTGCACTTGTCTAATCCCTTTTCACACCTCCAAAGAGCAAATAGGCCTCGTCACTCTCGTTCTCTCCAAAGAGGAAACAGAAAATGGGCACCCTACATATCTAGTGGAATGATAAATCAGACCCCAACCAGAGAATAAAAAGTGGACTCTTCATTTTACAGCTTCCATAATAACCCCAGGAATTGTTCTCGCATATGAACATCATTTATCTATATATATATAACAAAAATCCATTTGCCGTCTATCAGTCAGGGTTGGCTTCATATCAATTTTAGGACATTTGTCTCTTATGTGTTCCCAGCATACACAGGATTTTTATTATTGCTGTTCTTGAATCAATCTTGTATATTCGTACTATTTTTTGTTCGTTGCTTCATTCCGCAGTCATCTTTCCTTGATTTACTTGAATGTACCGGGGACGCCTGTTCGCCTTTTGGCCATTTGTTTTGATTTCCCTCTTCAGATTAATCCCGTAAAGCTCTTCTATTAATCAAATACAGTCACAAATTCTGGTTTAATTTAAACAAGGCAGAGCGATTTTCTGAAAAAAACGTGCAGCAACCCCCTAAGAATCCGTCAGAAGTCGCATATAATTCACTGGAGAAGTGTAAAATGAAATCGGATTTGAACGTGCCGCGGATTACGGCACTTGGCACGTCCCGGTTACTTTACCATTTCATTTCTAAATAAACGCCGCTAATTCTGTACAAGATTAATAACTGGCAGCGCGGACCTTTCCTCAGCTTGGGAACTGTTTGTCCTATTAAATAAACCCGGTTATCTCGGACAAGGTTATGATCGTGCAGCTGAACGTTTCCTGTAGTCTCATCCGAACATTTTACATAGCACTGGGTGCCAACTCCAGCTTTAACCGTGGCGGACATTGCTGTTACTGGTAGACACGTGCACAACAGAAAAATTTGTTTATTTTCGTTTCGTTTTTTTTGTTTCCGTTGATACGTAACAATTCGTAAATTCGTAAGTCGTCGGTGTTCGTATTCGTAACGATTCGTATTTTCGTAAGAGTTATTTTTTCGTTGATTCGTTTTTCCGTTAGTTTAATTTTCGTTTATTCGAAATTCGGACGCATTCGTATTTTCGTAGATTTAGTTACATTCGTACTTCCGTTAGATTGATTTACTCGTACTTTCGTAACATTGTTTTCGTAGATTCGTAATCGGAGCATAATTCATAATTTTATGTAATGTGTATGCTATTATTACATTTTAAGAGACACGGAAAATTACGAATCGCAAAAAAAAAGTTACGAATGTACGAATTTTTTCGTTCAATCCATTCGAAGCGCGTTAAGCAGCGCCATTGTAAGAGACACGGAAAATTACGAATCGCAAAAAAAAAGTTACGAATGTACGAATTTTTTCGTTCAATCCATTCGAAGCACGTTAAGCAGCGCCATTGTAAGAGACACGGAAAATTACGAATCGCAAAAAAAAGTTACGAATGTACGAATTTTTTCGTTCAATCCATTCGAAGCGCGTTAAGCAGCGCCATTGTAAGAGACACGGAAAATTACGAATCGAAAAAAAAAAAAAAGTTACGAATGTACGAATTTTTCGTTCAATCCATTCGAAGCACGTTAAGCAGCGCCATTGTAAGGGACACGGAAAATTACAAATCGAAAAAAAAAAAAAAAGTTACGAATGTACCAATTTTTTCGTTCAATCCATTCGAGGCACGTTAAGCAGCGCCATTGTAAGAGACACGGAAAATTACGAATCGCAAAAAAAAAGTTACGAATGTACGAATTTTTTCGTTCAATCCATTCGAAGCACGTTAAGCAGCGCCATTGTAAGAGACACGGAAAATTACGAATCGAAAAAAAAAAAAAATTACGAATGTACGAATTTTTTCGTTCAATCCATTCGAAGCACGTTAAGCAGCGCCATTGTAAGAGACACGGAAAATTACGAATCGCAAAAAAAAAGTTACGAATGTACGAATTTTTTCGTTCAATCCATTCGAAGAACGTTAAGCAGCGCCATTGTAAGAGACACGGAAAATTACGAATCGGAAAAAAAAAAGTTACGAATGTACGAATTTTTTCGTTCAATCCATTCGAGGCACGTTAAGCAGCGCCATTGTAAGAGACACGGAAAATTACGAATCGCAAAAAAAAAGTTACGAATGTACGAATTTTTTCGTTCAATCCATTCGAAGCACGTTAAGCAGCGCCATTGTAAGAGACACGGAAAATTACGAATCGAAAAAAAAAAAAAAAATTACGAATGTACGAATTTTTTCGTTCAATCCATTCGAAGCACGTTAAGCAGCGCCATTGTAAGAGACACGGAAAATTACGAATCGCAAAAAAAAAGTTACGAATGTACGAATTTTTTCGTTCAATCCATTCGAAGAACGTTAAGCAGCGCCATTGTAAGAGACACGGAAAATTACGAATCGGAAAAAAAAAAGTTACGAATGTACGAATTTTTTCGTTCAATCCATTCGAGGCACGTTAAGCAGCGCCATTGTAAGGGACACGGAAAATTACCATTTCAACAAAAAAAAAAAAAAGTTACAAATGTACAAATTTTTTCGTTCATTTTGATTTTCGTTGTTCCTGTTTTCGTTTTTCGGATTTTCTTCTTTCGTAGTTTCGTTGTTTCTAATTTGGTTATTTCTGATTTTCGTTGTTTTTCGTATTAGTTCGATTCGAACGATTCGTTACTCGTTAAAATTTTTAGCGAATCGTTCGTTCATTCGTACGATAATGAATGAACGAATATAACGAAAAAAAACGAAAAAAAACCAAACTAATTGCACATGTCTAGTTACTGGAATGATTCCTAAGTAGATGATTCCGTTCATGAGACTCCCAGTGCTGGCACGAGGTCTTCCAGCGCCCAGGGCAAAGATGCCAAACTTCCCAGCCTCGTAACAGAAGGAAGGAGCCCCCATCCCCACAGTAAACCATTGCGCCCAGGCCAGCTGTTAATGTACTGCCCCCCCCCCCCCTGTACCAGCCCTGCTCCACCATGATGCCTTTTGGGACTCAGATTTTGGGGCTACTATTGTCAGCGGTGGCCCGTCCATTTGGGGCGCCCGGGTGCCGCCACCTTTCTACACACCACCCCCCTATATGCAATCGATAGATTCATGCATCTACTTCTGAGTATTTATGGGTTGTTCTCCCACCTTCTGGGCCTCAACTCCCTGGGGATTGGTGGAAACTCAACAAATATTCAGGCTAAAGCCTCTGTTCCTCTACCCTCTAAGTTCTAGAACTATCCAGCAGGGGACACCGCTGGTGATGGGGTAAGTGCTGACCAATGACCAATGGGGGGGGGGGGGTCATATACTGTTTGGTGCCCCCCCCCCAAAAAATTTAAAATTCCACCGACCACCACTGACTATTGTATACCAATGATAATGGCCAGGCAGGTACCCAGGTGCACAGTGTACACCAGCCTTTTCAACCTTTTTACTCCAGAGGAACCCTTGAAATCATTTTCAGGTCTCAGAGAACCCTTGCTAAAAAATGTCCCCTTCTATTGGTGGACAGTGGGAAATAATGTCCCTTCTATTGGTGGGCAGTGGGAAATAATGTCCCTTCTATTGGTGGGCTGTGGGAAATAATGTCCCTTCTATTGGTGGGCAGTGGGAAATAATGTCCCTTCTATTGGTGGGTAGTGTGAATAATGACCCTTCTATTGGTGGGCAGTGGAAAATAATGTCCCTTCTATTTGTGGGCAGTGGGAAATAATGTCCCTTCTATTGGTAGGAAATAATGACCCTTCTATTGGTGGGCAGTGGGAAATAATGACCCTTATATTGGTGGGTAAGGATGGGCCCGGTGCTCGATGCGAACCCACGTTCGCATCGAGCACCGGGCGTTCGCTCGCTCGGCGAGCCCAGAACTATTTTGGCCGCTCGCATCACGTTCGTGTGATGCGAGCGGCCCCGCAATGCATTGCGGCCGGCGCGGCCGACGCAGTGCATTGCTGGCTGATGATTGGCCAAGCATGCACTGTGACCCCGCATGCTTGGCCAATCACAGCCCCGGAAACTCGAAGAGCCATAATTGGCTACAGGCAGGACGCCTGTAGCCAATTACAGCTCAGGGGCTGTAGTACACGCCCCTCCCTATAAAACGCCGCCACGCCGTCTGCGCCGGTCACATGCTGTTCCGGCGCAGATTGAGCAGGCTGATTCTGTGACACTCTGCTGGATTTAGATAGTTAGAGAGATTCACTTACAGAGATTGAGTTAGATAGATTCAGTTACAAAGATTGATTGAGAAAGAGGGGCTTGTAGTGTGCTCGTGGCAGGCAGGCAGAGCTACTATATTTTTTTCCCAGAGGCACCTATAGGACTTGAAGTGTGTTAGTCCCATCACACACACAGAGCTATATTTTGTTCCCAGAAGCACCTATAGGACTTGAAGTGTGTTAGTCCCATTACACACACAGAGCTATATTTTCTTCCCAGAAGCACCTATAGGACTTGAAGTGTGTTAGTCCCATCACACACACAGAGCTATATTTTCTTCCCAGAAGCACCTATAGGACTTGAAGTGTGTTAGTCCCATTACACACACAGAGCTATATTTTGTTCCCAGAAGCACCTATAGGACTTGAAGTGTGTTAGTCCCATCACACACACAGAGCTATATTTTGTTCCCAGAAGCACCTATAGGACTTGAAGTGTGTTAGTCCCATTACACACACAGAGCTATATTTTCTTCCCAGAAGCACCTATAGGACTTGAAGTGTGTTAGTCCCATTACACACACAGAGCTATATTTTCTTCCCAGAAGCACCTATAGGACTTGAAGTGTGTTAGTCCCATTACACACACAGAGCTATATTTTGTTCCCAGAAGCACCTATAGGACTTGAAGTGTGTTAGTCCCATTACACACACAGAGCTATATTTTCTTCCCAGAAGCACCTATAGGACTTGAAGTGTGTTAGTCCCATTACACACACAGAGCTATATTTTGTTCCCAGAAGCACCTATAGGACTTGAAGTGTGTTAGTCCCATCACACACACAGAGCTATATTTTGTTCCCAGAAGCACCTATAGGACTTGAAGTGTGTTAGTCCCATTACACACACAGAGCTATATTTTCTTCCCAGAAGCACCTATAGGACTTGAAGTGTGTTAGTCCCATCACACACACAGAGCTATATTTTGTTCCCAGAAGCACCTATAGGACTTGAAGTGTGTTAGTCCCATCACACACACAGAGCTATATTTTCTTTGCATAAGCACCCACAGGACTTCTAGTGTGTTAGTGGCATCACACAGAGCTCCTCTATTTTCTTTGCAGAAGCACCCATAGGACTTCTAGTGTGTTAGTGGCATCACACAGAGCTCCTATATATTCTTCTCAGCAGCACCCACAGGACTTCTAGTGTGTTAGTGGCATCACACAGAGCTCCTCTATTTTCTTTGCATAAGCACCCACAGGACTTCTAGTGTGTTAGTGGCATCACACAGAGCTCCTCTATTTTCTTTGCAGAAGCACCCACAGGACTTCTAGTGTGTTAGTGGCATCACACAGAGCTCCTCTATTTTCTTTGCATAAGCACCCACAGGACTTCTAGTGTGTTAGTGGCATCACACAGAGCTCCTCTATTTTCTTTGCAGAAGCACCCACAGGACTTCTAGTGTGTTAGTGGCATCACACAGAGCTCCTCTATTTTCTTTGCATAAGCACCCACAGGACTTCTAGTGTGTTAGTGGCATCACACAGAGCTCCTCTATTTTCTTTGCATAAGCACCCACAGGACTTCTAGTGTGTTAGTGGCATCACACAGAGCTCCTCTATTTTCTTTGCATAAGCACCCACAGGACTTCTAGTGTGTTAGTGGCATCACACAGAGCTCCTCTATTTTCTTTGCAGAAGCACCCACAGGACTTCTAGTGTGTTAGTGGCATCACACAGAGCTCCTCTATTTTCTTTGCATAAGCACCCACAGGACTTCTAGTGTGTTAGTGGCATCACACAGAGCTCCTCTATTTTCTTTGCAGAAGCACCCACAGGACTTCTAGTGTGTTAGTGGCATCACACAGAGCTCCTCTATTTTCTTTGCATAAGCACCCACAGGACTTCTAGTGTGTTAGTGGCATCACACAGAGCTCCTCTATTTTCTTTGCAGAAGCACCCATAGGACTTCTAGTGTGTTAGTGGCATCACACAGAGCTCCTATATATTCTTCTCAGCAGCACCCACAGGACTTCTAGTGTGTTAGTGGCATCACACAGAGCTCCTCTATTTTCTTTGCAGAAGCACCCATAGGACTTCTAGTGTGTTAGTGGCATCACACAGAGCTCCTATATATTCTTCTCAGCAGCACCCACAGGACTTCTAGTGTGTTAGTGGCATCACACAGAGCTCCTCTATTTTCTTTGCATAAGCACCCACAGGACTTCTAGTGTGTTAGTGGCATCACACAGAGCTCCTCTATTTTCTTTGCAGAAGCACCCATAGGACTTCTAGTGTGTTAGTGGCATCACACAGAGCTCCTATATATTCTTCTCAGCAGCACCCACAGGACTTCTAGTGTGTTAGTGGCATCACACAGAGCTCCTCTATTTTCTTTGCATAAGCACCCACAGGACTTCTAGTGTGTTAGTGGCATCACACAGAGCTCCTCTATTTTCTTTGCATAAGCACCCACAGGACTTCTAGTGTGTTAGTGGCATCACACAGAGCTCCTCTATTTTCTTTGCAGAAGCACCCATAGGACTTCTAGTGTGTTAGTGGCATCACACAGAGCTCCTATATTTTCTTCTCAGCAGCACCCACAGGACTACCGACTATAATGGCTGGAAGACCGCCAAGGGGAGGCAGAGCGTGCAGAGCCAAGAACACAGGGCAGGCAGGCTCTGTTTCTAGTGGACGTGGCCGTGGACGTGGACGTGGTCGTGCATCGTCATCAGCACGTGGCCATGGGACACGCGCGTCTTTGTTTTCGGCAGCTGGACATGTGGAGCCGCATCATGCTGAAGGCTTGGTAGAATGGATGACCAAGCCCTCCTCATCCTCCTCATCCTCTCTCACCCAGGCTCAGGGTACTGACAGAGCATCATCAGCCACCCCTTCCCTAGACCCACCATGTCCTCCTGAGGAGTCCCCCGAACTCTTTGAGCACAGTGTTGGGTACATGCTCCAGGAGGATGCCCAACGATTCGAAGGCTCGGATGACGATACCCAGCTTGAGGAATCTGGCAGTACAGTTCCACCAGCTGCAGCTTACTGCCAGGTTTGCTCTAGTGGTGAAGAGGGAGGGGATGATGAGGTCACTGACTCCACGTGGGTGCCTCAAGGGAGAGAGGATGAGGAGGAGGACGAGGAGGAGGAGGATGCGGCGTCACATGTCCAACGAGGCAGGATGCCCCCTGGAGGCCAGGTAGAGGCCAGCACAGCAACTGTACAACACCGCAGAGCTCCGCCTGTGCAGGGCGCTGCCTCTGCACGTTATCAGAAAAGTTCTTTGGTGTGGGCCTTTTTTGAGACGAGTGCAGCAGATCGCACCACTGCTATTTGCAATATTTGTCTCAAGCGTATCTCGCGTGGCCAAAACATCAGCCGCTTGGGCACGACAAGCATGACCAGACATATGGCGACCTGCCATGCAGCTCGTTGGCAGGCACACATAAAAGACCCACACCAAAGAACTAAGCGGACCTCTCCTTGCTCCTCCTCAGCTGGGATCTCCATCCCCACTACACCTTCAGTCCTCTCTGAAAGCTGCTCTGAGAGGACTGAAGGTGTAGAATTCGGTGTGTCACAACCAAGTACTTGCAGTACACCGACGTCCGAATGCAGCAGGCAAATTTCCCTGCCCCAGCTGCTGGACCGTAGAAAGAAGTACACTCCCAGCCATCCACATGCCCAGCGGTTGAATGCTAGCCTTGCTAAATTGCTAGCACTTCAACTGCTGCCTTTTCAGTTGGTAGACTCGGCCCCCTTCCGTGAGTTTGTTCAATGTGCGGTTCCTCAGTGGCAGGTTCCCAAACGCCACTTTTTCTCGCGGAAGGCGATTCCGTCTCTCTACCGGCATGTGGAGGGCAATGTCCATGCCTCGCTGGACAGGGCGGTCAGCGGTAAGGTGCATATTACCGCTGACTCATGGTCCAGCAGGCATGGACAGGGACGGTACCTTTCTTTCACGGCCCATTGGGTCACTCTATTGGCAGCTGGGAGGGATGCAGGACAAGGTGCAGTAGTGTTGGAGGTTGTTCCGCCACCACGCCTCCAAAACGCGACTACTGCTACTGGTTGTGACACACCTCTCTCCTCCACCCCCTCCTCTTCTTCTTCCTCCAGTGCTCTGTCCTTGGAACCAGCGGTGCTCCGTAGGCGTACAAGGGGCTACGCAAGTACGCAGGCAAAAAGATGCCATGCCGTGCTTGCGCTGGTGTGTTTGGGGGACAGGAGCCACACTGGGCCAGAGGTTCTGGCAGCTCTGCAGGGGCAGGCCGAGAGGTGGTTGACGCCACGTCAGCTTAAGCCAGGAATGGTCGTTTCTGACAATGGCACCAACCTCCTCTCCGCCCTGCGACAGGGGCAGCTCACCCATGTGCCCTGCATGGCTCACGTCCTCAACCTGGTGGTGCAGCGGTTCTTGGGCAGGTTCCCAGGCTTACAGGATGTCCTGAGGCAGGCCAGGAAAGTCTGTGTGCATTTCCGCCGATCTTATAATGCCAGTGCTCGGCTGACTGAGCTGCAAAAGGAGCTGAACCTGCCCAAGAACCGCCTAATATCTGACATGCCCACCAGGTGGAACTCAACGTTGGCCATGCTGCAGCGACTGCACACGCAGCAGAGGGCCATCAATGAGTACCTTTGCGACTACGGCACCAGGACAGGGTCAGGGGAGCTTGGTTTTTTTTCCCCACGTCAGTGGAGCACGATCAGGGATGCATGCACTGTCCTCTCACCATTTGAGGAGGCCACGAGGATGGTGAGCAGTGACAGTGCATGCATCAGTGACACTGTCCCTCTTGTCCACCTGTTGGAGCATACGCTGCGTGGGATAATGGACAGGGCACTTGAGGCAGAACAGAGGCAGGAAGAGGAGGACTTCCTTGCCTCTCAAGGCCCCCTTTATCCGGACAGTGTTCCTTCTGTCCCACCCATCACACAGGAAGAGGATGAGGAGGAGGAGGAGGAGGAGGAGGAGGAGGATTGTGTGAGCATGGAGGTGGAGCCTGGCACTCAGCATCAGCAGCAGCAGTCTTTTAGGGATGATGTACAGTCCCAACAAGCCAGTGGACTTGTACGTGGCTGGGAGGAGGTGGCTGGCGATCATGTCATCCTCAGTGACCCAGAAGACTCCGGACCGAATGCCTCAGCTAACCTACGCTGCATGGCCTCCCTGATCCTGCAAAGCCTGCGGAAGGATCCTCGTGTTCTTCGGATCAAGGAGAGGGACCATTACTGGCTGGCCACTCTCCTTGATCCGCGGTACAAGGGTAAGGTTGCGGACCTTATCTTGCCGTCGCAGAGGGAGCAGAGGATGAGACATCTCAGGGAGGCCTTGCAGAAAGGTCTGTGCAACGCGTTCCCAGAAACTGGGAGGCTACAAACTCCTGGTCCTGGGCGACGAGTTGCTGAGGCTTCGGTCAGTGGCAGAAGGAGCGGTGGGGAAGGTGGACGTCTGACCGATGCGTTCAGACAATTTTTTAGTCCGCAGCCCCAAGGTATGATCGGTTCCAGCAACCATCGCCAGCGTCTGATATACATGGTGCAGGAATACCTTGGGGCAAGGTCAGACTTGGACACCTTTCCCACCGAAAATCCTCTGGCTTACTGGGTCCTGAGGATGGATCACTGGCCAGAGCTTGCACAGTATGCAATTGAGCTACTGGCCTGTCCTGCCTCCAGCGTTCTTTCCGAACGCACATTCAGTGCTGCTGGAGGATTTGTCACCGATCATAGGGTGCGCCTGTCCACCGCCTCGGTCGACCTTCATCAAAATGAATCAGTCTTGGATCACCACCAGCTACCAGGCACCTGAGGCGGATATAACCGAATAATTTATAATGTCACATCCCTTCAAGACTGCCTATGCTGATGCTGAGTGACTGTCCTCTTATGTTCACTGACTATCCTCTTCCTCCTCCTCAATGATCCATGCCACCACACCAGTGCCTAAGGCACAATTTTTCAGCCCCTGTTTAACAGGGGCGTGTACATACAATTTTTTATAAAAAAATGCTTCGCAACACGTGTGACTGCTGTGCTCCAAGTACAGTATCTGTGAGGGGTTGCAGTGTTGTGGCACCAGCACCAGTGCCTAAGGCACAATTTTTCAGCCCCTGTTTAACAGGGGCGTGTACTTACAATTTTTTAAAAAAATGCTTCGCAACACGTGTGACTGCTGTGCTCCAAGTACAGTATCTGTGAGGGGTTGCAGTGTTGTGGCACCAGCACCAGTGCCTAAGGCACAATTTTTCAGCCCCTGTTTAACAGGGGCGTGTACTTACAATTTTTAAAAAAAATGCTTCGCAACACGTGTGACTGCTGTGCTCCAAGTACAGTATCTGTGAGGGGTTGCAGTGTTGTGGCACCAGCACCAGTGCCTAAGGCACAATTTTTCAGCCCCTGTTTAACAGGGGCGTGTACTTACAATTTTTTTAAAAAATGCTTCGCAACACGTGTGACTGCTGTGCTCCAAGTACAGTATCTGTGAGGGGTTGCAGTGTTGTGGCACCAGCACCAGTGCCTAAGGCACAATTTTTCAGCCCCTGTTTAACAGGGGCGTGTACTTACAATTTTTTTTAAAAATGCTTCGCAACACGTGTGACTGCTGTGCTCCAAGTACAGTATCTGTGAGGGGTTGCAGTGTTGTGGCACCAGCACCAGTGCCTAAGGCACAATTTTTCAGCCCCTGTTTAACAGGGGCGGGTAATTACAAATCTTGATCTAATAGTTCACAGCAGGGCCCATTCCTGCGCCCACCAAGAGTAACTATGAGGGCCTACAGTCTTGTGGCAACACCGTCCACCACCACCGCCAAAGGCCCAATTTTTCTGCCCTGTTCATCAGGTGCTTGCAATTACAAATCTTGATCTAATAACTCACAGCAGGGCCCATTCCTGCGCCCACCAAGAGTAACTGTGAGAGCTTACAGTCTTGTGGCAACACCGTCCACCACCACCGCCAAAGGCCCAATTTTTCTGCCCTGTTCATCAGGTGCTTGCAATTACAAATCTTGATCTAATAACTCACAGCAGGGCCCATTCCTGCGCCCACCAAGAGTAACTATGAGGGCCTACAGTCTTGTGGCAACACCGTCCACCACCACCGCCAAAGGCCCAATTTTTCTGCCCTGTTCATCAGGTGCTTGCAATTACAAATCTTGATCTAATAACTCACAGCAGGGCCCATTCCTGCGCCCACCAAGAGTAACTGTGAGAGCTTACAGTCTTGTGGCAACACCGTCCACCACCGCCAAAGGCCCAATTTTTCTGCCCTGTTCATCAGGTGCTTGCAATTACAAATCTTGATCTAATAACTCACAGCAGGGCCCATTCCTGCCCCCACCAAGAGTAACTGTGAGAGCTTACAGTCTTGTGGCAACACCGTCCACCACCACCACCCCCAATTTTTCTGCCCTGTTCAACAGGTGCATGCAATTACAAATCTTGATCTATTAACTCACAGCAGGGCCCATTCCTGTGCCCACCAGTCTTGTGGCTACACCAACATCTAATAGGGCAAATTTCTGCAGAGTATATACGCCAGGCCCCTACTTTCAAACATCCAACTTACAAACGACTCCTACTTGCAAATGGAAAGAGAAAACAGGAAGTGAGAGGAAATCTACCCCTAGGAAGGGAAATTCTATCCTGTTAGATTTAATTTGGGAAAAAGGTATCTCCTC
The DNA here is from genome assembly GCA_028564925.1 of Lithobates sylvaticus. Taxonomy (NCBI): domain Eukaryota; kingdom Metazoa; phylum Chordata; class Amphibia; order Anura; family Ranidae; genus Lithobates; species Lithobates sylvaticus. Next base: position 609,837,291 of record CM053029.1, read on the forward strand.
TCTACTGATACTTTATCACCAATCCTTGTTTCAATTAAAACCCCACTTTTCCAAAAACATTTGTCATTGGGACGGAAAGTGAGGTGACATGTTCTGAACAGATGTGCAAAGACAGCAAATGTTACAGGGGTGATAACCCCTCCCTATGTTCTCCAAAAAGCTTAAAAATAGATTTTTTTGGGATGGAGCTACACTTCATAATGTACCTGTTCAGATTCTACTTAAGATCAAACCTAAAGCCGCAAGTGGTTTTAAATGGCTTCTTTTTTTCCTTTACAAATGTCATTTTGTGCAAGGACAGTTCTAAACACGGGAAACACATGCCACTTCACAGGCATACTTTAGACACCCCCCAGGTACCATATTTAAAGGAAAATTTCACTTTTTTTTTTTCACTTTATGCATCATTAAAATGACTGCTCCCGAAAAAACTTTAGTTTTTAAAAGTTCTTTTTGCATTGATATATGTCCCCTGGGGCAGGACCCGGGTCCCCAAACCTGTTTTATGACATTAACATGCATATTGGCCGTTGTAATTAGCACTTTTGATTTCGAACGTTCGCGTCCATTATAACGTATAGGGTTCGAAAATTCGCGCGAACTTTCGGTCCGTTCGAAGGTTCTGGTTCGAACCGAACCCGGGGGTGTTCGGCTCATCCCTATTGGTGGGCAGTGGGAAATAATGTCCCTTCTATTTGTGGGAAGTGGGAAATAATGACCCTTCTATTGGTGGGCAGTGGTAAATAATGACCCTTCTATTGGTGGGCAGTGGTAAATAATGTCCCTTCTATTGGTGGGCAGTGGTAAATAATGACCCTTCTATTGGTGGGCAGTGGGAAATAATGTCCCTTCTATTGGTGGGCAGTGGGAAATAATGTCCCTTCTATTTGTGGGAAGTGGGAAATAATGACCCTTCTATTGGTGGGCAGTGGTAAATAATGACCCTTCTATTGGTGGGCAGTGGTAAATAATGTCCCTTCTATTGGTGGGCAGTGGTAAATAATGTCCCTTCTATTGGTGGGCAGTGGTAAATAATGACCCTTCTATTGGTGGGCAGTGGGAAATAATGACCCTTCTATTGGTGGGCAGTGGGAAATAATGTCCCTTCTATTGGTGGGCAGTGGGAAATAATGCCCCTTCTATTGGTGGGCAATGGGAAATAATGACCCTTCTATTGGTGGGCAGTGGGAAATAATGTCCCTTCTATTGGTGGGCAGTGGGAAATAATGTCCCTTCTATTTGTGGGCAGTGGTAAATAATGTCCCTTCTATTGGTGGGCAGTGGTAAATAATGACCCTTCTATTGGTGGGCAGTGGGAAATAATGTCCCTTCTATTGGTGGGCAGTGGGAAATAATGTCCCTTCTATTGGTGGGCAGTGGGAAATAATGTCCCTTTTATTGGTGGGCAGTGGGAAATAATGTCCCTTCTAATGGTGGGCAGTGGGAAATAATGTCCCTTCTATTGGTGGGCAGTGGGAAATAATGTCTCTTCTATTGGTGGGCAGTGGGAAATAATGTCCCTTCTATTGGTGGGCAGTGGGAAATAATGTCCCTTCTATTGGTGGTGGGCAGTGGGAAATAATGTCCCTTCTAGTGGTGGGCAGTGGGAAATAATGTCCCTTCTATTGGTGGGCAGTGGGAAATAATGTCCCTTCTATTGGTGGGCAGTGGGAAATAATGTCCCTTCTATTGGTGGGCAGTGGGAAATAATGTCTCTTCTATTGGTGGGCAGTGGGAAATAATTACCTTTGCATACTGTATGTAGCACCTCCTAGTTGCTAGTGTAGGTACATTTAGTTTGGCTCCTCTGTTGGCAGAAGAAGGGGTCATTTGTTTTTTGGACTGTGCAGTGCTTCAAAGGCTGTGGCTCTGTTACCTCCCCCTGGCTTCTAGAACTCACTGGATAGTTCTAGGAACTTAAAGGGTAGAGGAACAGAGGATGCAGCCTGAATATTTGTGAAGTTCACACCAATCCCTGGGGGAGGTGAGACCCAGGAGGTGGGGGAACAGCCCATAAATACTCAGGAGCCGGGCAGTCTGGGAGCAGAGTCCAGGGTCCAGTCATCTGGTGTCAGGGCTGGGCTCAGCCCTTCCTTCTCAGAGCTGGCTGCTCAGCTGTCGGCTAATTGCCAGCTCCTATCTCTCTCCACAGTTATTCAGCTGTTGATGATCCTGCTCGTCAGTCCTGCCTACTTAAGTCGTCCAGTCCAGAGGATCTCTGCCTTCGCCTTGGTTACATAACAAGAAATTATCTCCTGCATTCCTGTTTAAAGACTTGCTTTGCTGACATCACTTCTGGCTCTAGATCCTGCTTGCTGTTCTACTACATTGATCCCTGACTTCTGGCTTGGCTGACTATCCGGTTACTGAACTTTGGCTATGTTTTGACTACGTTTGTTCTTTTTACTTTTATTATTTAACAAGTGTGATTTAACTGTACTTCTGTCTCGGTCTGATTTCATGGTTTCTGACATCTGGAGGGACGTAGACGGGGGAGAAGGAAGGCCAGGAGGGAAAGAAAGAGGGAGAGAGATGGAGAAGCTGGAAGTCTCGCACCCGTGGCCAGTCATCTAGGCTTAGCTAAAAATATACTGGAATCCAGGACCCAGCCTGTCTAGCAGTGTGCCAGTGCAGTAGTCACCTGGATCCAAGGAGCCTCTTAAAGGGACTGTGCTAGTACCTTCCATTTCAACATACCCCAAGGCTACAGAGAGGACAGTAAGGTGCAATACTTTACATGTCTGGGACCAGGGGAGAGCCTAGAGTCAGCGCAAAGCAGCCAGGAGCACCCACTACCTCTAGACTGGGTTCCACCAGGAGCTGCACCTGCAACTTCCGTTTTGGAACTTTTCATTGCTACTTTAGCTGCACCATCACTCCCACGGGTGGACAGTGCAGCTGGAATCAGTTCAAAGCAGCCAGAATCTTTAGCAAGTAGACGTGCACTGCCGAAAATTTTTTTCGTTTCATTCGTTTTTGTTTTTTTTCCGTGAATTCGTAAATTCAGAAAATAGAAAATTTGAAATTCGTATCTTCTTAAATTCAGAAATTCAGAAATTCAGAAATCTGAAAATTATAAAAATTCTGAATTTAGAAAATTTGGAAATGAGAAAATCCGAAAATGAGAAAATCCGAAAATTTGAAAATCCGAACATTAGAAAGAATTTCCAAAAATTCTAAGTAATAACTAACTATTAAATTATAGGTTTTGGAATTTCCTTTTTCTTTCCTTTCAAACGTAATAAATACAAATTCAACTCTGAAGTTACGAATTATCCGAAGTAATGAATGTTGTATCTAAACAAATGGAACGGAAAAAATGAATAATAAATTATAAAAAATAATAAAAAGTAATTTGTTACATTCCTTTCGTTTAGATGCGGCATTCGTTATTTCAGATAATTCGTAAATTATCGAAAATCCGTTTAACACATTTTTACGATTATTCGGAAATTCGAAATGTCGGAAATTCGAAAATTCTGAAATTTGAAAATCCGAAAATCCGAATATTCTGAAATTCGAAAATAAGAATGAAAATCCAAAAATTCAAAAGAACGAAAATCTTAAAATCAAAACGAAAATCCAAAAAATCTGAAATAATAACTAACTAATAATAACTATTAAATTATAGGTATTGGAATTTCAAATTTGTCTGTTAGTGCTCTGAAATAATGAATCTAAGCAAATGGAATGTAACAAATTACCTTTTATTATTATTATAATTTATTATTAATTTGTTCTGTTCCATTTGTTTAGATACGACATTCGTTATTTCGGATAATTTGCAACTTCAGATAAATTCATATTCGTTACTTTCACTAACAGACAAATTTGAAAGGAAAATCCAATACCTATAATTTAATAGTTAGTAATAATTATTATTAGTTAGTTATTATTTCAGATTTTCCTATTTTTCGGGTTTTCAAAATTTTTGGATTTTGGTTTTTATTTTCAGATTTTCGTTCTTTCGAATTTTTGGATTTTCATTCTTATTTTTGAATTTCCGAATTTTCGAATTTAAAATTTCCGAATTTTCAAATTTCAGAATAACAAATTTTTCCAAAATTCGAATAAACGGGTTTTCGTTAATTCGGACATTTCCGAATTTAACTAATTTGTTGAAATTCAATAAAAACTAATTCAGAACGAAACGAATTGCACATGTCTATTCGCAAGTCCTCAACTGTTTGGGGGAGGGAGATGGGGGAGTACATAATCCATGGTCGTCTCCAGTCACTGGGAAGTCCCTGCCCAACTGCTTGCCCAATGCGAACCATTTAGCTGAATGGAGGTGCCCCGCAACCGCATGCAATGCATGCGGTTGCGGGGGTTAAGGGCTTGTTTACACTAGCGGTTAGCGGTTGAGCATAGAGATTTCCATTCAGTTGAGCTGCATTTTTACCCCCCCCCCTCAAGCACTCCTCCTTTAGCTGGAAAGGCAGTGGCTGGGGGTGTACACAGGCAAGAAATTGTGGCATGATGGCCAAAACGCGTTGGTATTTTTTTTAGTTTATAAAGAGCTTTGAATTCTATATACTGTTTGAAGATTGAAGGTTACCAGAGACCTTTCTAGCTGGAAGCCCATGCTTGCAAGCTGTGGAGGATTTAGAAGTTTTTCCTGTCTTAGGCAATAAATTATGCCCCCTGTTGCATTCAGGGGGTACTACTTTCCAATAAAGCAAACCCATTCAACTGAATGGAGCCGTGCTGCAAATGCCCCACAACCGCACGCAATGTACACAGTTTCGGGGCTGTATTCTGCCACTAAGGGGTTAAAACAGATTTAGTTGCTCCCATCATTACCCATGTGGGCCAGTATCTGTCGCAGCAGTGGGTTACCAGAGATACAGGCTGAAGACTTTCCCTAAGAACTCTTCTATTTCACAGTTTACTATGCTTCAGTTATGAATGAACACAGCGAGTGATCTCCATCCTGAAACATCCCCCTGCGGGAGGAATACGGAATGAGGGAGGGGCTCCAGTCAGCAGGGAGGAACCGCACTACACGGGGTGATTAGGGTGTGCCCAGGCACACCCGGAACACTCCGTGCACACGCCCAGCAGCACCTGATGCAGAGGAGAACCTGAGGTGTACACTCCGGAGGTCCCTAGTGAGTGTTTATAACTGTATGGGGATGACTGGGGAGGAGACATATCGTTGTTCCTACTTAGTAGGAACAAACGATATGTCTCCTCTCCCCTGACAGAACAGGGCCTTGTGTGTTTGCACACACAAATCACCGCGCTGGCGCTCGCGGGTAGCCGGCGGCGATTACGCCCACCAGCCACACTCATAGGGTCCCCCGCCATGCAGCGGGCACGCGCGTACCCCCCTAGTGGCTTTTATGGCCCATACAGGGTTTCGCCTAGCAGAGCCATGCTAAAAAAATATATATATAATGTTTGGGGGTTCTAAGTAATTTTCTAGCAAAAAAAACACTAATTTAAACTTATAAACAAATGTATGTACGTCACACCCACATATGTAAACGGTGTTCAAACCACACATGTGAGGTATCATCATGAACGTTAGAGCGAGAGCAATAATTATAGCACTAGAACACCTCTGTAACGCTAATCATGTAATCTGTAAAAAAAATTAACGGAAGCCTATGGAGATTTTTAAGTACTGAAGTTTGGTGCCATTCCGCGAGTGCGTGCAATTTTAAAGCGCGACGTGTTAGTAATCTATTTACTCGGCGTAACATCATCTTTCACATTATACAAAAAAATTGCGCTAACTTTACTTTTTTTTAATTTTTAATTAGTGAAACTGTTTTCTTTTATTTAAATAACGAGTTTGAAAAATCGCTGCGCAAATACCGTGTGACATAAAAAGTTGGAATTTTATTCCCTAGGGTCTCATCCGTTTTTTTTTTTTTTTTTTCGTAAATTCAGAAACTAGAAAATTTGGAGTTCGTAAATCCTCAAACTCAGAAGTTCGGAAATCTGAAAATTCGAAAATTCCGAAATGAGAAAATTCCGATTTTTTTTTAACCACTTACCGCCTGCCATATAGCAGAATTACGGCGGCAAAGTGGATTCAATATCCTGATCGGGCGTCATATAAGGGCCTCAGGATATTAAGCCACTGCGTGCCCCCGGGGGCGCGGATCGCGGCGATCGTTGTTGTGGTGTGTCAGTCTGACACCCTGCAACACCAATCTAGTTAAAGAGTCTCTAGCGGAAACTCTTTACCACGTGATCAGCCGTGTCCAATCACGGCTGATCACAATGTAAATAGGAAGAGCCGGTGATCGGCTTTTCCTCACTCGCGTCTGACAGACGCTAGTAGAGGGGATCAGCGGCTCTCCTGACAGGTGGGTCTGTTCTGATTGTTTATCAGCACAGCCCCCCCTCGGATCCTGCCCAAGACCACCATAATGCCACCCAGGGCCACCAGGGACGCCACCACACTGGACCACCAGGTATGCCCCGCAAGACCCCCAGGGAAATGCACATCTGTGCCCAGGCAGCTGCCAATCAATGCCCAGGCAGCTGTCAATCAGTGCCCACTGACTATGCCTACCACTGCCAGTGCCACCAGGGATGCCCATCAGTACCTCATATCAGTGCCGTGTATCAGTACCCATCAGTACCCATCAGTGCCACGTATCAATGCCCAGCAGTGCCGCCTATCAGTGCCATCCATAAGTACCCATCTTTTCATCCTTTCAGAGCCCGTCAGTGTTGCCTATCAGTGCCCATCAATGACCACCTGTGCCACCCATGAGTGCCCACCAGTGCCGCCTGTCAATGCCCATCAGTGCTGCATATCAGTGCCACCCATCAGTGCCCATCAGTGCCGCATATCAGTGCCCATCGTTGGTGCCCGTCTGTGCCCGCTCATTGGTGCCACCTCATCGATGTCACCTTATCAGTGCCTGTCAGTGCCGCCTTATCGGTGCTTATCAGTGAAAGAGAAAACTTACTTATTTACAACATTTTATAACAGAAACAAAACCAAAACTTTTATTTTTTTCAAAATTTTCTGTCTTTTTTTATTTGTTTAACAAGCGCAGAGGTGATCAAATACCACCAAAATAAAGCTCTATTTGTGGGAACCAAATTATAAAAATTGAGTTTGGGTACAGCGTAGCATGACCGCGCAATTGTCATTCAAAGTGCGACAGCGCTGAAAGCTCAAAATTGTCCTGGGCAGGAAGGTGTACAAGTGCCCGGTATTGAAGTGGTTAATAACGCGTTTGAAAAAATCGCTGCTCAAATACCGTGTGACATAAAAAGTTGCAATTTTATTCCTTAGGGTCTCTGCTAAAAAAAAAAAAAAAAAAACATATATCATGTTTGGGGGTTCTGAGTAATTTTCTAGAAAAAAAATGATGATTTTTACATGTAAGAACGAAATGCCAGAATTGTCCGGAATGGGAAGTGGATAAATAACTTGAGTCTTTCCAGCAGGTCATTCCGTGTCTTGGTGCGTAGAAATCTTCTGGGTGATTGCTCGAGACTGCACATTGCTCACGCGTCGATTGATCCGAAGATTGCCCGCTCAATCCTCATTAAAGTCAAATAGGAGTTTGTTCAATTTCTCCATCACTTGATATTATTAGTGCCGTGTTATTGTGCCGCTGAATCCATCCATCGCCAACCCTCAGTTTAACTCTTCAGCCATTTCCGGCATTTGCCGCAGTAACATTTCCCGGCTGGTTCAGAGCCAAAGTCTTGGCGATGCCCATCAAAAGACAATGCTGAGTCGAAAACGAAATGGATTTGTGTGATGAGGGCCCCTAGGCCCGGGATACCGCAGGCGGTACAAGTCGCTTGTAAATAAAGCAGAAAATGAACTGCCCTGCGATGTCGAGGATGTCGAGGACCGTCGCTGCCTCGGAAGGAAAGTCAAGTCATTATGCTTCAGTGCAGTCACTCGTATCTCCAGGACGATCGGGAGGGGAATGCGGCTGAGCGCATGTACAATAATTCACATTTCTTTTACCCGCACAATGCCCGACGCCGCCTTGACTTGATCCCTTTTACTTTTATAGTAGTTGTACATTTAACACATTGTAGGACTTTTTTTTTTTTTTTTTTTGTTTTTAGCGGTCAAATAAAGTTTAAAAAGGCTAATAAAGACAGGGACTAGAGAAGAACGCGTTCAACCGCGAAATCTTAACAGCCCTCTCCGGCCCTTTGCTCTATCTTAATGCCAGTTTTATAACGGGTACCTGCTGCATTCTATAATCAGCGACTGACAAAGCCGCATATAAAACACTATAATGGCGATCTTTTACGGGACTCGAAACCATAAATTAAGTGATTTTCTCCTAATTACTCGCCAAACGCCGTTGCTATCGGGGATAAATCAACCGCGCAAGCCAGATGGAGGAGGGCGTGCTGGCATCATCTCTATGATATAGTGGGTCCTCGGCACGGCTAGGTGTGTACTATGGCTATTGCAGAGATGTATTGCATATGTTTTTCTTTTCTTGTTTTTGCATACCTACACTTCAGAGGGATATTAAATTCCAGGTTTTTAGGCACTTTCAGCGGCTGATTTAATCGCTTACTGAGCATTGCAGCTTACATAGTTACACTGTAGATAAAAACCAAAAGAGGATGCACCAACCCTGCGCATTACCCAAGTAACGTTTATTAGCAGTGGCCACCCGTCCATTAAGGGCGCACGGGCGCCACCCCCTCCATTACGCCACCCCCTATATGCCACCGCAGCCACCCCTTATTCAGGCGTCCGGCGCCCTGAATTGCAGCGGCTTCAAAATAGGGTGGACTCGGAGCGCAGAGCATTGCGCTCGGGGCCCACCCAGATGTGTTAGAAAAGCAAATGAATGTTCTTTTTTCTAACACTGAACCGCCTCTCCGCCAATCAGAGAGCGTGGGTCTGATACCCATCATCTGATTGGCTGAAATAACAGGCAATCCTATTGGACGCCTAGCAGCAAGAAAGAGAGATGCACGGCGAAAGCATGGAGGGCACAGGAGCTGCCGCATGACACGCTGCCCATCCCATAGCTCACTGCCATTACCGGCTGCCTGACCCACCACCAAGATGGGGTAAGTGTGGATCAGACAGTGAGTGGCAGGCAGGTGGGCGGGGCGATGTGTGTGCTGGTTAAATGCTGCCGGGGATCACAGTGGCTGCAATGGATGGGCACATAGGCTGCTATTGATGGGCACAGTGGCTATTATTGATGGGCACAGTGGCTACTATTGATGGGCACAGTGGCTACTATTGATGGGCACAGTGGCTGCAATTAATGGGCACAGTTGCTGCAATTGATGGGCACAGTGGCTGCAATGGATGGGCACAGTGGCTGCTGTTGATAGGCACAGTGGCTGCTGTTGATGGGCACAGTGGTTGCAATAGATGGACACAGTGAGGTTGCAATTAATGGGCACAGTTGCTGCAATTGATGGGCACAGTGGCTGCAATTGATGGGCACAGTGGCTGCTGTTAATGGGCACAGTGGATGCTGTTGATGGGCACAGTGGTTGTAATAGATGGACACAGTGAGGTTGCAATTAATGGGCACAGTGGCTGCAATTGATGGGCACAGTGGCTGCAATGAATGGGCACAGTGGCTGCAATTGATGTTTTTTTTATCAGAATTTTTCAGTTTGTTTGCGTCCCCCCAAAAATTTTGAGCACCAGCTGCCACTTTTTGTTAGTGTAAAAAGAAAGGAAATCTACTCAAACGAGTCAATCATAAAAGCTTTTCAAAGTCCATAATGTACAAATGGACACAAAGCGACCAGGTCACCAGTACCGTGTCCAGCACGCCGGAGGACCCTCCAAAGCCAATCGGCTCTGAGAAAGAGGGGATCTCCCCTTGAAACGTGTCAGATTTCTGGAAGGTCCTCTGGTGTGCTGGACACGGTCCTGGTGACCTGGTCATTCTGTGTCCATTATGAACTTTGAAAAGCTTTTATGATTGACTTGTTTGGTTTTTAACTAAGGGGTTGCAGAGAAGTCACGGAAAGATCTGAATCTGAAGGTGAATTCCGCCACCCCAGTCTCACCGTCTGATTTGGTGGGAGGAGCCAAGAATGGAATTCCAGTCGAGGAGTTCTATCCGAAGAACACTCCTCTCTCACCTGAATGGAAGGAAAGGGCTAAGACTCAGCTCCTGAGATGGCAGGCTGCATTCTCCAAGAGTGAGTTTGATGTGGGGTGTGCAAAAAGCGCCCAACACCGGATTTATCTTCAAGAGGATAAGCCCTTCAGAGAAAGAGTCAGACGGATTCCTTTGGGGGACTTGGAAGACCTGCGTGAACAGCTTGCAAACTAAAGAGGGCAGGTATCATCCGAGAGTCCCGGAGTCCATACGCTTCCCCGATAGTGGTTGTGCGGAAGAAAAATGGGTCCCTAACTCCATGATGAGGGGTTGAAGCTGTCTCTGGAGAAGTGTCAGTTATATCAACCCTCAGTCAACTACCTTGGCCATATTGTGTCTGCGAAAGGAGTGGCCACCGGCCCCAGAAGCTGGAGGACGTCACCTGGCCAAGACCTACCAATGGGACCGAGCTTAGGTAATTTCTGGGATTCTGCTCATATTACAGAAGATTTGTGGAGGGATTTGTTAAGATAGTTTGCCCACTCAATGAGCTGCTGAAAAGCCAAGAGAAAGACAACGATCCAGATCCGACTAAGCCTGGGGGGCCCAGAAAACCCAGAGAGTCCATTCAAGAACAGTGGACTGTGCCGTGTGAAGAGGTCTTTAAGCAGCTGAAATGGAGCATAACAACCGCTACAGTACTGGCCTATGCAGATCCAACCAAGTCATACGAATTACACATGGACGCCAGTCGATACGGGTTAGGCAGGGTGCTGTATCAAGAGCATGATGGCCACCTACAGCCTGTTGCCTATGTGAGTCAGAGCTTGGCGCCCACCGAGAAGAACTATCCCACGCACAAACTCAAGTTCCTAAACTTGAGGTCGGCAGTGGTGGATAAGCTGAGGGATTACCTGTATGGAGCGGAGTTTGTGATCAAGACCAACAATAATCCTCTCACCTACATCCTCACTACTGCCAAGTTTGATGCCACGGGTCACAGATGGTTGGCTGCCCTATCGGGGTTTGCTTGTAGTTTGAAGTATCGACTGGGGGTTGGGAACAAAGACGCGGATGCTTTGTCAAGAAGGCCCCATTATTCCAGAGACCTTCCCGAAGAATGGGCTCAGCTGACACCTGAAGGGGTTAGAGCCTTATGTCAAGGAGCAGAACACCGAGTTGGAGATGGATCTGGGGCCGAAGACATTTGAGTGTCAGACACTAGTGTCCCAGATGTTATTGCAACATCACTTAAGTCGGGGACGAAGGTCTGCCCAAGCTCTATAAGGACTTGCGAAGGAACCGGTTAGAAGACTCTATCTGTAGATTAGCATTGAAGGCTTTGGAGGGCCAATTCCCTGACTTGCTCCTCACTGCCTACCAGAAGTAAGCCCGCCTGCTGCACAGAGAATGGGACCGATTGAAGCTGCACCAGGAGGTGGTCTACCGAAAGGGACCGCTCTGATGATCCTGAAGAGAAATAGCAGTTATTCTTACCTGAAAAACATAGGGAGACAGTATTTACAGCCCTACATGACAACCATGACCACCTAGGGCCTGAGAGGACTTTCCACTTGGTGACGGACCGGTTCTACTGGCCCTGCATGCAGGCTGAAGTTGAGGGCTATTGCCACTCCTGCATCAGATGTATCCAAAGGAAGACTCTGCCTCATCGAGCCACCCCAATGGGCCATCTTCAAGGTCAAGGACCCATGGAGCTGGTGTGCATTGACTTTCTGTGCTAGGAGCCTGATCTGAGTGGACAGGGTAATATCCTGGTAGTGACTAACCACTCTGTATGTCCAGGCATTTCCCACGAAAGACCAACAAGCATCCACGGTGGCCAGGATCTTAGTGGAGAAATTCTTTATGCACTATGGTCTGCCCCAACGCATCCACTCTGATTAAGGAAGAGACTTTGAGAGCAGCCTCATTAAGAGACTTTTAGATTTATTAGGCATCGAGAAGTCCAGAACCACCCCGTACCATCCTCAGAGAGATCCTCAGCCAGAGAGATTCAACCAAACCCTCCTAGATATGTTTGGGACTCTGGCTTCAGAACAAAAGCAGCACTGGAGCTAGCATATAGCAGCTATTATGCATGCTTATAACAGCACCGCCAACAATGCCACAGGATACTCTCCCTATCGTTTGATGTTCGGATGGGAGGCTCAGTTGCCAGTAGACTTGGCCTTTGGCACATCCCTCGACCATACTTCAGCAACGTCTCACAGGGGGTATGTGGATGGCCTACAGAGAAGTCTGAAGCCTGCCTATGATAAGGCTGAAGCTGCCTCAGATGCCTGGGGACAGAGAAACAATAGAAACTTCAGGGTACGAGTGCAGGATTTACAGCCTGGTGACAGAGTGCTGCTGAGAAACCCGGGTGTCTCCAGAAAACACAAGTTGGCTGACCGCTGGAAGTCGCAGCCCTATGTTTTCTGTAAGCAGCTAACAGGACTCCCAGTGTACCAGATCCAGCCAGAGGGATCACAGCCCCGCTAAAGACTTGGTATTGCAATCATCTGTTGCCCCTGTCAGAAGCAGTTTGTGTGCCACCACAGCTAGATTTGCAGTCCACACCCATGGCCTCCCAGAGATCCCGACCATTGACTAGGTCTCAACCTGTGCCCCTTGATGTGGAAGATGAGGACAGCGAGGATGAAGAGATGGGAATGGATTGGCTGTGTCCGTCTCAAATTCCAGGGCCTGCCAACTCCCCCTTCTTCTCCTCCCAAGGTGACTGACACCAGGATTCTCAGGCCAGAGGCTCCTGAGTTTGTGCCTCAGAATTCACCTTTGGAAGACTCTCAATCTTCCCTGCCAGCAGCAGATTCAGAGGACTTCCCTTGCTTCAGTGAAGAAGAGGAGATGCAAGAAGCTGATGTGCAAGAAGCTGATGTGCAGGAAGCTGAAGCAGATTGGCAGGAGGAGGAAGTGGCCGCAGATGAGGAGGAGACTAGTCAGCTTGTAATGCCAAGGCATTGAGAACAAAGAGAAAGAAGGGTTTTTCACCCACTCAAGAAACTAACTTATGATGCTTTGGGTGAAAGCTCTAAGGGTGGTTGTGGTCACTTCAAAAAGGACTCTTGAGGCGCCTGGTTCTTCCACCGCAGATTTGGTGGAGGACAACCCCAACTCACCCTCTGGCACATCTACGCGGGTCACCCCAGTATCGGTGGCTTGTGGACAGAACAACCTCCCTTTCACTGACAATTGGTGGGAGGTTCCTCTGTCAAGTCTTTTTCATGACATGAGCTGTTTAAGTTTGAGCCCCTCTTATGCAAATGCTAACCGTTTGATTTCTTGTCTGAATTAACCTGTTTTTCCTCTGCGTATAACTCTAAAGCATGTAACAGGATCAAGATTTTACCGCCTTTGGAGGACCAAAGGTTCTTTGGTGGGGGGAGTGTGTAGTGGTTACTCTGCATACTTACTACATTGCCAAGCTGGCTGCGACTCTCACTGAACACAGACACAGCTTGTCAGCTCTGCATGAGGGACTTTCCCCCTCCCTTTTTCTTCTCACAGACTTGTTCAGACAGGACAGCCCACTCTGCCCTTTCCCCTACATCTTTATAGGCAGAGTCGAGTTGGCCAATCAAGGGAGAACTGGAGAACATGCAAATAACTGGGCGGCACAGTGGTGTAGTGGTTAGCACTCTCACCTAGCAGTAAGAAGGGTCGCTGGTTCAAATCCCAACCACGACACTACCTGCCTGGAGTTTGCATGTTATTCCTGTGCCTGCGTGGGTTTCCTCCAGGTACTCCGGTTTCCTCCCACAATCCAAAAGACATACAGGTAGGTTAATTGGCTTCTGTCCAAAAAGAAATTGTCCCTAGTATATGAATGGGGACCTTGGATTGTAGGCTCCTTGAGGGTAGGGACCGATGTGAGTGTGCAATGTACAGGGATAGGGACAATTGTAGACACTCACTCAGGTTGAACTGGATGGACTGGTGTCTTTATTCAACCTTACTAACTATGTAACTCTGGGAGATGAAGTTCCCAGCTCAGGCTGCTTAACTGAAATCAACACACAGAGAGCTATATATCCCAAGAAGCACTGCGTCACCGGAAAAGATTTAATCAGAGAGGCTTATGGGGGAGTGACCATGAGGGGAGGAAGAAACTGCACGCTTAAAAGGGAGCTGTGGGCTTAATTTCCTGGAATCAATCCTGTTACAGCCCTAAGGTCAGCGGCGGACATCCAGAACTGAAGCAAGAAGATGTTTAAAGCAGGGTTAGGTTATAAAAAAATATCCCAAACCTTGAACATCTCACGAAGCTCTGTTCAATCCGAAAATGTAAAGAGTATGGCACAACTGCAAACCTACCAAGACATGGCCGTCCACCTAAACTGACCGGGCCGGGCAAGGAGAGCATTCATCAGAGAAGAGCCAAGAGGTCCATGGTAACTCTGGAGGAGCTGCAGAAATCCACAGCTCAGGGGGGAGAATCTGTCCACAGGACAACTATTAGTTGTGCTTTCCACAAATCTGGCTTTTATGGATGCGAGGCAAGAAGAAAGCCATTGTTGAAAGAAAGCCATAGGAAGTCCTGTTTGTAGTTTGTGAGAAGCCATGTGGGGGAAACAGCAAACATGTGGAAGAAGGTGATCTGGTCAGATGAGACCAAAATTTTACTTTTTGGCCTAAAAGCCAAACGCTATGTGTGGTGGAAAACTAATACTGCACATCACCCTGAACACATCCCCACCGTGAAACATGGTGGTGGCAGCATCATGTGGTGGGAATGCTTTTCTTCAGCAGGGACAGAGAAGTTAGAGTCTGCAAAAGACTTGAGACTGGGGGGGAGGTTCACCTTCCAGCAGGACAACGACCCGAAACATACAGCCAGAGCTACAATGGAATGGTTTAGATCAAAGCATATTCATGTGATAGAATGGCCCAATCACAGTCCAGACCTAAATCACATTGAGAATCTGTGGCAAGACTTGAAAATTGCTGTTCACAGACGCTCTCCATCCAATCTGACAGAGCTAGATATATTCTACAAAGAAGAAGAATGGGCAAAAATGTCCTCTCTAGATGTGCAAAGCTGGTAGAGACATCCCCAAAAAGACTTGTAGAGAAAAGGGGTTCTACAAAGTATTGACTCCGGGGGGCGCCATACAAATGCCCCCCACACTTTTCACATATTTATTTGTAAAAAATGTTGAAAACCATTTATTATTTTCCTTCCACTTCACAATTATGTGCCACTTTGTGTTGTTCTATCACATAAAATTCCAATAAAATACATTTACGTTTTTGGCTTTAACATGACAAAATGTGGAAAATTTCAAGTGGTATGAATACTTTTTCAAGGCACTCTATGACATCATGGTGGGGGGGGGGGGCAGAGGTTTGTATTTTCTTATGCCCGATCATTACAGGCAGGAAATATTGAATACAATAATTGATTGATCTGAAATTGCATTGGCTTTATGCTATGTGGTCAATCTAGAAGTGAATACTGCTTAGCAGGCCGATTTTCATGTCTGGATGGTGCTTTGCAGTCAGATGACAGCAGGCAGTACGAAGCGCTCTGTCCCATATGGCCAGCAATATAAATTAGAGATATTAATAAATCTAAATGAATAAGCTATGGGGGGTACCTCGTCCTACTAAATATGCAAAAAAAAAGGGGAACAAGAGGGGGTTTAGCCAACCTGACGGACTATCACGGCACCTGAACAAAGTCGGATATTTGATAATAGATAATTTATATAAATATCTTTTTATTATTACAAGATTAAACAGTGGTATATATAAACATTTAAAATAAAAGAGAAAAATTCATTGAATATAAAACATGCCTACGGACACATTGAGTTACATTAATCGTTCTGAAATGCTGGTCAGAAGATGGTTGACGCGTTTCGCTTTTGGCTTCATCAGAACCAAAGAACAGCAATTCTAATATCTGTGATATATTTCTAAGAAAGAAAAAATGAAAATTACTTATGAGTGAGCCATTGAGTCATCCCAGATCTGGCTCACTCATAAGTAATTTTCATTTTTTCTTTCTTAGAAATATATCACAGATATTAGAATTGCTGTTCTTTGGTTCTGATGAAGCCAAAAGCGAAACGCGTCAACCATCTTCTGACCAGCATTTCAGAACGATTAATGTAACTCAATGTGTCCGTAGGCATGTTTTATATTCAATGAATTTTTCTCTTTTATTTTAAATGTTTATATATACCACTGTTTAATCTTGTAATAATAAAAAGATATTTATATAAATTATCTATTACCAAATATCCGACTTTGTTCAGGTGCCGTGATAGTCCGTCAGGTTGGCTAAACCCCCTCTTGTTCCCTTTTTTTTTTTGCATAGAGATATTAATAATAAGCAATGATGACAGATTTGGAATAATGTCCGCTCACAGCTGCTTTGGAGTTAAATATTGAGCGAGTCGGATCTGTTTTATGGATTATTTTTTCAATTGCAACGCCAATACAGCCAGCGAACGGACTGACACTGAATAGCGGTTGTTCGTGAAATGCTTAGTTGGATAATCACCAAAGTCAAGTGATACATCAGGAACTTGTTCCTTTCAAAGAAGCGCTTAAAAGCTATAATCATCTTTTCATTGAATAATTGACTGAAGATTATAAATAGGATGTCGCAGCCGCTAGCAAACGCCGCTGTCACTCGGGAACAAACAAGACAATGGAGCCAGGCTTGTCTTCACCGCTCTCGCTTATTGTAATCGCGCTGTAAAGTTAATGTTTGAAGTTAACTAAAAAAAGTTATACAAATTGGAACAGATTCAGCAGAAAGGAAAAAGTTGCGAAGGTACATCCTTTATTTTGCAGCATTCTAGAAGGTTTAACTTTAACCACTACAATACCGGGCACTTAAACACCCTTCCTGCCCAGACCAATTTTCAGCTTTCAGCGCTCTCGCACTTTCAGTGACAATTGCGCGGTCATGCAATGCTGTAACCAAATGAATTTTTTATCATTTTGTTCGCACAAATAGAGCTTTAGTTTGGTGGTATTGATTCGCGACTCCGTTTTTTATTTTTTGCGATATAAGCGAAAACATAGCGGAAATTTTGAAAAAAAACAATATTTTCTTCTTTCTTTTTTAAAAGAAATCCAATAAAATCTAATTTTGTCATAAATTTAAGCCAAAATGTATTCTGCTACATGTTTTTTGCAAAAAAAAATTCCGTTAAGTGTATAATAATTGGTTCGCGTGATCACGGACATATGTACGCAAATGATCATGTAAAAGGGGTGTGCAGGTGATCACGGACAGATGTGTGCAGATAATCATTGGCACATGTTATTTTACTGGGACATATGTGAGGGACATGTGTTTTTATTATTTGGGGACATGTGTGTTTTGGGGACATGTGTGTTTTACTGTGGGGACATGTGTGTTTTGGGGACATGTGTGGGGACATGTGTGTTTTACTGTGGGGACACTACACTGGTGATCAGTGAGTAAAAAACTGTAAAAAAAAACAGCTAATACTCACTGATCACCAGCCGGCTGCAGCGATCCGCTCTCCTCTCCTCACCGACGACTTCCGTGTGAGGAGAGGAGAGCCGATTGCCTAGCAGCCGGCTGTTTGTTTACATCACATGACAGCTGTGATTCGACAGGGCTGTCATGTGATCAGGAGGGCCAATCACCGAGCCCTCCTGCCGATCCGAGATGCGCCGTGTCCGGGTGACACGGCCGCATCGGGATCGCGCCGCTGCACGGGCACGCGCGCACGCGATCCCTTTACTTCTGAAGGACGTTCCGGAACGTCCATTCAGAAGTAGACGGCTCCCACCCGGCCGTATATGTACATTGGCCGGGTGGGAAGTGGTTAAAGTCACCTTTTTACATTTGTTAAAGGGGGCCCCCAGATTCTGATTAGCCCCCTTGCTCGCAGAACCCGACAACCACCAGCCAGGGTTGTAGGGAAGAGGCCCTTGACCCCATCGACATGGGGGCAAGGTGCTTTGGGGTGGGGGCGCAGAGCAAAGCACCCACACCCCCCCACCATGTTGAGGGCATGTGACCTTGTATGGGTCGGGGGGCACTCGCTCGTCCTGTCCCTTTCCTGACCTACTGGGCTGCATGCTCGGAGAAGGGTCTAGTATGGATTTTGGGGGGCCACACGCCATTTTTTTTTAAATTTAGGCTTGAGGGGGGGGGGGGTCCCCTTCAAATCCATACTAGACCCAAAGGGGAAAGTTAATCAAGATGGAAACAACAGTGTTAGCGCGTGCAGTAAGGGTACTCTAGTTGGTACTGCTGGCTGGTACGACTGGCTGGTACTGTTGGCATCCCTGGTGGCTGCTATCCCAGATCGCGGGTTCCCAACCCGCTATTCCGTGATCATCAGTGTGACCGGAGCCGGCGCTGGAGGAAGCATGCGGCTGCAGTAGAGAGCAGAGCAGACATGGGAGCTGTCAAAAAATTTGTTTTGTTTCGTTCCGTGTACTTCGTGTACGAAATTTAATTCGGATTCGTACGAAATACGAATTTCGTACGAATCGTTACAAATCGTTAATATCGTTACGAATATCGACACTCTACGAATAATAACGAATTATCTGAAAACGTATCAACGTTACATAACACAAGAGGAATCACTCAGAGGAAGTACGAAATACGAAATTTCGTTTACGAATTTCGGATCCAAATTATCCGAATCCAAACTACCAAATAACTAATTTTAACTAATATGAAAGAACCAGTTCTCAAAAAGGATATTGGGGAACTGGAGAAAGTGCAGAGAAGGGCAACCAAACTGATAAGAGGCATGGAGGAGCTCAGCTATGAGGAAAGATTAGAGGAACTGAATTTATTCACCGTTGATAAGAGGAGATTAAGGAGAGGAGATTAAGGGGGGATATGATCAACATGTATAAATATATAAGGGGTCCATATAGTGAACTTGGTGTTGAGTTATTTACTTTACAGTCAACACAGAGGACAAGGGGGCACTCTTTACGTCTAGAGGAAAAGAGATTTCATCTCCAAATACGGAAAGGTTTCTTCACAGTAAGAGCTGTGAAAATGTGGAATAGACTCCCTCCAGAGGTAGTTCTGGCCAGCTCAGTAGATTGCTTTAAGAAAGTCCTGGATACTTTCCTAAATGTACAGAATATAACTGGGTACTGACATTTATAGGTAAAGTTGATCCGGGGAAAATCCGATTGCCTCTCGGGGATCAGGAAGGAATTTTTTCCCCTGCTTTAGCAAATTGGAGAATGCTCTGCTGGGGTTTTTTTTTTGCCTTCCTCTTGATCAACTGTGGGTATAGAATGGGGTATATGGGATTGTATGATAAATTTTTTATTTTTTTTTGTGGTTGAACTGGATGGACTTGTGTCTTTTTTCAACCTGACTAACTATGTAACTATAGCGATCGTTAACGATTCGTAGCGATTCGTACATATTCGTAAACGAAATTTCGTATTTCCTACTTCCTCTGAGTGATTGGTGAACAATAGACAATAGACTTGTGTTATGTAACGTTAATACGTTTTCGGATAATTCGTTATTATTCGTAGAGTGTCGATATTCGTTATACTGAATCTCGAATTCATTCGAATCATTCGTTATATCCGCTATCATTTCTTTCATATTAGTTGAAATTCATCATTTGGTAGTTTGGATTCGGATAATTTGGATCCGAAATTCGTAAACAAAATTTTCGCATTTCGTACAGCATTCGTATTCGTAAAAATTCGTAATTCGGATCCGTACGAATTTCCAAAAATTTGTACGAATTTCCGATTCGTACGAAACGAATCGCACATGTCTATCACAGGGAGGCCGGCGCTATACAGGAAGCATCAGCTCCGCTCTCTACTGCAGCCGCATGCTTCCTCTAGTGCCGTCTCCGTTCTTCGCATTGATGCTCGGGGATGGCGGGTCGGGAACCCGCAATCTGGGCTTACCGACCCACCATCCCAGAGCAGGAGGTGGAGGGCCACATCAATCAGAGAGCGCCTCGGGCCAGTGGTTGGGAACCCCTGTATCAATACATATATAATGAAATCCAATGCAACAGTAATGGATACACATTCAAGTGGTCCAGGACAATACATATCACACATTCCAGGAGGCTACGGGGCCATTTTCAACACAATGTACATGTGAAATGTGTGTCATCAGGAGGCCAGCTGCTACGACCCTGATGATACAGCTGGCACCCTGATGATGTCAGAAAGAAAGATGGTGGATCCATATGCAGTACTGGATTCGCTGGGTGGGGAGTACATTTGGTATAACCTGGGACAGGAGCCGGCGCTATACAGGAAGCATCAGCTCCGCTCTCTACTGCAGTCGCATGCTTCCTCTAGTGCCGACTCCGTTCTTCGCATTGATGCTCGGGGATGGCGGGTCGGGAACCCGCAATCTGGGCTTACCGACCCACCATCCCAGAGCAGGAGGTGGAGGGCCACATCAGAGAGCGCCTCGGGCCAGTGGTTGGGAACCCCTGTATCAATACATATATAATAAAATCCAATGCAACAGTAATGGATACACATTTAAGTGGTCCAGGACAATACACATCACACATTCCAGGAGGCTACGGGGCCATTTTCAACACAATGTACATGTGAAATGTGTGTCATCAGGAGGAGACAGCTGGCACCCTGATGATGTCAGAAAGAAAGATGGTGGATCCATATGCAGTACTGAATTTGCTGGGTGGGTGCTACGCTATTGCAACTCAACCCAAAGGCAAGGTAAGAAGGGGTTAAGAGAAACAATAAAACCTGGGGAGGGAGAGAGGTGAAGATGAAGTTCCTCCGGAAGTTAAATGAGCTTTCCATCTTCAGCTAAAAGGTGGAAACCCCTTTATATTGGGGCCTCGTGGCCAACAGGTGTCAGCCTACCCAGACCAATGCACGTGGTTGCAGTGTTTTCGTGCAGGGATCAAGGGGTTAAAGTAGGCGTTAGGAGGTGATCCTTACTGCCTTTGAAATGCTCTCCGAACATGGATCGCTCTTCAGTGATCAAAGCACATGAGAAGAAGCCATAAATGAGCCCATACAGTGTGCGCTATAGAGCACCGCACTGCACAGGTGACATTCTTCTGTGGGTTGTGGTTTGCTCCACCTGGAAAAATCGAGGATTTATCATGAATCATCAAACCATTTAACATGAAAACAAGTGTGTTGACGTGTAGTGCGCTGTGGCGTGAGCGAGTCCATTTATGAATCAGTAAGCCTGGAACTTACAATCTAATCACTTTGGTTCATCAATCTACAGGGTCCACAAGACATAACACTCATCACATGACCTTCCAATCTGAAATATCTTTGATATATGTAGCGGCCATAACTCCGAGGGCCGGTCTTGAATTTTTTGGGCTTACCAATTACCTCCTCGTAGCTCGTCTTCCGTTGTCTAGGGGTTCCCAGGGTTGGTACCCAGTAACTTCAGAGCTGACACACAAAAGTCCTTTTGAGGATTTTTATTTTGCAGGGGTAACATCCAACAGTAACACAGTCTCAGGTGGGAATAGAGGGCACGGGTGATAAAACTCAGGCGCTTTGAACTGCTGACATCCACTGAATGTCTTTTTTTAAATTTATTTATTTATTTATTATTTTCATTAATACAAAACAAAACACATGTTATTTATACAGACATCATATCTTACTGAATTTTTCCTTTAGTGTTCCAAACCATTTTACCCCTTCCCTGTCCCTCCCTTCCCGCCCCACCATTATTTTAGTCAGCCACTAATTTCTTTTGTCTACACTGTACTTACCGTATTTATCGGCGTATAACACGCACTTTTTCCCCCTTAAAATCGGGGGAAAGTCGTGGGTGCGTGTTATACGCCGATACCCCCCCAAAAAAATGACAAAAATTGCAAGCGCCGCTGAAAAATAGCGAGCGCTGCCGAAAAAACCCGAAGCGCGGCCGAAAAAGAACGAAGCGCCCCCGGAAAAAGCTGCTCGTAGTCCCGCCTCCCTGCGCTCGCTCCGGAAACAGCAGGGAGGCGGGACCGCGAGCTTAGCCGTCCGAGTCGGCTCGGCTTTTTCCGGGGGTGCTTCGGGTTTTTTCGACAGCGCACGCGACAGAGCGTCTCGGCGGCGGGAAATTTAAACCCGCAAAAGACTGAAAATGACGCTGGCAAGCTACAATGGCACTGGGCAAGGCTGCAATGACGCTGGGCAAGCTACAATGGCACTGGGCAAGGCTGCAATGATGATGGGCAAGGCTGCAAATGACGCTGGGCAAGGCTGCAATGACGCTGGGCAAGCTGCAATGACACTGGGCAAGGCTGCAATGACGCTGGGCAAGCTACAGTGACGCTGGGCAAGGCTGCAATGACGCTGGGCAAGCTGCAATGACGCTGGGCAAGGCTGCAATGACGCTGGGCAAGGCTGCAAATGACGCTGGGCAAGGCTGCAATGACGCTGGGCAAGGCTGCAATGACGCTGGGCAAGGCTGCAAATGACGCTGGGCAAGGCTGCAATGACGCTGGGCAAGGCTGCAATGACGCTGGGAAAGGCTGCAAATGATGCTGGGCAAGGCTGCAATGACGCTGGGCAAGGCTGCAAATGACGCTTAAATGTAAGTTGTTTTTTTTTCCCTAAACTTCCCTCCTAAAACTTTTTTTCCTTAAAATGCCCTCCTAAACTTGGGGTGCGTGTTATACGCCGGTGCGTGTTATACGCCGATAAATACGGTATGTACTCACTGGGGGAGATTATTATTTCTTATATATTTATTTACTCCTTTCTCTTAACCTCATTCTATTTCGTGTGACCCGCTTTTGCTAGCTCCGCTTCTCTATACCTCCTTTATGGTGGGCAACCCATTTTCCTCAACCAAGGTTCCCATAGTTTTTTTGAATTTATTAAAGTTTCCTCTTCTGATAAATACTGCCCTTTCTTTCCATATTGTTGCATTTATTGTGTTGACCCATTCTATCGATTTCGGGGCCTTCGATGCCTGCCAGTATTGTGCTATCAGTTTTCTAGCCTGGAACAGACACCTTCGTACTGCTATCATAATGTTTGTTTGGCCATAGCCTCCTTCCATACATCCTAATAAACAAGCTTTTGCCTCTAATGTTAATTTGATCCCAAAGGTTATATTAATAGTATCCAGTAGTGTGCTCCAATACCTCTGTAATTTCGGGCACCTCCACATTAAGGGGTATAAGATCTCCTGTGTCCTGACATCTAGGGCATTTATCATCTAATTTCCTCCCATACATATACAGCCTCTTTGGAGTGTGATATACTCTGTGTACTAAAAATAGATGCAACATTCTCTGTGATGGGGATAGTGACACCAGTGGCCCTTGTTCTAATATCTGTTTCCATTGATCAACTGTTATAGCTCCTAAGTCTTTCTCCCATTTCCCTCTATTTGTCTCCACCTTTTCTCTGGGTATTGATCTGGTGCTAATCTGTAGATATAATTCTGAAATAATGCCTTTTCACTGAATGTCTCTAGTTAGCCCAGAGAGTAGCCACTCGCAGCTGGGTGCTAGTATATTGTCCACTCTACCTGGTTAGCAAACTATTGTGGGATGTTATGTGTTTATACTTATGATAATGTGTAATGTGCTTTGTGAGCTCGGTGCCGGGCAGTCTGATCTGGAGTGAGATCTCTGATCAATCACAACATTGTCTGGGTGGGCACTGAGTCACCTAGGTGGCTAGTTGTTTAATTAGCTTAATGTTTATAGTTTATTTTGGCTGTTGTTTAGCTATGTTAATTATATTCCTGTTTGCAGTTTGTATTGTTAGGGTAATATGATCAGGTGGGGAATATCCTCATGTGGGGTATAAAGCATGTGTCTGAGTTTCAATAAACAGTCATTTCTTTGGAGTTTACCTCAACATCTGGTCTGTGTATGATGATTGGGGTAACAGGACTGGTATTAGCTCTCAGTCTGCTGTAACAGTTTGGTGGAAGAGGGACACAATGGTATCTGGGGGGCACTGTGGACCACTATGGGAAGTAGAGGAACACTATGGGATCTTAGGGGGCACTGTGAACCACTATGGGAAGTAGAGGGACATTATGGGATCTGGGAGGGGGGGCACTGTGGACCACTATGGGAGGTAGAGGGGCACTATAGGATCTGGGGAAGGGGGCATTGTGGACCACTATGGGAGGTAGAGGGGCACTATAGGATCTAGGGGGCATGGTGGACCACTATGGGAAGTAGAGGGAAACTATGGGATCTGGAGGGTACTGTGGACCACTATGGGAGGTAGAGGGACACTATCGGATCTGGGGGGGCACTGTGGACCACTATGGGAAGTAGAGGGACACTCTGGGATCTGAGGGGGTACTGTGGACCAATATGGGAGGTAGAGGGACACTATGGGATCTGGGGGGGGGGGGCACTGTGGACAACTATGGGAAATAGAGGGACACTATGGGATCTGAGGGGTACTGTGGACCACTATGGGAAGTAGAGAGACACTATGGGATCTGGGGGGGTACTGTGGACCACTATGGGAGGTAGAGGGACACTATGGGATCTGGGGGGCACTGTGGACCACTATGGGAAGTAGAGAGACACTAGGGGATCTGGGGGGTACTGTGGACCACTATGGGAGGTAGAGGGACACTATGGGATCTGGGGGGCACTGTGGACCACTATGGGAAGTAGAGAGACACTATGGGATCTGGGGGGTACTGTGGACCACTATGGGAGGTAGAGGGACACTATGGGATCTGGGGGGCACTGTGGACCACTATGGGAAGTAGAGGGACACTATGGGATCTGGGGGGGCACTGTGGACCACTATGGGAAGTAGAGGGACACTAGGGGATCTGGGGGGCACTGTGGACTACTATGGGAGGTAGAGGAACATTATGGGATTTGGAAGGCACTGTGGGAGGTTAAGGGATCTGCAGCTGGCTCAGCACTGGACCCAGACCCAGTGGCTGAGAACCACTGCTCACAAACACCACCCATTATGAGCGGCAGACCCTCTGCCCATGACAACACCTTATTTTATTAAATCAGAAGCTGGGGCTGCCCATTGAATATAGGGGTATTTAGCAGGTTTCCCCTAGTGTTTCTTGCCTCAGTGAAGTCAATGGGGTTGATTTACAAAAAGCAAATGGATTGTTCACTTTGCAAGGGAATTTTCCCAGAGCTTAGTGAATGAGTTGACGCTCTGCTGACTTCCATCATCCAATCATGTGCAGGCAAATATGCCGTGTTTTTTTATTATTTTCCTTGCATTGTGATTGCATATTCTTTGTAAAGTGAAACTTCCCCACGTTCGTTAAGATCTGGGAAAAATTCCCTTTGCACAGTGCAACTTTCCTTGCAAAGCGAACAGCCTATTTGCCTTTATTAAATCAACCCCAAAGTTTTTAGTAGATTGAAGATATCTTCATGGATATTAGTTCAGGCTTAGCAATGGTTTACTCCAATGGGAAAGCTACATTTTACTATAAACTTGTTCTGCCTTCCATCTGTCTAACGATCAGCATGAATGGCGGCTGTAGAGGATGTTCTCACCGGGTGACATGCTGACCTATTCTGGTGTTGAGTGTACAGCACGACTCCTTCACACCCAGCCATTTCCTGGCAAAAGCCACTACACAGATGTTCTGCCGCGGGCGCGGGCTTCAGTTTCATCAATCTGAGAAAGCGGTCCAAGTGTCCACGATCCAAATATCAAACAGCGGAAGACAAAAACAACTGAACTTCCAGAATGAGAACTCGCAGTGATTGCTTTAGGCTGCATTCACACCTGGGCGTTTTGTAGCTTGAAGCCTGAAGCTACAAAAGCTAGAGGGGAAAAAATACATTATTCTCTATGGAGATGGTTCACATCTCCACTCCAAAACGCCTGAAGCCCTACGCCTGAAGCTCAAACAAGTTCCGGACCCTTTTTTGTCGCGCGAATCGGGCAGATTTGGACGTTTTTATTCTTTTTACATTGGTGACCTTTTGCTCTGCACAAAATTCGCGGCAAAACGCGGTAAAAAACGCCGCGAATCGCGGTAAAAAAACGCCGCAAATCGCGGTAAAAAACGCCGCGAAAAAACGCCGCAATTCGCGCGATTTTCTGCCTGAAAGGTGTGAATGCAGCCTTAGTGGATTGCCGCATTTTTCCAATAACCCGTCTGTCTGGCATTGCCAAACATGCAGGGAAAGACACGTTCTATGCATACTTACCCACGGCAGAACCCGCTGATTATTATGGGAGGGTGTGTGAAAACTAGGGATTAACCATTTCAGCCCCGGAAGCATTTACCCCCCTTCCTGACCAGAGCACTTTTTGCGATTTGCCACTGCGTCGCTTTAACTGACAATTGCGTGGTCGTGCGACGTGGCTCCCGAACAAAATTGACGTCCTTTTTTTCCCACAAATAGAGCTTTCTGGGGTATGGATAAGTAAGGTTGTGTTTTTATTGTCCTGCCCTGTTGCGGTTTGTTGCCGCTTCAGAGGCAGATGTTTCTGTTATAAGATGTACCCTGTTGTGGTTGTTGTCGCATCAGAGGATTTGCCCCTGCGTGGGTAATGTTTGGCCCCTGCGTGGGCTAGTTTTTGTGCTAATGAAAAATTCAATAAAAAAGATTTTACAAAAAAAACAAAAAACAAATAGAGCTTTCTTTAGGTGGTATTTGATCACCTCAGCGTTTTTTATTTTTTGTGCTGTAAACAAAAAAAGAGCGACAATTTTGAAAAAAACACATTATTTCTTACTTTTTGCTATAATAAATATCCCCAAAAATATATAAAACAATTATTTTTTCCTCAGTTTAGGCCGATACGTATTCTTCTACATATTTTTGGTAAAAAAAAAAAAAAAAATCGCAATAAGCGTATATTAATTAGTTTGCGCAAAAGTTATAGCGTCTACAAAATAGGGCATAGATTTAGGGCATTTTTATTAATATTTTTTTTTTTTTTTACTAGTAATGGCGGCGATCAGCGATTTTTATCGTGACTGCGACATTATGGCGGACACATCGGACAATTTTGACACATTTTTAGGACCATTAGCATTAATACAGCAATCAATGCTATAAAATTGCATTGATTACTGTAAAAATGTCACTGGCAGTGAAGGGGTTAACCACTAGGGGGCGGGGAGGGGTTAAGTGTGTCCTAGGGGCGTGTCTTCCTAACTGTCTGGGGGATGGGCTGTGTGTGACACGACACTGATCGCTGCTCCCGATGACAGGGAGCAGACGATCAGTGTGCTGTCATTAGGCAGAACGGGGAGATGCTGTTTACATCAGCATCTCCCCGTTCTGCAGCTCCGTGACACGATCGCGCGTATCCCCGCTGCGATCGAGTCCGCGGGTCCCGCGGTCACGGAGCTTGCGGCAGGCGTGCGCCGCCGGTGCACGGCGGGAAATTCAAAGTAACGTACGGGTACGTTACTTTGCCCAGCTGTGCCATTCTACCAACGTATATTTGCTGACAGCGGTCAGCAAGTGGTTACAGTCTATGGGACACGAACATGAAAAATCAAAAGTGCCCTTTTTTAAAGGCTTATATGCAAGTTGTTGTCATAAAAAGTGTTTGGGGACCCGGGTCCTGCCCCAGGGGACATGTATCAATGCAAAAAAAAGTTTTTAAAACAATTGTTTTTTCAGGAGCATTTATTTTAATAATGCTTAAAGTGAAATAATAAAAATATCGTGCCTGGGGGGTCCCTAAGTCTGCCTGTAAATTGCTTCCGGCAATATAGATGAAAAACCAAGGCCCTTCAGGTCTGGTATGGATATTAAGGGGAACTCCACGTCAAAATTACAAAAAAAAATTGCGTGGGGGGTCCCCCCAAAATCCACACCAGTCCCTTATCTGAGCATGCTGCCTGGAAGTCAGGATGGGGGGGGGGGGGGTGAGCGAGCGGCCCTCTCCTCCTGAACCATACCAGGTCACATGACCTAAACATTGGGAGGGTGCTTTGGGGGCCCCCCCAAAGCACCTAGTCCCCATGTTGATGGGCACAGGAGGCAATGGCCAGGGTTGTCGGGATTAGCGGGCGGGAGGCTTATCAGGATCTGGAAGCCCCCTTTAACAAAGGGGCCCCCAGGTTCCGGTACCCCCCCCATGTGAGGGGGTGTCATCTTTCTCAGGATAAGTGGCTGGACAGATGCCTGTGGCTGGGGACAATGGTGTGGCAGACAGTGGACAAGGTAAGGCGCTGGATAAGGAGGTGGACTGGGTTCGTTTGGCGGATTCTGACAAATGTGAGGTGTACGTCTGTTTTGAGGGGTCACTAGGAGAACACCTCAAGAAGGAAGTGCGAGAAATTTTTTCCCTTCTTCCACTGGAAAAATGTAATCTGGATAGAGGTAAGTAGGATGGTCGTTTACCAATTGTCTTCAGTTTTATAGGGGAAAGGGCTCCAGAGAACTGGTCTGCTCTATTTTGTTACTTGGATGTGATAGGGGAAGCTTATCGAGTCTACGGGGGACCGGCATGGCTTAGGTACAATTAGCAATTCCGTCAGCGCAAGGCATTATGTCCGTCCTTGTGCTGGGACCACAAGAACATTAGTCTTTGCATGGGGCTCATGACCTCAGCATGGCTGGGACTTTGTTTTTTCAGTCAGGGGCCGACGGATCTTCTTCCTCTGGACAGTCGGCCAACAAAAGAAAGGGTTGTTGCTGGTCGTTCAAAGTAGGGACTTGAACGTTTGGAACAACGTGCAAATTTAAACATGAGTGCTCCGGCTGCGGGGACTCCCACTCTTTTAATAGATGTACACAAAAAGGCAGAACTGGGGAGTTTGTGGGAAAAAGGGAGGACTCCAGTGAGTATAGCAAGGATGCGCCATTTCCAGGTAGGTATCCAAACCGTGAGGACCTGCTGGCTTCGGGAATTGCCAAGGGCTTTCGTATTCCGTGTAGGCTTCCCCATCCCCCCAACCTGCGGACAATTTGAAGTCGGCGTTGGCTCGCCCGGAGGTGGTGTCTGCTAAATTAGCAAAAGGTTGAGCTGGGCCGCATGGCTGGTCCGCTTGTCTCTTCACCACTGGATAATTTGATGGTTTCTCCTTTGGGGTAGTCCCTAAGAAAGAACCCAACAAGATTCATCATTTGTCGTATCCTATGAATTCATCGATCCTGGTTTGTGTTCTGTTTCCTACACCTCTTTTGATGAGGCGGTGCTTTGGGTTCGTTTCTATGTTTGGGTGCTTTATTGGCAAAAACGGATATTGAATCTGATATTCGCTTGTTGCCTGTAATTCCTGAAAGTTTTCACTTGTTGAGTTGTAAGTGGCAGGGGTGCTATTTCATTGCTCAATGTTTGCCTATGGGGTGCTCCATTTCTTGTTCATTGTTCAAAACTTTTAGTTCATTCTTTGAGTGGGTGGTCCAGGAAGTGTCTTGGCTTCTGTCTGTCATTCACTATTTGGGTGATTTTTTGTGTTGGGCCGGCCGCTTCTTCTTTTTTTTGGCTACGGTTCATCACATGGCGGAGCGCTTTGGCATTCCGCTGGCGGCAGACAAAACTGAGGGTCCAGCTATGGTACTGAGTTATCTTGGTATTTTATATTGACACTGTGGCCATGGAATGGCGCCTCCCGGAAGACAAGCTGACGGACTTGCGTGTAGCGGTAGTTTCAGTGTGGGGGGCTGGCAAGCTGACCCTGCGTCAACTTCAGTTGCTTCTTGGGAAGCTCAACTTTGCTTGTCGGATCATGCTGATGGGCAGGGTTTTTCATTGCTGGTTGGCGGCGGCTACCGTGGGGGTTCAGGCTCCTGGGCATCACATTCACCTGACCCGAGAACACAGGGCGGACTTGCTAGTTTGGGAGTCCTTTTTGGATTCTTATAATATAGTGTGGGTGTCTGGAGTTATGTCCAGTTTTGATTTGGAGCTATTCACAGATGCCGCGGGATCGGCGGGCTATGGGGAATATTCTGGGGGTTAGTGGAGTGTGGGCCGTTGGAATGGTGGGAGGCTGGGTTTACCAGGAACTTGGCACTCTTGGAACTGTTTCCGATTGTGCCCGCAGTGGAGCTTTGGGGTTCTCAGTTCAGTAACAAGAAGATCCGTTTTAATTGCGATAATACGGCAGTTGTGCAAGTAATTAATAGCGTGTCAGCTTCATTGGTGCGTTTGTTGCGGCATTTAGTGTTGGCTTGTTTACGTTGCAATGCTTTTGTATATGATGTTCATGTCCCAGGTTGTACTAATTCCTTGGCCGATGCTCTTTCTCGGTTTCAGTGGGACAAGTTTCGCTCGTTGTCTCCAGGAGCGGCGCAACTGGGAGTTCCTTGTCCAGCACAGCTTTGGCGGATTGCCTTGGAGTGACTACTACCCTGATTCGGCGGTCGGTGAGTGAGGCTACCTGGTCGGTGTATTCGAGGGTTTGGGAGGAGTGGTTCGATCTGTTCTGTGGTTTGGGTGGTGCGGTAGTTAAGGGTGATGACGGGTTCTTGGTGTTGTATTTCATAGGTCAAAATGTGGAGGAGGGAGTGTCA
The DNA here is from genome assembly GCA_028564925.1 of Lithobates sylvaticus. Classification (NCBI taxonomy): domain Eukaryota; kingdom Metazoa; phylum Chordata; class Amphibia; order Anura; family Ranidae; genus Lithobates; species Lithobates sylvaticus. Next base: position 609,867,748 of record CM053029.1, read on the forward strand.
GTGTTGAATAGTAAATTGGCGGGGTTGGCATTTTTGTTCAAGTTGTTGGGTTATAGGGATTGTACGAAGGATTTTTCGGTTCGGCAAGCGGTAAAGGGCTACAGAAGGGGATGTCGGCCGGTGGATGGTCGCCGCCTGGTGTCTTTTGAGTTGTTCGGTTCGTTGTTTTGGGTACTTCCAAATGTGTGTTTGTCGGCCTATGAGGCCCTTTTGTTTCAGACGGCTTTTTCTTTGGCATTTTTTGGGGCGCTGCACATTGGGGAATTGGTCTGTTCTTCCAGATGGGGGTCTGATGGTTTACAGTCAGCTGACATGCAATGTAGTGAAAATTCTGTGTTTTTTTTTTGGATACGGAGATCCAAGACAGATCAAGCCGGGCGGGGTGTGCGGGTGGAGTTGTTCGAGGTTACGGGGTCGCCGGCTTCTCCAGTGCAGGTTGTTTCCCATTTTTTGGAGTTATGCCCGGGTTGCGTTGGCCCATTTTTATTGCATGCGGATGGTTCGGCTTTGTCTCAGTTCACGGCGGTGTTCAGGAGGTGTTTGGTTATCTTGGGTTTTTGTCCGTCCGACTTTGGAGGCGGCGCGTTGGGGGTTAAAGCGGTGTTTCACCATAAAAAAAATTTTTTTTTAAAGTCAGCAGCTAAAAAAAAAGTAGCTGCTGACTTTTAATAGGTACACTTACCCTCCCAGGGCGCCCGCGATGTCGGTCGTGGAGGCCGAGATGTCCCTCGGCGATCCGGTTCCAGCGCCGCCATCCTCAGTAAGGGAAACGGCTTCCCGTTTCCTACTGCGCATGCGCGAGTCGGCGCGCGGCCTACTGCGCATGCGCGAGTCTAATTTGTGAATGGGGAACGCGATGTGTTGTGGGACACAGTTCCCATAACACACCACGCCCCATTCACTAGAAGACGGAAGGAGAGAAGATCACCGCGGCGCTGGAAGAGGCAGATTAGGACGATCTGCCTAGCAACAGCCATTTCTGGTAAGTAAAAAAAAAATAATTTTTTTTTTTAATTTTAAATTGTTATTAACATTTTTTTAAAGTTTTTTTTTTCAGGGTGTCCCACCACTTTAAGTGAGAGGGCCTTGCGGCGCATTGGCAGGTGGGAATCTCGGCATTATCGCCTGTATGTACATCCTCATTTGTTATGATTTATTTTAGTCTATGTGGGGTTTGAGCCTGTATGCTGTCCCGTTTGTCTCCTCTTGTTTTTCGGGGGGAGGCTGGCTTTGTGTTATCGCTTCTATGTGTGTGGTGTTTTGTTGTTTTTTTTCTTTACAGGGAAGGGCTTCTGCTTGATTTGGATATTGGGCCACGCATAAGTCCACTGGGGAGTGAGAAGAGCTGATGTACGGCCTGACGGACGTCAATTTGGCATTCCTAGGGAGGAGGCGGTGGTTCTTTGGCTTGGGATGCCCGGTCTATTGTGGAGCAGAGTGGTTCCTGTGGTTGAGCGTTATGGCTTGATAGAGCCCCCGATATGTTAGTGGTGCATACTGGGGGGGAACGATTTTAGGGCTACGGTCCATGAGGGAGCTCATCCAGAATGTTAAATATGACTTTCTTTGGCTTTGATTAGCTTACCCAGACTTGTTGATAGTATGGACCGATATGGTGGCCTGTACACAATGGAGGTGGTCTAGGTCAGTTACGGGTCTTAACAAGGCAAGGGTAAAAGTAAATCGGGAGGTAACACGTTTTCTGATGCACAATGGGGGTTTGGGTACGCCATCATGGGTCGGAATTAGAAAATTAGAACCTTGGCGATATTTACGCGGGCGTTCATTTGAATGTTGTTGGTATTGACATGTGGTGTCTTGGTTGGGAGGAGGGTATCCAGAGGGCCCTGAGGGTGTGGAGGTCCGCTCAAACCTAAGGTGTCAGGTTTGCGTGGTGGTGGCGGTGTGCAAGGTCCTTTTAGGTCATATGGGCACAAAAAAAGGTATGGTGTAGGGACCCGTCTGAGGTACGCAGTGTACCTGCGAGTTATCTCTGAGTTGGTGATTTTTGTGGCTGGAGGCCTTAGAAGTGACTAGCAGGTACGGTTTGGGTTTTATGCCTATTGGAACCTTGGGCTCCTTTCTTTAACAAACTGTATGTTGTGTTTTGATATGTTTTTGATATGTTAATTATTGGCTATTTGTATTTTGGTTAATAAAATGGCTGCTATGGCCAATTTACTCCAATTCTGCGTGGTGTGGTCACTAGATGGAAGGGTGGGGTGATTGGTATAGCAGGTAACAAGCCATATTTAATACCATAGTCATGTGGATAGGTATAGGATACAATAATGACACTATAGAGCTGGGAAGCATTTATAATCCCAAATGTGTGTTTTCGGCTCCAGTACACAATATAATTAGCGGAATATTAATGAATTACTCGAGAATCCACCACACATGGAAGTGATAACACCAAATGTTTGTTTTGGCAATGCGTCTTCTAATGACTCTTCTTCCCCCGGACATTGTGCATCTTCCTCCCAGATATACATGACGACATTCACGGATGCTGGAAAACCATCAAGATTTCTTATTGCCAACAGCAAAAGGCCTGCGGGATAAAGCAGCGGCACAGCGGGGATTTGCTCGGGGGGGGGGGGGGGGGAGCTTCCAGGGATTTAAGCTGGAGTTCCATCTGTGCATTTATAAACACAGCGACATGTTCCAAACATTCTATAGTGACTCACTGACAGAAAGCAGTGGGAACACCAGGAAATTCGATGAGTTCCTCTCGTCGTGGGAAGGGACCGCTTTGGGGCAAAGGGGCCTGACCTTCAGGCTTAGCGGAGATTTATTGTACCTGTGTTTAATGCGATGTGAATCTCCATCCTAGACATGGCGCTGTGCGATTATCGCTACTAAAACCATCTGAGGAAAATCCATGTTTGACAAGCAATCTGAGACGGTGGTGATGCTGAGCAGACAAGCTATGCAATGGACACTCATCATATGGAGGTTAACTAGAGGTCACAACACAAAGATAGAGGCCGTAGAACTTCATTACAATTTTCGGGCTGAGCCTATTTTTTTTTTTGGCGTTGATGACCCTCTTTTGTTATTTTTAGATACATTATCCTCCCACACAAGCATGTGGGAAAGTCAATCCAACCGGTTCTCATTGTGCCGAAGCAGACGGCTGTACATCCAGGCCAGGTAAAAGAATTCAGCTTTTAGGGGAATGGCTCCCATACTTCTCTAGCTCTACCCTCGGCTCGGGCCGCCGATTTCAAGTCCCAGGTTCTATTCCCACTCGGGATCCACCAATGCCATTTTTTTTTTTTTTTTACCACGAGTACCGATACTTCTTTTTTTTTTTTAGTACCCACCAATACCAATTACCAATACCTACCGCAAGTGTGTTGTTTACACTACACCTTTTTGCGCTTTTATCAGTGTGAAACGTGTAAATATATGTTAATCACTTGCCCCCGAAATTTGTGTATAGAAAAGCTCCAACTATCCGCGACAAAGTTGCCAAAAGTATCCCTGATCCTCCAAGTAGAGGCCTGACCTTTTTTACCGGTAAGGCCCCATGCACACGAGACGCTGTTAAACGCACATTCAGAGGCAATTGGACACTTTTTTCAACTGCGCCTTAACGCATGCAATGTTATCCTATGTGTCCATGTACACAGTCTAGTTTTTTCGCGTTTTTATGCAGTTTCGTTTAACCTCGTTTTTCCAGAAGCAAAAAAATGCGTTCAGACACTTTGCTTTTCCACGTTTCAGACGCAAAACGCAGCTAAACGCGGCTAAACGCGGCTAAACGCAGGCACCTGCGTTTAGCCGCGTTTGCGTTTATAAGCCTTTTTAGAAAGGAACCCAATTTTTTTGACCAGAAAACTCAGAAATATGATGGTAAACCATAAAAAATACTAGAAAAAATTGGTTAAAATGTCGTAATTAGTTTAGATAGTTCATAGAGCGTATATACTCACTGATGTATACATGTTTGTGAAATGCATACATGTTTGTGAAATATCCAACGGACATTCGCTGTGCCATCAACGGATGGGTCCAATATCGCCAAGCTCTGATTCTGGACCTCTCATGCAAATTTGCGATGACGTTGCTGCTTCATCAAGAGCGACATCAGGAGCATTTCCTGACATATATTTAATATGGGATCCATTTCCAAAAAAAAAAACACAGAAAGAGAGGCAAATGCAAGTGTACAACGGCTCTCTCTGCTGCTGCTGCTCACAAAATGGCAGAAATAGTTAATAATACATGCTTTCTGAGCTTGGGGAGGGTCTATATGATGTTATCTTTACAAATGCTTATAGACGCAAATGCGTCTAAACGCGTCTAAACGCGTCTAAACGCGACATGAAAACACAGCAAAACGCGCGTTTTTAACGCAGGTTTCTGCTTTTTAAAACACGCGTTCAGCAGAGTTTGCATCTGCGTCTCGTGTGCATGGGGCCTAAAGGTTTCTTTCCTTGCAAACGGTGCTATGCATGCGTGAAAACAAAACGCCCAAATGAAAGAAAAAAGGATTTTACCTCAACGAGCACAGGAAATTCCTAGGATATTAAAGAATTCATCTGTTGCAATCTAGAAGGGACAGTCTATGCCCCGGAGTGTAGTTGTGGACTCCAATATATAGGTCAAACAAAAAGACCCTTGAAAATTCGCATGAGAGAACAAAATATACTCAAAGGCTTTGACAAACACAGCGTATCAAAACATTTCGCCACTCACCACAACAAAGACCCCACACAATTAAAATTCTAGGGAACAGAACCCTATGTGAAACATTGGCGTGGAGGTCATAAAGTCAGAACATTGAGTCAACTTGAATCAAAGTGGATTTTCACGTTAGACACTTTCGCACTTCTGGGCCTCAACATAGAGTTCGACCTTAATTGTTTTATTAATGACTTTTAATAGCTCCTGTATCGATACCAAATTCTAAATATTTTTAGTCTCTTTGATCTCTCTCTTCTTATCTACCTCTAGTTTTATCATGCAACTGTTCTAATTATGGTTTTTAGCACCTTTATATGGACATTTATTTATATATTGCATTTTAGTACTAAGTCCTCCTTCCTGTACTCTCTGCCTCTTTTTAATTTTAATGTAATTTCCGGTGCTTTTATATACATCTTTTTTTCTTCTAATTATTTTATATATTTTTAACTAAAACTTCCTTATTTTTATCGATTTCCCAATTAATATCGTTATCAGGGTTGGTCTGTGTATGATCTACCACATAGTTGGTATCACACAGTCTTTTATTATCCATTATTCTCACAACCTCTTTTAATAATTTTCATGTTGTTTTATTCCCCTTTTTATCTGGCTAGTCACGTTTTATCTCCTAGTATATGTATGCAATATGACTGCCAGTAATATTTCTCTCACAGTGTCTCTCATTAGTAAATTACTAGTCTTTCTGGTATACAATACCGTTTTTTTCGGCCTGATATCCCCAAGAAAATGACCGCCGGTATACTTCCGGCCTCTGAGCCATTGGAAAATGGCCGCCGACCGGATGTTTTTATCAATATAGCCAATTCCACCCTAAAGATTTCCGGCGACCAAGAAAATGGCCGCCGTATACACAAATTAACACACATAAAAGGACACTTCCAATGTCTCTAGTTATCCCCTGATGAAGTCACATGACTGTGACGAACACGCATCGGGAATACGAGACACCGGAAATGAAGTGGGCGAGTTCGCTGCTCGTTTTTATTGTTACCTGTTCTATTTAAGCTAATGTGAGTACCTATTCTACTTTTGCTGTTATCAAATAAATACTTTCAAAAAATTACTACACTATCGGGCATCCCTCTTGTTCCTTACACCCCCCCCCCCATGCCCCACTGTTGCTTATTTTATTTATATTTTGAAGGGTATCATATTCATGCGTTACTATAAGAAATTGCCACTTTTAGTGCAGAACACTACTGCACTTTATTATATATTTTGCACATTATTTACAACGCAGCACTATCTTTATTTTATTCATTTCATTTGGGTTCTGAATGAATGAATGACTTGTATAGCGCTACCTATGCAAAACAAATCGCCACAGGGCGCTTTTTGCCACCAGCGTCCATCTGTGGTATTGCGCGTTCCTTTACCCTAATTAACCTACCAGCATGTCTTTGGGGTGTGGGAGGAAACCGGAGTACCCGGAGGAAACTCACACAGACACAGGGAGAACATGCAAACTCCAGGCAGATGGTGTTGTGGTTGGGATTTGAACCAGTGACCCTATTGCTGCTTTGTGAAAGTGCTAACCACTACACCACTGTGCTGCCGTTTCTGACATTTCCCTCAGTGTTTGCAGCAGTATCTTTCCACATTTGTTTGGTTGGCGCAGGGATATAATCTTTTTAAAATACATCACAGCCACCAGCAAGTTTAAATGACATTTTTTCCTTTAGAAATTACATTTTGCTGCAGGACTGTAGTACACATCACACAGATGCGCTACTTTAAAGGCAGACTAAGGGGACTCCCAGGCACGATATTTAACCACTTGCCGCCTGCCATATAGCAGAATGACGGCGGCAAAGTTGTTTCAATATCCTGACCGGACGTCATATGACGTGATCAGGATATTGAGCCGCTGCCCCCCCCCCCGGGGGCGCGCATTGCGGCGATTGTTGTTGCGGTGTGTCAGTCTGACACCCTACAACACCGATCTAGGTAAAGAGTCTCTGACAGGGACTCTACCATGTGATCAGCTGTGTCCAATCACGGCTGATCACAATGTAAATAGGAAGAGCCAGTGATCGGCTTTTCCTCACTCGCGTCTGACAGATGCCTATTGGCGGCTCTCCTGACAGGGGGGTCTGTTCTGATTGTTTATCAGCACAGCCCCCCCTCGGATCCCGCCCAGGACTACCAGGATGGCCATCCACACTGGACCACCAGGTATGCCCCCCCCTAGACCCCCAGGGAAATGCACATCTGTGCCCAGGCAGCTGCCAATCAGTGTCCACTGACAATGCCTACCACTGCCAGTGCCACCAGGGATGCCCATCAGTGCTGTGTATCAGTGTCATGTATCAGTGCCCATCAGTGCCCATCAGTGCCACGTATCAATGCCCATCAGTGCCCAGCAGTGCCGCCTATCAGTGCCCAGCAATGCCCAGTAGTGCCGCCTATCAGTGACACCCATAAGTACCCATCTTTTCCCCCTTTCAGTGCCCATCAGTGTTGTCCATCAGTGCCCACCAGAGCCCAACTGTGCCACCCATGGGGGCCCACCAGTTCTGCCTATCAATGCCCATCAGTGCTGCATAACAGTGCCACCCATCAGTGAACACTACTGCACTTTATTATATAGTGTCCATTAGTGACGCATATCAGTGCCCATCGTCAGTGCCCGCTTATTGGTGCCACCTCCTTGGTGCCGCCTTATCAGTGACCATCAGTGCCGCCTTATCAGTGCCCATCAGTGAAGGAGAAAACTTACTTATTTACAAAATTTTATAACAGAAACAAAAGCAAAACTTTTTTTTTTTTCAAAATTTTCAGTCTTTTTTTTATTTGTTTAGCAAAAAATAAAAACTGCAGAGGTGATCAAATACCACCAAAAGAAAGCTCTATTTGTGGGAACAAAATTATAAAAATGTTGTTTGGGTACAGTGTAGCATGACCGTGCAATTGTCACTCAAAGTGCGACAGTGCAGAAAGCTCCAAATTGTCCTGGGCAGGAAGGTGTCTAAGTGCCCCCCGGTATTGAAGTGGTTAAAAGAATATTTCATTTTTATTGTTTCACTTTAAGCATTCTTATAATCACTGCTCCTGAACAAACGGTCTTTTTAAAACTTTTTTTTGCATTGATACATGTCCCCAAAACACATGGGCGTCTGCAGGTAGGGGCAAGGGGGGGTCAAGTGCCCCCCCTGGAATCAGGGATCGGATCAGCACTGTTAAATTCAGCACAGTGACTTCGCTATATGGGTCTGGGCAGCCCACACCCGGGTGCCACCTGCCAGTCAGGTGACTCCATCAAGGTGCTGCCAAGCCCCCCCATCAGTGTAGTGTGTCTGTGGGCTCTTTTCCCTGCTAAGTCCAGCAGAGAACTCGGCAGCGCTGTGACAGGAGAAAGCTGAGCTGCGGGCTATCAGCGGTTTCCACCACTCGCCCCCCCCCCCCCTTTCTCCAGCTAAGGAGAAGAGACAGCGGCTCTCACTTGGTTCCCTGCCCAGCTTCCTGCCCGCTCCGTTCCTTCCCCATTGGCCATAACTGAGGGCCAATCAAAGGAGGATAGGAGAGGAGAGCATCATGGGACATGTAGTCCCAAAGATTGGTGACCTAATTTTCCACAGGGAGGAGGCTACAGCTCAATCAAGAGAGAGATTGACAGACTGCAGCCTGGAAAAAAGCTGAGGGAGAGAGTGCTACAGGACAAAGAACGAGGAGTGTGCTGGGCGGAAGCCAGAGAGAGTCACGCTGCTCAGTGCCACCAGAGAGAGAGCCACGCTGCCCAGCACCACCAGAGAGAGAGCCACACTGCCCAGCGCCACCAGAGAGAGAGCCACGCTGCCCAGCACCACCAGAGAGAGAGCCACGCTGCCCAGCACCACCAGAGAGAGAGCCACGCTGCCCAGCGCCACCAGAGAGAGAGCCACGCTGCCCAGCACCACCAGAGAGAGAGCCATGCTGCACAGCACCACCAGAGAGAGAGACATGCTGCCCAGTGCCACCAAAGAGAGAGCCACACTGCCCAGCACCACCAGAGAGAGAGCCACACTGCCCAGCACCACCAGAGAGAGCCACGCTACCAAGCGCCACCAGAGAGAGAAAGGCTAAGCCACTGGTAGGGTACAGAAATGCTACACTACTGACCAGAGTGGCAACAGGGAAACCCAGAGTGAGCGATCGTCCAGGCAGAGGGATCACTGCTGTAGTCTCGCTGGTACTGTATTAAGTCAGCAGTCTCTGACCATTATAATGTGATAATGGCATTGTCAAAAAGGGGCGGTGCAGGGGTCGTCCTAAAATTATGCCCCCCCCCCCCTGAAAAAAGTTCTGCAGACGCCCATGGCAATAACTTGCATATAAGTCTTTAAAATGAACACTTTTGAGTCTTCATGTTCGTGTCCCATAGACTTTAATGGCGTCCGCATGTTCTGGGGCGAACCGAACGCGGGGGGGGGGGGGGGGGTTAGAATTGAGAGCAAGTGGTGGGACTTTATATGAAGCACACAGCAGCACTAAAGGAAGTCAGGTGACTAGGAAATACTGTTTATTCATGTTGTATAATCTAACATACAACTGAATGGGTATATAACCTCCAAAAGCATTTGATCATTTACAACATAAGTTACATATTATTCCGCAGTCATTGAAACAGTTGTGGAACAAACAATGGATACATTTGTATAAACACAGGTAAATTTAAAACAAAACTAGATATAAACAAAAAAAATATGAGAAGAGGGGAGAAAACGAAATAAAATAAATAAAAAGGAATAAACATAATTCATATACTGAATGATTATAGCTATGAATAAAACCGTAGAGAATATAAATTGGTCCAGGGTAGACTGGTACTAAAATGTAAGGCTTGACGCGTTTCGCTGCCTTATCAGAAGCATAAACCATGGGAAACATCTAAAAACAAAAAATATTAATTCGAAATGGTCAAAAGGATAATTGATTTTAGTTAGGCAAATAAAATAAACAAAATTGTATCTAAAGGTTTGTTACCAGGTTGCATATTGCACCTACAACTGCATCTGCGCAGAGGCAGCGCAGCATCGAAAGTCGGCAAAAAATCGATCTGGGAGTTGTTCGGCTCCTCCCTACTGTACAGTACTGAGCTTTTTCAAGCTGCAGTGTGCAAGAGATCCTCACAAGGGATGTTTACATTCCTTGTAATAGAAATAATAAGCGGGCGCGCGCGGCAAGCTCCGTGAGTCGGGGTTCCGGTTCTCGATGTCCGCAGAGATACCCGCGATCGTCTCACGGAGAGGAAGAACGGGGAGATGCTAATGTAAACAAGCATTTCCCCGTTCTGCCTAGTGACAGTGTCACTGATCACCGCTCCCTGTGATTGGAGCAGAGATCAGTGACGTGCCACGTGTAGCCACGCCCCTCATGGTTAGAAACACTCCCCTAGGACACACTTAACCCCTTAAATGCCCCCTAGTGGTTAACCCCTTCACTGCCAGTGTCATTTACACAGGAATCAGTACATTTGTATAGCACTGATCGCTGTGTAAATGACAATGATCCCAAAAATGTGTCAAAAATGTCCGATGTGTCCGCCATAATGTCGCAGTCACCATAAAAATCGCTGATCGCCGCCATTACTAGTAAAAAAAAAAAAATGCCATAAAACTATCCCCTATTTTGTAGACGCTATAACTTTTGCGCAAACCAATCAATAATCGCTTATTGCGCTTTTTTTTTACCAAAAATATGTAGAAGAATACGTATCGGCCTAAACAGTTTTTTTATACATTTTTGGGGGATATTTATTATAGCAAAAATTAAAAAATATAGATTTTTTTTTCAAAATTGTCGCTCTTTTTTTTGTTTATAGCGAAAAAATAAAAACCGCAGAGGTGATCAAATACCACCAAAAGAAAGCTCTATTTGTGGGAAAGAAAGGACGTCAATTTTGTTTGGGAGCCACGCCGCAACGACCGCGCAACTGTCAGTTAAAGCGACGCATCGTTGAATTGCAAAAAGTGCTCTGGTCTTTGGCCAGCAAAATGGTCCGGGGCTTAGGTGGTTAAATCACACAGGTGAGATATCGGCACGATCGTTAGCATGAGAGAGAGAATTCTAGCGCTCGACCTCCTCTGTAATGTAAAAAGAAGGTAACCTGTAAAAAAATAAGCGACGCCTGTGGAGATTTTGTAAGTACCGTCGCTTTGTTGCCATTCCACGAGCGTGCGCGCAATTATAAAGCGTGACATGTTCTGTATCTATGTACTCGGCGTAACATCCTCTTTCACATTAATTATAAAAATTGGGGTAACTATTGTGTGTTTTTTTTTTTTTTTATTCATTCATTTTTTTTCATTCACCTCTAGAGATCCGTGCTATAGCCGAATGACAGCTATAGCCGGGACTACGTCCATTGACGTTGTCCCGTGCACGAGCGGCCTGCGCGCCCCCTGAAGGCGGCGGGCTCTGTGATCAGCGAGTCTGTGAGACTCGCTGGATCACAGATCCAAGTAAGGGGTCGATCCCGACACCTTACCACGTGATCAACTATTAGCCAATGACAGCTGATCATGTGATCACAACATAGCCGGGAATCGGCTATTTCTCCTCCTCGCACTGAGAGCGCGAGAAGAAAAAAAAAAGCCGATCACCGGCGGCAGTGAGAGGGACATCAGTCCTGATCACTGCGATGTTCCCCGACTCCTCGGTGCCCACCAGCTCCACCTGTCAGTGCCCACCAGCTCCACCTGTCAGTGCCCACCAGCTCCACCTGTCAGTGCCCACATTGCCACCTGTCAGTGCCCACAGTGCCACCTGTCAGTGCCCACAATAAGTGCCTAAACAGTGCTGCACATCAGTGTCACCTACCAGTGCCCATCAGTGCCCTCTATCAGTGCCCATCAGTGCCACCTATCAGTGCCCATCCGTGCCACCCATCCGTGCCACCCATCAGGGCCCATCAGTGCCATCTTATAATTTTTGGGGGAAAATACACTTTAACCACTTGCTTACTGGGCACTTGAACCCCCCTCCTGCCCAGACCACTTTTCAGCTTTCGGCGCTGACGCACTTTGAATGACAATTGCGCGGGGGGGGGGTAATATGGGAGGGTCACCTATGGGATGCATATACATCGATCGAACGGCTCGCTGTGTTGGGTGGCGCACGGAGAAGCTTTCGGGGGCAGAACGCTGGAAGAGAAAAGGATTTTCCCTGCCAAGTGGTGATGCAGCAACAAGCAGACCGTCCGGGACGAGTAAATATCAGAGGTTTAGAAGTGAAGTATCTCCAGTGATCTTCTATGGCGGCTCCCCGCAACACATTTACTTGTCTCCTTCATTAACCACAATCAGCGGACAGAGGGAATCGCCCCCCCCCTCCCCCCCACCATTAACTGCCAACTGGATCCCTGAGAGGATCTATTGTGTGCTGTAGATCCCCAGGTTGGATAGGAGGGATGTGAGAGGTCAGACCACTGCTTGTATAATCATTATTCCAATCACTCTCCAATGTGAGTGATAAACACATCCTGGGTCAGTTACACTGCTCTCATCTACTGTACCTACTCCTGAGCCCTGCACCCTGTGCATCACCTACTCCTGACCCCTGCACCCTGTGCATCACCTACTCCTGACCCCTGCACCCTGCGCACCACCTACTCCTGACCCCTGCACCCTGTGCATCACCTACTCCTGACCCCTGCACCCTGCGCACCACCTACTCCTGACCCCTGCACCCTGTGCATCACCTACCACTGACCCCTGCACCCTGTGCATCACCTACTCCTGAGCCCTGCACCCTGTGCATCACCTACTCCTGACCCCTGCACCCTGTGCATCACCTACTCCTGACCCCTGCACCCTGTGCATCGCCTACTCCTGACCCCTGCACCCTGCGCACCACCTACTCCTGACCCCTGCACCCTGTGCATCACCTACTACTGACCCCTGCACCCTGTGCATCACCTACTCCTGACCCCTGCACTCTGTGCATCACTCTTGAGGATTATGGTGTGGGGGTGGAGGGGGGATTATGGTGGGGGGTTGTTTTTCAGGGGTTGGGCTTGGCCCCCTAGTTCCAATGAAGGGAACTCTCAAGGCGTCGGCATACCAAGACATTTTGGATAATTTCATGCCCCCAACTTTGTGGGAACAGTTTGGGGGACGGCCCCTTCCTGTTCCAACATGTCTGCCCACCAGTGCACAAAGCAAGGTCCATGAGCGAGTTTGGGGTGGAGGAACTTGACTGTCCTGCACAGAGTCCTGACCTCAACCCGATAGAACACCTTTGGGATGAATAAGAGCGGAGACTGTGAGCCAGGCCTTCTCCTCCAACATCAGTGCCTGACCTCACAAATGCTGGAAGAATGGTCAAACATTCCCATAGACACCCTCCTAAACCTTGTGGACGGCCTTCCCAGAAGAGTTGAAGCTGTTATAGTTGCAAAGGGCGGAGCCAACTCAATATTGAACCCTCCGGACTAAGACTGGGATGCCATTAAATTTCATGTGTGTGTAAAGGGAGGTGTCCCAATACTTTTGGTACTATAGTGAATGTTCTTTGCTATGAATTATAAGCTGTAATGTGGAGGCCGTCTGTTAGATTTCGGAGTATATGAGGAATCCCGGGATCTGCACTGAGAATATCATCATCGTCACTTCAAAGCCTCAAAACATAAGAAATAAATGTTGTTTTATGTAAAAACTCCTCAAAAGATTCAAAGCTGTAAAAATATTTGTGATCTTCATAGAAGTCGGATTTGTAGAAATTAGAAAGTCATCCCTCCGGCTGTATGTGGAACAGAAGGACAGGAAACGCTGTAACCAATTGTATGGACCCCCCCTCCCCCCATACATAACAGACCCCCCCCATACATCACAGACCCCCCCCATACATCACAGACCCCCCCCCCCCATACATCACAGAACCCCCCATACATCACAGACCCCCCCATACATAACAGACCCCCCCATACATCACAGACCCCCCCCATACATCACAGACCCCCCCCATACATCACAGACCCCCCCATACATCACAGACCCCCCCCATACATCACAGACCCCCCCATACATCACATAACCCCCCCCATACATCACAGACCCCCCCCATACATCACAGACCCCCCATACATCACATAACCCCCCCATACATCACAGACCCCCCCCATACATCACAGACCCCCCCCCCCCCCCCCATACATCACAGAACCCCCCCCCCCCCATACATCACAGACCCCCCCCCCCCCCCATACATCACAGAACCCCCCCCCCATACATCACAGAACCCCCCCCATACATCACAGACCGCCCCATACATCACAGAACCCCCCCCATACATCACAGAACCCCCCCCCAAACATCACAGAACCACCCCCCCATACATCACAGAACCCCCCCATACATCACAGACCCCCCATACATCACAGAACCCCCCCCATACATCACAGAACCCCCCCCCAAACATCACAGAACCACCCCCCCATACATCACAGAACCCCCCCATTCATCACAGACCCCCCATACATCACAGAACCCCCCCCATACATCACAGACCCCCCATACATCACAGAACCCCCCCCCCCCATACATCACAGAACCCCCCCCCCCCCCCCCCCCCATACATCACAGAACCCCCCTTATACATCACAGAACCCCCCTCCATACATCACAGAACCCCCCCCCCCTTACATCACAGACCCCCCCCCCCCCCATTCATCACAGACCCCCCATACATCACAGAACCCCCCCCCCCATACATCACAGAACCTCCCCCCCATACATCACGGCGCGCGCGTGCCAATAGGCAGCAAATTTAAAGGGATGTACCTGTACGCCCATTTGCCTGCCTGTGCCATTCTGCAGACATACATCTGTGTGCGGTGGTCGGCCGGCGGTGAATAAGCCGGTGTTACCCTACATTGCCTGTCATAGTGAGTGATATGATGAAGTGCGAGTTCTGGATAAATCTTCCCAACTCTCCATCTGTAGACTGGAGTCAGGTCTGGACTTACATGATAACCAGAGGCGGCTGGTGCTAAATACTTCGGGGGGAGGGCAGCAAACTAACGGCATCCACCCCCCCTAGCGGCTGGGAAGGTGGCGATCGCCGCAAGCAAACCCCCCCCACCCGCAGGTGATGAACGCCTGATTGGAAGCCGCAAGCACACCAATACCCCCCTCCCCCGGGCGTTGGACGAGAAGGCGGCGGTGGAGACTAACCTTAACAGGGCAGGAGGAATAAAGAGCTGGGCCATTCTCCTCTCCGTTCTCCGGGCTGAACAGGAAGTGTGTCCTGAGACCCGATTGGGAGTCCTAAGACTCCTTGGCCAATTGGGTCTCAGGAGCTGCTTCCTGATTGGCCGGGAGGAGAATCAGGGAGACAATAAGCGAATATTAATTTGCTATTGTCACACAAGTTGGCGTGCTCGGGGGGCGTAGCGCATACCTCCCAACATTTTGAGATGGGAATGAGGGACACCTACTAGCAAATGTATGTAGGCATAGGACACGCCCACTGCCACACCCCCTTAAAGAAGAATTAACCAAAAAAAAAGATTAATAACCACTTCCCGCCCAGCCGGGCGGTGGTTCAGTTATCCTGACTGGGCATCATATGATGTCCAGCAAGATAACAGCCGCCGTGTGCCAGTGGGGGCGCGCATCGTGGCGATCGGTGGTGCGCTACACCGATCTCGGTAAAGAGCCTCCAACGGATAAAAATGCTATAAAACTATCCCCTATTTTGTAAACGCTATAACTTTTGCGCAAACCAATCAATAATCGCTAATTGCGATTTTTTTTTACCAAAAATATGTCGAAGAATACGTATCGGCCTAAACTGAGGAAAAAAAAAATGTTTTTTATATATTTTTTTTGGGGATATTTATTATAGCAAAAAGTAAAAAATATTGCATTTTTTTTCAAAATTGTCGCTCTATTTTTGTTTATAGCGCAAAAAATAAAAACCGCAGGGGCGATCAAATACCACCAAAAGAAAGCTCTATTTGTGGGGAAAAAAGGACGCCAATTTTGTTTGGGAGCCACGTCGCACGACCGCGCAATTGTCAGTTAAAGCGACGCAGTGCCGAATCGCAAAAAGGGGCCTGGTCCTTTGGCTGCCAATTGGTCCGGGGCTGAAGTGGTTAAGACAGTCCTGGTCGCCGATACCAAGTACCAATACCTTTGAGGAATCAAAGGGCTCAAATCGCACTGCTAAGAATCACCATGCAATTTGAACAGGTTTGAAAAGTTGAAATTCCGCTTTAATTTCAATAAGAGATCTTCCTAAATAAAGAATACCGATTCCGCCAATACAGGACGGCGGAGCGTGTTGTTGCATTGTAAATAAAGATGATTCTGATGATGATTATTGCGGTTATGATTATTATTCAGGATAAGATAATTATAATGATAACAGCAATAGCCGTCCCCTGTGCAGGTTTATGAGATGCCCCACCAAGCCAGGTCACAGATCAGCCATGGGCACACATAATGTGATGTCCGGTGGTTGGTTGGCACATAAGTGTGTTCCTATGTTTCCTTATCGGGTGTAATAGTACAAATAGGAAAGAATGAATATTATTTTAAAAATGAATGTATCTATTTTAGATGTGGAAATATAATGCACCGGGCATTTTGTCTATACATTTAGAAGGTGACCAGCAAGTCTGCAGCTCTTTGCTTTGCTCACACCAAGCAGTTGTCTGGGAATGATTGGGGATAATCTTACTCTCCAATCTTACAATTTCCTTTGGCTTTTAATGGAACTCGGGAGTTTAAAAATAGAAGAGGGGTCAATAGACTGCCAGAAAGTGTGTGTGAGTGTCCAATGTGAAAAACTCTCAACTCAGATAAATAATTTCAGTAATACAGCGTGTTCCAGATGGGAAGTGAACGCAACAGACACTTTTGCTGCACGTTTTCTTCCAGGCTGGAGATTGATCGGCCTGAACTGTTGTGGGAAGACAATGTGCTCCGAGGATCTTCCCAGAGGTTCGGGCAGTACGTTTCCATAGTCCGTGCCATAACTACCAGAATTATTAGATGACAATTATATTGTAACACCAATATGTTTGCATCCCCCTACCCCATCAAAAAAAAAAAAAGGAAATTAACCACTTTCAGACCGGACCAATTTGCAGCCAAAGGACCAGGCCCCTTTTTGCGATTCGGCACTGCGTCGCTTTAACTGACAATTGCGCGGTCGTATGACGTGGCTCCCAAACAAAAATGACGTCCTTTTTATCCCACAAATAGAGCTTTCTTTTGGTGGTATTTGATCGCCCCTGCGGTTTTTATTTTTTGCACTATAAACAAAAATACAGCGACAATTTTGAAAAAAATGCAATATTTTTTTTACTTTTCGCTATAACAAATATCCCCCAAAAATATATAAAAAACTTTTTTTCCCCTCAGTTTAGGCCGATACGTATTCTTCTACATATTTTTGGTAAAAAAAATCGCAATAAGCGATTATTGATCGGTTTGCGCAGAAGTTATAGCGTTTACAAGATAGGGGATAGTTTTATAGCATTTTTATTAATAATTTTTTTTTATTAGTAATGGCGGCGATCTGCGATTTTTTTTGTGACTGCGACATTATGGCGGACACATCGGACATTTTTGACACATTTTTGGGACCATTGTCATTTATACAGCAATCAATGCTATTTAAATGCATTGATTCCTGTATAAATGACACTGGCAGTGAAGGGGTTAACCACAAGGGGCCAGTGTAAGGGTTAAGTATGCCTAGGGGTGTGTTTCTTACTGTGTGGGGGGGGGGCGTGGCTGTCAGCTAGTGAATGCTGATCTCTGCTCCAATCACAGGGAGCAGAGATCGGCGTCACTAGTTGCTAGGCAGAACGGGGAGATGCTGTTTATCTCGGCATCTACCCGTTCAGCCGCCCCGTGAGACGATCGCGGGGGTCCCCGCGACGATCGAGTCCGCGGGGACCGCGACCGGACTCACGGGGGTCCCGACCGGTGCGGGAGCACGCCGCTCCCGGCGCGCTCCCGATGGCACGGACAGGCATTAAGGAGGGACTTATATATACGCCCTCCTGCCTGTACGTGCCATTCTGCCGACGTATATCGGCGTGCGCCGGTCGGCAAGTGGTTAAACAGTTTTGATAATTAATTGTATTCAGAATGGTTTATCATATTATACTGTATATATATATATATATATATATATATATATATATATATATATATATATATATATATAAACCTTTAAATTTGTCAGGTGGGGACCCCATATATAGTTTTTTTCATGGATAGAGATTTGGAGACCAGGTCAACACCTCAAACTCATTATTGTGTTTCCCAACCCAATTGAATTCATCAGACCAGGCCACCTTCTTCCAACACTCCCTAGTCCCGTTCTGATGCTCACATGCCCATTGTAGGAGCTTTTGGCTGTGGACATATGTAAGCATGGGTACCCTGAACTATCTGCAGCTACACAGCCCCATACACAACAAACCGCGATGCTCAGCATTCACTTTTTTTCAGAAATTTGATCTACAGTAGCTCTTCTATTGGATTGGTCTACATGGGCCATTCTTCCCTCCCCACCTCCATTAATGTGCCTCTCCACCTCCATCAATGACCCTTCTCCCCCCGCCCCTATCAGTGAGCCTTCCCTCCCCAACTCCATCAATGAGTCTTCCCTCCCCAACACCATCAATGAGACTTCCCTTCCCACCTCCGTCAATGAGCCCGCTCGCCCCACCTCCATCAATGAGGCTTCTCTCCCCACCTCCATCAATGAGCCTTCTCTCCCCACCTCCATCAATGAGCCATCTCTCCCCACCTCCATCAATGAGCCATCTCTCCCCACCTCCATCAATGAGCCTTCAATCCCTACCTCCATCAATGAGCCTTCCCTCCCCACCTCCATCAATGAGCCTTCCCTCCCCACCTCCATCGATGAGCCTTCTCTCCCCACCTCCATCAATGAGCCATCTCTCCCCACCTCCATCAATGAGCATTCCCTCCCTACCCCTATCAATTGGACTCCCCCCATCTCCATCAATAAGCCTTCCCTCCCCACCTCCATCAATGAGCCTTCCCTCACCCCACCTCCATCAATGAGCCTTCCCTCACCCCACCTCCATCAATGAGCCTTCTCTCCCCACCTCCATCAATGAGCCTTCTCTCCCCACCTCCATCAATGATCATTCCCTCCCTACCCCTATCAATTAGCCTCCCCGCCTCCATTATTTAGCCTTCCCTCCCCTCTTACATGAATCAGCTTTCCCTCCCCACCTCCATCAACAAGCCTTCCCTCCCCACCTCCAACAATGATCCTTCGCTCCCCATGTACATCAATGACCCTCCCCCCCACCTCCATCAATGAACCATCTCTCCCCACCTCCATCAATGAGCCTTCCCTCCCCACCTCCATCAATGAGCCTTCCCTCCCCACCTCCATCAATGAGCCATCTCTCTCCACCTCCATCAATGAGCCATCTCTCCCCACCTCCATCAATGAGCCTTCCCTCACCCCACCTCCATCAATGAGCCTTTCCTCCCCACCTCCATCAATGAGCCTTCTCTCCCCACCTCCATCAATGATTATTCCCTTCCTACCCCTATCAATTAGCCTCCCCGCCTCCATTATTGAGCCTTCCCTCCCCTCTTACATGAATCAGCCTTCCCTCCCCACCTCCAACAATGAGCCTTCGCTCCCCATGTACATCAATGACCCCCCCCCCCCCCCCCCCCCCACCTCCATCAATGAGTCTTGGCCACCCATGATCATGATCGTTCCTGACCGCTGCAGACCGGGGTCATCCCACAAGAGCTGCAGTTTTGAAGTTGCTCTGACCCAGTCATCTAGACATTACAATTTGGTTCTTGTCAAATCAAATCCTCAAATCCTTACATGTTGGACCACTGGCCAGAACTTGCTCAATATGCAATTGAGCTACTGGCCTGTCCGGCATCCAGCGTTCTTTCTGAATGCACATTCAGTGCTGCTGGAGGGTTTGTAATGGATCATAGAGTGCGCCCGTCCACAGACTCCGTTGAAAGGCTTACATTCATAAAAATGAATCAGTCTTGGATCAACAGCTATCAAGCTGATGTAACCGATTACATTTTCTATGGATCTGGATCCCTCGAAGACTGCCTATGCTGTTTATCATATTCCTCCTCAATCTTGATGATGCTAGCTTCCAATAAATATTTTTGGTTTAGGGCACCACCACCGCCACCCAAGGCCCAAATGCTATTTGTGTCGCTCCATGGTGTGCTGGCAAATATCTTTATTGTGGCTTGAACCAGTATACAGCTGGTTGTTGCAACAGCACCCAAAACTGTGAGCATTTCCAGGAACGTGTGCGATGGGAAAATGAAGTACTGACTGTAGACAAGACACACTTGTCTTTGTCCTCCTCACCTGGTTGCCCCCACACACGCTTGTCACCATCTGACACCAAATACGTTTATCTTGGTCTCATCAGACCACAGGACGTGGTTCCAGTAATCCATGTCCTTAGTCTGCTTGTCTTCAGCAAACTGTTTGTGGTCTTTCTTGTGCATCATCTTTAGAAGAGGCTTCCTTCTGGGATGACAGCCATGCAGATCAATTTTTTTTTTTTAAATTGTAATTTTTATTGGGTTATAAAAGTTTAACAATTATGAAAACAAAGTACATTGTATATTGTACCAGTATTGTAAGCATAGTGGATACAAATAATTAAAATGAAGTTAAAGAGAACAGGTGAACAGTGTCCATAGTGCAGAGCACAGGGGTGATCTGCACAGCTCAATAAGAGTTACATAACAAACAACTCACACGTAGGTAGTAAGATTGACAATCCAAGGGTAGATACATTAATGGATCAGTGAACAGTCTTGCGGAGGGTACTCGTAGATTAACACAGTATACTAATAGGTACCAATTAATATACAAATAATATGAAAAAAAAAAAATTAACAAGGAAGGAGGACAGAGAGGGGAAAAACAGTACTTAATTTTGGATTAAGACATTTTCCAATGTGTCTACTTGTCTATTTGGCCCATATTCTGATTGATCCCATGGCGCCCAGATTTTATCAAATTGGGGAATAGAGTCTTGTACAGAGGCTGTTAAATACTCCATCCTCCGAATCTCAGCTACTAGATGTAAAAGTCTAGACCATGAGGGTGGCGTGGTGGATAACCAGCACATTGGAATAATTCTTTTGGCTGCAAGTAAAATATACGAGATCAATCTGTTGACTCTTTTGGGTAAACCCCCAACCGGAAGCCCCAACAAACAGTGCAAGGGATCCAATGGGAGCGCTACCCCTACCGTCCCCTGTATTAGTTTCCCCACATCTTACCAGAGGGGTCGTATCAGAGAGCACTCCCAGAAGACGTGGAGCAAGGAGCCAATATCGATTCCACATCGCCAACAGCGAGACGGAACCGAGGGATTAAACTTGTGCAAAACATCGGGGGTCCTATACCAGAACATAAGGATCTTTATAGAGGTTTCACTCTGAGTTACACATCTGGAAGATTTAAAGGTAGACGTCCAGATCTTATCCCATGTTTGGGTCGTTATGGGGTTACCTAAGAGAAGGGACCATTTCCTCATGTAATGATGAGTGGCTTCCGTAAGAGGGGTCGACTCATGGAGGATGCGGTAAATAGAAGATATTAAATGTAACTGTTGTGGCCCCTGAGCGCATAAGTTTTCGAAGTCGGTAGGTCTGTCAAGGGTCACGGAGGGGGACCTGGATTGGAAGAGATGCCTAACCTGTAAGTAAAAATGGAAGAGGCGGGAGGGAATCTCAAATTTTTCACTTATGGTATCAAAAGAGTAGAGCTTCCTTGTAATGGGATGAACCAGATTTTGAAATTGAAACAACAGTGCGTTAAGCCAGGGGGCAACCCTACCCAAGGACAAGCTATCTGGTATGGCTGGGTTAAACAGCACATTCATAAGGGGAGGGCATGGAGAGGTAAGGGAATATCTTTTGAGACTTTTATGCCAGACACTTAGAGTGAAGTTCATTGGAGCAGTACACTGGCGTTTGAAAACAGGGTCTAGGGGTGTAGGTGCTCCCCAAATTAGGGAGCAGGGGTGAACCGGATACAATACTCCCTTTTCAATAGTTGTCCACTTATTGGGTGCATGTAAAGTAGACCATGAGACCAAAGCTTTCAAGTGTGTGGCATAATAGTATCTAGTAATGTCCGGAGCTCCCAGACCCCCCCTAGATCTTAGAGCATACACAACCGAGCTCGCTATACGATGGGCTCCGCCGCCCCAAATAAACCTCAAAAAGGATCTCTGGAGAGCTTTTAATTGATAAGCTGGCACAGCAACTGGTAGTGTCTCGAAATGGTAAAGCAGTTTAGGTAGAATAGACATTTTAAGGACATTAATCCTACCTAACAGAGATAGGGGGTACTTTGACCAGGTTGACAGGGATTTATGTATGTCCAAGATTAGAGGAGGGAAGTTAGCAGGGTATAGGGAGGTATAGGTAGGTGTAATAAGAACCCCCAAGTATTTAAGAGAAGTGTTGCACCATTTATAAGGGTATGCTTCCCTAAGTTGCAATAGCGTGGGTTCTGGGATGTGTATGGGAAGAGCCTCAGTTTTTGAAGTGTTAACCTTATATCCGGAAATGGCACCAAAAGAGGATAATAACTTGTGCAATGAAGGGAGAGATATCAGAGGGTTAGTGATAGTAAGTAAGACGTCGTCCGCAAAAAGCGATAGCTTATATTCCTCCTGTCGCCTCACCACCCCACTTATATCTGGATGAGAACGTATAGATTCCGCCAGGGGTTCTAGACATAAGATAAACAGCAGTGGTGATAGGGGACACCATGGCGAGTTCCATTTGTCATGGGGAAGCTCATGCAGACCAATTTGATGCAGTGTGTGGCGTATGGTCTGAGCACTGACAGGCTGACCCCCCACCCCTACAACCTCTGCAGCAATGCTGGCAGCACTCAAATCTCTATTTCCCAAAGACAACCTCTGGATATGACGCTGAGCACGTGACCTCAACTTCCTTGGTGGACCATGGCGAGGCCTGTTCTGAGTGGAACCTGTCCTGTTATACCGCTGGATGGTCTTGGCCACCGTGCTGCAGCTCAGTTTCAGGGTCTTGGCAATCTTCTTATAGCCTCGGCCATCTTTATGTAGAGCAACAATTCTTTTTTTCTGATCCTCAGAGAGTTCTTGCCATGAGGCGCCATGTTGAACTTCCAGTGACCAGTATGAGAGAGTGAGAGCGATAACACCAAATTTAACACACCTGCTCCCCATTCACACCTGCGACCTTGTAACACTAATGAGTCACATAACACCGGGGAGTGAAAATGGCTAATTGGACCCAATTTGGACATTTTCACTTAGGGGTGTAATCACTTTTGTTGCCAGTCGGTTTAGACATTAATGGCTGTGTGTTGAGTTATTTTGAGGGGACAGCAAATTTACACTGTTATACAAGCTGTACACTCACTACTTTACATTGTAGACAAGTGTCATTTCTTCAGTGTTGTCACATGAAAAGATAGAAGAAAAGATTTACAAAAAATGTGAGGGGTGTCCTCACTTTTGCTAGATACTGTATATAGAAGATGTATACCTTATTTTATGTTCCCTTTTTTTTGGAGGTGTTTTTTTTTTAGAGACCAAGAATGTAATTGAATATACTAGTTGATACAACTAATGCCGCGTACACACGGTTGGAATTCTCGTCAGAAAACGCTCTGATGGTTTTCCCGTCGGAATTCCAACGGAATTTCATTCAAACTGTCTTGCCTACACACGGTCACATCAAATTCCGACGGTCAGTAACACAGCGGCATAAAACACGTTCGACAGCACTATAAAAGGGAAGTTCTTCCGAGCATGCGTCGGAATTTTGTGTGTCGGAATTGCATACACACGATCGGAAAATCCGATTGAAAGGTTTTCCGTCGGAAAAATTGAGTACAGGTTCTCAATCCAAAGTCCGTCGGAAATTCCGACAGAAAAAGACTGTCGGAAAATCCGTTGAAAAGCTCCCATCGGACTGTTTCCATCGGAAATTCCGACCGTGTGTACGCGGCATAAGAGGGAACATTCTATGATGGAATTGTGAATACAACAAGAGGTCTTAGAGGAATTTCTTAATATCAGAGGGACCAGTTCACCAGATGATGTCTGAGTAAAGGTTGTTTATAGTCTGGAACAGGGGGACCTCCATGGTAATTGAATTACCTTGTTTAAATAAATGCAAGCTAAGGAAAAAAAATAACACTCTACGTCTACGGTCCTTCTCATTAATTGGGACTTACATAGAACAAGAAGACACTTGTGAAGGTTAATAGAGAAACTCTTTGATGATAAGATCCGTAACAGGTTCTTATTGGTGGTGGAGCTGTGGATACCAGGAAAGGTGGTTCCAGTAGACGTTACAGAATGTTATTTGACAAAAAAAAACAGGAATATAACCCGGAGGGCTGATAGAAGATTACATTTAGAAATATATATTTTTTTTTTTCCTCACTTACTCTGCAAGGTCTGCAGGTCAATAGAAAAATCCTCTGATGATAAGATCCGTAACTTTCAGTAACATCTACTGGAAGCGCCTTTCCTGGGTCCACATTTTTTTATACTTTATATTTTTATTAGTTATTTTTCAACTTTACAAAACAAGCATCACATTCTTACATTTAACCATTAAAAAGAAAACACAAGAAGGGGAAAAAAAAAGTTCACGTCCCCCAGGAGAGTAGACAAAAATTCCACAGTGAATTTTTTAGGAGCTCCCCCCTTCTTAAATAGCCACATCCATCCCTATCTATTCCTCCTAATCTACGAAATAACTCTTCCATATTTACCACAATTCACACATCTATTCACTCTTACACCCTCATCATTCACACCACCGTTCTTATTACAGCTTATCTCCTTGTTTCAATTCATCTCATTTCTAATCTCTACTATAGTAAATCAATTTTCCTTTTCTCACACTACACTTTCCAAATTTTTTCAAATTTCATAGCACAACCCTGCCTAATATATAAAGTTTTTTTCCTTTTAAGATCGTAATATTCATATTGTGTTCCCATTGCCTACTGGATGGAGGGGTGAAGGACTGCCATCTCTGGGCAATGAGTTTCCTAGCTTGGAATAGACATCTAATGCCCCGTACACACGATCGGACTTTCCGGCGGGATTGGCTGCCGGACCTAGTCCGGCGGACGAACCGCCGGACCTTCCAGCGGGGCTTCACCGGACTTTCCGAGCTGTGGACTTGCCCACACACGCCAGGACTTCTCCGGCGGCCAATCCGCGGGAAAAAGTCTGCGGGACTTTTGAAAATGAACGGACTTGCCCACACACGGAGCAGTCCGTTCATGTAGAATGTAACTGCAGGTAGACGGGGCTAGCGAAGGCAGTGAATGCCGCCGCGCCAGCCCCGTCACCTGGCATGGATTTAAAGGGAATCCCCCCCCAAATCCATCTCAGACCCTTATCCGAGCACGCAGCCCGGCCGGCCAGGAAAGGGGTGGGGACGAGCGAGCCCCCCCCCCCTCCTGAGCCGTACCAGGCCGCGTGCCCTCAACATGGGGGGTGCCCTGGGGAAAGGGCACCCCCCAGCATCCTCCGGGACTGTGACATCATAGGGGTGCGGGGTCACCATGTGACATGAGCATGTGACCCTGCCCCCTTGTCCCTATATAAGTCACAACACAGCGCGGTTCTGCCATTCCGGCCAGAGAGAGCGACGAGTCAACATCGGAAGGAGAAGAAGAAGAAGAAGAGGAAGAAGAAGAAGAAGGCATCGGCGCAGAAAGCGACGACAGCGGCAAGAACAGAAGAGACCCCGGAAGACCCCAGAAGACCCCCGAAGGCGGATCGAAACCCCCAGACGACGGCGACGACGAAGAAGGAAGCCGGGCTCCTCCGCTCGGTAAAAGAGCTAGGTAAAATAGCGGAGGAGTTCGGCGAGAAGACCCCCCAAGACGGAAGAAGACCCCCGGAGCAGTGCAATAAAATATTTTTAAAAAATTGTGTGTTTTTTTTAATTTACACTTTACACCTTAGGTGAATGGGTAGGGGTACATCGTACCCCATACTCATTCACATAGGGTGGGGGCCGGGATCTGGGGGCCCCCTTATTAAAGGGGGCTCCCGGATTCTGATAAGCCCCCCGCCCGCAGACCCCGACAACCAACGGCCAGGGTTGTCGGGAAGAGGCCCTTGTCCTCATCAACATGGGGATAAGGTGCTTTGGGGTGGGGGGGCCGCACGGCCCCCCTTTCCCCAGGGCACCCCCCATGTTGAGGGCACGCGGCCTGGTACGGTTTAGGAGGGGGGGGCGCTCGCTCGTCCCCACCCCTTTCCTGGCCTGCCGGGCTGCGTGCTCGGATAAGGGTCTGAGATGGATTTGGGGGGGACCTCCACGCCGTTTTTTTTCGGCGTGGGGATTCCCTTTAAATCCATGCCAGGTGACGGGGCTAGCGCGGCGGCATTCACTGCCTTCGCTAGCTCCGTCTACCTGAAGTCACGTGCTAAATGAACGGACTTTCCGATGAGTGGAAAGTCCGTTCATTTCAAAAGTCCGGCGGACTAGCCTACTAACGGCAGGATTGTCCGCCGGACTGCCAAGTCCAGCGGATAATTTTAAAACAAAACTTAAAACCTAGTCCGCCGGACTTTTGGCGCCAAAAAAGTCCGCCGGCGCCCACACACACGAGGGGATTGTCCGGCGGACTTCCGGTCTTCTCTCTCTGCGGCGGCGGGCGGGGTCTCTGCGTCGATCGTCGTCACGCCGCACTGTCTCCTGGGATCTGGTGTCATTGATCCCAGAAGTCAGTGCGGGCATCTTCCGAAATCTCGCGAGATTTCGGCCACATCTTCCGAAATCTCCCGAGATTTCGGCCGCATCTGCCGAAATCTCGTGAGATGTCGGCAGATGTGCCGTTACTGCGCACGCGCGAGTAACGGCGGTGCATGCTGGGCCATCTAAAGTTCCTGTGGGTGTTTCACATGCCCACAGGCAAGATGGCCCCCAGCACTAAAGAAGAAGACGAGGAACTTCATCGGACGAAAATCGGCGGCGATCGAGATGGAAGATGGAACAGGTGAGTCCCCTAATAAAGGTAAGCATACTTTATATTACGTCCAAAAAAAAAAAATTTTTTTACAGAGTGCAGAACCGCTTTAAGTAGCACCATTGTAAGGGACACGGAAAATTACCAATTCAAAAAAAAAAATAAGTTCCGAATTTACAAATTTTTTCGTTCTTTTTGATTTTCGTTGTTCCTGTTTTCGTTTTTCGGATTTTCTTCTTTCGTACATTCGTTGTTTATAATTATTTTTTTTCGGATTTTCGTTGTTTTCGGATTCGTTCGATTCGAACGATTCGTTAAAAATTTTAGCGAACCGTTCGTTCATTCGTACGAAAACGAATGAACGAAAATAACGAAAAAAAAAAAAACGAAAAACGAAAAAAAACTTATCTCCTTGTTTCAATTCATCTCATTTGTAATCTCTACTATAGTAAAAAAAAATTCCTTTTCTCACACTACACTTTCCAAATTTTTTCAAATTTCATAGCACAACCCTGCCTAATATATAAAGTTTTTTCCTTTAAGATCGTAATATTCATATTGTGTTCCCATTGCCTACTGGATGGAGGGGTGGAGGACTGCCATCTCTGGGCAATGAGTTTCCTAGCTTGGAATAGACATCTAATGCCCCGTACACACGCTCGGACTTTCCGGCGGGGCTTCGCCGGACTTTCCAAGCTGTGGACTTGCCCACACAGGCCCGGACTTCTCCGGCGGACAATCCGCGGGAAAAAGTCTGCGGGACTTTTGAAAATGAACGGACTTGCCCACACACGGAGCAGTCCGTTCATGTAGAACGTAACTGCAGGTAGACGGGGCTAGCGAAGGCAGTGAATGCCGCCGCGCCAGCCCCGTCACCTGGCATGGATTTAAAGGGAATCCCCCCCCAAATCCATCTCAGACCCTTATCCGAGCACGCAGCCCGGCCGGCCAGGAAAGGGGTGGGGACGAGCGAGCCCCCCCCCCTCCTGAGCCGTACCAGGCCGCGTGCCCTCAACATGGGGGGTGCCCTGGGGAAAGGGCACCCCCCAGCATCCTCCGGGACTGTGACATCATAGGGGTGCGGGGTCACCATGTGACATGAGCATGTGACCCTGCCCCCTTGTCCCTATATAAGTCACAACACAGCGCGGTTCTGCCATTCCGGCCAGAGAGAGCGACGAGTCAACATCGGAAGGAGAAGAAGAAGAAGAAGAGGAAGAAGAAGAAGAAGGCAGCGGCGCAGAAAGCGACGACAGCGGCAAGAACAGAAGAGACCCGGAAGACCCCAGAAGACCCCCGAAGGCGGATCGAAACCCCCAGACGACGGCGACGACGAAGAAGGAAGCCGGGCTCCTCCGCTCGGTAAAAGAGCTAGGTAAAATAGCGGAGGAGTTCGGCGAGAAGACCCCCCAAGACGGAAGAAGACCCCCGGAGCAGTGCAATAAAATATTTTTAAAAAATTGTGTGTTTTTTTTAATTTACACTTTACACCTTAGGTGAATGGGTAGGGGTACATCGTACCCCATACTCATTCACATAGGGTGGGGGCCGGGATCTGGGGGCCCCTTATTAAAGGGGGCTCCCGGATTCTGATAAGCCCCCCGCCCGCAGACCCCGACAACCAACGGCCAGGGTTGTCGGGAAGAGGCCCTTGTCCTCATCAACATGGGGATAAGGTGCTTTGGGGGGGGGGGGCCGCACGGCCCCCCTTTCCCCAGGGCACCCCCCATGTTGAGGGCACGCGGCCTGGTACGGTTTAGGAGGGGGGGGGCGCTCGCTCGTCCCCACCCCTTTCCTGGCCTGCCGGGCTGCGTGCTCGGATAAGGGTCTGAGATGGATTTGGGGGGGACCTCCACGCCGTTTTTTTTCGGCGTGGGGATTCCCTTTAAAGCGGTGTTCCGGCCGAAATTATACTTTTTAAATAAAAATACCCCTATAATACACAAGCTTAATGTATTCTAGTAAAGTTAGTCTGTAAACTAAGGTCTGTTTTGTTAGTTTATAGCAGTAGTTTGTTATTTTATAAACTTGCAGCAGGCCGTGGCCATCTTAAGTGTGGGCATCTGAAGCCAGACTGTATTTCTTCCTGGATCTCATCCTTGCAGATCTCGTACATGCTCAGTGCAGCATAAGCAGTGTAATAGGTTTCAGGTCAGGTTTCCATAGCAACGGCAGTTTGAGAGGAAGTTGCTGCCCCTTCCCAGGAGGCATTGCAAACAGGAAATGATGCGATGGGCCGCGGCCAGGGAGGAGGAAGTGAAAAATGAATACAGCAGATATACAGTCTGTGCTGAAAAAAAAATAAAAAAAATATCCAATTTGTTTACAGTGCACAGTTTAGTGAGGGATGCTGAAGAGTTGTAAAAGTGGGTGGAACTCCACTTTAAATCCATGCCAGGTGACGGGGCTAGCGCGGCGGCATTCACTGCCTTCGCTAGCTCCGTCTACCTGAAGTCACGTGCTAAATAAACGGACTTTCCGATGAGTGGAAAGTCCGTTCATTTCAAAAGTCCGGCGGACTAGCCTACTAACGGCAGGATTGTCCGCCGGACTGCCAAGTCCAGCGGATAATTTTAAAACAAAACTTAAAACCTAGTCCGCCGGACTTTTGGCGCCAAAAAAGTCCGCCGGCGCCCACACACGAGGGGATTGTCCGGCGGACTCGAGTCCAGCAGACAATCCCGCGGGATAGTCCCTTCGTGTGTACGCGGCATAAGAATTGCCAGGTTGATATCCTTTGGCCTACCTTTACCACCTCTCCACCCCAATACACACACCCTGGGTTCTATATCTATAGGGACTTCGAAGACCTGTACAATTATTTCCACCACCTCCATCCAGTAGCGAAATAGCTTGGGGCATCTCCAGAACATATGGATCATATCCCCTTCTGTCCTTCCGCATCTAGGGCAAGAGGCATCTTGTCTTTGTCCAAAAAGAAAAGTTTTTTTGGGGTATAGTAAGCTCTATAGAGGAGAAACAAGTGTGACATCTTTTGGGGTGGGGAAAGAGAAACCCATAGTGCTAACTCAAGGATCCTATCCCACTGGGTAGCTGTTATGTTTCCAACATCTATTTCCCATTTATCTCTAGAGGGGGTAGTATGTTGGTTGCCCCGACTATGTTTATGTAGGTTTAACCACTTTCAGACCGGACCAATTTGCAGCCAAAGGACCAGGCCCCTTTTTGCGATTCGGCACTGCGTCACTTTAACTGACAATTGCGCGGTCGTGCGACGTGGCTCCCAAACGAAATTGACGTCCTTTTTTTCCCACAAATAGAGCTTTCTTTTGGTGGTATTTGATCGCCCCTACGGTTTTTATTTTTTGCGCTATAAACAAAAAAGAGCGTAAATTTAAAAAAAAAACGCATTATTTTTTATTTTTTGCTATAATAAATATCCCCCAAAAATATATAAAAAAACACTTTTTTTCCTCAGTTCAGGCCGATACGTATTCTTCTACATATTTTTGGTAAAAAAAATCGCAATAAGCGATTATTGATTGGTTTGCGCAGAAGTTATAGCGTTTACAAGATAGGGGATAGTTTTATAGCATTTTTTTATTAATATTTTTTTTTTTATTAGTAATGGCGGCGATCAGCGATTTTTTATTGTGACTGCGACATTATGGCGGACACATCCGACATTTTTGACACATTTTTGGGACCAGTGTCATTTATACAGCAATCAATGCTATTTAAATACATCGATTCCTGTATAAATGACACTGGCAGTGAAGGGGTTAACCACAAGGGGGCAGTGTAGGGGTTAAGTATGCCTAGGGGTGTGTTTCTTACTGTGGGGGAGGGGGCGTGGCTGTCAG
Organism: Lithobates sylvaticus; assembly: GCA_028564925.1. Taxonomy (NCBI): domain Eukaryota; kingdom Metazoa; phylum Chordata; class Amphibia; order Anura; family Ranidae; genus Lithobates; species Lithobates sylvaticus. Next base: position 609,898,287 of record CM053029.1, read on the forward strand.
CTAGTGAATGCTGATCTCTGCTCCAATCACTAGTTGCTAGGCAGAACGGGGAGATGCTGTCTATTTCCGCATCTCCCCGTTCTGCCTTCCCGTGAGACGATCACAAGTGTCCCCGCAGCGATCGAGTCCGCGGGATCCGCGACCGGTCTCACGGGGGTCCCGACTGGCGCGGGAGCGCGCCGCTCCCGGCGCGCTCCCGATGGCACGAACGGCTTAAAGGAGGGACTTATATATACGCCCTCCTGCCTGTCCGTGCTATTCTGCCGACGTATATCGTCGTGCGCCGGTCGGGAACCGCTTAAGTAGGTCCCTGAAATTAGTCCTTTCGTCGACTCTGCTCGCATTATTCTCTGTAGTATCGGTATGTTGCACCATTCTATTGCCGTGTCCTCAAATTGCACTGTCAGTGCAGTTCAGGTGCTTATCTAATAGTTTATTGAAACTATCAATGCCCCCCCCGCTGAAACCACCGCCTGTGGAAGGGAATTCCACATCCTTGCTACTCTTACAGTAAAGAACCCTCTATGTAGTTTAAGGTTAAACCTCTTTTCTACTAATTTTAATGAGTGGCCACGAGTCTTGTTAAACTCCCTTTTGCGAAAAAGTTTTCTCCCTATTGTGGGGTCACCAGTACGGTATTTATAAATTGAAATCATATCCCCTCTCAAGCGTCTCTTCTCCAGAGAGAATAAGTTCAGTGCTCACAACCTTTCCTCATAACTAATATCCTCCAGACCCTTTATTAGCTTTGTTGCCCTTCTTTGTACTCCCTCCATTTCCAGTACATCCTTCCTGAGAACTGGACAGCATACTCCAGGTGCGGCCGGACCAGAGTCTTGTAGAGCGGGAGAATTATCGTTTTATCTCTGGAGTTGATCCCCTTTTTAATGCCAATATTCTGTTTGCTTTGTTAGCAGCAGCTTGGCATTGCTGAGCCAATCATCTACTAGGACCCCCAGGTCCTTTCCCATCCTAGATCCCCCCCAGAGGTTCTCCCCCAGTGTATATTAAGAGGAATGGTGCCAACAACTGACAATGTTGTGAATCTATTAAAAGCAAGAATAGTTTGAAGCATTTCTAAAGTCATCTTTTAAAATAATAAATTTGTTATACCTGCCTGCTCTGTGCAGTGGTACAGACGGGGGGCAGACGTGCGGGTTCTATACCGAGCCGGGCCGCGTGTTTCTATTAACTAAGCAAAGCACACCCTCTCGCCTTCAAGCCTGAGCTAAGGGCAGATGGATTCCAGGAAGTAATTGCTACATGAATCATCTGCCCTTACTCAAGATGGCCACAACTAGAAGTGGGGGTCAGCAAAATAAAGCATGGAGACATGGATGGATGGATGGATGGAGACATGGATGGGTGGACGGAGACATGGATAGATGGACAGATGGATGGATGGAGACATGGATGGGTGGACGGAGACATGGATAGATGGACAGATGGATGGAGACATGGATGGATGGATGGAGACATGGATGGGTGGATGGAGATATGGATGGATAGATGGATGGATGGATGGAAACATGGATGGGTGGATGGAGACATGGATAGATGGATGTATAGAGGCATGGATGGATGGATGGAGACATGGACAGATGGATGTATAGAGACATGGATGGATGGATGGATGGAGACATGGATAGATGGAGACATGGATGGATGGAGACATGGATGGATGGAGACATGGATAGATGGATGGATAGATGGAGACATGGATGGATGGATAGATGGAGACATGGATGGATGGATGGATAGATGGAGACGATGGATGGATGGATAGATGGAGACATGGATGGATGGATAGATGGAGACTTGGATGGATGGAGACATGGATAGATGTGTGTTTGGAGACATGGATGGATGGAGACATGGATGGATGGAGACATGGGTGGATGGAGACAAGGATGGATGGAGACATGGGTGGATGGAGACATGGATGGATGGAGACAAGGATGGATGGATGGAGACATGGATGGATGGAGATGAGTGGAAGGATGGATGGAGACATGTATAGATGGACAGATGGATGGAGACATGGATGGGTAGATGGAGACATGGATGGATGGATGTAGATATGGATGGATGGACAGAGACATGGATAGATGGATGTATAGAGACATGGATGGGTGGATGGAAACATTGATGGATGGAGACATGGATGGAGACATGGATAGATGGATGGATAGATGGAGACATGGATGGATGGATAGATGGAGACATGGATGGATGGATGGATAGATGGAGACGATGGATGGATGGATAGATGGAGACGATGGATGGATGGATAGATGGAGACTTGGATGGATGGAGACATGGATAGATGTATGTTTGGAGACATGGATGGATGGAGACATGGATGGATGGAGACAAGGATGGATGGAGACATGGGTGGATGGAGAAATGGATGGATGGAGACAAGGATGGATGGATGGAGACATGGATGGATGGAGATGAGTGGAAGGATGGATGGAGACATGTATAGATGGACAGATGGATGGAGACATGGATGGGTAGATGGAGACATGGATGGATGGAGGAGTGGATGGATGGATGTAGATATGGATGGATGGACAGAGACATGGATAGATGGATGTATAGAGACATGGATGAGTGGATGGAAACATTGATGGATACAGACATGGATAGATGGACAGATGGATGGAGACATGGAAGGGTGGATGAAGATGTGGATGGATGGAGGAGTGGAAGGATGGATGGAGACATGGATGGATGGGGGAGTGGAAGGATGGATGGAGACATGGATGGATGGAGGAGTGGAAGGATGTATGGAGACATGGATAGATGGAGACATGGATGGTGGGGTGGAAGGATGGATGGAGACCTGGATGGATGGGGGAGTGGAAGGATGGATGGAGACATGGATGGATGGGGGAGTGGAAGGATGGATGGAGACATGGATGGATGGGGGAGTGGAAGGATGGATGGAGACATGGATGGATGGGGGAGTGGAAGGAAGGATGGAGACATGGATGGATGGGGGAGTGGAAGGATGGATGGAGACATGGATGGATGGAGGAGTGGAAGGATGGATGGAGACATGGATGGATGGGGGGAGTGGAAGGATGGATGGGGGAGTGGAAGGATGGATGGAGACATGGATGGGTGGTGGAGTGGAAGGATGGATGGAGACATGGATGGATGGAGGAGTGGAAGGATGGATGGAGACATGGATGGATGGAGGAGTGAAAGGATGGATATAGACATGGATGGATGGAGGAGTGAAAGGATGGATGGAGACATGGATGGGTGGTGGAGTGGAAGGATGGATGGAGACATGGATGGATGGGGGAGTGGAAGGATGGATGGAGACATGGATGGATGGAGGAGTGGAAGGATGGATGGAGACATGGATGGGTGGGGGGAGTGGAAGGATGGATGGAGACATGGATGGATGGAGGAGTAGAAGGATGGATGGAGACATGGATAGATGGATGGATAGATGGAGACATGGATGGATGGATAGATGGAGACATGGATGGATGGATGGATAGATGGAGACGATGGATGGATGGATAGATGGAGACATGGATAGATGGAGACTTGGATGGATGGAGACATGGATAGATGTGTGTTTGGAGACATGGATGGATGGAGACATGGATGGATGGAGACATGGGTGGATGGAGACAAGGATGGATGGAGACATGGGTGGATGGAGACATGGATGGATGGAGACAAGGATGGATGGATGGAGACATGGATGGATGGAGATGAGTGGAAGGATGGATGGAGACATGTATAGATGGACAGATGGATGGAGACATGGATGGGTAGATGGAGACATGGATGGATGGATGTAGATATGGATGGATGGACAGAGACATGGATAGATGGATGTATAGAGACGTGGATGGGTGGATGGAAACATTGATGGATGGAGACATGGATGGATGGAGACATGGATGGATGGAGACATGGATAGATGGATGGATAGATGGAGACATGGATGGATGGATAGATGGAGACATGGATGGATGGATGGATAGATGGAGACGATGGATGGATGGATACATGGAGACGATGGATGGATGGATGGATGGATAGATGGAGACTTGGATGGATGGAGACATGGATAGATGTATGTTTGGAGACATGGATGGATGGAGACATGGATGGATGGAGACAAGGATGGATGGAGACATGGGTGGATGGAGAAATGGATGGATGGAGACAAGGATGGATGGATGGAGACATGGATGGATGGAGATGAGTGGAAGGATGGATGGAGACATGTATAGATGGACAGATGGATGGAGACATGGATGGGTAGATGGAGACATGGATGGATGGAGGAGTGGATGGATGGATGTAGATAAGGATGGATGGACAGAGACATGGATAGATGGATGTATAGAGACATGGATGAGTGGATGTAAACATTGATGGATACAGACATGGATAGATGGACAGATGGATGGAGACATGGATGGGTGGATGAAGATGTGGATGGATGGAGGAGTGGAAGGATGGATGGAGACATGGATGGATGGGGGAGTGGAAGGATGGATGGAGACATGGATGGATGGAGGAGTGGAAGGATGTATGGAGACATGGATAGATGGAGACATGGATGGGGGGGTGGAAGGATGGATGGAGACATGGATGGATGGGGGAGTGGAAGGATGGATGGAGACATGGATGGATGGGGGAGTGGAAGGATGGATGGAGACATGGATGGATGGGGGAGTGGAAGGATGGATGGAGACATGGATGGATGGGGGAGTGGAAGGAAGGATGGAGACATGGATGGATGGGGGAGTGGAAGGATGGATGGAGGAGTGGAAGGATGGATGGAGACATGGATGGATGGGGGAGTGGAAGGATGGATGGGGGAGTGGAAGGATGGATGGAGACATGGATGGGTGGTGGAGTGGAAGGATGGATGGAGACATGGATGGATGGAGGAGTGGAAGGATGGATGGAGACATGGATGGATGGAGGAGTGAAAGGATGGATATAGACATGGATGGATGGAGGAGTGAAAGGATGGATGGAGACATGGATGGGTGGTGGAGTGGAAGGATGGATGGAGACATGGATGGATGGAGGAGTAGAAGGATGGATGGAGACATGGATGGATGGAGGAGTGGATGGATGGATGGAGGAGTGGATGGATGGAGACATGGATGGATGGAGGAGTGGAAGGATGGATGGAGACATGGATGGCTGGGGGAGTGGAAGGATGGATGGAGACATGGATGGATGGAGGAGTAGAAGGATGGATGGAGACATGGATGGATGGAGGAGTGGAAGGATGGATGGAGACATGGATGGATGGGGGGAGTGGAAGGATGGATGGAGACATGGATGGATGGAGGAGTGGAAGGGTGGATGGAGACATGGATGGGTGGGGGAGTGGAAGGATGGATGGAGACATGGATGGATGGAGGAGTAGAAGGATGGATGGAGACATGGATGGATGGAGGAGTGGAAGGATGGATGGAGACATGGATGGATGGGGGAGTGGAAGGATGGATGGAGACATGGATGGATGGGGGAGTGGAAGGATGGATGGAGACATGGATGGATGGGGGGGAGTGGAAGGATGGATGGAGACATGGATGGATGGGGGAGTGGAAGGATGGATGGAGACATGGATGGATGGAGGAGTAGAAGGATGGATGGAGACATGGATGGGTGGGGGAGTGGAAGGAAGGATGGAGACATGGATGGATGGAGGAGTGGATGGGTGGATGGAGACATGGATGGATGGAGGAGTGGAAGGATGGATGGAGACATGGATGAGTGGAAGGAAACATCGATGGATAGAGACATGGATGGACGGAGACATGGATAGATGGACGGATAGATGGAGACATGAATAGATGGATGGAGACAGGGATGGGGGAGTGGAAGGGTGGATGGATGGATGGAGACATGAATAGATGGATGGATGGATGTTGGAGATGCTTTGAATATTAATAATGAATGAAATGGTGTTTTGGGTTTGTGGTGCTCAGATACAGATGAATTCTACATGACTTTTTTTTATAAATTCCATTTGAGGTTTATGTTGAGTTGGGTTTTTATGAACAGTTTTCATACTTCTGTGTATAATTGAGGACTTTATAAATACTTGTCCTGCAATGGAATGAAAATACGTGGAATATTCAGCAAAGTGAGAAGTTCGGGTTTTATTGGATTCTGATAATCGGACCCCGAGGGCAGCGACTTCCCATTGGGGGGAGTATTAGGTGAACTCATTTCCTTTCTCAGGGTTGGCTGTTTATGTGTAGCTGTCACCGGACATGATGGGGGGATTTACTTTTGACCTTCAACAGCAGAGATCTGCAAAGATATAAACTCAGCAAAGGGCATGTATGGGAAACTGCCCGCAACACCTCTCCCTGCGTCTCACATATATGACCCCCCCCCCCTCCCCCACACACAGCTTCTCCTATATCAATTCTACCGACATCAAAATAATGAATGCCGTCACTTTATCAGTCTACAGAGGCTTTCTGATGCTTGAAAGGAATAATCTTTAGCCAATCCCATGTGTTCTGTGCGGTATTGTCCGCTCATGGCAACTAAAACAAACCGTATATAATTTACACTTATTGCTTCACGTAGAAGTAATTGGGCACAAAATGTCTCTCGTATTTGTCTGATATTTGTCATATATATTTTATTTTTATGCAATTTTCTCCTAAAAAAAAAAATAAATAAATTAAAAGCAATCAGCAAAACAAATGGCGTTCGGCCCTCCAAGTACGATCCTAACTTGAGCATATGCTAAACAGAGCCGTTATTTATAAGTATTACTGATTTATTTAATGCCAACATCTCCCACAACTCTGTGCCCAGAGGTGACATACAGAGACTAAAATAACAACATAAAACACTCAAATGTATTGTAGAGTGGAAATAAGAGTCTTTGTAGGTTGTTCAAAAAAGTCTAAAAGGAAAAAAAGATCAAAATCTTCCAAAATAAGCAGATATTTTATTTTATTGTTATTATTATTATTATTCCATTCTATTATTATTATATAAGGGTATATATATATATATTTATATATATATATATATATATATATATATATATATATATATCCTTATATATATATATATATATATATATATATATAATCCTTATATATAAATATATATATATATATATATATATATCTATAGATATATATATATATATATATATATAGATATATATACATATATATATATATATATATATATATATATTTTTTTTAAATTATTATTAATTTAAATATTTCATATTACAATTTAAATATTTCTCTACTATCTGCGAGCCTCTGTAGACTGATAAAGTGACGCCATTTATTCACATTAACATCCATAGAACTGACATAAGAGAAGTTTTTTGTAGGTTGATTATGTGAGATGCAGAGGTGCTGCAGGCAATTATATTATTTTATTATTAATATTATTTTACTATTTTATTATTATTAAAATAGTGATCTATATATATATATATATATATATATATATATATATATATACACATACACATCTATATAGATATGTATGTATATATATATCACTATAATAATAATAATAATAATTATATATATATATATAGTGCATCCGGAAAGTATTCACAGCGCTTCACTTTTTCCACATTTTGTTATGTTACAGCCTTATTCCAAAATGGATTAAATTCATTATTTTCCTCAAAATTCTACAAACAATCCCCCATAATGACAACGTAAAAAAAGTTTGTTTATTTGCAAATTTATTAAAAATTTAAAAATCCCATGTACATAAGTATCACAGGCTCCTCCCATGTACATAAGTATCGCAGGCTCCTCCCATGTACATAAGTATCGCAGGCTCCTCCCATGTACATAAGTATCGCAGGCTCCTCCCGTGTACATAAGTATCACAGGCTCCTCCCATGTACATAAGTATCGCAGACTCCTCCCATGTACATAAGTATCACAGGCTCCTCCCATGTACATAAGTATCGCAGGCTCCTCCCATGTACATAAGTATCGCAGGCTCCTCCCATGTACATAAGTATCACAGGCTCCTCCCGTGTACATAAGTATCACAGACTCCTCCCGTGTACATAAGTATCACAGGCTCCTCCCATGTACATAAGTATCACAGACTCCTCCCATGTACATAAGTATCGCAGGCTCCTCCCATGTACATAAGTATCACAGGCTCCTCCATGTACATAAGTATCACAGGCTCCTCCCGTGTACATAAGTATCACAGACTCCTCCCGTGTACATGAGTATCACAGGCTCCTCCCATGTACATAAGTATCGCAGGCTCCTCCCATGTACATAAGTATCGCAGGCTCCTCCCATGTACATAAGTATCACAGGCTCCTCCCGTGTACATAAGTATCACAGACTCCTCCCGTGTACATAAGTATCACAGGCTCCTCCCATGTACATAAGTATCACAGACTCCTCCCATGTACATAAGTATCGCAGGCTCCTCCCATGTACATAAGTATCACAGGCTCCTCCCATGTACATAAGTATCACAGGCTCCTCCCGTGTACATAAGTATCACAGACTCCTCCCGTGTACATGAGTATCACAGGCTCCTCCCATGTACATAAGTATCACAGACTCCTCCCATGTACATAAGTATCGCAGGCTCCTCCCGTGTACATAAGTATCGCAGGCTCCTCCCGTGTACATAAGTATCGCAGGCTCCTCCCGTGTACATAAGTATCACAGGCTCCTCCCGTGTACATAAGTATCACAGGCTCCTCCCATGCACATAAGTATCACAGGCTCCTCCCATGTACATAAGTATCACAGGCTCCTCCCATGTACATAAGTATCACAGACTCCTACCATTTACATAAGTATCGCAGGCTCCTCCCATGTACATAAGTATCACAGACTCCTCCCGTGTACATAAGTATCACAGGCTCCTCCCGTGTACATAAGTATCACAGACTCCTCCCATGTACATAAGTATCGCAGGCTCCTCCCATGTACATAAGTATCGCAGGCTCCTCCCATGTACATAAGTATTGCAGGCTCCTCCCGTGTACATAAGTATCACAGGCTCCTCCCATGTACATGTAGCGGGGTCGTACCCCTTTTAGGGGAAGAGACTACATCCCCCATAATCCCCCAGGCTCCCGGGCTGCTTGTTTCCGCCCGAGAGGCTGCTGGGGGAGGTTGTAAAAAGGAAGAGCGGAGACCGCCTCTTCCTCTTGGGACACTTCCTCTTCTGAGGCCTGACAGGACTGGCCTGCCTCTGCTGACGGAGCATGTGACGCGGAGACTGCAGCCAGTGAAGACACCTGTGCGGACCGGAGCTGAAGGCCTGAAGCCTGGGCCTTGCAGCAGATGGAGTGAGACTCTCCTACCTCAGAGTCAGCAGCAGCGGAGCGGAGACTCTTCCCTACAGACGATCGGTCGGAGCTGAGGACCGGAGCGCAGGGGCTGTGACTGAGGAGACCCGAGCCGCCATTGAAGAGACCAGAGCCGCCATTAGAGGGACCGGAGTGGAGGACGGTACCCCAGGATTGGTGAGAGAGCCGGAAGGCTCATTCTGCATTGATACACACGTTTTATGCCTACTGAACTGCCTAGGCGCAATTTACCTCAGAGCAGCAAATGTTACTTTCTGTGGATTACAAAGACACCATTTAAAGCTACATGTGCACCACCTCTACAGATTCATTGCCGGTGAAGAACACCGTACTAGTACAAGGACTGAGCTCTATTACTAGGGATCAGGCCTGGTCCGTTAGGTAGGCGCAGATAGATTTATTGCACCTCAGGGGTGCATAGCATGCGGTCGCCACACTTGGCGCTCCGTTTCCCCATTGCTAGTTGATACATATATGTGTACATGTTTAAGTGCATATTGCAGGGACCTGCTAAAGTATTGTAAGTCAAATGTTTAAATGCATGTTACTATTTCTTTTTCCTTACTGACAAAGTAAAGCCAGTTATTCTTATCTCAGCAGTCTGCTTGTGAGTTCATACCCATTATGCTTAGAGTATAAGATATGGTTTTATGTGCATAGATTCATACCCCTTGACTAACTGTGCCAGAGCGGGTAGAGCCAAATTGCCGGGGGTTGGTGGAGCTGTACTCAGGGACCCAAAACAAACCAGCGGCTCTCTTAACTGGGGGTAGCGCTACACGTGGGGGCTCGTCATCCGGGATCCTGAGTCAGCGGGAAAAAGCCGCCAGAAGGTGCCGGCATGGACCCGATAGAAGTGGGACGGTGGTCCGCAACATGGGCCGCTGACCCAGCGGCAGCAGCAGTTATTGAACTGCCAGGGATATGGCAGAGAGAGGCAGTGAAGCAGCTCATAATGTCATTATCCCCATGCCAGAAGTCATGGATAATGGACATGAGAAATGATGCTGGGTACACATACGCCTTAATAGAATGGAAGGAAGAGACCCCAGAGCAGTTCAGGAGCCAAAGTATACAGGCACCGAATGGTCAGGCCTACCAATTGCTGCATGCGCTGCCGCGCAAGGGAGACTGTTCTCCTATGAAAGCCATTCTATCCCCAAAGAAGGAAGAGCAGAAGGGCGCGGAAAGTCCCGCACAAACTACTCTTAGTGCAGAACTGTGTGCTGTCCTAGGGGAGATTGTGACTCAGTGCAGGAGAGACCCCGGGGACTACCCAATGTCGGGATACAGGAAACTCCGGATGTTTTCAGGGAGGACACCTGTACCCTCGGGAGAAGAGGGATTTGAAGAGTGGTTAGATGGTGCCACGCAGGCCCTAGAAGAATGGGAGGTCTCAGAAGGCAGAAAGAAACAAAGGATTGTTGAGAGCCTAAAAGGGCCTGCCTTAGAGGCCATACGCAATCTGAAGACGAGTAAAAAGGATTGCACTGCCCAGGACTACATAGACATCCTGGAAGGTGTGTTCGGTGGGACAGAAAAAGTCACAGAACTTACCTATCAACTGGAACACTGTTACCAGAAGACAGGGGAGAAGCTGTCAGAGTATATGGGACGCATAGACAAGATCCTGCATAGGATTATCCTGAAGAAGGGGATAGATCCAGGGAAGGTAGATGAAGCCCGTGCCCAGCAGGTGATGAGGGGAGCCCAACCCCTGGACCCTGTCGCACTAATTCTACGCACCCGGCAGGATGGGAAGAACCTGGACTACCCTGACCTCATCCGAATGGTCAGGGAAGAAGAGGCCATGTTGGAGGAGAAGAGGGAAAAGCAAGTGATGGGGTCTACAAAACTTCCAGTGGCCACGGTCAGGTCGGCCTTAACCCCTGAAAGAGACACAGAGGTAGATGCCCTGAAGTTGCAGATGTCCCAGATGATGGAGATACTGACGTCCCTAGTGGCGAAAGAGACGCCCAGTCCCAAGAAAGAAACAAGCAGGAGGGAATTGTTTCCAGCTGTTTCAGCACCAGCATCCCCACCTGACTATGGTGAGATGATCTGCTTTAATTGTGGAGGAATTGGTCATATTGCAGCTGTATGTTCCAGCCCCAAGAAGAAGAAGGCAGAAAGCCGCCAGCCGGCGGGAAACGCCAAAGGGCCCCGGTGAAGGAGTCAACCGGGTGCCCATCACCTTCAGTGAGCTCCAAGAAGCACAACTGGAAGAGAAAGCGAGGAGACCAAACCCCTCAGAAGGGGCCCAGGGATCCTCAACCAAGGTGCACTCCAGAGAAAGGGGGCAAGACCCCTCCGGAGAGACACAGCACCCCCAAGCGTGAACTCTTCAAAGTGAGAGATAGCAATGTCCCTCAACGGGTTCACACTCCCACAGAGAGGGAGAAAATTAATGCATACCAGGCTCAAGAAAGGAGCAAGCGCAAATCCAGTGAGAAGAAAAAGAGTCCGCAGAAGAGGACAGCATCAACTCAGCCTTACCCAGAAGAGCTAGTTGGTCCATCCCCTACTGTACCTATCCAGGTGGAGGGAGTGTACACGAAGGCCCTCCTAGACACTGGAGCACAAGTGACCCTATTGTACAGGGACTTCTATGACAGATACCTGAGTCATCTGCCTATACAGAAGATAGAAGAGTTGGAGATAAGGGGATTGGGAACTCAGAGTTTCCCCTATGATGGATACTTACCCATCAGATTGACGTTTGACCCATCCGTAGCTGGGAAATCTGAAGTGTTCGACACCTTAGCAGTGGTGTGTCCCCGCCCACCAGGAACCAGCAAGACGTCCCTGATTATAGGGACGAACACGGATCTAGTCAGAAGGCTTCTGACCCCCCTGGTGAAGAAAGAGAATCTTTCAACTCCCAAGATCCATCCCATGCTGAAGGCAGCCTATCAGCGGTTGGTCCTAGAGCAGAAGACCCCAAGTGAGGGGATAGGAAGGGTATGGAGGCTTGGAAAAGAAGGAGCAGTGTTGCAGCCTGGAGAGGTGACCTGCATGAGAGCCACGGTGAAACTTACCTGGGAGCAGCCTGGCCCCTTTGTGATGTTGGAACCTGACCCAATGGAGGGTCACTCAGGTCTGGAAGTGATACCAGAAGTTATCTCATTGAAGGACCTGAAGAAGGCTAGAGGGAGAGTCCCTGTCAGTGTGAGGAACTCCACAGAACGGCCTGTGGAGATCCCTGCCAGGATGCTTCTGGGACAGGTGAGTCCTGTTGTCCCAGTTGGCTGGTCAGAAGTGAAGGGGACGGGTGAAGGAGAAGATGTCTGGAAGAAACTCTCCATGGAAAACCCAAACCTACCTGGAGCTTGGAAAGAGAGAGCCAAGGCCCAGCTGACCAGATGGGAGAAGATTTTCTCTAAAGATGAGTTTGATGTGGGGTGTGCGAGGAGTGCCACCCATCGAATCCGCATGCAAGAGGACAAGCCATTCAGAGAAAGAGTGAGGCGAGTCCCGCTAGCAGATCTGGAGGATCTGAGGGAGCAGCTTGCGGAATTGAAGAAGACGGGAGTGATTAGGGAGTCCAGAAGCCCCTACGCCTCCCCAATTGTGGTAGTCAGGAAGAAGAATGGGTCATTGAGGCTCTGCATTGACTACAGAACTCTCAACAGGAGGACCATTCCTGACCAGTACACCACGCCAAGGATAGAAGATGCCTTGCAGAGTTTATCTGGAGCTCAGTGGTTCAGTGTGATGGACCTCAAGAGTGGGTATTATCAAATCCCATGCATCCAGAAGACAGAGAAAAGACTGCCTTCATAACCCCAGTGGGATTCTTTGAGTTCAACAGGATGCCTCAGGGCCTATCTGGAGCTCCTGCTACGTTTCAACGCCTAATGGAAAGGACAGTTGGAGACATGAACCTCATAGAAGTCCTTGTGTACCTGGACGATGTCATTGTCTTTGGAAAGACTTTGGAAGAACATGAAGCCAGATTGGAGAAAGTACTGAAGAGGCTCAGTGAAGAGGGACTTAAACTTTCTCCAGAGAAGTGTCGGTTCTATCAGTCCTCTGTGAACTATCTGGGACACATAGTGTCTGAAAAAGGAGTGGCTACAGACCCTGAGAAGTTGGAGGCAGTTACTTCGTGGCCAAGGCCCACAACAGTTACAGAACTTCGGTCTTTCTTGGGGTTCTGCTCCTACTACCGCAGGTTTGTGGATGGGTTTGCCCGCATTGCCAAACCCCTCAACGAGCTGCTCAAGACAGAAGGAGAGGAAGATGGATTGGGGCCTAGGAGGTCCGGTGAGTCGGTCCAAGACCAGTGGAATTCAAGGTGTGAAGAGGCTTTCAGAACCTTGAAGAGAAGTCTCACCACAGCCCCAGTTTTGGCCTACGCTGATCCCACTAGACCATATGAGCTACATGTTGATGCCAGCCATGAGGGCCTAGGTGGAGTACTCTACCAGGAGTATGAAGACCAGCTACGACCAGTGGCCTATGTGAGCCGGAGCCTGACCCCCTCCGAGAAGAACTATCCCACCCACAAGTTGGAGTTCTTAGCCCTCAAATGGGCAGTTGTTGACAAATTGAGAGACTATCTGTATGGGGCCGAGTTTACTGTAAAGACAGATAACAACCCCTTGACCTATCTATTCACCACCGCCAAGCTGGATGCAACTGGACACAGATGGTTGGCGGCGTTGTCTGGATTCAATTTCAGCCTCAAGTACAGACCAGGGGCTGGAAATAGGGATGCGGATGCCCTGTCCCGAAGATCCCATGTCATGGTCGATGACTGGGAAGACTGGACTCAAGTGGCACCAGATGGAGTGCGAGCCCTTTGTCAGGGGGCTGAACTCCAAGCCAGAGGAGGATCCAGAGCTGAAGAGGTAGGAGTTACCACAGTGGGAGTCCCAAAGTGTTACTGTAGGGTAACTCAGCTAGCAGAAGAGTGTTTACCGAAGCTGTCCAAGAAGGAGCTAAGGTGTGACCATTGGAAGATCCCATGGGGAGATTGGTCCTGGAAGCCCTGGAAGACAAGAGTCCAGAGGGACTTCGCCTTCACCCTTCCAAAGAAGCTCGCCTACTGAGGAGAGAGTTGGACAAATTACAGGTGCATCAGGGGTAGGGATGGGCCCGGTGCTCGATGCGAACCTTTTTTTATCCCCCCCAACTTTTCCCCCCCATTCTCCCTTCCCTTTTTTTTTCCCAACCATTTATTCCCCCCCATTTTTTTCCCCTTTTTACCCAAAACCCCAAAATTCCAAAAACATAATTTAAAAACTACACAACCCTAACCAAATTAACAAATCCCCCTTTTTTACACCCCCCCTAAAAAAAACCCCACCCTCCCACTTAAATTTTCCCCAAATTAACCAACCTTTTAAAAAACCCTAAAAAAACCCCCTAAAAATTTAATTTTTAAAAAATTTTCTTAAAATTTAATTATTAATTCCCCCTTCAATTTTTTAAAATTTAAAAAATTTTTAATTAAAAAATTTTTTTTCTTAAAAAAAATTTTTTTTTAAAAATTTTTTTAAAATAACCCCCTTTTAAAATTTAAAGGGTTTTGGAGGAAAAGGAAGTTAAAATTTTTTAAAAATAAGGCTTTAATGGTTAGAACAATTTTTTCCCCAATTTTTTTCCCCAACACCCATTAAAAAAACCCTTTTTATTGGGGTGTTAATCCCAAAACCCAAAGGGGTATATTTTTTGTTTGAAAATTTTAGGGTTATTTTTTCCCATCTCAAAGAAAAAAAAATTTTTTCCTTCCCCCAAAAAGAAACTATTAAGGAACTTTATTTTTAGTCCCTAAACAGGGGGATTTATTTTGGTTTCCCCCAAACACCTAAAAAGGATAATTTTATCCCAACCCCACCACCTTCCTTTTTCTTCCAGAACCCCCCTTAACTTATTTTTGTTTAGTCCCTAAACCCCCAAAAATTTAAAATTTTTTGTTCCAAAACCCCCCAACCCTATAACGGAATTTTAATCCCATTTTCACCCAAACCCATTTTCTTCCCGAAAGAAATATTGGAAACCTTTAAAATTTAGGGCCCACACCCCCAAACAAATTTTTCCAAGAAAACCTTTGGGTTGAAGTGTTGGTTTTTCCATAACAGAAACCTTTTTTATTTTTCTTCCCGAACACTATAGGGTTTGGGGAAATGTTTTTAAATTTTCCCCCCCCCCACCCCCCTTTTAAAAATAAATTTTTGTCCCAAAAACCCCCCAACCTATTAAACTTTAGTGGGGAGTACACACAAACCTAAATTTTTCCCCAAACCAACCTATAAAAATTTAAATGTGTTGTCCCCCACCCCCAAAAAAAATTTATTAAATTTTTTCCCAAAACCCCTTTAACTTAATTTTCCCTCCACAAATAATTTTTATTCCAAAAAAACCTTTCCCATATGACCCATATTTTTTAAACCACTGTCTTATTTGTTTTCCAAAGCCCTTAGGAAAATTTATTTTTATCATTTTAACCCCGACTAATATTTTTCCCCCCTTTCCCAAACCCCCCCCTTTAACTTTGTGTTAATCCCAAATTTAAAAGATATTTTTTGTTAAAAAAATGGGGCTTAATGGGGGTTACCCAAACTTTTCCCCATAACCCCTTTTCCCAAAAACACCCTTAAAACTTAATAATTTAGCAAAATCACCAAATCTTAAATTTTTAAAACCTTTATAACTTAATGTGACCCATCCAAACAAAATTTTCCCAAAAACCCTAACCTTTTGGGGTGTTTTGTAAAACCCCGCCTTATTTCCCTTTTAAAACAAATTTAGGATTTATTTTATTTAAACAATTTAAGTTTATTTTTGTTTCCCAAACCCTTTTTAGGGTAAATTTTAGTTATTAAAACCCAATTTTTTCCCCCAAAAAACACATAAGGGTTGGAAAAATTGTTAAGTTCCCCCCAAAAATATAAAATTTTTCCCGAAACACCCAAATTATTGTTTTCCCTCCCAACTTTTAAATTTTTAACCGAACACCCATAATTAAAACCCCCCATTTCCCCAGAGAACAAAAAAATTTTTTTTCCCAAAACAAAAATTTTTAAAACTTAAATGTTTAGTATAAAAACCCATATTTTCCTTTTTTCCCCAATTTTATAAAAGGTTAATTTTTAAAAGAGATCTTTATTTTTTAGAAGAATTTTTAAAAAAAAGTTTTAACCCCCCCCCCACAAACCACACCCCCAAAAAACCCCCCCAACCCCAAAAACCCCAACCCCCCACAAACAAAAATTTTTCCCCCAAAACCCCCAAAACCCAAAATTTTTCCCCCCCTCAAAATATTTAAATTTTTTTCCAAATCCATATTAAAAAAACCCCCCCCCCACCCAAAAACATTTTTTCCCCCAAAATTTCCCAAAAACCCAAAACACACACAAAACCACCTTTCCCCCAAACACCTAACCTTAATTTTAACCCCCCTTTACCCAAAAATAAATACCCCAATACCTTAAATTTTAACCCCCTTTACAAAAACCCTAACCCTTTTTTCCCCCCTAAGGTCCCAATTTTAATCCCCCTCCCCACAAAAAGGATAAAAATTATTTGTTCCCCCAAAAACCTATAAAAAATTTTACCCCCCCCAAAGAGTCCCTAAAATTTTTTTCCCCAAACTTAACCTATAAACTTCCTTTTATCCATCAACAAACTTTTAATTTTTTAAAACCCCATATAAATTAATTTTACCCACCAAAAAACCATTCCTTTACCAAACCTTAACCTTAATTTTGCCCCCTCCACCCAAAAAAACCCCCTAAAAATTTTTTCCAAAAAACAACCCCCCCCTTAACCAAAATCCCAACCCCACAACCTACCCTTTTTCCCCCCCCCCACCTAAACAAACCCCTCCCACCAAATCATATTTTTTTCCCAAACCCCCCCCTTAAACTTAAAATTTTTTCCTCCAAACCACATATCATTATTTTGTTCCAAAAAACCTAAAAAACTTTTTGTTTAAAACCCCCCTTTAAAGAATCATAATTTTTTCCCGAACCCCCAAATTTTTTTTTTTAATGGTTTTGTCCCTTACACGATTCAAAATAAAATTTTTCCCAAAACCTTAAACCCTTTTTTTTTTATTTCCCATCAAAAACCAAAATTTTCCCCCCCAAACCCTATAGGGGTTAATTTATCCATTTACACAAATAAAGTTTTCCCAACCCCTTTAAATTAATGGTTTTATAACGGGCCACCCCCTTTTTTACCAAAAAAAAACCATAAAACTTAATTTTATCCCCTCACCCAAAATCTAAACCCAAAAACCCCTTAATTAAATTTTTAATCCCCCCTCCCCAAAAAATTCCCCCAACCTATATTTTCCCCCCCTTTCCCAAAAACCCCCCTAATTTAATTTTAATCCCCCCCCCCCCACAAAAAAAACCCAACACCATCTTTAAAATTTTATAAATTTACCCCCAACCCTAACCAAAAAATTTTCCCCCTTTACAAAACCCCAGGAATTAATTTTTTATTTCCCTCCTTGCCCCCCATTTTTCTTCCCAAACACCTTGGACCCTTATTTTTGGCCCATACCAGAACCCATAAAAATTTTTTTCCCAAACACCTATAACCTTAATTTTTTTAAATCCCTCCACCCCCAAAAACCCCTAAATTTTTTCCCAAACCCCAATTAAAGAGCTCCTATATTTTCTTCTCAGCAGCACCCACAGGACTTCTAGTGTGTTAGTGGCATCACACAGAGATCCTCTATTTTCTTTGCAGAAGCACCCACAGGACTTCTAGTGTGTTAGTGGCATCACACAGAGCTCCTCTATTTTCTTTGCAGAAGCACCCATAGGACTTCTAGTGTGTTAGTGCCATCACACAGAGCTCCTCTATTTTCTTTGCAGAAGCACCCATAGGACTTCTAGTGTGTTAGTGGCATCACACAGAGCTCCTATATTTTCTTCTCAGCAGCACCACAGGACTTCTAGTGTGTTAGTGGCATCACACAGAGCTCCTCTATTTTCTTTGCAGAAGCACCCATAGGACTTCTAGTGTGTTAGTGCATCACACAGAGCTCCTATATTTTCTTCTCAGCAGCACCCACAGGACTTCTAGTGTGTTAGTGGCATCACACAGAGCTCCTATATTTTTCTTCTCAGCAGCACCCACAGGACTTCTAGTGTGTTAGTGGCATCACACAGAGCTCCTCTATTTTCTTTGCAGAAGCACCCACAGGACTTCTAGTGTGTTAGTGGCATCACACAGAGCTCCTCTATTTTCTTTGCAGAAGCACCCATATGACTTCTAGTGTGTTAGTGGCATCACACAGAGCTCCTCTATTTTCTTTGCAGAAGCACCCATAGGACTTCTAGTGTGTTAGTGGCATCACACAGAGCTCCTATATTTTCTTCTCAGCAGCACCCATAGGACTTCTAGTGTGTTAGTGGCATCACGCAGAGCTCCTATATTTTCTTCTCAGCAGCACCCACAGGACTTCTAGTGTGTTAGTGGCATCACACAGAGCTCCTCTATTTTCTTCTCAGCAGCACCCACAGGACTACCGACTACAATGGCTGGAAGACCGCCAAGGGGAGGCAGAGCGTGCAGAGCCAAGAACACAGGGCAGGCAGGCTCTGTTTTCTAGTGGACGTGGCCGTGGACGTGGTCGTGCATCGTCATCAGCACGTGGCCATGGGACACGCGCGTCTTTGTTTTCGGCAGCTGGACATGTGGAGCCGCATCATGCTGAAGGCTTGGTAGAATGGATGACCAAGCCCTCCTCATCCTCCTCATCCTCTCTCACCCAGGCTCAGGGTACTGACAGAGCATCATCAGCCACCCCTTCCCTAGACCCACCATGTCCTCCTGAGGAGTCCCCGAACTCTTTGAGCACAGTGTTGGGTACATGCTCCAGGAGGATGCCCAACGATTCGAAGGCTCGGATGATGATACCCAGCTTGAGGAATCTGGCAGTACTGTTCCACCAGCTGCAGCTTACTGCCAGGTTTGCTCTAGTGGTGAAGAGGGAGGGGATGATGAGGTCACTGACTCCACGTGGGTGCCTGAAGGGAGAGAGGATGAGGAGGAGGACGAGGAGGAGGAGGATGCGGCGTCACATGTCCAACGAGGCAGGAGGCCAGGTAGAGGCCAGCACAGCAACTGTACAACACCGCAGAGCTCCGCCTGTGCAGGGCGCTGCCTCTGCACGTTATCAGAAAAGTTCTTTGGTGTGGGCCTTTTTTGAGACGAGTGCAGCAGATCGCACCACTGCTATTTGCAATATTTGTCTCAAGCGTATCTCGCGTGGCCAAAACATCAGCCGCTTGGGCACCACAAGCATGACCAGACATATGGCGACCTGCCATGCAGCTCGTTGGCAGGCACACATAAAAGACCCACACCAAAGAACTAAGCGGACCTCTCCTTGCTCCTCCTCAGCTGGGATCTCCATCCCCACTACACCTTCAGTCCTCTCTGAAAGCTGCTCTGAGAGGACTGAAGGTGTAGATTTAGGTGTGTCACAACCAAGTACTTGCAGTACACCGACGTCCGATTGCAGCAGGCAAATTTCCCTGCCCCAGCTGCTGGACCGTAGAAAGAAGTACACTCCCAGCCATCCACATGCCCAGCGGTTGAATGCTAGCCTGGCTAAATTGCTAGCACTTCAACTGCTGCCTTTTCAGTTGGTAGACTCGGCCCCCTTCCGTGAGTTTGTTCAATGTGCGGTTCCTCAGTGGCAGGTTCCCAAACGCCACTTTTTCTCACGGAAGGCGATTCCGTCTCTCTACCGGCATGTGGAGGGCAATGTCCATGCCTCGCTGGACAGGGCGGTCAGCGGTAAGGTGCATATTACCGCTGACTCATGGTCCAGCAGGCATGGACAGGGACGGTACCTTTCTTTCACGGCCCATTGGGTCACTCTATTGGCAGCTGGGAGGGATGCAGGACAAGGTGCAGTAGTGTTGGAGGTTGTTCCGCCACCACGCCTCCAAAACGCTACTACTGCTACTGGTTGTGACACACCTCTCTCCTCCACCCCCTCCTCTTCTTCTTCCTCCAGTGCTCTGTCCTTGGAACCAGCGGTGCTCCGTAGGCGTACAAGGGGCTACGCAAGTACGCAGGCAAAAAGATGCCATGCCGTGCTTGCGCTGGTGTGTTTGGGGGACAGGAGCCACACTGGGCCAGAGGTTCTGGCAGCTCTGCAGGGGCAGGCCGAGAGGTGGTTGACGCCACGTCAGCTTAAGCCAGGAATGGTCGTTTCTGACAATGGCACCAACCTCCTCTCCGCCCTGCGACAGGGGCAGCTCACCCATGTGCCCTGCATGGCTCACGTCCTCAACCTGGTGGTGCAGCGGTTCTTGGGCAGGTTCCCAGGCTTACAGGATGTCCTGAGGCAGGCCAGGAAAGTCTGTGTGCATTTCCGCCGATCTTATAATGCCAGTGCTCGGCTGACTGAGCTGCAAAAGGAGCTGAACCTGCCCAAGAACCGCCTAATATGTGACATGCCCACCAGGTGGAACTCAACGTTGGCCATGCTGCAGCGACTGCACACGCAGCAGAGGGCCATCAATGAGTACCTTTGCGACTACGGCACCAGGACAGGGTCAGGGGAGCTTGGTTTTTTTTCCCCACGTCAGTGGAGCATGATCAGGGATGCATGCACTGTCCTCTCACCATTTGAGGAGGCCACGAGGATGGTGAGCAGTGACAGTGCATGCATCAGTGACACTGTCCCTCTTGTCCACATGTTGGAGCATACGCTGCGTGGGATAATGGACAGGGCACTTGAGGCAGAACAGAGGCAGGAAGAGGAGGACTTCCTTGCCTCTCAAGGCCCCCTTTATCCGGACAGTGTTCCTTCTGTCCCACCCATCACACAGGAAGAGGATGAGGAGGAGGAGGAGGAGGAGGAGGATTGTGTGAGCATGGAGGTGGAGCCTGGCACTCAGCATCAGCAGCAGCAGTCTTTTAGGGATGATGTACAGTCCCAACAAACCAGTGGACTTGTACGTGGCTGGGAGGAGGTGGCTGGCGATCATGTCATCCTCAGTGACCCAGAAGACTCCGGACCGAATGCCTCAGCTAACCTACGCTGCATGGCCTCCCTGATCCTGCAAAGCCTGCGGAAGGATCCTCGTGTTCTTCGGATCAAGGAGAGGGACCATTACTGGCTGGCCACTCTCCTTGATCCGCGGTACAAGGGTAAGGTTGCGGACCTTATCTTGCCGTCGCAGAGGGAGCAGAGGATGAGACATCTCAGGGAGGCCTTGCAGAAAGGTCTGTGCAACGCGTTCCCAGAAACTGGGAGGCTACAAACTCCTGGTCCTGGGCGACGAGTTGCTGAGGCTTCGGTCAGTGGCAGAAGGAGCGGTGGGGAAGGTGGACGTCTGACCGATGCGTTCAGACATTTTTTTTAGTCCGCAGCCCCAAGGTATGATCGGTTCCAGCAACCATCGCCAGCGTCTGATATACATGGTGCAGGAATACCTTGGGGCAAGGTCAGACTTGGACACCTTTCCCACCGAAAATCCTCTGGCTTACTGGGTCCTGAGGATGGATCACTGGCCAGAGCTTGCACAGTATGCAATTGAGCTACTGGCCTGTCCTGCCTCCAGCGTTCTTTCCGAACGCACATTCAGTGCTGCTGGAGGATTTGTGACTGATCATAGGGTGCGCCTGTCCACCGCCTCGGTTGATCGACTGACCTTCATCAAAATGAATCAGTCTTGGATCACCACCAGCTACCAGGCACCTGAGGCGGATATAACCGAATAATTTTTAATGTCACATCCCTTCAAGACTGCCTATGCTGATGCTGAGTGACTGTCCTCTTATGTTCACTGACTATCCTCTTCCTCCTCCTCAATGATCCATGCCACCACACCAGTGCCTAAGGCACAATTTTTCAGCCCCTGTTTAACAGGGGCGTGTACATACAATTTTTAAAAAAAATGCTTCGCAACACATGTGACTGCTGTGCTCCAAGTACAGTATCTGTGAGGGGTTGCAGTGTTGTGGCACCAGCACCAGTGCCTAAGGCACAATTTTTCAGCCCCTGTTTAACAGGGGCGTGTACTTACAATTTTTTTTAAAAAATGCTTCGCAACACGTGTGACTGCTGTGCTCCAAGTACAGTATCTGTGAGGGGTTGCAGTGTTGTGGCACCAGCACCAGTGCCTAAGGCACAATTTTTCAGCCCCTGTTTAACAGGGCGGGTACTTACAATTTTTTAAAAAAAATGCTTCGCAACACGTGTGACTGCTGTGCTCCAAGTACAGTATCTGTGAGGGCCGGGTTGCAGTGTTGTGGCACCAGCACCAGTGCCTAAGGCACAATTTTTCAGCCCCTGTTTAACAGGGGCGTGTACTTACAATTTTTTAAAAAAATGCTTCGCAACACGTGTGACTGCTGTGCTCCAAGTACAGTCTCTGTGAGGGGTTGCAGTGTTGTGGCACCAGCACCAGTGCCTAAGGCACAAATTTTTCAGCCCCTGTTTAACAGGGGCGGGTACTTACAATTTTTTAAAAAAATGCTTTGCAACACGTGTGACTGCTGTGCTCCAAGTACAGTATCTGTGAGGGCCGGGTTGCAGTGTTGTGGCACCAGCACCAGTGCCTAAGGCACAATTTTTCAGCCCCTGTTTAACAGGGGCGTGTACTTACAATTTTTTAAAAAAATGCTTCGCAACACGTGTGACTGCTGTGCTCCAAGTACAGTCTCTGTGAGGGGTTGCAGTGTTGTGGCACCAGCACCAGTGCCTAAGGCACAATTTTTCAGCCCTGTTTAACAGGGGCGGGTAATTACAAATCTTGATCTAATAGTTCACAGCAGGGCCCATTCCTGCGCCCACCAAGAGTAACTATGAGGGCCTGCAGTCTTGTGGCAACACGTCCACCACCACCGCCAAAGGCCCAATTTTTCTGCCCTGTTCATCAGGTGCTTGCAATTACAAATCTTGATCTAATAACTCACAGCAGGGCCCATTCCTGCGCCCACCAAGAGTAACTATGAGGGCCTACAGTCTTGTGGCAACACCGTCCACCACCACCGCCAAAGGCCCAATTTTTCTGCCCTGTTCATCAGGTGCTTGCAATTACAAATCTTGATCTAATAACTCACAGCAGGGCCCATTCCTGCGCCCACCAAGAGTAACTGTGAGAGCTTACAGTCTTGTGGCAACACCGTCCACCACCACCACCACCCCCAATTTTTCTGCCCTGTTCAACAGGTGCATGCAATTACAAATCTTGATCTATTAACTCATAGCAGGGCCCATTCCTGTGCCCACCAGTCTTGTGGCTACACCAACATCTAATAGGGCAAATTTCTGCAGAGTATATACGCCAGGGCCCTACTTTCAAACATCCAACTTACAAACGACTCCTACTTGCAAATGGAAAGAGAAAACAGGAAGTGAGAGGAAATCTACCCCTAGGAAGGGAAATTCTATCCTGTTAGATTTAATTTGGGAAAAAGGTATCTCCTCTCTACTGATACTTTATCACCAATCCTTGTTTCAATTAAAACCCCACTTTTCCAAAAACATTTGTCATTGGGACGGAAAGTGAGGTGACATGTTCTGAACAGATGTGCAAAGACAGCAAATGTTACAGGGTGATAACCCCTCCCTATGTTCTCCAAAAAGCTTAAAAATAGATTTTTTTTGGGATGGAGCTACACTTCATAATGTACCTGTTCAGATTCTACTTAAGAACAAACCTAAAGCCGCAAGTGGTTTTAAATGGCTTCTTTTTTTCCTTTACAAATGTCATTTTGTGCAAGGACAGTTCTAAACACGGGAAACACATGCCACTTCACAGGCATACTTTAGACACCCCCCAGGTACCATATTTAAAGGAAAATTTCACTTTTTTTTTTTCACTTTATGCATCATTAAAATGACTGCTCCCGAAAAAACGTTAGTTTTTAAAAGTTCTTTTTGCATTGATATATGTCCCCTGGGGCAGGACCCGGGTCCCCAAACCTGTTTTATGACATTAACATGCATATTGGCCGTTGTAATTAGCACTTTTGATTTCGAACGTTCGCGTCCATTATAACGTATAGGGTTCGAAAATTCGCGCGAACTTTCGGTCGGTTCGAAGGTTCTGGTGCGAACCGAACCCGGGAGTGTTCGGCTCATCCCTAATCAGGGGGTAGTCTACCGAAGGGGCCCCTCTGATGGCCCAGAAGACAAGTGGCAGTTGTTTCTCCCAGAAAAGCATCGAGAGACTGTGCTGATTGCCTTACATGACCAGCATGGTCACTTGGGAGCAGAGAGAACCTTCCAACTTATCAGAGACCGGTTTTACTGGCCCTGCATGAGGGCCGAAGTGGAGGAGTATTGCCATTCCTGTGCAAGATGCATTCAGAGAAAGACTTTACCCCATCAAGCTGCCCCAATGGGCCACCTACAGAGTCAAGGCCCAATGGATCTGGTATGCATTGATTTTCTCTGCCTCGAACCCGATTTGAGTGGATTGGGAAATGTTCTGGTGGTAACCGACCATTTCACCCGTTATGCTCAGGCTTTCCCAACCAAGGACCAGAAGGCCTCTACAGTAGCCAAGGTACTTCTGGAGAAGTACTTTGTTCACTATGGACTGCCACAGAGAATCCATTCAGACCAAGGAAGGGACTTTGAGAGTCGCCTGATCAGGAAGCTACTAGATTCTCTGGGAGTAGAGAAGACTAGAACCACACCATATCACCCTCAAGGTGATGCCCAGCCTGAAAGGTTCAACAGGACCCTATTGAACATGTTGGGAACTTTGGAAACAGAGAAGAAGCAACATTGGAGTCAACACATATCAGCTCTGGTGCATGCTTACAATTGCACCACAAGTGATGTGACAGGTTTCTCCCCTTACCGACTTATGTTTGGGAGAGAAGCAAGATTGCCAGTGGATTTGGCCTTCGGCATTTCTTTGGACCATGCCTCTGCTGCCTCCCACAAAGGATATGTGGACAGACTGAGGCGCAGTCTGAAGATAGCTTATGAAAAAGCTCAAGCGGCCTCTGACCAGAGAGGGGCCCGAAATAAGAGGAACTTTGACCTGAAAGTTAGAGTACAGGACCTACAGCCTGGGGACCGTGTACTGTTACGCAACCTAGGGATCCCTGGAAAACACAAGATTGCTGATAGATGGAGATCAGAGCCATATATCATCTGTAGAAAACTTCCAGGATTGCCTGTCTACAAGTTGAAGCCAGAAGGAAGAGTGGGGCCTTTGAAGACCTGGCATAGGAATCACTTGCTCCCACTCACTGAAGCAGTCAGAATGCCTCCAGCAAGAGACGTACCTGAATCTGTTTCCATTCTGGATACCCCCAGGCCTAACACTAGGTCCCAGACCTCCCAAGTTAGGGGTGGACAGGACCCCCAACCAGAGGAAGAAAGAGGAGAACTTGAATGGCTATGGCCTTCCTCAACCCCAGGAAATTCTGCCATAGATCTTCCACCCACTGAAGGGGTGGAAGATGGAACATTGAACCCAGAAGCCACAGAGTTTGTGCCATTCAGTGATGTGCCTGAGTGCTGGGAAGATATCCCTGGTCTCTACCCAGAAGAAGAAGTAGATGTTCCAGAACCAGAGATGTTGCCAGAATGTGTTCCTGAAGAAGTTCCAAGAGAACAGAGAGCTCGCAGAGTTGTGAAGCCTCCCAAGAAGTTAACTTACCCCAAGATGGGAGAAAGTTCAGAGGACTCTGTTACCACAGCAAGGAGAAGTGCTGAAAGCCCTGACCCATCCACTGTTCATTTGGTGGAGGGCAACCCCAGCTCACTCTCTGGCACAGTTAAACAGGTCGCCCACACTGAAGTGACCTGTAGACAGGACAGCTCCCCATCTTATGCCAATTGGTGGGAAGCTCCCCTGTCCAAATTATGTGAAAGTGTTGTTCCCGAGAAAGTTTGTAGTTTGAACACTGTCTTTGGGGACCAAAGATTCAAAGTGGGGGGAGTGTGTAGCGGGGTCGTACCCCTTTTAGGGGAAGAGACTACATCCCCCATAATCCCCCAGGCTCCCGGGCTGCTTGTTTCCGCCCGAGAGGCTGCTGGGGGAGGTTATAAAAAGGAAGAGCGGAGACCGCCTCTTCCTCTTGGGACACTTCCTCTTCTGAGGCCTGACAGGACTGGCCTGCCTCTGCTGACAGAGCGTGTGACGCGGAGACTGCAGCCAGTGAAGACACCTGTGCGGACCGGAGCTGAAGGCCTGAAGCCTGGGCCTTGCAGCAGATGGAGTGAGACTCTCCTACCTCAGAGTCAGCAGCAGCGGAGCGGAGACTCTTCCCTACAGACGATCGGTCGGAGCTGAGGACCGGAGCGCAGGGCTGTGACTGAGGAGACCCGAGCCGCCATTGAAGAGACCAGAGCCGCCATTAGAGGGACCGGAGTGGAGGACGGTACCCCAGGATTGGTGAGAGAGCCGGAAGGCTCATTCTGCATTGATACACACGTTTTATGCCTACTGAACTGCCTAGGCGCAATTTACCTCAGAGCAGCAAATGTTACTTTCTGTGGATTACAAAGACACCATTTAAAGCTACATGTGCACCACCTCTACAGATTCATTGCCGGTGAAGAACACCGTACTAGTACAAGGACTGAGCTCTATTACTAGGGATCAGGCCTGGTCCGTTAGGTAGGCGCAGATAGATTTATTGCACCTCAGGGTGCATAGCATGCGGTCGCCACACTTGGCGCTCCGTTTCCTCATTGCTAGTTGATACATATATGTGTACATGTTTAAGTGCATATTGCAGGGACCTGCTAAAGTATTGTAAGTCAAATGTTTAAATGCATGTTACTATTTCTTTTTCCTTACTGACAAAGTAAAGCCAGTTATTCTTATCTCAGCAGTCTGCTTGTGAGTTCATACCCATTATGCTTAGAGTATAAGTGATATTTTTATGTGCATAGATTCATACCCCTTGACTAACTGTGCCAGAGCGGGTAGAGCCAAATTGCCGGGGTTGGTGGAGCTGTACTCAGGGACCCAAAACAAACCAGCGGCTCTCTTAACTGGGGGTAGCGCTACATACATAAGTATCACAGGCTCCTCCCATGTACATAAGTATCACAGGCTCCTCCCATGACACTCAGAATTGATCTCAGGTTCCTCCTGTTTCCACTGATCATCCTTGAGATGTTTCTACAACTTGATTGGACTCCACCTGTGATAAATTCAGGTGATTGGACATGATTTGGAAAGGCCACACCTGTCTATAGAAGGTCCCACAGGTAACAGTGCATGTCAGAGCACAAACCAAGCCATGAAGTTCAAGGAATTGTCTGTAGACCTCCGAGGATTGTATGGAGGCACAGATCGGGGGAAGGGTACAGAAACATTTCTGCAGCATTGAAGGTCCCAATGACCCCAGCGGCCTCCATCATCCGTAAATGGAAGAAGTTTGGAACCACCAGGACTCTTCCTAGAGCGGGCCGCCCGGCCAAACTGAGGAGGGCCTTAGTCAGGGAGGTGACCGAGAACCCGATGGTCACTCTGACAGAGCTCCAGCGTTTCTCTGTGGAGAGAGGAGAACCTTCCAGAAGAACAACCATCTCTGCAGCACTCCACCAATCAGACCTGAGTGGCCAGACGGAAGCCCCTCCTCAGTAAAAGGCACATGCCCGCCCACCTGGAGTTTGCCAAAAGGCACCTGAAGGACTCTCAGACCATGAAAAACAAAATTCTCTGGTCTGATGAAATAAAGATTGAACTCTTTGGCCTGAATAGCAAGCGTCATGTCTGGAGGAAACCCGGCACCGCTCATCACCTGGCCAATACCATCCCTACAGTGAAGCATGGTGGTGGCAGCATCATGCTGTGGGGATGTATTTCAGCGGCAGGAACTGGGAGACTAGTCAGGATCGAGGGAAAGATGAATGCAGCAATGTACAGAGAGAGAGACATCCTTGATGAAAACCTGCTCCAGAGCGCTCTGGACCTTAGACTGGGGGGAAGGTTCACCTTCCAACAGGACAAGGACCCCAAGGACACAGCCAAGATAACAAAGGAGTGGCTACGAGACAACTCTGTGAATGTCCCTGAGTGGCCCGGCCAGAGCCCAGACTTGAACCCGATTGAACCCACTTAGATTGCACACAGGTGGACATCATTTCACTAATTATGTGACTTCTGAAGGTAATTGGTGGCACCAGAGCTTTTTATGGGCTTCATAACAAAGGGGGTGAATACATACGCACATGACAATTATCAGTTTTTTTATTTCTGAAAAATTGTTTTATGTACCGTATTTATCGGCGTATAACACGCACTTTTTCCCCCTTAAAATCAGGGGAAAGTCATGGGTGCGTGTTATACGCCGATACCCCCCCAAAAAAATGACAAAAATCGGTTGCGGCGCCGAAAAATGGCGACCGCGGCCGAAAAAGGCCGGAAAAAGCCGAAGCGCGGCCGAAAAAGACCGAAGCCGGCTGTTCAGCTCCGCTCGTAGTCCCGCCTCCCTGCGCTCGCTCCCGAAACAGCAGGGAGGCGGGACTCCGAGTGGAGCCGAACAGTCGGCTCGGTCTTTTTCGGCCACACTTCGGCCTTTTTCGGCCGCAGTTCTGTCTTTTTCGGCCGCGCATGCGCGGTTTGTCTCGCGGCGGGAAATTTAAACGCTGGCAAACTGCAAATGACACTGGGCAAGCTACAAATGACGCTAAGCAGGTTGCAAATGACGCTGGGCAGGTTGCAAATGATGCTGGGAAAGGCTGCAAATGACGCTGGGAAAGGCTGCAAATGACGCTGGGCAAGCTGCAAATGACGCTGGGCAAGCTGCAAATGACACTGGGCAAGGCTGCAAATGACGCTGGGAAAGGCTGCAAATGACGCTGGGCAAGCTGCAAATGACGCTGGGCAAGCTGCAAATGACACTGGGCAAGGCTGCAAATGACACTGGGCAAGGCTGCAAATGACACTGGGCAAGGCTGCAAATGACACTGGGCAAGGCTGCAAATGACGCTGGGAAAGGCTGCAAATGACGCTGGGCAAGCTGCAAATGACGCTGGGAAAGGCTGCAAATGACGCTGGGCAAGCTGCAAATGACGCTGGGCAAGCTGCAAATGACACTGGGCAAGGCTGCAAATGATGCTGGGAAAGGCTGCAAATGACGCTGGGCAAGGCTGCAAATGACGCTGGGAAAGGCTGCAAATGACGCTGTGCAAGCTGCAAATGACGCTGGGAAAGGCTGCAAATGACGCTGGGCAAGCTGCAAATGACGCTGGAAAGGCTGCAAATGACGCTGGGCAAGGCTGCAAATGACGCTGGGAAAGGCTGCAAATGACGCTGTGCAAGCTGCAAATGACGCTGGGAAAGGCTGCAAATGACGCTGGGCAAGGCTGCAAATGACGCTGGGAAAGGCTGCAAATGACGCTGTGCAAGCTGCAAATGACGCTGGAAAGGCTGCAAATGACGCTGGGCAAGCTGCAAATGACGCTGGGCAAGCTGCAAATGACACTGGGCAAGGCTGCAAATGACGCTGGGAAAGGCTGCAAATGACGCTGGGCAAGGCTGCAAATGACGCTGGGAAAGGCTGCAAATGACGCTGTGCAAGCTGCAAATGGCGCTGGGAAAGGCTGCAAATGACGCTGGGCAAGCTGCAAATGACGCTGGGCAAGCTGCAAATGACACTGGGCAAGGCTACAAATGACACTGGGCAAGGCTACAAATGACGCTGGGAAAGGCTGCAAATGACGCTGGGCAAGGCTGCAAATGACGCTGGGCAAGCTGCAAATGACACTGGGCAAGGCTGCAAATGACACTGGGCAAGGCTGCAAATGACGCTGGGAAAGGCTGCAAATGACGCTGGGAAAGGCTGCAAATGACGCTGGGCAAGCTGCAAATGACGCTGGGCAAGCTGCAAATGACACTGGGCAAGGCTGCAAATGACGCTGGGAAAGGCTGCAAATGACGCTGGGAAAGGCTGCAAATGACGCTGGGCAAGCTGCAAATGACGCTGGGCAAGCTACAAATGACACTGGGCAAGCTGCAAATGACACTGGGCAAGCTGCAAATGACGCTGGGCAAGCTGCAAATGACACTGGGCAAGCTGCAAATGACGCTGGGAAAGGCTGCAAATGATGCTTAAATGTAAGTTTTTTTTTTTCCCTAAACTTCTCTCCTAAACTTGGGGTGCGTGTTATACGCCGATAAATACGGTATATATTTTTCTAATTTTACTTCACCAACGTAGACTATTGTGTTCAAATTAGAGCTGTTACTGATTAAAATTTTCGTGTTCGATTAATCAATTTTTTTTTTAATCGATTAATCGACTAATTTCGATTAATTATAATGCACATACAGATCCAACTACTTTTAGCTGATCTCCTTGCATTGCAACTCTGCATTAGTCAGTGGTAAGTGTGGTATACACTATATACAATCACCCGACACTCGTTAGTTCCCACAATCCATGACTTAACTTCACAGTTCACACAAATACGTTTTAAATTCAATCTGTAGCACTGATGTTAGTCATTTTTTTTTCCACAGTTGCGTGACAATCCCTCCACCTCCGGTCTAACTAATCACTCTCACCTTATGGCATGGACCCCTGTGCAAACAGGCGGTCATACAAGCGGGTATCAAAAGGGTTAACACCGACCATAAACTTCTCTCACGTCTCCTTAGATCTCAGCAAGGACGCAGGTCATGGGGAGAAAGAAAAGATCGAAGTGCTCACCGCTTAAGTATAAGATTACATTTTTGTGTTCAACACAAACTACTCAGATAAAGATGATAAAAACACAGCATGAAAAGCCGACAATCGTGTTAGTTCCGTAGGGCAGCAGCGGGTGACGTCATGCGTAGCTCCTCCCCCATATGCGTTACGTTCAATCAGAACTTTGACGTCACCAGACTCCTCCCCTCTTCCCTTCGTTAGCAGACAGAGGCACTTGGGGAAGGGGGGAGGAGTCCGGTGACGTCGATGTGCGTGACGTCACCGGATCTCCGACGGAACTCCCTGAAGACCCGGAAGCCGGCGGAGAGGTGAGTACTAATTAAAAGAGTTTTGATCGATCCAAAAAATTAACGATTAATAGAGGAATTAATCTTTAATTTCCACAGCCCTAGTTCTGATCCATCACATATACCGTAATTCAGATAACAAAAAAAAAAAACATTGAACTAAAGGATGTAATGTAACAAAATAGGCAAAAAGCCAAGGGGGGTGAATACTTTTGCAAGGCACTGTAAATCACGTGAAATCCCAATGCAGAATGAAGCAGCAGCGCGATTGTTGTTGCTTTACATTTCTTGCTGCATAATTAGCTGTTTTAGTATCTTCAATTTGAAGCTCCATTAGAAGGCCGCGTAGAATCGGGATGCTGCAGAAAAAAATGGGCCGTGATTGTATCTGGGTGGTGACGAATATACCGTATATACTCGAGTATAAGCCAGGGGCGGACTGACAACTCATGGGGCCCCCGGGCAATCAGAGATTATGGAGCCACACAGTATACACAGACATGTTTCTATTGGCTGAGAAGGTACTGGAGAGGTGGGGCAGCTATAATCTCAGGATTTTTAGACCAAAAGGATGTCAGTAAGGGACATTTCACACCGGGGCGGTGATCCGCGGTGACGGTAAAGCAGCGCTATATTTAGCGCTGCTTTACCGTCGTTTTCACCGCGGTTTTCTGCCGCTCGCGGTGCGGTTTTACCCCCCCGCGAGCGGCCGAAAAAGGGTTAAACACCCCCCGCAGAGCGCCGCCGTAGCCGCGGTATTGCCGCGGTAACCGCGGTATTGCCGCGGTTTTACCGCGGTCTCCCATTCTTTTCAATGGGAAGGAGCGGTATAGGAGCGGTGAACACACCGCTCCTATCCCGCTTCAAAGATGCTGCTAGCAGGACTTTTTTTGCCGTCCTGCTAGCGCACCGCTCCAGTGTGAAAGCCCGCCGGCTTTCACACTGGAGTTAAAGGGGCCGGATTTTTTCATGCGGTGAACAGGCGCTATTTTTAGCGCTGCACCGCATGAAAAACGCCCCAGTGTGAAAGGGGCCTAAGGGACATTTCAGAGACAGATGTAAAAAAACAAAAACAAAAAAAAAGATTTTTACATACTGTCCCTGGTTTTACTGAGGCTGGCAACCCTGATGGGGCCCCGTAGTGGCCTGGGGCCCTCGGGAAGTGCCTGAGTGGCCAAATGGTCAGTCCGCCCCTGGTATAAGCTGAACCCGAATATAAGCCGAGGCACCTAATTTTACCACAAAAAACTGGGAAAACGTATTGACTCGAGTATAAGCCTAGGGTGAGAAATGTGCAGCTACTGTTAGTGGAAAAGAGGGTCAACAATGCCCATATGCAGCCATAGGTCCCTCGAACTTCAAACTTGGTAGTTAAGGGTTTCTAGATGCCCCCCTAGCTGCAGCCAAAATTTGGGGTCTCTGGACCCAAAAGGTCCCGAAATTACATTGCTGCCAATGGACACAGTTGACGGAATTTGGGACCCCGTATCTCGGGGCCACTTGGTGCTAGGAACCCCAAATTTGGTGCGCAAACCCAGTGGAACCAGCACTACAACATATCCAATTAGGGGTTCCTAGCACCAAGTGGCCTTGAGATACGGGGCCCCAAATTCTGTCAACTGTGTCCATTGGCAGCAATGTCATTTCGGGACCCTTTGGATCCAGAGACCCCAAATTTGGGCTGCAGCTAGGGGGGCCTCTAGGAACCCTTAACCACGAAGTTTGAAGTTCGGGGGACCTATGGCTGCAAATGGGCACAGTGAGGCTGCAAATGGGCATTGTTGACCCTCTTTCTTTTTCCCTTACAGTAGCTGCGCATTTCTCACCCTAGGCTTATACTTGAGTCAATACGTTTTCCCATTTTTTTGTGGTAAAAATTAGGTGCCTCGGCTTATATTCGGGGATACAGGGGCCCCAAAGTCGGGTCGGAAAATGTCATTCTCCGCTGCAGAAAAGTGCTTGACTCAAGTATAAGCCGAGGGGGGCATTTTCAGCACAAAAAAAATGTGCTGAAAAACTCGGCTTATACTCGAGTATATACGGTACTTGAAATTAATGCTCAGAGAAGATGAGAAGTACGTACAACGGAGTTGGGTAATAAATTGCTAAAATTAACTGAAAAAATTTGTAATATTCACATTTTATCAGTTAATTTTAGCAATTTTCCGCAGATATACTCATAGAATAAATGGAATTTATTTTTATTCTGAAGAATGTGGGGGGAGGGGCTGGATGTGGGTGGGGGAGGGGAGCCATCGCCATAAAATAGAAATTGAAATGCATTGAAAGCTTTATAATCCATGGATGGCGAACGGCAGAGCAATAATGGAAAGTTACGACTCTCATCTCCTCAATCATGGAAGATAAAGCCTTGGGAACGTGGATTTATGGGGGCAACGAATTGGATGACACGGCGAGAAATTCGATTATTCACATAAAATAAAGTCCTGCGGCTCGTCCCGCCCCTCCGGACCCTCCAAAGGGAATGGAATAGGAATCCCGCCTGTGCTGTGATTGGAGGGGATTAACCACTTCGTACCCAATGGCTAAAATCTTTCACATGTGAACGTAATTTCAAAACTCGTTTTTAAGATCTTAAAATCTGAAGC
Source organism: Lithobates sylvaticus (assembly GCA_028564925.1). Classification (NCBI taxonomy): domain Eukaryota; kingdom Metazoa; phylum Chordata; class Amphibia; order Anura; family Ranidae; genus Lithobates; species Lithobates sylvaticus. The sequence continues at coordinate 609,932,156 of CM053029.1, forward strand.
TTTTATTAAAAAATAATATCTGACGATTATACAGCGCCTTGAAAAAGTATTCATACCCCTTGAAATTCCCCACATTTTCTCATGTTACAACCAAAAACTTTAATGTATTTTATTGGGATTTTATGTGATGGACCAACATAAAGTGGCTCATAATTGTGAAGTGGAAGGAAAATGATAAATGATACAAATAAATATGTGAAAAGTGTGGGGGGGGGCATTTGTTCCCCCCCCCCCGGAGTCAGTACTTTGTAGAACCCCCTTTCTCTACAAGTCTTTTTGGGGGTGTCTCTACCAGCTTTGCACATCTAGAGAGGACATTTCTGCCCATTCTTCTTCTTTGTAAAATATCTCAAGCTCTGTCAGATTGGATGGAGAGCGTCTGTGAACAGCAATTTTCAAGTCTTGCCACAGATTCTCAATGTGATTTAGGTCTGGACTGTGACAGGGCCATTCTAACACATGAATATGCTTTGATCTAAACCATTCCATTGTAGCTCTGGCTGTATGTTTCGGGTCGCTGTCCTTCTGGAAGGTGAACCTCCCCCCCCCCCCAGTCTCAAGTCTTTTGCAGACTCTAACAGGTTTTCTTCTAATGCGGCGTACACACGGTCGGAATTTCCGATGGAAACAGTCCGATGGGAGCTTTTCAACGGATTTTCCGACCGTGTGTATGCCCATCGGTCTTTTTCTGTCGGAATTTCCGACGGACTTTGGATTGAGAACCTGTTCTCAATTTTTCCGACGGAAAACCTTTCTATCGGATTTTCCGATCGTGTTTATGCAATTCCGACACGTAAAATTCCGACGCGTGCTCGGAAACAATTCGACGCATGCTCGGAAGCATTAAACTTCCCTTCTATAGTGCTGTCGAACGTGTTTCATGCCGCTGTGTTACAGACCGCTGTGTTACAAACGGAATTTGGTGTGACCGTGTGTAGGCAAGACAGTTTGAGCGAAATTCCGCCGGAATTCCGACGGGAAAACCATCAGAGCTTTTTCCAACGAGAATTCCGACCGCGTGTACGCAGCATAAGATTGTCCTGTATTTGTCTCCATCCATCTTCCCATCAACTCTGACCAGCTTCCCTGTCCCTGCTGAAGAAAACCATCCCCACCACATGATGCTGCCACCACCATGTTTCACGGTAGGTGTGGTGTGTTCAGGGTGATGTGCAGTGTTAGTTTTCTGCCACACATAACATTTTTCAAAAAGTTCAGTTTTGGTCTCATCTGACCAGAGCACCTTCTTCCATGTGTTTGCTGTGTCCCCCACATGGTTTCTCGCAAACTTCTTAGGATCTCTTATGGTTTTCTTTCACCAATGGCTTTCTTCTTGCCACTCTTCCATAAAGGGCAGATTTGTGGAGTGCAAGACTAAGGGCCGGTTCACACAGGGGCAACACGACTTCCAGCGCGACTTTGGGAGGCAACTTGGACACGACTTGAGTACGAATCGCATCGCGACTTGAGGCAACTTACAACGCATATTGAAGTTGCCTCCAGGACAGGGGACTTTGCCAGTGGCCAATCACATAATAATCAGCTCTGTGGGAGGGAGGAGTTTTCCTAGAAAACAATTTTTACTTCCTGGAAAGTTGCTTCAGTTAAGACAGGAGATCCGACTTGGAGGCAACTTCCATTGAAATCAATGGGAAAAAGTAGCCTAGAAGTCGGATTGAAGTCGTACAGGAACCTTTTCTGAAGTGGGAGCGACTGCTGTAGTGTGCATTAAGACGGCTCTCATTCACTTTCATTGATTTTCTCAACCGTGCGACTTTGGGCAACTTGGGGCGACTTGAAGTCGGATCCCAGGTTGCCCCTGTGTGAACCGGCTCTTATAGTTGTCCTGTGGACAGATTCTCCCCCCTGAGCTGTGGATCTTCTCTGATGAATGCTCTCCTTGCCCGGCCCGGTCAGTTTAGGTGGACGGCCATGTCTTGGTAGGTTTGCAGTTGTGCCATACTCTTTCCATTCTCCGATGATGGAGTGAACAGAGCTCCGTGAGATGATCAAAGCTTGGGAGATTTTTTTATAACCTAACCCTGCTTTATACTTCTCCACAACTTCCTCCCTGACCTGTCTGGTGTGTTCCTTGGCCTTCATGATGCTGTTTGTTCACTAAGGCTCTCTAACAAACCTCTGAGGGCTTCACAGAAGAGCTGTATTTATACTGAGATTAAATTACACACAGGTGGAGTTTATGTACTAATTAGGTGACTTCTGAAGGCAATTGGTTTTACTAGATTTAAGTTAGGGGTATCAGAGTAAAGGGGGCTGAATACAAATGCCCCCCCCCCCCACACTTTTCACATATTTATTTGTATAATTTATCATTTTCCTTCCACTTCACAATTATGAGCCACTTTGTGTTGGTCCATCACATAAAATCCCAATAAAATACATTTATGTTTTTGGTTGTAACATGATGAAATGTGGAAGATTTCAAGGGGTATGAATACTTTTTTAAGGCGCTGTATAATGAAGCTAGACCAATGTAAGTACGCAACGCAATTCCTTCCTGGAGTAAAGCCATCGGATCATCATGACAGTCATTTAGACCCGCGTCCTGTGAAGAGGACGCACTTTCCATAATCTGCCAACTACACCAAATTCGGAAATTTCAAAATCCGAATTTTCAGATTTCCGAATTTTCGACTTTCTGAATAAAGCAAAAAAAAAAAAAACGAATGAAACGAAAACAAATATTTTTTTTTTGTCAATGAACATGAACATGTCTACTGTATATATAAAGTGCTGCGTAAATTGACAGCGCTGTATAAGTACCTGAAATAAACAAACCGCTTGTCTACCAAGGTACGTTTATGCCCAACATGGTGGACAAGTGGTTAAATCAAGTCCAAGGCTGCTGCTGCTGTGAGCTTGGTACCAGCTTTACCAGCCTGCTAAGCAGTGGCGGTGCGTGCATAGAGGGCGCAGGAGCGCCGCCCCCCCTCTCCTGCACCGCTCTATCACCAATAGATAGATTCATGCATTGCATGAATCTATCTATTGTCACTGCTGCCGCCCCCCTATTCAGGTGTCCGGCCCCTTGTCGGGCGCCGGGCATCTGAATTACAGCGGGGGGGGGGGGTGTTTCTGGAAGCGCCCTATTAGAGCTGTAAGCTCTAATAGGGGACCTGATTAGAGCGGTGGGCTCTAATAGGCTTCCCTAAGTGTAAACAGCGGGCGCAATGCTGTGCGTTCGCTGATTACACAGTATTGTGTTAGAGAAGCGAATACATCGCTTCCCTAACACAGACCCGCCTCTCAGCCAATCAGGTTGCCGGGTCTGTTACCTGTCACCTGATTGGCTGAAGTCACAGGCGCTGTGATTGGACGCTAGGCTAGGCATCCAATCATAGCAGAAGACAGGAGGAGCGCGGGAGAAGACATCGGACGATGAGGAGACACCGCTCGCTGCCTGTCACCGTCACCAGCTGCACACCGAGACAAGGTAAGTGCAGAGGGCAGGCAGGAGGCACATTGGCAGCACTTAAGGGGCACAGTGGCAGCACTTGGGGAACCGTGGCAGCGTTTGAAGCACAATGGCAGCACTTGGGGAACAGTGGCAGCGTTTGAGGCACAATGGCAGCACTTGGGGCACAATGGCAGCACTTGGGGAACAGTGGCAGCGTTTCAGGCACAATGGCAGCACTTGGGGCACAATGGCAGCACTTGGGGAACAGTGGCAGCACTTGGGGAACAGTGGCAGCGTTTGAGGCACAGTGGCAGCACTTGGGGCACAGTGGCAGCACTTGGGGCACAGTGGCAGCGTTTAATGGGCACAGTGGCAGTGTTTAATGGGCACAGTGAGGCTGTTTGCGCCCCCCCAAAAATTTTGAGCACCAGCCGCCACTGCTGCTAAGAGCTTTCTGATTAAAGAGATCCGAGTGGCTCTAGAGCCCCTGATAACTTTTATGGGGCTCTCAAATTGCCCCCCCCCCCCTTTCCATCCCCCAGTGGGGTCTCTTGCTACTCCAGGGAGCCCAGGACATAAAGAGGACTTATCATGTGCCCATGCTATCAAATAGGGAGCGTGTTAGCCCCCCTGTGATATCAATAAAGAAAAAAAATATATAGAAAGTAGAAAAGAATTATATAAAACAAATAAAAATAATGTAATTTTATTTTTTTAAGTGGATCCTGAATGACACGTATAATTTATTTGGGGGGATCCTTCACATATACCACCAAGGTTTATCCAAATGTACCGGTGACAATGCGCTGAATGACGGATGAAATTCTTTAGAAAGCAATGTATCTGTTACATGCTTGTACTCACCTGTTATGTATATTTTCAATAAAACATTTGTAAAAGAAATTCTTTAGAAAGAAACATTTCAGCTTTATATCCTGTATATACTACGCTAAATTATTTCTATTTTATTATTGGTGAGTGCCCCCTACTGGTCATTATAAGTAGTGACTCTATAAGGGGCTCAGTACAGGAACATTGATGAGGAACACCGTGAGATTCTTCTAATTGCCTTTGGTTATATTTTTTTTTATGGAACTAAAAAAAGTATATATTTTTCTCAGTTATTGGGAATAACTGAGAAAAATATATACTTTTTTTAGTATTTTTTTACACAGGTCGATCCAGATCATTCTACTCATCTTATATGGCAGGATCATTTTGTTTGAAGGGTTTTTTTTTTTTTTTTTTTAGGTAACTGGAAATAAAAATAAATCTGTCATTCTTTTTTTATTTTATTTTTTTTTGTTCAATAGTTTTTATTAAATATTTCATAGAAAACAGAAAAGATAATACACATTGTGTTAAATATTTCGATATACATCAAATACAGTTGAGTACTACTTTGTGTTCATCTAGTAGCAACTTAATAAAAGCTAATCAGAAAAATGTAACTGAAAAGTAGACATGTGCACAACAAAAAAATTTGTTTATTTTCGTTTCCGAAAAAAATTCTTTTTTTTTCATTTCGTTTTTTTCGTTTCCATCGATTCGTAACGATTCGTACATTCGTAAGTCGTCGGTGTTCGTATTCGTAACGATTCGTACATTCGTAAGAGTTATTTTTTCGTTGATTCGTTTTTTCGTTAGTTTCATTTTCGGACGCATTCGTATTTATTCGTACATTCGTAACATTCGTAGATTCGTAATCGGAGCATAATTCATAATTTGATGTAATGTGTATGCTATTATTACATTTTAATAATTTACGAATCGAAAAAAAAAGTTACGAATCGAAAAAAAAAAGTTACGAATCGAAAAAAAAGTTACGAATGTACGATTTTTTTTTGTTCAATAGAGACACGGAAAATTACAAATCGAAAAAAATAAAAAAAAGTTACGAACTGAAAAAAAAGTTACGAATCGAAAAAAAAAGTTACGAATCAAAAAAAAGTTACGAATGTACACATTTTTGGGTTCAATAGAGACACGGAAAATTACAAATCGAAAAAAAATAAAATAAAAGTTACGAATTGAAAAAAAAGTTACGAATCGAAAAAAAAAAAAGTTATGAATCGAAAAAAAAGTTACGAATGTACAAATTTTTTGGTTCAATAGAGACACGGAAAATTACAAATCGAAAAAAAAAAAAATTACGAATTGAAAAAAAAAAAAGTTACGAATCGAAAAAAAAAGTTACGAATCGAAAAAAAGTGACGAATCGAAAAAAAGTTACGAATGTACGAATTTTTTGGTTCAATAGAGACACGGAAAATTACAAATCTAAAAAAAGAAAAAAAAAGTTACGAATCTAAAAAAAAAATTACAATCGAAAAAAAAGTTACGAATCGAAAAAAAAAGTTACGAATGTACGATTTTTTTTTGTTCAATAGAGACACAGAAAATTACAAATCGAAAAAAAATAAAAAAAAGTTACGAACTGAAAAAAAAGTTACGAATCGAAAAAAAAAGTTACGAATCAAAAAAAAGTTACGAATGTACACATTTTTGGGTTCAATAGAGACACGGAAAATTACAAATCGAAAAAAAATAAAATAAAAGTTACGAATTGAAAAAAAAGTTACGAATCAAAAAAAAAAAAGTTATGAATCGAAAAAAAAGTTACGAATGTACAAATTTTTTGGTTCAATAGAGACACGGAAAATTACAAATCGAAAAAAAAAAAAAAAAATACGAATTGAAAAAAAAGTTACGAATCGAAAAAAAAAGTTACGAATCGAAAAAAAGTGACGAATCGAAAAAAAGTTACGAATGTACGAATTTTTTCGTTCGTTTTCGTTTTTCGGATTTTCTTCATTAGTACATTCGTTGTTTCTAATTAGTTTTTTTCAGATTTTCGTTGTTTTTCGGATTCGTTCGATTCGAATGATTCGTTACGATTCGTTATTCGGATTCGTACGATTCGAATGATTCGTTCATTCGTACGAAAACGAACGAAAATAACGAAAAAAAAAAAAAAAAAAAACGAAACGAATTGCACATGTCTACTGAAAAGTGCATACACTTATGAGTCAAGGAAGAATCAATGTTTGTTGATGCTTTTTGGGCCATAGGGACCATCGTTTGTCGAATGTAAGGCGTTGCATAGAATTAATGGCTATGAGGCGTTCGAATGTGTAGTTCCTATGGACTGCTTTTGTGACGTCTGTTAGATTAATGGATGTTTTGTTTTTCCAGTTGTAAAGTATCAGTGTTCGTGTTTCTAAGAGGATGTGGATAAATCTGTCATTCTGTAATCAGCAGTCAGTCCATCCATTGACCATCCAAACACCGTCATAGAGGGGACACTGACCTATTCATTAACCACTTTCAGACCGGACCAATTCGCAGCCAGGCCCCTTTTTGCGATTCGGCACTGCGTCGCTTTAACTGACAATTGCGCGGTCGTGCGATGTGGCTCTCAAACAAAATTTACGTCCTTTTTTTCCCACAAATAGAGATTTCTTTGGGTGGTATTTGATCGCCCCTGCGGTTTTTATTTTTTGCGCTATAAACAAAAAAGAGCGACAATTTTGAAAAAAAAAAAACGCATTCTTTTTTATTTTTTGCTATAATAAATATCCCCCAAACATATATAAATTTTTTTTTTTTTCCTCAGTTTAAGCCGATACGTATTCTTCTACATATTTTTGGTAAAAAAATCGCAATAAGCGATTATTGATTGGTTTGCGCAGAAGTTATAGCGTTTATAAGATAGGGGATAGTTTTATAGCATTTTTATTAATCATTTTTTTTTATTAGTAATGGCGGCGATCAGCGATTTTTTTTTTTTATTGTGACTGCGACATTATGGCGGACACATCAGACATTTTTGACACATTTTTGGGACCATTGTAATTTATACAGCAATCAATGCTATTTAAATGCATTGATTCCTGTGTAAATGACACTGGCAGTGAAGGGGTTAACCACTAGGTGGCAGTGTAGGGGTTAAGTATGCCTAGGGGTGTGTTTATTACTGTGGGGGGGCGTGGCTGTCAGCTAGTGAATGCTGATCTCTGCTCCAATCACAGGGAGCAGAGGAGCACAGAGCAGAGATCAGCGTCACTTGTTGCTAGGCAGAACGGGGAGAAGCTGTTTATTTCCGCATCTCCCCGTTCAGCCTTCCCGTGAGACTGTCACGGGTGTCCCCGCGGCGATCGAGTCCGCGGGACCTGCGACCGGCCTCACGGGGGTCCCGACCGGCGCAAGCCCGATGGCATCTTAAAGGGGTCGTATATATACGCCCTTATGCCTGTCCGTGCCATTCTGCCGACGTATATCGTCGTGCGCCGGTCGGGAAGCGGTTAAAGTGGTTGTAAACCCTCAGAGACAACTTAATCTGTTTGGATAGTAGATATAGATAACACAGGCAGCTGATCGCTGCCTGTGAAAGTGTACTTACTTCTGTATTTTCAACGAAAATCGTCTTTTTCTCATAGATGACGTCATGCGCGATTGCGCAGTATGATCTTTCATTAATGGCATGTAAAGTATGCCGCTTGTGTATTCCCTGCATGTCCGGAAATTACTGTGAACGAGCTTCCCCTCTGAACGGCACAGAGGAGAAGTCTCGCCATGCTGTACTGATTCTCTTCTTCCTGATACTCCCGGAGCTACGGCGCATGCGCGAGTTTACAGAGTAAGGACGGAAGTGACTACATAACAAATTCAGTAAACAGCTCTAAAAATGGCGCGGCTAATACCCGGAAATGAAAAGAAACCAAACACTCTAAATAAGGTATTTACAGACCTCGTTTAGGGCAGATTTCAATAGATTATCCCTTGTAATGAGCTACTGAATGTTTAAATTGAAAAAAAAAGAAAACTCGGCCGGGGTTTACTTCCTCTTTAATGCAGAGTGGAGGAGCCCCTTACTATAAGGCCATTGTGACCTGAGGGACCCCTTACTATAAGGCCATTGTGACCTGAGGGGCCATTTACTATAAGGCCATTGTGACCTGAGGGACCCCTTACTATAAGGCCATTGTGACCTGAGGGACCCCTTACTATAAGGCCATTGTGACCTGAGGGGCCCCTTACTATAAGGCCATTGTGACCGGAGGGGCCCCTTACTATAAGGCCATTGTGACCTGGTGGGGCCCCTTACTATAAGGCCATTGTGACCTGAGGGGCCCCTTACTATAAGGCCATTGTGACCTGAGGGGCCCCTTACTATAAGGCCATTGTGACCGGAGGGGCCTCTTACTATAAGGCCATTGTGACCTGGTGGGGCCCCTTACTATAAGGCCATTGTGACCTGAGGGGCCCCTTACTATAAGGCCATTGTGACCTGAGGGGCCCCTTACTATAAGGCCATTGTGACCGGAGGGGCCCCTTACTATAAGGCCATTGTGACCGGAGGGGCCCCTTACTATAAGGCCATTGTGACCTCAGGGGCCCCTTACTATAAGGCCATTGTGACCTGAGGGGCCCCTTACTATAAGGCTATTGTGACCTGAGGGGCCTCTTACTATAAGGCCCTTGTGACCTGAGGGGCCCCTTACTATAAGGCCATTGTGACCTGAGGGGCCCCTTACTATAAGGCCATTGTGACCTAAGGGGACCCCTTACTAAAATGCCCCGTACACACGGTCGGAAATTCCGTCGGAGAATGTCTGATCAGACAATGTTGTCGGAAAATCCGCCCGTGTGTGGGCTCCATCAGACTTTTTCCGTCGGAATTTCCGACGCAAAATATTTGAGATCCTGCTCTCAAATTTTCCGATAACAAAATCCGATCGGACTTTATCCGATCGTGTGTAGGGAGTTCCGACGGACAAAGTGCCACGCATGCTCAGATCAAATTACAAGACCAAAGCTATTGGCTACAAGCCTCTACGTAGTCCCGTCGTACGCAACGAACGTCACCACGTTCAGAATGATCGGATTTTCCGACAACTTTGTCCGACCGTGTGTATGCAACACCAGTGTCGGACAAAATCCGTCAGAAAAAATCAGACGGATTTTGTGGTCGGAATTTCCGACCGTGTGTATGGGGCATAAGGCCATTGTGACCTGAGATGCCTTTTACTATAAGGCCATTGTTACCTTGGGGACCCCTTACTATAAGGCTATCGTGACTTGAGGGGCCACTTACTATAAGGCCATTGTGACCTATAAGGCTATCGTGACTTGAGGGGACCCTTACTATAAGGCCAATGTGAACTGAGGGGCTACTTACTATAAGGCCATTGTGACCTGAGGGACCACTTACTATAGGGCCATTGTGACCTGAGGGGCCACTTACTATAAGGCCATTGTGACCTGAGGAGCCCCTTACTATAAGGCCATTGTGACCGGAGGGGCCCCTTACTATAAGGCCATTGTGACCTGAGGGGCCCCTTACTATAAGGCCATTGTGACCTGAGGGACCACTTACTATAGGGCCATTGTGACCTGAGGGGCCACTTACTATAAGGCCATTGTGACCTGAGGAGCCCCTTACTATAAGGCCATTGTGACCGGAGGGGCCCCTTACTATAAGGCCATTGTGACCTAAGGGGCCCCTTACTATAAGGCCATTATTACCTTGGGGACCCCTTACTATAAGGCCATCATGACTTGAGGGGCCCCTTACTATAAGGCCATTGTGACCTGAGGACTCCTTAAGCCCCATACACACGGTCGGACTTTTTCATGGATTCTGTCCGATCGGACCATGTTGTCGAAAAATCCGACCGTGTGTATGCACCATCGGACAGTGTACGTCGGATTGTCCGACGGACAAAGTCTTATCTCCTGCTGGATAGATTTGCCGACAACCCGGTCCGATCACACCAAATTCGATCGTGTGTACGGTTGTCCGACCGGACAAAGTGCTACGCATGCTCAGATCACATTACAAGACCAAAGCTATTGGCTACTAGCCTCTACGTAGTCCCGTCGTAGGCAACAAACGTCGCCATGTTCAGAATGATCGGATTTTCCGACAACTTTGTCCGACCGTGTGTACGCAAAACCAACATCGGACAAAGTACGACGGACATGATCCGACGGACCTGGTCCGCGGATTGTCCGACCGTGTGTATGGGGCTTTACTATGAGGCCATTGTGACCTAAGGGGCCCCTTACTATGAGACTATTGTGACTTAAGGGGCCCTTTACTATAAGGCCATTGTAACCAAAGGGGCCACTTGCTATAAGGCCCTTGTGACCTGAGGGACCCCTTACTATAGGGCCATTGTGACCTGAGGAGCCCCTTACTATAAGGCCATTGTGACCTGAGGAGCCCATTACTATAGGGCCATTGTGACCTGTGGGACCCCTTACTATTAGGCCATTGTGACCTCCCACTCCAACTGCAACCATATCTGCCATAGATTCCTTTAAATGTCCAACAATCTTTGCAACCAAATTTTGGCCAAAGCATCTAATTGTTTTGTGATCTCCTAAACGTGCCATTGTTTTTCCATCCAGAGCTGAGAGCATTTTGATTGAGTAATGGAGGGTTATAACTCCTGTCAAGCTTTTATTTGTTTCTATGTCCCATTAGGTTAGGGGTATCAGAGTAAAGGGGGCTGAATACAAATGCCCCCCCCACACACACACTTTTCACATATTTATTTGTAAGATATTTTGAAAACCATTTATCGTTTTCCTTCCACAAGGGGGTATGAATACTTTTTCAAGGCATTATATGCGGCTGTTTGGCATTAAAGCCCACCCACTGAGAGGCTGCATATATCCACTAGGTCGGCGGGAAGTGGTTAACTTTATTGACAATAAGCCCCACTGTGATATCTTTGGGCAGTGAGAGGTCCTCTTTATATAGAGATATTGGGGGTCTTTTAGACGCCAATGTCTCCTCTGTCCTCTCCCTGTAACAGCCAGGGCGTGACAGCTCTGAATTCGGAAGATAAAATCCTTGCCTGGATTCGTTCGTCACACAGAGCAGATCTGGAGGCGGATGTTCCTCCATCTCCTATGTGGGCAGCCATCCCTTCCACTTACCACAGTTTTTGGCTCCTTGGAGGAACACGAGAGCAAATGGTACCAGAATACTGACTGCAGCCATGATCCTGCTGTAGCTCCCACCTATAGGTAGGCTGCTGGGATTTTAGGTAAATTTAGTTATTTTTTGGCTCCTCTATAACCACTTCAGCCCCGGACCAATTTGCAGCCAAAGGACCAGGCCCCTTTTTGCAATTCGGCACTGCGTCGCTTTAACTAACAATTGCGCGGTCATGCGACGTGGCTCCAAAACAAAATTGGCGTCCTTTTTTTCCCACAAATAGAGCTTTCTTTTGGTGGTATTTGATCGCCCCTGCGGTTTTTATTTTTTGCGCTATAAACAAAAATAGAGCGACAATTTTGAAAAAAATGCAATATTTTTTACTTTTTGCTATAATAAATATCCCCCAAAAATATATAAAAAAACATTTTTTTTCCTCAGTTTAGGCCGATACGTATTCTTCTACATATTTTTGGTAAAAAAAATCGCAATTAGCGATTATTGATTAGTTTGCGCAAAAGTTATAGCGTTTACAAAATAGGGGATAGTTTTATAGCATTTTTATTAATATTTTTTTTTTATTAGTAATGGCGGCGATCAGCGATTTTTATTGTGACTGCGACATTTTGGCGGACACATCGGAAATTTTTGACACATTTTTGGGACATTTGTCATTTATACAGAAATCAGTGCTATTTAAATAGCACTGATTCCTATGTAAATGACAGTTGTAGTTAGGGGGTTAACCACAAGGGGGCGGGGAGGAGTCAGTGTGACGTGTTGTGTTGTGGTTACTGTAGGGGGGCGTGGCTGTACGTCTGACGTCATTGATCGGCGTTCCCGATGACAGGGAACCGCCGATCACTGACAGTCAGTGTAGGAAGCGCGGGGAGAGGTTTGTTTACATAGACCTCTCCCCGTTCTTCCGCTCCGTAACCCGATCGCGGGATACCAGCGGCGATCGGGTCCGCTGGTCCCGCGGCGCGCGCGCGCCCCCCGGGCAGGCAAATTAAAGGGGACGTACAGGTACGTCCTTTTGCCTGCCCGTGCCATTCTGTTGACGTATATCTACAGGAGGCGGTCGGGAAGCGGGTAATCATTGGAGTACCAATCGATTTCTAGACATGTGCACAACAAAAAAATTAGTTTAGTTTAGTTTCGTTTTTTTCGTTTCCGTTGATACGTAACGATTCGTAAATTCGTGAGTCGTCGGTGTTCGTATTCGTAACAATTCATACATTCGTAAGAGTTATTTTTTCGTTGATTCGTTTTTCCGTTAGTTTAATTTTCGTTTATTCGAAATTCGGACGCATTCGTATTTTCGTAGATTTAGTTACATTCGTACTTTCGTAAGATTGATTTATTCGTACTTTCGTAAGATTGTTTTCGTAGATTCGTAATCGGAGCATAATTCATAATGTTATGTAATGTGTATGCTATTATTACATTGTAAGAGACACGGAAAATTACGAATCGAAAAAAAAAAAGTTACTAATCGAAAAAAAGTTACGAATCGAAAAAAAAAGTTAAGAATCGAAAAAAAAAAGTTACGAATCAAAAAAAAGTTAAGAATCGAAAAAAAAAAGTTACGAATCGAAAAAAAAGCTACGAATCGGAAAAAAAAGTTACGAATGTACGAATTTTTTCGTTCAATCCATTCGAAGCACGTTAAGCAGCGCCATTGTAAGGGACACGGAAAATTACCAATTCAACAAAAAAAAAAAGTTACGAATGTACGAATTTTTTCGTTCATTTTGATTTTCGTTGTTCCTGTTTTCGTTTTTCGGATTTTCTTCATTTGTACATTCGTTGTTTCTAATTTCTTTTTTTCGGATTTTCGTTGTTTTTCGGATTCGTTCGATTCGAACGATTCGTTAATCGGATTCGTTCGATTCGAACGATTCGTTAATCGGCTTCGTTCGATTCGAACGATTCGTACGAAAACGAACGAACGAAAATAACGAAAAAAAACGAAACAAATTGCACATGTCTATTCATTTCTTTGGGCTGTTCTGGGTCATACAAGTTGCAGGTTTTACTACCCCCCCTGCCTCCTAGAGGCTTCTGGAACATAGGGAGGGGAGAGTCAAATATGTAGCTTAATATTTGTAGCACCCTCTAGTGTGCTAGAATGGGAGTGTACATAGTTTGTTAGTGTAGGTAAATTTGGCTTGGACAGCAGCCAAGCCTGTGTGTTGTATCTGGGTCAGGGTGAGTGACTCAGGGAAGCTGGAATGACTCATCAGGCAACATCTCCGGTCCCTCTCCCTACTTGCTGGAACTTTACAGAAACTCTCAGAAGAATGGGAAGGAAGTTAGGAGGAGCTGCCTGGAGTATTGATGAGGGCCCCAACCAATCCCCAGCCAAATGGGCTGACAGGGAGAGGTACCTCTTAAATACTCAGGGTCAGGCCAGCAGGGGCAGTGAGAGTTCAGGTGGAAGCTGGAGATGGAGTGCTGAGGAGGCTGTCGGTACACGCACATGAACTTTAATGGCATCCCAGTCTAAGTCTGTAGGGTTCAATATTGTCCCACCCTTTGCAGCTATAACAGCTTCGGCTCTTCTGGAAAGGCCGTCCACAAGGTTTAGGAGTGTGTGGACAAGAAGGCCTGGCTTGCTTTGCTCTAATTGATCCCAAAGGTGCTCTATCGGGTTGAGGTCAGGACTCTGTGCAGGCCAGTCAAGTTCCTCCACCCCGATCTCGCTCATCCATGTCTTTATGGACCTTGCTTTGTGCACTGGTTTGCAGTCATGTTGGAGCAGGAAGGGGCCGTCCCCAAACTGTTCCCACAGAGTTGGGAGCATGAAATTGTCCAAAATGTCTTTGTATGCTGGCGCCTTAAGAATTCCCTTCACTGGAACCAACCCCTGAAACACAACCTCCCACCATAATCACCCCCACTAATGATTTGGACCAGTGCACAAAGCAAGGTCCATTAAGACATGGATGAGCGAGTTTGGGGTGCAGGAACTTGACTGTCCTGCACAGAGTCCTGACCCCAACCTGATAGAACACCTTTGGGCTGAATCAGAGTGGAAAATGCGAGCCAGGCCTTCTTGTCCAACATCAGTGCCTGAGCTCACAAAATGCGCTTTTGGAAGAATGGTCAAACATTCCCATAGACACCCTCCTAAACCTTGTGGACGGCCTTCCCAGAAGAGTTGAAGTTGTTATAGCTGCAAAGGGCGGGCCAACTCCAATATTGAACCCTACGGACTAACGCCGCGTACACACGAGCGGACTTTTCGACGGACTAGGTCTGACGGTCTTCCCAACGGACTTTCGGTGGAGTTCCGACTGACTTTCCAAACGAATGGACTAGGCCACACACAATCACACCAAAGTCCGACGGATTCGAACGTGATGACCTACGACCGGACTAGAATAAGGAAGTTCATAGCCAGTAGCCAATAGCTGCCCTAGCATCGGTTTTCGCCTGTCGGACTAGCATACAGACGAACTGATTTTTCGACCGGACTCGAGTACCGTTCCGTTCGACCTAGTCCGTTTAAAAGTCCGCTCATGTGTACGCGGCATAAGACTAGGATGCCATTAACCGCTTTCCGACCGGCGGATGGCGATGTACGTCGAAAGGAATGGCACGGACAGGCAAAAGGGCGTACAGGTACGTCCCCTTTAAGATTGCCGCCCTGCTATCGCGCGCACGCGCCACCGCCGGCACGCCGGTCGGGACCCCCGTGAGTCCAGTCGCGGGTCCCGCGGACTCGATCGCCGTGGGGATACCCGTGATCGTCTCACGGGATGGCTGAACGGGGAGATGCGGAAGTAAACAGCATCTCCCCGTTGTGCCTAGCAACTAGTGACACTGATCTCTGCTCCCTGTGATTGGAGCAGAGATCAGTGTTCACTAAATCACAGCCACGCCCACTCCACAGTTAGTAACACGCCCCTAGGACACACTTAACCCCTACACTGCCACCTAGTGGTTAACCCCTTTACTGCCAGTGTCATTTACACAGGAATCAGTGCATTTAAATAGCATTGATTGTTGTATAAATGACAATGGTCCCAAAAATGTGTTAAAAATGTCCGATGTGTCCGCCATAATGTCGCAGTCACAATAAAAATCGCTGATCGCCGACATTACTAGTAAAAAAAAAAATTATTAATAAAAATGCTATAAAACTATCCCCTATTTTGTAAACGCTATAACTTCTGCGCAAACCAATCAATAATCGCTTATATATATATATGTAGAAGAATACGTATCGGCCTAAACTGAGGGAAAAAAATGATTTTTTATATATTTTTGGGGATATTTATTATAGCAAAAAGTAAAAAAATAGTTTTTTTTCAAAATTGACGCTCTTTTTTTGTTTATAGCGCAAAAAATAAAAACCGCAGGGGCAATCAAATACCACCAAAAGAAAGCTCTATTTGTGGGAAAAAAAGGACCCCAATTTTGTTTGGAAGCCACGTCGCACGACCGCGCAATTGTCAGTTAAAGCGACGCAGTGCCGAATCGCAAAAGGTGGTCTGGTCTTAAGCCAGCAAAATGGTCCGGTTGGTTAAAGTTCATGTGCGTGTAAAGGCAGGCGTCCCAATACTTTTGGCAATATAAAATATATTGTACATTCACATGAGTCCCTGCCCTCAAGGAGCTTACAATCTAAGGTCCCTTACTCACATCCATACATACTCATAATGGGGCCAGTGTACCTCTGTTGTTATTCTGACCTCATTACTTTCGGGGTCGCTGACCCGCCACTAGGGTCCAATGAACAGGTCAGCGTGACAAGCAGTTCCCCAGCATTATGGGAAGGAAGTCGGCAGGGGTCAAGTCCTGGGGAAAAAAGTGTGGGAACTCCCTCCCAAGATCCACTCGCCCACCAAATAAAAAAAATGATACGCTCATATGCACGAACGCTTCAAAAGTGGTATTTTTCATCCAATTTCCGTATTGTGTGGATGAAGCTTAACTGTTAATACATAAAAAAAAAAACAATCCTCAATAAATACGGTAATTCTCTGAATAATCAGCATTCATTCAATTGTGCTTCCATGCAAATGTGAACATTAGGGATGGGCCCGGTGCTCGATGCGAACCCACGTTCGCATCGAGCACCGGGCGTTCGCTCGCTCGGCGAGCCCAGAACTATTTGGGCCGTTCGCATCACATTCGTGTGATGCGAGCGGCCCCGCAATGCATTGCGGCCGGCGCGGCCTGCGCAGTGCATTGCTGGCTGATGATTGGCCAAGCATGCACTGTGACCCCGCATGCTTGGCCAATCACAGCGCTGGAAACTCAGAGAGATATAATTGGCTACAGGCAGGACGCCTGTAGCCAATTAAAGCTCAGGGGCTTTATTACACGCCCCACCATTTAAAAGGCCGCCACGCCGTCGGCGCCGGTCACATAAGTTCCGGCTTTAGGAGAGATCAGGCTGCTGATTCTGTCTTTGCTTGATTCATTGCTCCAGAAAGATTTGCTCTTCTTTGCTAAACCATTGCTACCTGTCATTGATCGTTCATTGCTGCTGATTGCACAGTTAGTGTGTTATTAGCTGCTGCTGGGGATTAGTCTGGTGCGTATTTTACTGTTAGTACAGTATTTCAGTAGTACCAACCGCAGTGCTGTTAGCACAGCATTGCACCCCAACAGCACCCATAGGACTTCTACTGTGTTAGTGGCATCACACAGAGCTCCTATATTTTCTTCTTTTCTTTTCTTTGGGTGCGGGGTCCCCCTTAATATCCATACAAGACCCAAAGGGGCTGGGGTGGGGGGGGGGGGGTGATGGGGTAGCCTTGCCATTTTTCTCAAGGATTTTCAGCCATACGGCGGCCAGGACAAGACATGACATTAAAGCCGCAAGTGGTTTTAAATGGCTTCTTTTTTTCCTTTACAAATGTCATTTTGTGCAAGGACAGTTCTAAACACGGGAAACACATGCCACTTCACAGGCATACTTTACACACCCCCCAGGTACCATATTTAAAGGAATATTTCACTTTTTTTTTTTTTCACTTTATGCATCATTAAAATTACTGCTCCCGAAAAAAACGTTAAAAAGTTCTTTTTGCATTGATATATGTCCCCTGGGGCAGGACCCGGGTCCCCAAACCTGTTTTATGACATTAACATGCATATTGGCCGTTGTAATTAGCAATTTTGATTTCGAACGTTCGCGTCCATTATAATGAATAGGGTTCGAAAATTCCCGCAAACTTTCGGTCCGTTCGAAGGTTCTGGTGCGAACCGAACCCGGGG
The DNA here is from genome assembly GCA_028564925.1 of Lithobates sylvaticus. Taxonomy (NCBI): domain Eukaryota; kingdom Metazoa; phylum Chordata; class Amphibia; order Anura; family Ranidae; genus Lithobates; species Lithobates sylvaticus. The sequence continues at coordinate 609,949,759 of CM053029.1, forward strand.
GTGTTCGGCTCATCCCTAGTGAACATCATGTTCTGATCTTTATTGGGGAATTTATTTTGTATATAGAGTGTTTATGTGGTGAGTTTACACTTTTCATTGAACAGAGTTTGGATAACACAGGGTTAAACGGAAAGGTGATAAATGAACTGCACATTATGTGGACAGAATGCTTGGGGAGATAGTGATGTGTTCCTGTTCCTTAGATGTATGTTAGCTTGGGGGGGGGGGGGGCTGCAAACTCTGCAGGGCTCCAACACACACTCGCTGCTATTCCAACCCTTCACATATTTCCACATAAACTTCCCTCCTGGCATTAAACTTTGCCAGGTATTGTGCTCAGCTTACCACCCCAAACTGATGTCCCTCCCTCAGCTCACCTCTCTCCCTGCATGTCCTGTGAGCTGAATAGCTGTGCTCCTCCTCTGGGTTCCCTCATCATATGGCACTGAAGATAGAGGAGGGGGGGGATTCAGCGGGACACACAGAGAAAGTATGCAGGAGACTGGGGGGGGGGGGGGGGGTGAGGAGACAGAAAATCAGGAGGGGCCGGCGGGGAGGAGCGCATCACGAGAGGTCTGACTAAACACAATCTCTTAGCAGCAGGGACCTGATCTACCCGTCAGCTATCTGTGATTGACAGGTAGATCGAAGCAGAAGCTGTCATGGGGCCCCCTACTGGCAATTCCTGAATGGTCAGGTGTGCGTCACTTACTATTGCGAGCTGTGTCGGCAGCTGCTGGTGTAGCCCTGCCACACAGCTCGCATACTTCAAAGTCTTGCAGGACACGGCTGCTAACGGGAACTAAGTTCCTGTTGTGGAAAAAGTACAGGAACTCCGTTCCCATGCGTTCCTGCAGGACTTGAGCCCTGGAAGTCGGCAGTGGTGGCCTCCATGTGTTCTTCCAGCTGATTGCTGCCCTTGTTATATGCAGGTGGAACCTTCATTCTCAGGGAACAGACGATGGTCTCATTTGAATGCAGGAAGCTCATTAGGCAAATCCTCGTTGTGTAGATGACGCCATCCCATAATGATTGTATTATCGCAGTGCAGACCTTCATCACACGGTGATCTCCACCAAGAAAGGTCATCTGACAAAGGAGAATTTTTTGAAAATGAGCTGAGTTGCTGAAAACTAGAAATATAGCGCCACATCCCTTACATCAAGTCAAAATTTAGTTCAAAGAACAGAAATGGGACTTTTAAGGCGCAAAAATACAAAAAGATTACATAAATAGAAAAAAGTTTTATTAAATTTCACAATATAAATTGATATTGCATAATTGACATCAAATGTCCATGAAAACGTTTTTTTAAAAACCATACATCACTAAACAGAGATGAACTTTTCATTTATTGCTCTTTTTCTCAACATGTTTCACCCGAACTTGGGCTTCCTCAGGAGAGTTAGATAATGTCAATTAATATTTACTAAAATAGAAAAAATACAGTCAGAACATTGAAATACACAACAATTTACACTATTTTAATAAGATAATGTAGAGATGAACATCACATAATTGAAAAGTGGGTGGAGCTAATGGGCTCAAATGCTGACCTGAAAGTCCCGGGAGAGGGCTCTGCAGTCCACAAAAATGTTGAATACATGGGATTGTATCGAGTGCATCATAGAGAGGGAAAAAGTGTCCAAAACTATATCAGTTTGGTAATCCATCTATGGGGTACATTAATATAGATACTAAATTTGTTAAGATATTAAAAGAGAATATATAAGTATATATTATCCGAAAGAATGGAAAAACCCACCTGGATAATGATTCCTTGGAAAGATAATAGGAGCATATAAAGGAGCATACAAACAAAGTGCTCATAACTGCCAAAAGAAAATCCAAGTTTGAATCTATAAGAAATTTTAAAGGGAGAAGTCCTTTATCCATCTCGGAAATTTTATACAGATATAGTTACCATCAGTAGACCGCAGACTGGTCATCATATGCCAGGTATATATTTACCTATGTTGAGGGTCTGCATCAACTCAGGGTGCCAGCCAGGACAGATAACTATCCAGAGAATAGGGAGGCCAGAGTGAGGTACCTAAAGCCCCTTTAAATAGAGCAAAAACGAGGGGGCATTTTAGTGACCAGTAGCCGGACAAAAAACGGATGGCAAATAATCTGCTAAGTCTCTTACCTTTACCAAGTGTTGTTTGGGGAATAAACCTCCGCTGAGCTGCACAAGTGAAGAGCTCAAACAAATCCCCTTAAATAACCCTCTCCACCTGCCGTTTTGGCGCCAAAATCTCGGCGCCAAATGGTCAGGTGAGGACATGTGATGTCACTGCAGGAGCGCCAGACGCACAGGAAGTGACAGCCGTGAAACAGGAAGTGCCATCCACAACAGGAAGTGCCATCCATAACAGGAAGCCAGAACAGCTGACCTCTGTGCTGATAGCAAATTGAATCACAGGATGTTAAGCCACATCTGAAAGACTGTCAGCAAGGGAGTAAAAGGGAAATGGACTGACAATTGCCAGTGCATGTCAGTGAAGGGATATTTAAAATATCCCTAGACTGAAGGTGATCAGTATGTAGGAATGTTTTTGGGTCACAGAACAGATCCATATATACTACCTCTGTTATCTTGGAACATGTAAGTGTAACCAAGATAACGGCCGCAGTCTAGCGCAAGCGTTTTAACCCTTGGTGACTGAAACGGCGCAAGTTAAGAGAAAAATAGACGGATGAGGTCTAGAGACTCCAAAAATAACGCCTCACGTGTCCATATGAGGCACTCAAACCCCATTTCAAAACATTTTGCTACAAATGTATATAAGGCTGCAAATATTGCTCCTTAAAGGGACCAAGACCAAAAGTGGCTGATGCTGATTAAATACAGATACACTGGAGCAGTGGAACTGGCCAAAGAGCCCTCCACCACGATCAATAGGCCAGCAAGCACCACACCAGACAAAAAGAGCGATGAACATCTGAATGATAATAAAATACAGTACAAGGGGTAAATAAACAAAATACACATAATAATAAACATATTTAGGTGAAAACCAGTAGTGTTCTCAGGAAAAGAGTGATAATGGCGACCTACCCCTATAAGAAGGGTTTGAAGCTCAGAGATTCATTCAAGCCAGGATGCACAGTGGCTCTAAGGTTATGAATCCATTTTGACTCTCTCTGTAAGAGAGTTTTATCAATATCACCTCCGCGATTGAAGTCTGGTACATATTCTAGCGCAAAAAACTTCATCTGTGAGATATCGTATGAATGATAGAGCCCCATATGTCGACTAATGGGGGTCTCCATTTTTTTTCTTCTTGATAAGGGATACATGATCTCTAATTCTATGGAAGAAAGGTCGTTTAGTTTTCCCTACATAGAAAGCCTGACAAGTACATGTCATAAGGTAAACAACTCCAATAGTCTTACATGTTGCATAAAAGTTGGGCTTAAAGGTTTGACCAGAGGGCAGCATTATTTCAGTCGAATTGATCAGTAAATCACAGAATTCACATTTTCCACAGGGGGAAGTACCTTTTCTATGTGTTTTTATTCTTGAGGTAAGGTGGCTATGAACCAAACGATCTTTCAAAGAGGTAGATTTGCGGTAGGTAATTTGTGGGTGAGCTCCCACATATTTTGAGAGGACATCATCTGTAGAAAGAAGATGCCAGTATTTTTCAAAAATATGACGTACTTTTTTATGTTCACCAACAAAAGTGGTGATTACGCGGACTTTGTCACCACTTTTGTTGGTGAACATAAAAAAGTACGTCATATTTTTGAAAAATACTGGCATCTTCTTTCTACAGATGATGTCCTCTCAAAATATGTGGGAGCTCACCCACAAATTACCTACCGCAAATCTACCTCTTTGAAAGATCGTTTGGTTCATAGCCACCTTACCTCAAGAATAAAAACACATAGAAAAGGTACTTCCCCCTGTGGAAAATGTGAATTCTGTGATTTACTGAACAATTCGACTGAAATAATGCTGCCCTCTGGTCAAACCTTTAAGCCCAACTTTTATGCAACATGTAAGACTATTGGAGTTGTTTACCTTATGACATGTACTTGTCAGGCTTTCTATGTAGGGAAAACTAAACGACCTTTCTTCCATAGAATTAGAGATCATGTATCCCTTATCAAGAAGAAAAAAATGGAGACCCCCATTAGTCGACATATGGGGCTCTATCATTCATACGATATCTCACAGATGAAGTTTTTTGCGCTAGAATATGTACCAGACTTCAATCGCGGAGGTGATATTGATAAAACTCTCTTACAGAGAGAGTCAAAATGGATTCATAACCTTAGAGCCACTGTGCATCCTGGCTTGAATGAATCTCTGAGCTTCAAACCCTTCTTATAGGGGTAGGTCGCCATTATCACTCTTTTCCTGAGAACACTACTGGTTTTCACCTAAATATGTTTATTATTATGTGTATTTTGTTTATTTACCCCTTGTACTGTATTTTATTATCATTCAGATGTTCATCGCTCTTTTTGTCTGGTGTGGTGCTTGCTGGCCTATTGATCGTGGTGGAGGGCTCTTTGGCCAGTTCCACTGCTCCAGTGTATCTGTATTTAATCAGCATCAGCCACTTTTGGTCTTGGTCCCTTTAAGGAGCAATATTTGCAGCCTTATATACATTTGTAGCAAAATGTTTTGAAATGGGGTTTGAGTGCCTCATATGGACACGTGAGGCGTTATTTTTGGAGTCTCTAGACCTCATCCGTCTATTTTTCTCTTAACTTGCGCCGTTTCAGTCACCAAAGGGTTAAAACGCTTGCGCTAGACTGCGGCCGTTATCTTGGTTACACTTACATGTTCCAAGATAACAGAGGTAGTATATATGGATCTGTTCTGTGACCCAAAAACATTCCTACATACTGATCACCTTCAGTCTAGGGATATTTTAAATATCCCTTCACTGACATGCACTGGCAATTGTCAGTCCATTTCCCTTTTACTCCCTTGCTGACAGTCTTTCAGATGTGGCTTAACATCCTGTGATTCAATTTGCTATCAGCACAGAGGTCAGCTGTTCTGGCTTCCTGTTATGGATGGCACTTCCTGTTGTGGATGGCACTTCCTGTTTCACGGCTGTCACTTCCTGTGCGTCTGGCGCTCCTGCAGTGACATCACATGTCCTCACCTGACCATTTGGCGCCGAGATTTTGGCGCCAAAACGGCAGGTGGAGAGGGTTATTTAAGGGGATTTGTTTGAGCTCTTCACTTGTGCAGCTCAGCGGAGGTTTATTCCCCAAACAACACTTGGTAAAGGTAAGAGACTTAGCAGATTATTTGCCATCCGTTTTTTGTCCGGCTACTGGTCACTAAAATGCCCCCTCGTTTTTGCTCTATTTAAAGGGGCTTTAGGTACCTCACTCTGGCCTCCCTATTCTCTGGATAGTTATCTGTCCTGGCTGGCACCCTGAGTTGATGCAGACCCTCAACATAGGTAAATATATACCTGGCATATGATGACCAGTCTGCGGTCTACTGATGGTAACTATATCTGTATAAAATTTCCGAGATGGATAAAGGACTTCTCCCTTTAAAATTTCTTATAGATTCAAACTTGGATTTTCTTTTGGCAGTTATGAGCACTTTGTTTGTATGCTCCTTTATATGCTCCTATTATCTTTCCAAGGAATCATTATCCAGGTGGGTTTTTCCATTCTTTCGGATAATATATACTTATATATTCTCTTTTAATATCTTAACAAATTTAGTATCTATATTAATGTACCCCATAGATGGATTACCAAACTGATATAGTTTTGGACACTTTTTCCCTCTCTATGATGCACTCGATACAATCCCATGTATTCAACATTTTTGTGGACTGCAGAGCCCTCTCCCGGGACTTTCAGGTCAGCATTTGAGCCCATTAGCTCCACCCACTTTTCAATTATGTGATGTTCATCTCTACATTATCTTATTAAAATAGTGTAAATTGTTGTGTATTTCAATGTTCTGACTGTATTTTTTCTATTTTAGTAAATATTAATTGACATTATCTAACTCTCCTGAGGAAGCCCAAGTTCGGGTGAAACATGTTGAGAAAAAGAGCAATAAATGAAAAGTTCATCTCTGTTTAGTGATGTATGGTTTTTAAAAAAACGTTTTCATGGACATTTGATGTCAATTATGCAATATCAATTTATATTGTGAAATTTAATAAAACTTTTTTCTATTTATGTAATCTTTTTGTATTTTTGCGCCTTAAAAGTCCCATTTCTGTTCTTTGAACTAAATTTTGTCATCTGACAAAGGTTCTCATTTGGTATTAATAGAAAGCTTTGTGCCGGCACAACGAGACCCGTTGACATTCCAAAAATACTTTGTTGCATTTCATAAGAAGATTATTCTCTATTCCTGGGCCGGCGGAGAAGCAGAACACAAAGTACGAGGGCTGTGCCTAAAGTAATGCAGAAGCAATGTACGTCTCGCTCGCTGGTCACGGTACGGCCACATTCCATAAAAAAAAACGCGGAGAATGAGGCCCTCGTCATCCCAAGAAACGGCCACTCGGACTTCCTGTGTTCTTGAACTTCTTAGGCCTTGAGGAAGAGGTGTGACCCCATTCCATGGACCGATTCCTACCCCCACATTTCATCCCCTGTCACCAGATCTGTGTCCCTTCATTGGCTTTAACTACCTCCCGCCCGCCGTATAGACAGTTGACGGCGGGCAGGATCCTCTCTCGTTCTGGGGCGACGCCTTATGACATTGCCCCAGTCTCACCGCATTCGTGTGCCTGAGTGTGAGGGGAGGAGAGCTGATCCGCGGCATCTCCACACAGGGGAGACTGTACAGATAGTCAGTGCAGCCCCAATAGTGCCAATCAGTGATGCCAGTCAGTGCCCAGTAATGCCAGCCAGTGCTGATTAGTAATGCAAATCAGTGCTACCTTTCAGTGCTCATCAGTGCCTGCTCATTAGTGTCGCCTATGCCCATCAGTGCCACCGATCAGTGCATATTCATGCCACTTATCAATGCCACCTATCACTACTCATCAGTGCCACCTATCAGTGCCCATCAGTGCCGCCCATCAGTGCTCATCAGTGCCACCTATAACTGCTCATCAGTGCTGCCTATCAGTGCTCATTAGTGCCACCTATCAGTGCCCATCAGTGCCACTTATCAGTGCTCATCAGTGCCGCCTATCAGTGCCACCTATCAGTGACCATCAGTGCCACCTATCAGTGCTTATCAGTGCCACCTATCAGTGACCTTCAGTGCCACCTATCAGTGCTTATCAGTGCCACTTACCACTGATCATCAGTGCCGCATTTCAGTGCTGCATATCAGTGCCACCTATCAGTGCTGCATGTCAGTGCCACCTATCAGTGCTGCTTATCGGTGCTCATCAGTGCTGCCCATCAGTGCCTGCTCATCAGTGCCACCTATCAGTGCTTATCAGTGCCACCTACCACTGCTCATCAGTGCCACCTACCACTGCTCATCAGTGCTGCATATCAGTGCCACTTATCAGTGTCCATCAATGCCACCTACCACTACTCATCAGTGCTGCCTATCAGTGCTCATCAGTGCCCATCAGTGCCGCCCATCAGTGGTCATCAGTGCCACCTATCAGTGCTCATCAGTGCCGCCTATCAGTGCTCATCAGTGCCGCCTATCAGTGCCACCTATCAGTGACCATCAGTGCCACCTATCAGTGACCTTCAGTGCAACCTATCAGTGCTTATCAGTGCCACCTATCAGTGACCTTCAGTGCCACCTACCACTGCTCATCAGTGCCGCATATCAGTGCTGCATATCAGTGCCACCTATCAGTGCTGCATATCAGTGCCGCTTATCAGTGCTCATCAGTGCTGCATATCAGTGCCCATCAGTGCCTGCTCATCAGTGCCACCTATCAGTGCTTATCAGTGCCACCTAAGACTGCTCATCAGTGCCACCAACCACTGCTCATCAGTGCCACCTATCAGTGTCCATCAATGCCACATACCACCACTCATCAGTGCTGCCTATCAGTGCCACCTATAACTGCTCATCAGTGCTGCCTATCAGTGCTCATCAGTGCCACCTATCAGTACCCATCAGTGCCACCTATCAGTGCCGCTTATCAGTGCCGCCTATCAGTGCTCATCAGTGCTGCTTATCAGTGCTCAACAGTGCCGCCTATCAGTGCCACCTATCAGTGACCATCAGTGCCACCTATCAGTGCTTATCAGTGCCACCTATCAGTGACCTTCAGTGCCACCTATCAGTGCTTATCAGTGCCACCTACCACTGCTCAGTGCGCATATCAGTGCTGCATATCTGTGCCACCTATCAGTGCTGCATATCAGTGCCGCATATCAGTGCCACCTATCAGTGCTTATCAGTGCCAATTATCAGTACTTATCAGTGCCACCTATCAGTGACCTTCAGTGCCACCTATCAGTGACCTTCAGTGCCACCTATCAGTGCTTATCAGTGCCACCTATCAGGGACCTTCAGTGCCACCTATCAGTGCTTATCAGTGCCACCTATCAGGGACCTTCAGTGCCACCTATCACTGCTCATCAGTGCTGCATATCAGTGCCACCTATCAGTGCTGCATATCAGTGCCACCTATCAGTGAAGGAGAAAAATTACTTATTTACAACATTTTCTAACAGAAAATCTTTTTTCTTCAAACTTTTTGGTCTTTTTTTTGCCAAAAATAAAACTGCCGAGTGGTGATTAAATACCACCAAAGGAAAGTTCTATTTGTGTGAAAAAAATGTCCTCTGTGTACAGCGTAGGATGACCGCGCGATGGTCATCCAAAGTGTGAGAGCGCTGAAAGCTGAACATTGGCCTGGGCAGGAAGGGGGAGGGGAGTGCCCGGTATTGAAGGGGTGTAAAACACTTCCAGCAGATCAGAGCAGACTTCCACCCTTCCATAGAATGCAGGAGAAAAACCTTAAAGCGGAGTTCCACCCAAAAATGGAACTTCTACTTATGTGTCACATTCAGGGGGAAGGGGGAGCGGATACCTCTCTAATCCAGGTATTTGCTCCCACTTCCGGTGATAGATCGCCGCAGAATCCGCAGTGATCTACACCGCGTCCGGCCCCTCCTCCGTCTGTCCGTCCCCCGCTGTCTTCTGGGAGACACACAGGTCCCAGGAGAGAGAGCAGGGACCAGTCAGGACGTGCAGTGCGACTCGTGCATGCGCAGTAGGCAGTGCCAATCCTGACCTCCCTGGGGCCCTAAGCAAAATTCTGCTGAGGCGCCCTCTACCTGACCCGTGATGCCGTGAGCTATGGAAACCATTTGCCACACAGTCACACCTGACACTTCAGCGCTCCCAATACAATCCTCCCTCCTTTAAACAAAACAGTCAAAGAATAAGTACAACAATATAGAACAGACATTATATATTTATCTTTACATATCTGAGTGTGGATCCCCCACTTACACCAGGGTCCCCAGAGAGCCCCCCCTTACACCAGGGTCCCCAGAGAGCCCCCCCCCCCCCCCCCCCCCCCCCCCCCTTACACCAGGGTCCCCAGAGAGCCCCCCCTTACATCAGGATCCCCAGAGAGCACCCCCCTTACACCAGGGTCCCCAGAGAGCACCCCCCTTACACCAGGGTCCCCAGAGAGCATCCCTATAAAGCCCCTCCTTACATCAGGGTCCCCAGAGAGCCCCTCCTTACACCAGGGTCCCCAGAGAGCCCCCCTTACATCAGGATCCCCAGAGAGCACCCCCCTTACATTAGGGTCCCCAGAGAGCACCCCCCCTTACATTAGGGTCCCCAGAGAGCACCCCCTTACATTAGGGTCCCCAGAGAGCACCCCCCTTACATCAGGGTCCCCAGAGAGCACCCCCCTTACATCAGGGTCCCCAGAGAGCACCCCCTTACATCAGGGTCCCCAGAGAGCACCCCCCTTACATTAGGGTCCCCAGAGAGCACCCCCCTTACATTAGGGTCCCCAGAGAGCATCCCTATAAAGCCCCTCCTTACATCAGGGTCCCCAGAGAGCCCCTCCTTACACCAGGGTCCCCAGAGAGCCCCCCTTACATCAGGATCCCCAGAGAGCACCCCCCTTACATCAGGATCCCCAGAGAGCACCCCCCTTACATTAGGGTCCCCAGAGAGCACCCCCCTTACATTAGGGTCCCCAGAGAGCACCCCCCTTACATTAGGGTTCCCAGAGAGCACCCCCCTTACATCAGGGTCCCCAGAGAGCACCCCCCTTACATCAGGGTCCCCAGAGAGCCCCCCTAACATCAGGGTCCCCAGAGAGCACCCCCCTTACATCAGGGTCTCCAGAGAGCACCCCCCTTACATCAGGGTCCCCAGAGAGCACCCCCCTTACATCAGGGTCCCCAGAGAGCATCCCTATAAAGCCCCTCCTTACATCGGGGTCCCCAGAGAGCCCCCCATACATCAGGGTCCTCAGAGAGCCTCCCTACTTACATCAGGGTCTGCAGCATTGCCCTTTACATCAGAGTTCCCCCTTGCACTGTAAGGTGGAATCCTGCATACTATGATGTAAAGGGAAACTCTGGGAATGTGGGGAGGACTCTGGTGACCAGAGAAAGAAAACACTAAGATAAGGGGGTTTACTGATAAGGGGGAAACCTTTATAACCGTGCCCCCTTACAATATTGTATTGACCCCCCCTAGACTGGCCTGGCGGTGCTGTCACTGACCTCCTCTCAGATGCATCATGCAGGGCTCAGTCAGGCGGCTCCAGCTTGGTGGCTCTTGGTGGTTTTATCCCATAGTTTCCTCTCCACAGTCCATACATGTCTGACTTCTCCCATGACCCCCATCCTGGCTGCACTCCCTCTCTTGACTCAGGGGAGGTCAGAGGCTGCGGATGGGACAGGGGAGGTCAGAGGCTGAGGATGGGACAACAGGAAAGGTCAGAGGCTGCGCGGGAGGGCAACAGGAGAGGTCAGAGGCTGTGGGGGGGGACAGGAGGTCAGAGGCTGCAAGGGGGGGGACAGGAGGTCAGAGGCTCCACGGGGGGGGGGGGGAGGGGGGGGGGGGGGGGGGGGGCAAGGGGGGGCAGGAGGTCAGAGGCTGCAAGGGGGGGGGAGGAGGTCAGAGGCTGCAAGGGGAGGGGGACAGGAGGTCAGAGGCTGCAGGGGGGACAGGAGGTCAGAGGCTGCAAGGGGGGGGGGCAGGAGGTCAGAGGCTGCAAGGGGGGGGGACAGGAGGTCAGAAGCTGCAAGGGGGGGGGCAGGAGGTCAGAGGCTGCAAGGGGGGGGGGACAGGAGGTCAGAGGCTGCAAGGGGGGGGGGACAGGAGGTCAGAGGCTGCAGGGGGGGGGGCAGGAGGTCAGAGGCTGCAAGGGGGGGGGCAGGAGGTCAGAGGCTGCAAGGGGGGGACAGGAGGTCAGAGGCTGCAAGGGGGGGGACAGGAGGTCAGAGGCTGCAGGGGGGGGGGCAGGAGGTCAGAGGCTGCAGGGGGGGGACAGGAGGTCAGAGGCTGCAGGGGGGGGGGACAGGAGGTCAGAGGCTGCAAGGGGGGGGACAGGAGGTCAGAGGCTGCAAGGGGGGGACAGGAGGTCAGAGGCTGCGAGGGGGGGGGGGCAGGAGGTCAGAGGCTGCAGGGGGGGCAGGAGGTCAGAGGCTGCGAAGGGGGGGCAGGTGGTCAGAGGTTGCGAAGGGGGGGCAGGTGGTCAGAGGCTGCGAGGGGGGGGCAGGAGGTCAGAGGCTGCAGGGGGGCAGGAGGTCAGAGGCTGCGAAGGGGGGGGCAGGAGGTCAGAGGCTTTGAGGGGGGACAGGAGGTCAGAGGCTGCCTGCGAGGGGGGAGGGGGCCCAGGAGGTCAGAGGCTTTGAGGGGGACAGGAGGTCAGAGGCTGCCTGTGAGGGGGAGGGGACCCAGGAGGTCAGAGGCTTTGAGGGGGGACAGGAGGTCAGAGGCTGCCTGCGAGGGGGAGGGGGCCCAGGAGGTCAGAGGCTTTGAGGGGGGACAGGAGGTCAGAGGCTGCCTGCGAGGGGGAGGGGGCCCAGGAGGTCAGAGGCTTTGAGGGGGGACAGGAGGTCAGAGGCTGCCTGCGAGGGGGAGGGGGCCCAGGAGGTCAGAGGCTTTGAGGGGGGACAGGAGGTCAGAGGCTGCCTGCGAGGGGGAGGGGGCCCAGGAGGTCAGAGGCTTTGAGGGGGGCAGGAGGTCTGAGGCTGCCTGCGAGGGGGAGGGGGTCCAGGAGGTCAGAGGCTGCCTGCGAGGGGGAGGGGGACCAGGAGGTCAGAGGCTGCCTGCGAGGGGGAGGGGGCCCAGGAGGTCAGAGGCTGCCTGCGAGGGGGCCCAGGAGGTCAGAGGCTGCCTGCGAGGGGGAGGGGGCCCAGGAGGTCAGAGGCTGTGGAGGAGACGTTTTATTTTTTTTAAAATGGCGCCACTCGGCGCCATCGTGTCACTGGTACCGCTGCCACCGCTGTGAGGGCAGCGGCGCCTGAAAAAAAGATGGCCGCGGGGCCGACATGCAACTGCGCATGCGCCAGCGCTGTTGCCGCTGCTCGGCAATTTTCGGAAAGGCGGGCGCATGCGCAGTTGCATGTCGGCCCCGCGGCCATCTTTTTTTCAGGCGCCGCTGCCCTCACAGTGGCGGCAGCGGCCCCAGGGGCCCCCGAGCAGTGCCGATCCGCCTACGCAGCTTGCGTAGTCCGCGTATAGGGCGGATCGGCTCTGGCAGTAGGGAACCAGGCTGGGAAGACGCAAGTCTTCACCTCCTCATTCCCTTACTGAAGATGGCGGTGCCTCCACCTGAGAGCCGCGGGACGGGTCAGCTTCGGTGAGGAAATTGTGGGCGCCCTGGACAGGTTAGTGTCCTAATATTAAAAGTCAGCCGCTACAGGATTTGTAGTGGCTGACTTAAAAAAATTTTTTTTTTGGTGGAACTCCGCTTTAAGGCTTTAGATCCACTTTCAAGGGGAGCAGTTTGGGGGGGGGAGTTGCTGTAAAAAAATTGTTCAACTGCACTGCACCTCCCCCAACTGCAAGTGTAATGGAGCCCTTACAGTAGTGTGCTGCCTCTCCCCTCCCCCCAGTACCTGGGCTCCCCCGATCCGCCCGGCACCCCAACATTGTGAGCTGTGTATGAACCCAGAAGCACTCTGGCTCTGAGTATTAGATATGTGCAATCCGTTTAGTTCCGAATTTGTTTTTTTAACGATTTATTCAGAAACTTCCAAATTTCTGAATTTTTCAATTTCCGAATTCAAATTTTCCAATTTCGGAAACTTTCCAAATTTCGAATTTACGAAATTCCGAATTTACGAAATTCCGAATTTACGAAATTCCGAATTTGCGAAATTTCGGAAATTAGAAAATTCTGAAAATCCGAAAATAAGAATGAAAATGTGAACATTCAAAAGAATGAAAATCCAAAAATTCAAAAATAACTAATAATAAATATTAAATTATAGGTATTGGAATTTCCCTTCAAATTTGGCTGTTTATTAACGTAAAGAATACGAATTTATCCGAAATAACGAATGCCGCATCTAAACGAATGGAACGTAATGAATTAATAATAATAAATAACAATAATAATAATAAAACCTTTTTATTATTATTATTAATTTGTTCCATTCCAATTGTTTAGATGCGGCATTCGTTATTTCGGATAATTCGTAACTTCGGATAAATTTGTATTTGTTACATTCACAAACAGCCACATTTGAAAGGAAATTCCAATACCTATAATTTAATAGTTATTATTAGTTATTATTTCAAATTTTACCGATTTTCTTTCTTTTTTTCTGATTTTAAGAGAAAAGCCTTAAAGCAATTCGTTTAGTTCCGAATTTGTTTTTTTAACGATTAATTCAGAAAAATACAAATTTCCGAATTTTTCAATTTCCGAATTCAAATTTTCCAATTACCGAAACGTTCCAAATTTCGAATTTACGAAATTCCGAATTTACGAAATTCCAAATTTACGAAATTCCAAATTTACGAATATCCGAATATTCAAATTTACGAAATTCCGAATTTACGAAATTCCGAATTTACGAAATTCCGAATTTACGAAATTCCGAATTTACGAAATTCCGAATTTACGAAATTCTGAATTTACGAATACCGAATTTACGAATTCCGAATTTTCTAATTTTTTTATTAAGAAATTTCGGAAATTTGGAAACTTCGGAAATTCAGAAATTGGAAAATTCGAAAATTCTAAATTTCAGAAGTTCGGAAATTCTAAATTTCAGAAGTTCGGAAATTCTACATTTCAGAAGTTCGGAAATTCTAAATTTCAGGAGTTCGGAAATTCAAGATTTCGGAAATTCAAAATTTCGGAAATTTGAAAATTCGGAAAATCCGAAAATAAGAATGAAAATGTGAAAATTCAAAAGAATGAAAATCCAAAAATTCAAAAATAACTAATAATAAATATTAAATTATAGGTATTGGAATTTCCATTCAAATTTGGCTGTTTGTGAACGTAAAGAATACGAATTTATCCGAAATAACGAATGCCGCATCTAAACAAATGGAACGTAATGAATTAATAATAATAAATAACAATAATAATAATAAAACCTTTTTATTATTATTATTAATTTGTTCCATTCCAATTGTTTAGATGCGGCATTCGTTATTTCGGATAATTCGTAACTTCGGATAAATTTGTATTTGTTACATTCACAAACAGCCACATTTGAAAGGAAATTCCAATACCTATAATTTAATAGTTATTATTAGTTATTCGAATTTTACTGATTTTCGTTCTTTTTTTCTGATTTTAAGAGAAAAGCCTTAAAGCAATTCGTTTAGTTCCGAATTAGTTTTTTTAACGATTAATTCAGAAATTTACAAATTTCCGAATTTTTCAATTTCCGAATTCAGATTTTCCAATTTCCGAAACGTTCCAAATTCCGAAACGTTCCAAATTCCGAATTTACGAAATTCAGAATTTACGAAATTCAGAATTTACGAATACCGAATTTACGAATTCCGAATTTTCTAATTTTTTTATTAAGAAATTTCGGAAATTTGGAAACTTCGGAAATTTGGAAACTTCGGAAATTCAGAAATTGGAAAATTCGAAAATTCAAAATTTCAGAAGTTCGGAAATTCTAAATTTCAGAAGTTCGGAAATTCTACATTTCAGAAGTTCGGAAATTCTAAATTTCAGGAGTTCGGAAATTCAAGATTTCGGAAATTTGAAAATTCTGAAAATCCGAAAATAAGAATGAAAATGTGAAAATTCAAAAGAATGAAAATCCAAAAATTCAAAAATAACTAATAATAAATATTAAATTATAGGTATTGGAATTTCCATTCAAATTTGGCTGTTTGTGAACGTAAAGAATACGAATTTATCCGAAATAACGAATGACGCATCTAAACAAATGGAACGTAATGAATTAATAATAATAAATAATAATAATAAAACATTTTTATTAATTATTATTAATTTGTTCCATTCCATTTGTTTAGATGTGGCATTCGTAAATTCGGATAAATTTGTATTCGTTACGTTTACAAACAGCCACATTTGAAAGGAAATTCCAATACCTATAATTTAATAGTTAGTTATTATTATTTATTATTTCGAATTTTACTGATTTTCCTTCTTTTTTTCCGATTTTCAAATTTTCGGATTTTCGAATTTTTGGATTTTCACATTTTTTTATTTCAGAATTTTTGAATTCCGAAAAACCGGAATTTGAAAATTCGGAAATTCGGAATTCGGAAATGTGAAAATTTGGAAAAATTTGAAAATCCAAATTTTTCGCATTTGCAAATTTTCGAATTTTAGAAAAAAAATTATGAAACGAAATGAAACGAAAACCAAAACTAGCACATTTTTTGTCAGTGCACATGTCTAGTTAACACAGCAAGACCAGGAGAAGGAGTGCAGTTGCTAAGAGTAACCAAGTACAAGTTCATACCACAAAGCCACCAGTCATTAGGCGCGGTACCTGGTAAGGTGACAGGTCCTCCGGTAACATGGGGGGGTTAATGTACTGGCTCCAGGGCTGCTGTTAGAAATCATGGGGGCCCCGTACAGCCTTCCTGACAGGGTCCCCCAAACCCCGCCTACACCCCCTTCCCCCCAGAGTGCAGTGGAACAGTGGCACTGACTTTTCTGACTTCTACCGCCTACGCCCCAAAAAATTTTTTTCCCTTGTAGGAACCCAGAAGCACTCTGGCTCTGAGCATTAGACATGTGCAATTCGTTTAGTTCCGAATTAGTTTTTTTAACGATTAATTCAGAAATTTCCAAATTTCTGAATTTTTCAATTTCCGAATTCAAATTTTCCAATTTCGGAAACTTTCCAAATTCCGAATTTACAAATATCCGAATTTATGAATATCCGATTTTTTTTATTTTTTAATTCAGAAATCTCGGAAATTTGGAAACTTCGAAAATTTGGAAACTTCGGAAATTCGGAAATTGGAAAATTTGAAAATTCGAACTCGGAAATTCAAAATTTCAGAAGTTCGGAAATTCTAAATTTCAGAAGTTCGGAAATTCTAAATTTCAGAAGTTCGGAAATTCTAAATTTCAGAAGTTCGGAAATTCAAAATTTCAGAAGTTCGGAAATTCAAAATTCTTCTGCTTCCACCTCCGGGCCCCCTTGTTGACCCGATGGGGCCCGGGGAATGTAATTTAAGCCCTGGTAAGTAGGAGGAGTGGGGGCGTGGTCTAGTAAAATCCACCCCCCTCTGTTTAGCTGATGGGTCCTGGGCCCAGTACAAGAGGATCGGTTGTAATTAGGGTTGCCAACTTCTCTTCAAGCCAAACCCGAAGACTTTAGCTGCACACATCACATTTTTTTTAAGGGGGAACACTGTGGACTGTGGTGTAAAGAGGAACTCTGATAATGTAAGGGTGGGTTCCTGATCACCAAACCTCCCACTTATATCAGAGTTCTCAGCATTCCCCCCATAAATCAGGGTCTATAGGGCACCCCTTACATCAGAGTCCCTCTTACCTTCATGTATTCACTTGCTTGTAGGCAAGGGAGAGAGAAGGGAGGGTGGGGGGCAGACTTCAGTCACACACATTGGATGGTGAGCTCACTCACCCGAGGATGGAGGCTCAGGTATCGACACCTTTCATCCACGATGTATCTGCCGGTTGCTGAACTTCAGATTTCCAGCCCACACATCCTTTTCCTGAGCACCAGAAGACCAGGGATTGGAGTGTGGGTGGGCAGACAGAGGGGTAGGGGTGGGAGGAGAAGGAGCAGACCAAACCCTCTCTCCTCTCCTGACTATGTATGGGGAAGGGTTCTGTGCTCACCACCATGCACTCAGCGGTTGTGGTCCTCGGGTACTTGGGGAACCAGATTTCATTATGAATACTGTGTCCGGGTTTCAGGAGGTCTGAAACCCGGACACACAATTCAAAACCCGAACTGTCTGGGTGAATCCCAGACAGGTGGCAACCCTAGTTGTAATGTTTTATCAGTGGCCCTGACAGGCTTCCTCTCTAGTATCCAATAGCAACCAGATCTGAACCTGCGTTACAGAGATCTATGGCCTGGTCACAAGGTACAGAAAGGAAGGAGTTAAAGAGCACGCATGAGGTCCTCGCTATGTGCTTGGCGGGACCCCATTCTGGTACTAGGAGGTAAGAAACAGAGGTACGCTGGACTGGTGCAGTGGGTGCAGGATCATGACGTCGTTCCTAACGCCAACATGCACTATATTACCAAAAATATTGGGACACCTGAATTTACACTCACATGAACTTTAGTGGCATCCCAGTCTTAGTCCGTAGGGTTCAATATTGAGTTGGCCCCGCCCTTTGCAGCTATAACAGCTTCAACTCTTCTGGGAAGGCCGTCCACAAGGTTTAGGAAGGTGTCTATGGGAATGCTTGACCATTCTTCCAGAAGCACATTTGTGAGGTCAGGCACTGATGTTGGATGAAAAGGCCTGGCTCGCAATCTCCACTCTTATTCATCCCAAAGGTGTTCTATTGGGTTGAGGTCAGGACTCTGTGTAGGCCAGTCAAGTTCCTCCGCCCCAAACTCGCTCATCCATGTCTTTATGGACCTTGCTTTGTGCATTGGTGTCTGTGGCAGGAATAGTGCCCCATCATTGGTGTCAGTGGGGGGAATAGTGCCGCATCATTGGTGTCAGTGGGGGGAATAATGTTGCATCATTGGTGTCAGTGGGAAATAGTGCCCCATCATTGGTATCAGTGTGAGGAATAGTCCCCATCATTGGTGTCAGTGGGAGGAATAGTGTCCCATCATTGGTGTCAGTGGGAGGAATATGCCCCATCATTAGTGTCAGTGGGAGGAATAGTGCCCCATCATTGGTATCAGTGAGAGGAATAGTACCCCATCAATGGAATCAGTGGGAGGAATAGTGCCCCATCATTGGTATCAGTGGAAGGAATAGTGCCCCATCATTGGTATCAGTGGGAGGAATAGTGCCCCATCATTGGTATCAGGAGGAATAGTGTCCCATCATTGGTATCAGTGGGAGGAATAATGCCCCATCATTGGTATCAGTGGGGGGAATAGTGCCCATCATTGGTATCAGTGGGAGGAATAGTGCCCCATCATTGGTGTCAGTGGGAGGAATAGTGTCCCATCATTGGTATTAGTGGGGGGAATAGTGCCCCATCATTGGTGTCAGTGGGGCGAATAGTGCCCCATCATTGGTATCAGTGGGGGGGGAATAGTGTCCCCTCATTGGTATCAGTGGGGGAATAGTGCCCCATCATTGGTATCAGTGGGGGGAATAGTGCCCCATCATTGGTATCAGTGGGGGGAATAGTGTCCCATCATTGGTATCAGTGGGGGGAATAGTGTCCCATCATTGGTGTCAGTGGGGGCGAATAGTGCCCCATCATTGGTATCAGTGGGGGGGAATAGTGTCCCATCATTGGTGTCAGTGGGGGGAATAGTGCCCCATCATTGGTATCAGTGGGGGGAATAGTGTCCCATCATTGGTATCAGTGGGGGGAATAGTGCCCCATCATTGGTGTCAGTGGGGGGAAGAGGGTCCTATTGGTGTCAATGTCAGGGACCATTCGCCACTGTTGCCCCACTGCTGCTTACAGTGGGGGCAATAATGCCCCAAGGACCAGATAGAATCAAGCACAGGGCCCCATGTGTTTGGAGACCTCGGGTCTAGATCTGATGATTGTAATATTTCTATATGGTGTATTTTAATAGGAATTCTAATGAAATTTTTATTTTATAAATATGTATTTTATATTAATTGAATGACTTCATGGGGGACATAATTCAGTCCCCGGTCTCTATATTCTGCTTGTATAATTCATTTCAGTGTTTTTGTTTCCCACAATAAAGATTTGATGGACATTTTGTACAATTATTGGGCAACATAAATTGCAGCTCCCATCTTTATTTCTTCTACAGGACATCAGAGAATATCAGATCTTCCGGGTTTTGGTCATTTTGTAGCCAATTAGACAGATTGTAGCAAGTGTGTGAAAAATGACAAAATGACTTTAGAGGAGAAGAGGCAGTAAATGTTTCCAAATGTTTAATCTTCAGATTGATAAAGAATATCATTTCAATTCCAGACTTCACACTTTACAAAGAGCCCTGTAGATGGCAGCATCCTCCCAGGAATGAAGCGCTGATTCCTCTCAGTGACCAGCAGGGGGCGATGGACAGCAGAGAACATATATGAGAAGTCATCCTCTGTAGACACTTGGAATTCACTCTATTTATCAATGTTTTCACCCAAGATTTACACAACTTTTACCCACAATTCATAAAATTTACAAAATAATTAATTAGAAAATGTGTGAATTTTAACCACTTCAATACCGGGGGGCACTTATACACCTTCCTGCCCAGGCCAACTTTCAGCTTTCAGCGCTGTCGCAATTCGAATGACAATGCCATGCTACACTAGACATGTGCACAATAGAAAAAATTAGTTTATTTTCGTTTCGTTTCTTTCATTTCCGTTGATTCGTAACGATTCGTAAATTCGTAAGAGTTATTTTTTCGTTGATTCGTTTTTCCGTTAGTTTAATTTTCGTTTATTCGAAATTCGGACGCATTCGTATTTTCGTAGATTTAGTTACATTCGTACTTTCGTTAGATTGATTTATTCGTACTTTCGTAACATTGTTTTCGTAGATTCGTAATCGGAGCATAATTCATAATTTTATGTAATGTGTATGCTATTATTACATTGTAAGAGACACGGAAAATTACGAATCAAAAAAAAAAGTTACGAATGTACGAATTTTTTCGTTCGATCCATTCGAAGCACATTAAGCAGCGCCATTGTAAGAGACACGGAAAATTACGAATCGCGAAAAATAAAAAAAGTTACGAATGTACGAATTTTTTCGTTCAATCCATTCGAAGCACGTTAAGCAGCGCCATTGTAATAGACACGGAAAATTACCAATTCAACAAAAAAAAAAGTTACGAATGTACGAATTTTTTCGTTCATTTTGATTTTCGTTGTTCCTGTTTTCGTTTTTCGGATTTTCTTCTTTCGTAGATTCGTTGTTTCTAATTTGGTTATTTCGGATTTTCGTTGTTTTTCGTATTCGTTCGATTCGATAATTCGTTATTCGTTAAAATTTTTAGCGAATCGTTTTTTAACGAAAAAAAACAAAAACAAAACTAATTGCACATGTCTATGCTACACTGTACCCATTTTTTTTTTATCATTTTGTTCCCACAAATAGAGCTTTCTCTTGGTGGTATTTGATCACCACTGCGATTTTTTTATAATTTTTTTTGTTTGTTTTTTGTGCAAAAAATAAAAAAAGACCGGAAATTTTGGAAAAAAAAAAGGATTTCTTTGTTTCTGTAAACAATTTTTGTAAATAAGTAAGTTTTCTTCTTCAATGACGGGCACTGATGAGGCGGCACTGATGGGCACCGATGAGATCGCAACCAAAACTATTTCTTTTCATAGCTTGTTATAACATTTTGCAAACAGGTCATTTTTCTCTTTCACTGATGGGCACTGATGAGGCGGCACTGATGTTGGTATTTTTCTTTAATGGTTAATTTAAAAAAAAAAATGCCAAAGCTCAAAAAATTCATTAAAAACACACAAGGGCGTACAAATACCCAAAAAAACACTCAAAAAAGCATTGTTCATTAAGTAAATAATTTTGTTTCCTCATATTCATTATGTTAGAATGATTTGTTTTCTGAATTGGTTTTGTATATTCATTATTTTTAAATCGAGAGAAAATTCAAAATGTGATTCAATTTTCGGAAGACAGCTATATTCATTTTATTTTATTCTATTTTCTCTATTCTATTCCTTTATTTTATATTTTGTTCTATTCTATTCTATTCCTTTATTTTATATTTTGTTCTATTCTATTTCTTTATTTTTCATTATATTCTGTTTTATTCTATCTATTCTTTTATATTGTATTCTATTATTTTCTATTCTTTTCTATTCAGTGGCATAGCAGGGGGGGGGGGGGGGGGGCGGTCCGCCCCGGGTGACACGCATTGGGGGGCGTCAGGCACTGCCCAGGGACCCCAGGTGCATGTGGGGCCCCTGCACTTTCCCTGTCATCACAGCTTTGTAAATAGTTGATCAGATCAGCAGAGAGGCCATCGGTGTGGGGGAGGCTGTCTGTAACTCCCCCCTGTCATCTCATCAAGTTAGGCTGTCCCTCAGGGATGTTCACTATCTCCCGGGGCAGCTGGAGTTGGTGGGCGGGGTCAGGGTGGGGCTGCCTCCTCCACTCCTCCTACAGACTCCTCCCCTCAGGCTGTCCTTCTCCCACAGCTAAAGAAGAAAGAGGAGGAGAGACCACAGCAGCCCCCGGAATCTTCTGACATGGTCTAAGCAGGGCTCAAGTCCTGCGGGAACGCATGGAAACGGAGTTCCTGTACTTTTTCCACAACAGGAACTCAGTTCCTGTTAGCAGCCGTGTCCTGCAAGACTTTGAAGTATGCAAGCTGTGTGGCAGGTGCTATACCAGCAGCCTCCGACACAGCTCACAATAGTAAGTGCCGCACACCTGACCATTCAGGCATTGCCAGTAGGGGGCCCCATGACAGCTTCCGCTTCGATCTACCTGTCAATCACAGCTAGCTGACAGGTAGATCAGGTCCCTGCTGCTAGGAGATTGTATTTAGTCAGACCTCTCGTGATGCGCTCCTCCCCGCCGGCCCCTCATGATTTTCTGTCTCCTCACCCCCCCCCCCCCCCCAGTCTCCTGCATACTTGCTCTGTGTGTCCCGCTGAATCCCCCCCTCCTCTATCTTCAGTGCCATATGATGAGAGAACCCAGAGGAGGAGCACAGCTATTCTGCTCACTGCTTCTGTCCAGATAATATGCAGTTCATTTATGACCTTTCCGTTAAACCCTGTGTTATCCAAACTCTGTTCAATCACCACATAAACACTTTATGTACAAAATAAAATTCCCCAATAAAGATCAGAACATGATGATCACATTACATGGAAGCACAATTGTATGAATGCTGATTATTCAGAGAATTACCGTATTTATGTTTATTGAGGATTGTTTTTTTTATGTACTAACAGTTAGGCCTCATACACACAATACGAAAATTGGATGAAAAATACCACTTTTGAAGCGTTCGTGCATATGAGCGTATCATTTTTTTTCTTTGGCGGGGGAGGGGATCTTGGGTGGGAGTTCCCACACTTTTTTCCCCAGGACTTGACCCCTGGGTCTAAGTGACGGCAAAGCACGCTGTCACTACATGCAGACCTAAACTGTCTCTATATACCACCCTAACCTGTCTCTATATACCCATAGCTCCCAACTGTCCCTGATTTGGAGCAATGTCCCTCTGTCCCTCTTCCCCCCTCATTTGTCCCTCATTTTGGTCGGATCTATATAGTTGTATATGAAATGCACTTTTTAATCTTTCAAAAAGTGTTTCCCAGAGCTAAACCTTTCATCTGATTTCTAAATTGCTGCATTAATACATTTTAAAAGCCAATATAAAGGAATAGTAATGGTGAAAAAAAAAAAAAAGCCCTTGTGGATTTAATTAAAGCTGTGTGTCAGCTTAAAAAAAAAAATTTAAAAGTCAGCAGCTAAAAAAAAAAGTTGCTGCTGACTTTTAATAAGTACACTTACCCTCCCAGGGCGCCCGCGATGCTGTTCGTGGAGGCCGAGATGTCCCCTCGGCGCTCCGGTCCCAGCGCCGCCATCCTCAGTAAGGGAAACGGCTTTGCGCGGCCTACTGCGCATGCGCGAGTGGGATTTGTGAATGGGGAACGCAATGTGTTGTGGGACACAGTTCCCATTCCATAGAAGACGGAAGGAGAGAAGATCACCGCGGAGCTGGAGGAGGCAGATTAGGACAATCTGCCTAGCAACAGCCATTTCTGGTAAGTAAAAAAAAAAAATTTTTTTTTTTTTCATTTGAAATTTTTACTAACATTTTTAAAAGTTTTTGTTTTCAGGATGTCCCACCACTTTTTGGGTTAATTCTCTTTTAAGGGGGTGTGTCCTATGCCTACATACGTTTGTTAGGTGTCCCTCATTCCCATCCCAAAATGTTGGGAGGTATGTATATACCACCCTAACCTGGCTCTATATACCACCCTAACCTGGCTCTATATTCCACCCTAACCTGGCACTATATACCCACCTAACCTGGCTCTATATACCACCCTAACCTGGCTCTATATACCACCCTAACCTGGCACTATATACCACCCTAACCTGGCACTATATACCCACCTAACCTGGCACTATATACCCACCTAACCTGGCTCTATATACCACCCTAACCTGGCTCTATATACCACCCTAACCTGGCACTATATACCCACTTAACCTGGCTCTATATACCACCCTAACCTGGCTCTATATACCACCCTAACCTGGCTCTATATACCACCCTAACCTGGCACTATATACCCACCTAACCTGGCTCTATATACCACCCTAACCTGGCACTATATACCCACCTAACCTGGCTCTATATACCACCCTAACCTGATATGGAGCAGAGAGGTGCACAGCCGCCACCGGCCACATAGTAAACACAGAGCTACTGGGCGGAGGACGGGACAAACCGGGACACAGAGGCGTTGGATATATGTTGTGCCTGGGTTTACAGCAGACAGAAACCCAGGCACAGTTGCCAAACCCATACTGTCCGGGTCAATCCCATGGGGAATGCAACCCTAGGTGGGACAGCCCACGGAAGGCGGCAGGAGGGAGGGGGGGAGCCGTACTGTCAGGGAACCAAAAGCAGGAGAAGGGCTCTAGGACCCAGCATCCCTACCAGCACTTATGGCAGTAGAAGGACTTTAGGACTCAACATCTCTTCCAGCAGGTCACGTGGGCCTATATAAGGAAGTCTGCTAGTGGCTTTAGCTGCTGGTTGATCTTCAGCTCCTCCAGTGAGTAATCTGTGATATTCCAGTTACTGTGTCTCCTGCTTTCTGACCCGGCTTGTCCTTGACCTGCCTCCTGTTTGCTTCTTGTGCTCGACCTCGGCTATCCACCTGACCACGTCTGCTCTGCTACCCACCCAGCCCATGACCTAGGCTTCCTTCTGACCACGCTCCAGTCTCAGCATTATCCAAATTCTGCAACACCTCATAGGCGCCACCTGTCTGATGATTCTACGCCAGCTGTACTCTGGAACCTCCTGCATACAGTCCAGCAGATGACCCATGCTACTTTGGGCCTGACCGCTCCTGTTTCCACGCTCAAGAGGGTCTGGAACTTAGCCTCAAGGGAAGCCCTCTCAGTCCATTGGCCTCTAGCACCAGGTACGTAATACTTCCCTCTCGCTGCTTGTGAAAGGAATCCAATGGCTAGTTAGCTGTTCGGATTGCTTTTACAAGAGAGCCAACCTTTGACTCTAAAAAAAAACAGTAAAGCCTGATGCTTGCCCGCAGCAGGGCTAAATGTAAAATAAACCACCCTGCCCATCACCGGGCATTGGGTGATAAGATTTGCATGTCCCTGACTGTTTTAGGGAAAGAACCTGTTAAATCGACAGCGGCTCTTTCAGGGGTGGCGCTACATAATAACGTTTGTCATCATTTTTTATCATAAATTGAGGTCTTATAGGTAAAGTCCGACCTAATTTTTCTTTCTTTTTCTTAGCAAGTGAGTTTCATTAAAAGATTTTGTAGCAGATAAAATGCCATCACTCGGCGCAGATCATCATCTCACCATTAGATGGCGTTCCAACACAAACGCCATGCCTAGGCACACAGGGATCTTTAAACATTCGCTCAAGGCTGACTCTTTTCAAATGTCTGTTTTCCCAGCAGATTCTCCATCGAACGGAACGGAAAGCTCTTCGCGGCATTGTCTGTCCAATCAAGTCTAATTATTCCACACACAATGAAAATTAAATACGGCGACATGTGAAGGAGGTTTTTATTTGTCTTCATGTCCCAAAGGAAAAAACAGAAAATTTAACAGTGAGCATCTTCATCTACGAGCCCAGAAAAGATCTGCGGGTCTCATGAGAAATAAGGAAGCTGCTGAAATGTGATTGGACGGCCCTCAAGTTTGATAATGATATAAGATGTACAAGAGCAACCAAACATGCTTGTGAAGTTATTTGTGGGAGACTTAAAAGAGAAGTAAGGGATCCCCCCCCAATTAGACTTACCTAGGTGGATGCTGCATCTGTCCCCCGGCACCTCTGCACTGAAAACCGAGCGATCGAACACCGCCGATTACACGGTTCTGACAGCTCCCCGAGCAGAGAGCTGCTGACTGTTAATCAGCAGCTCTATGCTCTGCTTCCTCCTCGCTCATTGGAGCACTGAGCTGTGGAGGGGCGGGGGCGGCCGTCTCGGGCTCTCATCGGCTCACTGACAGGCTGAGCCGGGTGTCAGTCCAGGCACCTGGTGGATCCAGACTCTTATTGTCTAGCCAAACCTTCACCTATACCGCCCTATACTATCCAAACCTTCACCTATACCGCCCTATACTACCCAAACCTTCACCTATACTACCCAAACCTTCAACTATACCGCCCTATACTACCCAAACCTTCAGCTATCCTATCCTATACTACCCAAACCTTCACCTATACTACCCAAACCTTCACCTATACCGCCCTATACTACCCAAACCTTCACCTATACTACCCAAACCTTCACCTATACTGCCCTATACTACCCAAACATTCACCTATACTGCCCTATACTACCCAAACCTTCACCTATACTGCTCTATACTATCCAAACCTTGACCTATACCACCCTATACTACCCAAACCTTCACCTATACTACCCAAACATTCACCTATACTGCCCTATACTACCCAAACCTTCACCTATACTACCCAAACCTTCACCTATACTGCCCTATACTACCCAAACCTTCACCTATACCGCCCTATACTACCCAAACCTTCACCTATACTGCCCTATACTATTCAAACCTTCACCTATACCGCCCTATACTATCCAAACCTTCAACTATACCGCCCTATACTACCCAAACCTTCACCTATACTACCCAAACCTTCACCTATACCACCCTATACTACCTAAACCTTCACCTTTACTGCCCTATACTACCCAAACCTTCACATATACTGCCCTATACTGTCCAAACCTTCACCTATACCGCTCTATACTACCCAAACTTTCACCTATACTGCCCTATACTACCCAAACATTCACCTATACTACCCAAACCTTCACCTATACCGCCCTATACTATCCAAACCTTCAACTATACCGCCCTATACTACCCAAACCTTCAGCTATACTATCCTATACTACCCAAACCTTCACCTATACTACCCAAACCTTCACCTATACCACCCTATACTACCTAAACCTTCACCTTTACTGCCCTATACTACCCAAACCTTCACCTATACTGCCCTATACTACCCAAACCTTCACATATACTGCCCTATACTGTCCAAACCTTCACCTATACCGCTCTATACTACCCAAACTTTCACCTATACTACCATATACTACCAAAACCTTCATCTATACCGCCCTATACTATCCAAACCTTCACCTATACCGACCTATAGTATCCAAACCTTCACCTATACTGCCCTATACTACCCAAACCTTCATCTATACCGTCCTATACTATCCAAACCTTCACCTATACTGCCTTATTCTATCCAAAACTTCACCTATACTGCTTTATACTATCCAAACCTTCATCTATACTACCCTATACTACCCAAACCTTCACCTATTCCGCCCTATACTATCCAAACCTTCACCTATACTGCCTTATACTATCCAAACCTTCACCTATACTGCCCTATGCTATCCAAACCTTCACCTATACCGACTTATACTATCCACACCTTCACCTATACTGCCTTATACTATCCAACTTTCACCTATACAGCCCTATACTACCCAAACCTTCAACTATACTGCCCTATACTACCCATACCTTCACCTATACTGCCCTATGCTATCCAAACCTTCACCTATACCGACTTATACTATCCACACCTTCACCTATACTGCCTTATACTATCCAAACCTTCACCTATACCGCCCTATACTATCCAACCTTCACCTATACAGCCCTATACTATCCAAACCTTCACCTATACCGCCCTATACTATCCAAACCTTCACCTATACTGCCCTATACTATCCAAACCTTTACCTATACCGACCTCTACTATCCAAACCTTCACCTATACTGCCTTATACTATCCAAACCTTCACCTATACTGCCTTATACTATCCAAACCTTCACCTATACTGCCCTATACTACCCAAACCTTCACCTATACTGCTCTATACTATCCAAACCTTCACCTATACCGCCCTATACTACCCAAAACCTTCACCTATACTGCTCTATACTACCCAAACTTTCACCTATACTGCTCTATACTACCCAAACCTTCACCTATACCACCCAAACCTTCAACTATACCGCCCTATACTATCCAAACCTTCACCTATACTGCCCTATACTACCCAAACCTTCACCTATACTGCTCTATACTACCCAAACCTTCACCTCTACTGCCCTATACTACCCAAACCTTCACCTATACCACCCTATACTACCTAAACCTTCAACTATACCGCCCTATACTACCCAAACCTTTACCTATACCGCCCTATACTACCCAAACCTTCACCTATACCGCCCTATACTACCCAAACCTTCACCTATACCACCCTATACTACCCAAACTTTCACCTATACTGCCCTATACTACCCAAACATTCACCTATACTACCCAAACCTTCACCTATACCGCCCTATACTATCCAAACCTTCAACTATACCGCCCTATACTACCCAAACCTTCAGCTATACTATCCTATACTACCCAAACCTTCACCTATACTACCCAAACCTTCACCTATACCACCCTATACTACCTAAACCTTCACCTTTACTGCCCTATACTACCCAAACCTTTACCTATACTGCCCTATACTACCCAAACCTTCACATATACTGCCCTATACTGTCCAAACCTTCACCTATACCGCTCTATACTACCCAAACTTTCACCTATACTACCATATACTACCAAAACCTTCATCTATACCGCCCTATACTATCCAAACCTTCACCTATACTGACCTATAGTATCCAAACCTTCACCTATACTGCTTTATACTATCCAAACCTTCATCTATACTACCCTATACTATCCAAACTTCACATATACTGCCTTATTCTATCCAAAACTTCACCTATACTGCTTTATACTATCCAAACCTTCATCTATACTACCCTATACTACCCAAACCTTCACTTATACCGCCCTATACTACCCAAACCTTCACCTATTCCGCCCTATACTATCCAAACCTTCACCTATACTGCCTTATACTATCCAAACCTTTACCTATGCCGTCCTATACTATCCAAACCTTCACCTATACTGCCCTATGCTATCCAAACCTTCACCTATACCGACTTATACTGTCCACACCTTCACCTATACTGCCTTATACTATACACATTCTTCTATACTGCCTTATACTATCCAAACCTTCACCTATACAGCCCTATACTATCCAAACCTTCACCTATACTGCCCTATACTACCCATACCTTCACCTATACTGCCCTATGCTATCCAAACCTTCACCTATACCGACTTATACTATCCACACCTTCACCTATACCGACTTATACTATCCACACCTTCACCTATACTGCCTTATACTATCCAAACCTTCACCTATACCGCCCTATACTATCCAACCTTCACCTATACAGCCCTATACTATCCAAACCTTCACCTATACCGCCCTATACTATCCAAACCTTCACCTATACTGCCTTATACTATCCAAACCTTTACCTATACCGACCTATACTATCCAAACCTTCACCTATACTGCCTTATACTATCCAAACCTTCACCTATACTGCCTTATACTATCCAAACCTTCACCTATACTACCCAAACCTTCACCTATACTGCTCTATACTATCCAAACCTTCACCTATACCGCCCTATACTACCCAAAACCTTCACCTATACTGCTCTATACTACCCAAACTTTCACCTATACTGCTCTATACTACCCAAACCTTCACCTATACCACCCAAACCTTCAACTATACCGCCCTATACTATCCAAACCTTCACCTATACTGCCCTATACTACCCAAACCTTCACCTATACTGCTCTATACTACCCAAACCTTCACCTCTACTGCCCTATACTACCCAAACCTTCACCTATACCACCCTATACTACCTAAACCTTCAACTATACCGCCCTATACTACCCAAACCTTCACCTATACCGCCCTATACTACCCAAACCTTCACCTATTCCGCCCTATGCTATCCAAACCTTCACCTATACTGCCCTATACTACCCAAACCTTCACCTATACCATCCTATACTATTCAAACCTTCACCTATACCGCCCTATACTATCCAAACCTTCACCTATACCGCCCTATACTATCCAAACATTCACCTATACTGCCCTATACTACACAAACCTTCACCTATACCGCCCTATACTATCCAAACCTTCACCTATACCGCCCTATACTATCCAAACCTTTACATATACCGCCCTATACTACCCAAACCTTCACCTGTACTGCTCTATATATACTTTTAACCTATACGGCCCAATACTATCCAAACCTTCCACTAAATTTCCCTGTACTACCCTAACCTGCCACTATACTTTCCTAGATCATCCAAACCTGACACTATACATTACTAAACCCTATACTGTGCCCTCCTGACCTCCCCTCTACTGTGCCCTCCTGCCTTCCCCCCCATACTGTGTACAGTCATACATAAATACAGGCCACTAAATGTCTGGGAGATGCATTTATTAAGGGGGGGGGGGCAGTGTGTATAGGAAGTTAATTTAATTTGGGATAATTTCTTGGTATTGTCTATTTGTTGTGTCTAATTAGACTAAAAAGCCATGCCCAATATGTAGCATTAACGTTCATTCCTTGCCACCGGACGCATTGTGCAGGTCACCACCTCCCTGGTAGGGGCCCTAGTGCATTCATTTGCCCAGGGTCCCATGATTTTATTAAGATGGCCCTGTAAACCACTGGCAACAAAAGTGAGTACACCCCTAAGTGAAAATATCCAAATTGGGCCCAATTAGCCATTTTCCCTCCCCGGTGTCATGTGACTCATTAGTGTTACAAGGTCTCAGGTGTGAATGGGGAGCATGTGTGTTAAATTTGGTGTTATCGCTCTCACTCTCTAATACTGGTCACTGGAAGTTCAACATGGCACCTCATGGCAAAGAACTCTCTGAGGATCTGAAAAAAAAGAATTGTTGTTCTACATAAAGATGGCCGAGGCTATAAGAAGATTGCCAAGACCCTGAAATTGAGCTGCAGCACGGTGGCCAAGACCATACAGCAGTATAACAGGACAGGTTCCACTCAGAACAGGCCTCGCCATGGTCCACCAAAGAAGTTGAGGTCACGTGCTCAGCGTCATATCCAGAGGTTGTCTTTGGGAAATAGATGTATGAGTGCTGCCAGCATTGCTGCAGAGGTTGTAGGGGTGGGGGGTCAGCCTGTCAGTGCTCAGACCATACTCCGCACACTGCATCAAATTGGTCTGCATGGCTGTCGTCCCAGAAGGAAGCCTCTTCTAAAGATGAGGCACAAGAAAGCCCACAAACAGTTTGCTGAAGACAAGCAGACTAAGGACATGAATTACTGGAACCATGTCCTGTGGTCTGATGAGACCAAGATAAACTTATTTGGTGTCAGATGGTGTCAGGCGTGTGTGGGGGCAACCAGGTGAGGAGGACAAAGACAAGTGTGTCTTGTCTACAGTCAAGCATGGTGGTGGGAGTGTCATGGTGGGGGGAGTGTCATGGTGGTGGGAGTGTCATGGTCTGGGGCTGCATGAGTGCTGCGGGCACTGGGGGGCTACAGATCATTGAGGGGACCATGAATGCCAACATGTACTGTGACATACTGAAGCAGAGCATGATCCCCTCCCTTCAGAGACTGGGCCGCAGTATTCCAACATGATAACTACCCCAAACACACCTCCAAGACCACCAATGCCTTGCTAAAGAAGCTGAGGGTAAAGGTGATAGACTGGCCAAGCATGTCTCCAGACCTAAACCCTATTGATCATCTGTGGGACATCCTCAAACGGAAGGTGGAGGAGCGCAAGGTCTCTAACATCCACCAGCTCTGTGATGTCATCATGGAGGAGGGGAAGAGGACTCCAGTGCCAACCTGTGAATCTCTGGTGACCTCCATGCCCAAGAGGGTTAAGGCAGTTCTGGAAAATAATGGCGGCCACACAAAATATTGACACTTTGGGCACAATTTGGACATTTTCACTTTTGTTGCCAGCGGTTTAGACATTAATGGCTGTGTGTTGAGTTATTTTGAGGGGATGGCAAATTTACACTGTTATACAAGCTGTACACTCACTACTTTACATTGTAGACAAGTGTCATTTCTTCAGTGTTGTCACATGAAAAGATAGAAGAAAAGATTTACACAAATGTGAGTGAGGGGTGTACTTACTTTTGTGAGATACTGAAAGTGGGGCAGAACAGACACAGACAATTCCAGCTGGGGCAGACTTTTTCCTTCTGTGTGGTAAAGATTATGATTTGTTAATATTTGACTTTATGAAAGTCAAAAAACTAAATTTGATTTTTTTTTCTCTTTTAAGGAAATCATTCTAAGCCATGAAGTACATTGCGTACTCTACCTCCAATAAATAAAATGATACAGCGAACCATAAAAGCCTTTGCTGCATTAGAGGATGCTGCGTTTGTCGGCACTTGTGTTGTGATATATTTAGTATAAGAAAATAAGGCAAGAAAACATAAAACATACCACGGATGACTGTTTTCTGTATTAGGAAACAAGGGAGCGTTCCGAGCGAACAAAGCATTCCGACTCGCAGCCAAAACGCACTTAAAACCATTGAGGGCGTGTCTGGATGTTCTGCTTCAATAGTTAATGTGAATCTGTATCACCTGAAAAAGTTTGAAGTGTTCAATAACAGAAAAGAAAATATGGAAAGAACTTCTGTTGGGAAGATTTGTACTCCTTTCCTGACTCTGTGTCAGGCATACAGTATAAGTAATGGTGGGTGGGGGGCTGCAATCACTGGGAAAGAAAGGCATAAACTGCAGTACAACTGCCATGGCTGTCACAGATGCGAGTCCATCACCACTAGGGGGCAGACTGGCTAACCAGGATTTGGTTAACAAAAACATTCACCCCCCTTCCTGCCCAGGCCAATTTTCAGCTTTCAGCGCTGTCGCATTTTGAATGACAATTGCGCGGTTATGTGACACTGTACCCATATGATATTTTTATAATTTTTTTTACACAAATACAGCTTTCTTTTGCTGGTATTTCAGCCTCGGAAGATTTTATCCCCTTCCTGACCAGAGCACTTTTTGCGATTTGGCACTGCGTCGCTTTAACTGACAATTGCGCGGCCGTGTGGCGTTGCACACAAACAAAATTGGCGTCCTTTTTTTCCCACAAATAGAGCTTTCTTTTGGTGGTATTTGATCGCCCCTGCGGTTTTTATTTTTTGCGCTATAAACAAAAAAAGAGCGACAATTTTGAAAAAAAACGCAATAATTTTTACTTTTTGCTATAATAAATATCCTCCAAACATATATAAAACATTTATTTTTTTCCTCATGTACCCCTACGGTACCCCCGTAGGGGCTGTTGATTAACTCAATATCCCACTGGCTACCCCGACTCTGCGGATCCTCTCTTACCTCTGACACCTCGGGTTCCATAATGTAAAATGATGTTGTCAATGAGAATCACACAACGAGCTACTGAATAGACATGTGCAATTTGTTTCGTTTTTTTTCGTTTTCCGTAAAAATTCGTTATATTCGTTCATTCGTTATCGTACGAATGAACGAATGATTCGCTAAAAATTTTAACGAATGTTCGAATCGAACGAATATGAAAAACAACGAAAATCCGAAAAAACCTAATTAGAAACAAAGAAACTACGAAAGAAGAAAATCCGAAAAACGAAAACAGGAACAACGAAAATCAAAATAAACAAAAAAATTCGTACATTCGTAACTTATTTTTTTGTTGAATTGGTAATTTTCCGTGTCTCTTACAATGGCGCTGCTTAACGTGCTTCGAATGGATTGAACGAAAAAATTCGTACATTCGTAACTTTTTTTTTTTTCGATTCGTAATTTTCCGTGTCTCTTACAATGGCGCTGCTTAACGTGCTTCCAGTAAATTGAACAATTCGTAACTTTTTTTTTTCGATTCGTAATTTTCCGTGTCTCTTAAAATGTAATAATAGCATACACGTTACATAAAATTATGAATTATACTCCGATTACGAATCTACGAAAGTACGAATAAATCAATCTAACGAAAGTACGAATGTAACTAAATCTACGAAAATACGAATGTGTCCGAATTTCGATTAAACGAAAATTAAACTAACGGAAAAACGAATCAAAGAAAAAATAACTCTTACGAAAATACGAACACCGACGACTTACGAAATTACGAATCGTTACGAATCAACGGAA
This sequence comes from Lithobates sylvaticus, assembly GCA_028564925.1. NCBI lineage: Eukaryota > Metazoa > Chordata > Amphibia > Anura > Ranidae > Lithobates > Lithobates sylvaticus. The sequence goes on from CM053029.1 coordinate 609,983,625, forward strand.
ACGAAAGAAACGTAGCGAAAATAAACAAATTTTTCTATTGTGCACATGTCTATTACTGAATATTTAAAGAGGGAGTCCGGCGAATTTTTTTTTTTTTTTTAAAAGTCAGCAACTACAAATACTGCAGCTGCTGACTTTTAAAATAAGGACACTTACCTGTCCCAGGGTCCAGCGATGTCGGCACCCGAGGCCGAACCGTCCCTCGATCCTCGGATGCTGCCGCCGCCATCTTGGGTATGGGAATCAGGAAATGAAGCCTTGCGGCTTCACTTCCCGGTTACCTACTGCGCATGCGCAAGTCGCGCAATGCAATAGGAATGCTCCGGGTTGTCTCTGGGACCCGTGTGTTTCCCAGCAGACAGCGCGGTGGGACAGGAAGAGGCATAGACTCCCGTGGGAGTCTATGCCCAGAAGTGGGTGCAAATACCTGCCTTAGACAGGTATCTGCACCCCCCTCCCCCCTGAGAGGTGCCAAATGTGACATCGGAGGTGGGGAGGGTTCCAATGAGAGGAAGTTCCACTTTAGGGTGGAATACCGCTTTAAGTAAATTTACTTTAATATATGCTAAACGAAAACGCAATTCAACATAAACAGCAAGTAACAGTTGACAACATTACATATACGCTTTATGAGTGTAGATTAAACAGTTAACATATATGTATGCAAACGGGCAAGAAATGGGATAAGCGTCCAATACTCTATACTCATATTAAACGCCTTCCCTCCAACCCCAGAGCACACACACCAATTCTGCAAGAGATGCTATGCACATAAAACAGTACAATACACTATTGTTGATATTCTGTACGCAAGGGCTCCCCCTAGGTTGCAATACAACGTCCTGAATGCAAAGTAAACTATGATGTCCTGTGAAAGATGATAGAAGTCTCTTGTTTTCTTGATCTTCAGCTAGCTCAAACTATTATACTGCAGCATTTGTAAATCCAAACAGAGAAACAAGCAAGCAGTAGATTGTAGAAGAAATAATGAGCTGATAGTTGTGTACTTGTGACAAAAGGCACCTATAATAATTCCTCCTTAGCGGTGGATGTGTTGCAACATTAACTTTATAGCACATGGAAAACAATCCTGCAGTTCCGCTGTATGCAGGCTATGAATGAATGAAAATACTTCTGTGGGACTACAATTCCCACCAGCAGTCTGTAACTATGTAACACAGCAACAGTACAGTGTATTGATCTGGGCAAGTGCCCGCTCACCACAACAGGCCCAGATGCTTGCAAGGTTCCTTTCCTGGTATCTCAGTCCCGATCCAAGCTGGCGCCGTCACACTGCACCGCTCCTTCTGATGGCTGATGTAACTGTAATGCAGGAACCCTTTAGAAATCTTGTATCCTCCGTTCCATCCGCACGCTGGTCCAACTGACTGTGCTCTGGAGCTCCTCAGAGGCCAAATGATTCCGCTCTGCATCTTCTAGGCCGCAGTCAGTCGGTCTCACACAGACCTCCCTGCAGGCAGGCTTTGAATGGCGTCCCAAGAGGCCGGACAAATGGTTGCGCTGCCCCTTTTATGTAACTACCCAGCAGGCTGTTCTGTGACCCGGCATTGTGGGTAGGCAAACTGAGCATTGTGGGTCAGTAGTTCAGAGGCTGAGTTTTAGCACATGAGTGACTTCCTACCTCACTACATCTCCCACAATGCTTTGGAGCGTGGCTTTAATGAAACCAAACAAAAAGGCTTAATGGCATTAAATAAAGACGACACTAGAGGGAGACAAACTCTTACTTACCTTACTTACTAACCTACTGCAATGCATAAGTTAGCAAAGCATGGCTACACTCAGTTTAGGCTGATATGTATTCTTCTATACATTTTTGGTAAAATCGCAATAGGCGTATATTGATTGGTTTGCGCAAAAGTTATATTGTCTATTTTCATTATTCATTTCTTTTTTTTACTAGTAATGGCAGTGATCTGCGATTTTTATCGGGACTGTGACATTATGGCGGACACGTCGGACATTTTTGACACATTTTTGGGACCATTGGCATTTATACAGCGATCAGTGCTATGAAAATGCATTGATTACTGTAAAAATGTCACTGTCAGTGAAGGGGTTAACACTAGGGGGCAATCAAAGGGTTAATGTGTACCCTAGTGTGTGTTCTAACTGAAGGGGGAGGGGACTGTGTAGGGGAGATGACAGATTGCTGGTCATACTTTGTATGAACAGACGATCTGTCTGTTCTCCCCTCAGAGAACCGGAAACTGTGTGTTTACACAAACTGATCCCAGTTCTCGGTGTGCCCCGAGCGATCGTGGGAGCCCGTGGCGATTGAGACCGCTGGGCACTCACATCGGCTCCGTGGGTGAGCAGGGGGTGCGCACGCCCCCCTAGTGGGCACAGGGAGAAGCAACGTTAGATAACGTCGCTTCTTCCAGCCGTGCCATTCTGCTGCAGTACAACTGCGGCAGATGGTCGGGAAGTGGCTAATCACTGCTGTTTTTTTTGGGGTTTTTTTTGCTAAATAACCAAAAAAAGAGTGAAAATTAAAAAAAAAAAAAAGACAATATTTTTTTTGTTTCTGTTATAAAATTTTACAAATAATTGTTCTTCATAAATTTAGGCCAAAATGTATTCTGCTCCATTTCTTTGGTGAAAATAACCCAAGTCCACAAACTATGGGATATATATAAATATATATATGAAAATTGATCAATCCTGATGTATTGACGGTCGATCTAATTTCTTGAGACCTGAAAATGCCAGGACAGTACAAATAACCCCCTAAATCACCCCTATCATAGATGTTCTTGGTTGTTTTTCCCCCAGAGCCATTATTTTTAAGCAAAATCTACACAGTAGAAAAATCTTCAAGATCAGCGGTGCAGATAACCAGGTCACACCGACAGGTATTCAGGACAGGTTACAAATTCATTATTTATTTTCGAATAAAATTCTCCTTTTTATGGTGATTAGTTACTTATATATGCCTATGTATGCTTTACACTAATAGGGCTCTCACTTTGGTATCCGACCCCAGTGTGTCTCTCTGACGTCCTCCCAAATACCACCGTGACACATTGAACAACTCTAATTTCAATATTTGGAGCATTTTGTGGCGACTTTCTAGATTTTATATGCCTGGCTCCTACAATGGTCTGACAGGTATCCATTATCTGTCAAACTATGCCTCTTAAGAGAACACAGGGTAAAGAAGCTCCTCCTCCCAGCCGTTGTTTTTAAATCAATTTGGAATATTCTTGCATATGGTATCGATTTGCTGTAAGTCCCTTTTTCTTATTACTTCTATGTTTATATACTTCTCCTTTTTTTTGCAACTGTTACTATGCATACATATGTATAGATACATGCATCTTGACATACCACTCTACTACTATTTCTCTAACAAGAATGTTATTATACTCTACCCTTAAAGAAGGAGGAAACTACCAATCTCTGAAACGCGTCGGTGTGAGATAACCTTTACGAGATACATTCATACGCTGTACCTTGCATTTTTTGAATACTGTTCAAACATTCCAGTTTCTTTTATATTTAAACATTTTTGTGTATGTCAATATTCCATATATTATTATTTTTTGTAATAAATGATTTTCAATTTATACTATTTAGTTTTCAATCTGGGGTTCAAACAATTCATGCCTTAAAAGTCCAACCCATAGGGGATCCCCCTTCTCTCTTTTTTCGAATATAGGATGTGGCATATACAGGGGGTCCCCGACTTACGAACGCCCAACCTACGAACATCCCCTACTTACGAACGGGGCGCTGCGGGGACCCTCCGCCATTTTCCGCCGTGTTCCGGCCGTTCTGCACATGCGCGGCCATTCGGAGCCTCGGAAAATGCCGGAAATGTTTGGAAATGTCCGTAATTTGCCGCGCGTATGCGCAGAACGGCATTAGACGGAACATCGGAAATGTCCGTAAATGAACGTATTTGTCGGTCTGCGCATGCGCGGCCGACTTACGAACATTTCCGACTTAAGTACAGGCGGGCAGTCCCTAACGAGTTCGTAACTCGGGGGCCCCCTGTACTTTAAATTCCCCTCTTCATACATGTGTGGTCCACGCTAAGCCTACAACCCCTTTTTGGAAGGTATTTAGTAAGAGGCATGGCAAATTTTATGATGTTTTAATTTTTTTTTTTATATGTCATCATATAACTGGTGTGGTGGTGATCAGGGACTAGTGACAATATGTTTAACCACTTTCAGACCGGACCATTTTGCTGGCTTAAGACCAGACCACTTTTTGCGATTCGGCACTGCGCCTCTTTAACTGACAATTGCGCGTTCGTGCGACGTGGCTCCCAAACAAAATTGACGTCCTTTTTTCCCCACAAATAGAGCTTTCTTTTGGTGGTATTTCATCGCCCCTGCGGTTTTTATTTTTTGCGCTATAAACAAAAAAAGAGCGACAATTTTGAAAAAAACACATTATTTTTTAATTTTTGCTATAATAAATATCCCCCAAAAATATATATAAAAATATTTTTTTCCTCAGTTTAGGCCGATACGTATTCTTCTACATATTTTTGTTAAAAAAAAAATCACAATAAGCGACTATTGATTGGTTCGCGCAAAAGTTATAGCGTTTACAAAATAGGGGATAGTTTTATGGCAGTCTTATTAATAATTTTTTTTTTACTAGTAATGGCGGCGATCAGCGATTTTTATTGTGACTGCAACATTATGGCGGACACATTAGACATTTTTGACACATTTTTGGGACCATTGTCATTTACACAGCAATCAGTGCTATACAAATGCACTGATTCCTGTGTGAATGACACTGGCCGTGAAGGGGTTAACCAGGGGGTGGCAGTGTAAGTGTGTCCGAGGGGCGTGTTGTTAACTGTGGGGGGGCGTGAGATCAGTGTCACTTGTTGCTAGGCAGAACGGGGAGATGCTGTTTACATCGGCATCTCCCCGTGAGACGATCGCGGGTATCCCGCGGCGATCGAGTTCGCGGGACCCGCGATCGGACTCACGGAGGTCCCGACCGGCCGCTGGCGGCCCGCACGCGATGGTACGGCGGCAAATTCAAAGGGACGTACCTGTGCGCCCTTACGCCTGTCCGTGCCATTCTGCCGACGTACATCGGCGTGCGTCGGTCGGGAAGCGGTTAATTAATAATTAGACTCACCTGTATGAATTCTTGTTAATTAGGATTTTGTTGTCTAAAATTTAGCTTTGAAAAATTGGGTGGAAATACCGCGCCAGCTATAATAGCGAGCAGCCAACACAACAATCAGACGAATTGTAAAGTGACAAATAAAACAAAAGCGTGGCGCCTAGTGATGTATGTATTACACAAAAACCGAACCAGAATGGAAATCTGGAGGCAAATTGTGCTATAAATACTTAATATAACACTCAAAATTTAGAATGTATAAATCACTGTGAAATACAAGTGAAGTGAAAATCAAAAATATATAAAAGTATAATATGATATAGATGATCTGAAAATGCATGTGATCGCATGAAGAGTGAATGTATAATTCAACACGTAATTGATTGTGTATAACACAAAATAGAAATAAAATAAAACTGAAATGCCAACTGTAGTATTGATACCCAAAACAAAAAAGGTACAAAGCTGTACAAATATTCAACTGGAGTATAAGTGGGCGGCTGAATATCGCATAAAGTGGCATGCAGTCACAAGATGTAATTGCAGCTATTAAAATGTACTGAAGTAATATAAATAATTAAAACGCTGTAGTCTAGGAACACATATCTAAACAGTAAGTGTCGCATATAGTAATATGCAAACACTTATAGCAGCTTAGAAGATGCACAAACTTAAATGCAAAAGATGATGAAAAATAACATAGAATGTGAAAATAATGATAGTGATGAACACATATGAGTGAGTTTTATCTCACACAAGTAGACATGTGCACAACAAAAACATTTGTTTATTTTCGTTTCGTTTTTTTCGTTTCAGAAAAAAATTCGTTTATTTTCGTTTTTTTCGTTTCCGTTGATTCGTAACGATTCGTAAATTCGTAAGTCGTCGGTGTTCGTATTCGTAACGATTCGTACATTCGTAAGAGTTATTTTTTCGGTGATTAGTTTTTTCGTTAGTTTAATTTTCGTTTATTCGAAATTCGGACGCATTCGTATTTATTCGTAACATTCGTAACATTCGTAACATTCGTAACATTCGTAATCGGAGCATAATTCATAATGTTATGTAATGTGTATGCTATTATTACATTTTAAGAGACACGGAAAATTACGAATCGAAAAAAAAAGTTACGAATCGAAAAAAAAAGTTCCGAATGTACGAATTTTTTCATTCAATCTATTCGAAGCACGTTAAGCAACGCCATTGTAAAAAACACAGAAAATTACGATTCTAAGAAAAAAAAAAAAAAGTTCCGAATGTACAAATTTTTTCGTTCAATCCATTCGAAGCACGTTAAGCAGCACCATTGTAAGAGACACGGAAAATTACCAATTCAACAAAAGAAAAGTTACGAATGTACAAATTTTTACGTTCGTTTTCGTTGTTCCTGTTTTCGTTGTTCGGATTTTCGTCATTCGTACATTCGTTGTTTCTAATTTGGTTATTTCGGATTTTCGTTGTTTTTGGTATTCGTTCGATTCGAACGATTCGTTAATCGGATTAGTTCTATTAGAACGATTCGTTCATTCGTACGAAAATGAACAAACGAAAATAACAAAAAAAAAAAACGAAACGAATTGCACATGTCTACACACAAGTGCCTCAAAACTGATGCACAATATACATACCGTATATACCCGAGTATAAGCCGACCCGAATAAAAGGCGAGGCACCTAATTTTACCATAAAAAAAATGGGAAAACGTATTGACTCGAGTATAAGCCTAGGGTGAGAAATGCGCAGCTACTGTAAGTGGAAAAGAGGGTCAACAATGCCCATTTGCAGCCTCACTGTGCCCATTTGTAGCCTCACTGTGCCCATATGCAGCCATAGGTCCCCCAAACTTCAAACTTGGTAGTTAAGGGTTCCTAGAGGCCCCCTAGCTGCAGCCAAAATTTCGGGTCTCTGGACCCAAAGTGTCCCGAAGTAACACTGCTGCAGATGGACACAGTTGACCAACTTTGGGGCCCTGTATCTCGGGGTCACTTGGTCCTAGGAACCCCATCTTTGTATATGTTGAATTGCTGGTTCCACTGGGTTTGCATACTAATTTGGGGTTCCTAGCACCAAGTGTCCCCAAGATACTGGGCTCCAAATTTGGGTCGGAAAATGTCATTCTCTGCTGCAGAAAAGTGCTTGACTCGCGTATAAGCCGAGGGGGGCACTTTCAGCACAAAAATATGTGCTGAAAAACTCAGCTTATACTCGAGTATATACGGTATATGTAATACTAGACATGTGCACAATAGAAAAATGTGTTTATTTTCATTTTGTTTCTTTCGTTTCCGTTGATTCGTAACGATTCTTAAATTCGTAAGTCGTCGGTGTTCGTATTCGTAACGATTCGTATTTTCGTAGAGTTATTTTTTCGTTGATTCGTTTTACCGTTTATTTTAATTTTCGTTTATTCAAAATTTGGACGCATTCGTATTTTCGTAGATTTAGTTACATTCGTACTTTCGTAACATTGTTTTCGTAGATTCGTAATCGGAGCATAATTCATAATGTTATGTAATGTGTATGCTATTATTACATTGTAAGAGACACGGAAAATCCCGAATCGAAAAAAAGTTACGAATGCACAAATTTTTTTGTTCAATCCATTCGAAGCACGTTAAGCAGCGCCATTGTAAGAGACACGGAAAATTATGAATCGAAAAAAAAAAGCGTTACGAATGTACGAATTTTTTCGTTCATTTTGATTTTCGTTGTTCCCGTTTTCGTTTTTCAGATTTTCTTCTTTCGTAGTTTCGTTGTTTCTAATTTGGTTATTTCGGATTTTCGTTGTTTTTCGGATTCGTTCGATTCGAACAATTCGTTAAAAATTTTAGCGAATCGTTCGTTCATTCGTACGATAACGAATGAACGAATATAACTAATTTTAACGAAAAACAAAACGAATTCCACATGTCTATGTAATACTGCAATCTTTAGAATCTAGAAAAGACTGCAAGAAATAGGAAATATATATCACCCCCATGGAAGGGAAAATGCAATTCTGCATAGATGTAAAACAAATGCTCATACAAATAACTTCAACTAGTTGGTGTGTGTTCTGCGTTTATTTAAAGTTGACTGTCGATGTATTCAATATTGAAGGTAGACACTCAAACAATACTTGTCAACTTCAGAGAGTAGGGAAGAAGATGGGGTAACCTTACCGGAATTGATGACTCCCAAGCCAATAGCGGTGAGTCAAACGAGCTTGTACCGGAATACGGTAACTAGAGATGTTAGCCAAATGGATGTAGATGTAGAACTTTTTCCCAGATAGGTCAGTGAATAACCCAGGCTGCTACTCACCAACCATCAAAAATAGATATTACCAACTGGAAGCCTCCATTGTTGTATATATCCAAAACGCAAAATGGTATTACCAGCACCGATCCTCCTCTCTAAGGATGAGCCCGGTGTTCGATTCGAACCCATGTTCGAATCGAGCACCGGGTGTTCGCTCGCTCGGCGAGCCCAGAACTATTGGGACCGCTCGCATCAAATTCGTGTGATGCGAGCGGCCCCGCAATGCATTGCGGCCCGCGCAGTGCAATGCTGGCTGATGATTGGCCAAGCATGCACTGTGACCCCGCATGCTTGGCCAATCACAGCGCCGGCAGCGAGGAGAGCCATAATTGGCTACAGGCAGGATGCCTGTAGCCAATTATAGCTCAGGGGCTTTAATACACGCCCCACGGTATAAGAGGCCGCCGCGGCGGCGGCCTCGCATATTATGTTTCACTCACAGTGTCAGCGTGTCAGTGTGCTGCTGACTGCTGACAACAATATGTGCTCTATTTCTGGGGATATGTGTGTGCGTGCTGTTAGAACAGCATTGCAGTATCACATCTGGGGGGTGTCTATAGGTAGCCTGTGAAGGAGGGCAGGTTTCCTGTGCTTAGAACTTTCCCTGCAAAAAAGTGTCATTTTTGCAGGAAGAAAGCTATTTAAATCACTCGCGGCTAATGAATTGATGGCTCCTGTAACACAGAGAGCTGTCATTCATTAATAAAAAACAAAAAAAAAAAAGCGTAGGGGTCCCCCCAAATTCAATAACCAGGCCCTTCAGGTCTGGGATGGATATTAAGGGGGATCCCAGCCAAAAAAAAAAAAAAAAAAATGGCGTAGGGTCCCCCTCAAAATCCATACCAGACCCTTGAGGTCTGGTATGGACTTTAAGGGGAACCCTAGCCAAAAAAAATGGCGTGGGGTCCCCCTCAAAATCCATACCAGACCCTTATCCGAGCACGCAACCTGGCAGGCCGCAGGAAAAGAGGGGGGGACGAGAGCGGCCCCCCCTCTCGCCTGAACCGTACCAGGCCACATGCCCTCAACATTGGGAGGATGCTTTGGGGGTCTAAGACCCCTAAAGCACCTTGTCCCCATGTTGATTAGGACAAGGGCCTCTTCCCCACAACCCTGGCCGGTGGTTGTGGGGGTCTGCGGGCGGGGGGCTTATCGGAATCTGGAAGCCCCCTTTAACAAGGGGACCCCCAGATCCCGGCCCCCCCCCTGTGTGAAATGGTAAGGGGGTACAAAAGTACCCCTACCATTTCACCAAAAAAGTGGCAAAAATGGTAAAAAGGACAGGAGACAGTCTTTGACAATTCCTTTATTAAAATCTTCTTTCTTCTTTCTTCATCCTTCGGTTTCTTCATCTTCTCCTTCCTTCATCTTCTTCCATCTTCTTCTTCCATTTTCTTCTTCCTCCGATCCGCTTCTTCTTGCGCTGGTCTTCTCGTCCTTCTCGTCCGGCATCTTCTTCCGTCGGCGTCGGTGTCGGTGTCTTCTTGGGCCGCTCCGCGCAATGGGAGGCTCCCGCTGTGTGAGGCTCCGCTCCGTCTGACAGGTCTTTTATAATGGAGGGCACCTGGTGACCCCGCCCCCTCTGACGCACAGGGACGTCATGGGGAATTCCATGATGGCTTTCCCATGATGTCAGAGGGGGGCGGGGTCACCAGGTGCCCTCCGTTTTAAAAGACCTGTCAGATGGAGCGGAGCCTCACACAGCGGGAGCCTCCCATTGCGCGGAGCGGCCCAAGAAGACACCGACACCGACGCCGACGCCGACGGAAGAAGATGCCGGACGAGAAGGACGAGAAGACCAGCGCAAGAAGAAGCGGATCGGAGGAAGAAGAAAATGGAAGAAGAAGATGGAAGAAGATGAAGGAAGGAGAAGATGAAGAATCCGAAGGATGAAGAAAGAAGAAAGAAGATTTTAATAAAGGAATTGTCAAAGATTGTCTCCTGTCCTTTTTACCATTTTTGCCACTTTTTTGGTGAAATGGTAGGGGTACTTTTGTACCCCCTTACCATTTCACACAGGGGGGGGGCCGGGATCTGGGGGTCCCCTTGTTAAAGGGGGCTTCCAGATTCCGATAAGCCCCCCGCCCGCAGACCCCCACAACCACCGGCCAGGGTTGTGGGGAAGAGGCCCTTGTCCTAATCAACATGGGGACAAGGTGCTTTTGGGGTCTTAGACCCCCAAAGCATCCTCCCAATGTTGAGGGCATGTGGCCTGGTACGGTTCAGGCGAGAGGGGGGGCCGCTCTCGTCCCCCCTCTTTTCCTGCGGCCTGCCAGGTTGCGTGCTCGGATAAGGGTCTGGTATGGATTTTGAGGGGGACCCCACGCCATTTTTTTTGGCTAGGGTTCCCCTTAAAATCCATACCAGACCTCAAGGGTCTGGTATGGATTTTGAGGGGGACCCTACGCCATTTTTTTTTTTTTTTTTTTGGCTGGGATCCCCCTTAATATCCATCCCAGACCTGAAGGGCCTGGTTATTGAATTTGGGGGGACCCCTACGCTTTTTTTTTTTTAATTTTTTTTTTTTTTTATAAATGACTTTTTTTTATGAATGAGTTTCAATGAATCACTGTTCTCTGTGTTACGGGAGCCGTGAATTAACATTAGCCGCGAGTGATTTTAAATAGCTTTTTTACTTTCAAAAATGACACTTTGTGCAGAGACAGTTCTAAACACGGGAAACATGCGCCCCTTCACAGGCATACTATAGACACCCCCCAGGTACGAAATTTAAAGGAATATTACACTTTTATTGTTTCAATTTAAGCATTATTAAAATCACTGCTCCTGAAAAAACGGCCGTTTTTAAAAAAAAATTTTGCATTGATACATGTCCCCTGGGGCAGGACCCAGGTCCCCAAACACTTTTTATGACATTAACATGCATATTAGCCTTTAAAATGAGCACTTTTAATTTCGAACGTTCGCATCCATTATAACTAATAGGGTTCTAAAGCTCGCACGGACTTTAGGTCCGTTCGCGGGTTCTGGTGCGAGCCGAACGGGGGGGTGTTCGGCTCATCCCTACTCCTCTCTAATCCTCTCAATGTAGATGGAAGTTCCCAAAAGAAAAAAAAGAAAAAAATAATTTTTTTGATCGATCAAAATTCTTTTGATCAGTACTCACCTCTTCCGGGTCTTCAGGGAGTTCCGTCGGAGATCCGGTGACGTCACAGACATCGACGTCATCGGACTCCTCCCCCTTCCCCAAGTGCTTCCGTCTGCTAACGAAGAGAAGGGGGGAGGAGTCCAGTGACATCGAAGTTCTGATTGAACGTAACGCGTACGGGGGAGGAGCTACGCATGACGTCACCCGCTGCTGCCCTACGGAACTAACACGATTGTCGGCTTTACATGCTGTGTTTTTATCATCTTTATGTGAGTAGTTTGTGTTTGAACACAAAAATGAAATCTTATACTTAAGCGGTGAGCACTTAGATCTTTTCTTTCTCCCCGTGACCTGCGTCCTTGCTGAGATCTAAGGAGACGTGAGAGAAGTTTATGGTCCGTGTTATACCCTTTTGATACCCGCTTGCATGACCACCTGTTGGCACAGGGGTCCATGCCATAAGGTGAGAGTGATTAGTTAGACCGGAGGTGGAGGGATTGTCACGCTACTGTGGGAAAAAAAATGACTTACGTCAGTGCTACAGTTTGAATTTAAAACGTATTTGTGTGAACTGTGAAGTTAAGTCATGGATTGTGGAAACTAACTAGTGTCGGGTGATTGTATATAGTGTATACCACATTTACCACTGACTAATGCAGAGTTGCAATGCAAGGAGATCAGCTAAAAGTAGTTGGATCTGCATGTGCGTTATAATTAATCGAAATTAGTGGATTAAGCGATTAAAAAAAAAAAAAACGATTAATCGAACACGAACATTTTTATCAGTAACAGCCCTAAAAAAATGCCTCCACATGGTGTAAATCCACATATGAATAAGCAAATTTATTAGGAAATCAATTTCCAGCCCCCAAACAACAAGGGCATAATAAAAATAGGTTCAATTGGACAAGATAAAAAGCGCTATAAAATCGTGGCTCAGCAAGCATATCAAACCTAAAATTTAGCTTTGCCCCTAAGACTTTCTTTGGGGTGTATTCAATTTTGCAACATGGTCTTGAAATATTATTTTTTTTTCGTGTGTGAACTGTGAAAATGAACAAATCTTGGTTGCAATCAATGGGCCACATTTGTGGAAGTGTTTTGTAGACTTGTGCAATTCGTTTAGTTTCAAATAATTTTTTCGTCAAAAATTCAGTAAATTCGTTAATTCGGAAATATCCGAATTAACGAAATACCCTTTTAACAAATTTTTTCCAAAACAAATTTTCTAAAAGAACGAAAATTCGAAAGAACGAAAATCCAAAATCTGATAATCTGGAAATTCGAAAGAATGAAAATCTGAAATTCGAAAATCCGAAAATGAGAATGAAAATCCGAAAGAACGAAAATCAGAAAATTTGAAAATCCAAAATAATAACTAACTATTAAGTAATAGGTATTGGAATTTCCTTTCAAATTTGTCTGTTAGTGAACATAACGAATATTCATTTATGTAAAGTTACGGATTATCCAAAATAACGAATACCGCATCTAAACGAATGGAACGTAACAAATTAATAATAATAATAATTAAGAAGGAGAAAACATTTTTATTATTATTTATTATTATTAATTAGTTACGTTCCATTAGTTTAAAAGTGGCATTCTTTATTTCCGATAAGTCGTAACTTTGGATAAATTTGTATTCGTTACGTTCACTAACAGCCAAATTTGAAAGGAAATTCCAATACAGGGCCGATCCGTCCCGGGGTGCACGGGGTGCTGTGCACCCAGGCGCCACAGAGGTGGGGGCGCTGGAGCGCCAGAGTGCTCCGCTCCCTCCTCCTCTCCTTGTCCGTAGGCGGCGCGGCTCTCTCCGCCTGTCACAGCCGCGGCCGCGCAGTGACGCCGCGGGGGGGGGGGGGGCGCTCCGTGGCCGAGCCCGACTTCTTTAGAACAGAGCGTGTATGATGCTGGTGCTGGTGGGCAGGAGGCAGAAGTTAAACACAGGAGGAGTCCTGTGTTTAACTTCCGCCTTCTGCCCACCAGCACAAGCATTACACACGCTCTGTTCTCCACCCGGGCGGCGCGGCTGCACACTGTCCTCTCCAGCTGCCGCCCGGGTGGTTTTAATTAGCCTAGTGGTGGGGGGTGGTTTGACTAGGGGGGGGTCTATACCAATGTGGGGGGGTGGTTTGTCCTGGGGGTCTATACTAATGTGGGGGGGGTTTGTCCTGGTGGGTTTATACTAATGTGGGGGGGGGGTTGTCCTGGGGGGGTCTATACTAATGTGGGGGGGTGGTTTGTCCTGGGGGGGTCTATACTAATGTGGGGGGGGGTTCGTCCTAGGGGGTCTACTAATGTGGGGGGTTTGTCCTGGGGGGGTCTATACTAATGTGGGGGGGGGGGGGGTTTGTCCTAGGGGGGTCTATACCAATGTGGGGGGTGGTTTGTCCTGGGGGGTCTATATTAATGTAGGGGTGGTTTGTCCTGGGGGGTCTATATTAATGTAGGGGGGCTGTCCTGGGGGGTCTATACTAATGTATGGGGGCTGGTTTGTCCTGGGGGGATTATACTAATGTGGGGAGTGGTTCGTCCTGGGGGGTCTATACTAATGTGGGGGGGTGGTTTTTCCTGGAGGGTCTATACTAATGTGGGGGGTGGTTCGGCCTGGGGGGTCTATACTAATGTGGGGGGGTGGTTTGTCCTGGGGGGGGGGGGGGGGTCTATACTAATGTGGGGGGGTGGTTTGTCCTGGGGGTCTATACTAATGTGGGTGGCGGGCTGGTTTATCCTGGGGGGTTTATACTAATGTAGGGGGGGGGGGGGGGGTTTGTCCTGGGGGGTCTATACTAATGGGGGGGGTTTGTCCTGGGGGGGCTATACTAATGTGGGGGGGTCTGTACTAATGTGGGGGGGTGGTTTGTCCTGGGGGGTCTGTACTAATGGAGGGGGTGGTTTGTTCTGGGGGGTCTGTACTAATGGAGGGGGTGGTTTGTTCTGGGGGGTCTGTACTAATGGAGGGGGGGGTGGTTTGTTCTGGGGGGTTTGTACTAATGTAGGGGGGGAAAGGTTTGTCCTGAGGGGGGTCTATACTGATAAAGGGGGGTGTTTTGTCCTGGGGGTCTATACTAATGGGGGGGGTCTGTCCTGAGGGAGGTATTTATACTTAGTGAAGGGTCTGCACTGACGGAGGGGGGGTCTATACTTAATGGAGTGGGGTCTGTACTGAGGGACGACTATAGTTGGTGGAGGGGGTGATACCATGTTTTACTGCACCAGGTGACACCAACCCTAGTGATGCCACTGCAGCTGCGGGCTCTTATTTCCCCTCTCCCTCACCTCCTCGTGCGCTGCTGTACTAATGAGCGGCGCACTATGTTTCTTCCCCCGCCTTCATAACGGCCAGGGAAGAAAAAACAAAGGAGCAAAGAAAAGGATTGTGAGACATGTGGTCCCAAGGACTGGCAGCCCCACTGTAACACGGAAACTGCAGCCCACACAGCATGCTCAGCTGAATGGGAGAGAGAAAGCCAGGAGCCCGGGAAGGCTTTCAGGGAAGGGCACCCAGGACTCCAGAGGGAGAGGGCAGGGCTGAGAGAACACCATCAGAGAGAGAAAAAGCCACACAGCCTGGCGCCATCCCTGGTGGAGAAAGGAATGGAGTCATTGCAGGAATACAGATCTGGGCTCTACCCAGCGGAGTCGCCACGGGCAATTCAGAGTGAGCTGACTCCTGATCAGAGGAACCGTTGTTGCTGTATCGCTGGGTCAGGTGAGAGGGCCGATCGGCCATTATTTACTACCATCTCTTGTAACATGTCTGCAGTCTCTGACCATCTCTTGTAACATGTCTGCAGTCTCTGACCATCTCTTGTAACATGTCTGCAGTCTCTGACCATCTCCTGTATTGTGTGTAGCCTGACCGTCTCCTGTACTATGATTGCAGTCTCTGACCGTCTCTAGTATCATGTCTACAGTCTCTGACCATCTCCTGTACTATGTCTGGGGGCTCTAATAGACTCTCTAACAGAAGCCCCCTCTGTGTGCATCAGAGAGACTCCCCTCCAGGTCTCATTAGTGTACGCTCTTCCTGTATTTTATTTATTGGTAAAAGATCATGGGAGGATCCCAGGGTAACGAAGATTTCTAACGGGAACATCTCTGTGTTGAAGTCGTTGTCATAGAAACATTTGTAAAGGGGAGGAGTTGGTAAGATGACCACGCCCACGTGGGGGCGCCAGAAATATTTCTGCACCCAGGCGTCTGTGACTCTAGGATCGGCCCTGTTCCAATACCTATAATTTAAGCACTTAAGGACCGCCTCCTGCACATAAACGTCGGCAGAATGGCACGGCTTGGCACATCAATGTACAGGTACGTTGCCCTTTAAGAGCCCAGCCTTGGGTCGCGCACACGCCGCCGGCGGCACGCTCGTGACCCGGTCCTGAGCTCCGTGGCCGCGGGACCCGCAGACCCGATCACGGCCGGTGTCCCGCGATCGGGTCACAGAGATGAAGAACGGGGAGAGGTAAGTGTAAACTAACCTCTCCCTGTGCTTCCTAGTGAGACTGACACTGATCGTCTGTTCCCTGTCATAGGGAAAGACGATCAGTGATGTAACACGCCAAGCCACGCCCCCAAGACAGTAAAAAAAAAAAACACATAGGTCACACTTAACCTCTACACTGCCCCCTAGTGGTTAACCCCTTCACTGCCAGTGACATTTTTACAGTAATCAATGCATTTTTAATCGCACTGATCGCTGTATTTATGCCAATGGTCCCAAAAATGTGTCAAAATTGTCCGACGTGTCCGCCATAATGTCGCAGTCACAATAAAAATCGCTGATCGCCACCATTACTAGTAAAAAAAAAAAATTTATAAAAATGCCATAAAACTATGACGCTATAACTTTTGCGCAAACCAATCAATAAACGCTTTTCGCGATTTTTTTTTTACCAAAAATATGTAGAAGAATACGTATCGGCCTAAACTGAGGAGAAAACATTTTTTTTTTTATATATTTATTATAGCAAAAAGTAAAATATATTGCATTATTTTCAAAATTGTCGCTCTATTTTTGTTTATAGCGCAAAAAATAAAAAACGCAGGGGTGATCAAATACCACCAAAGGAAAGCTCTATTTGTGGGAAAAAAAGGACGTCAACTTTGTTTGGGAGCCACGTCGCACGACCGCGCAATTGTCAGTTAAAGCGGCGCAGTGCCGAATCGCAAAAAGGGGCCTGGCCCTTTAGCTGCAAATTGGTCCGGGGCTGAAGTGGTTAATAATTACTGTATTTATTGGCGTATGAAACACGCACTTTTTCACCCTGAATATCGGGTGCAAATAGCGTGTGCGTGTTATACGCCAATACTTCGATTTTAGCTGCCTCAGAGGGGACAGGGAGGGGGGCGGGACGAGCGCCGTCAGATTACATACAGTGAGAATACTTGGCGGCCTCTGTAATAGGAAGTCCCGTCTCCTGGGCCGCCATTGGACCACTGTTCTGTCTATCATAGGAGATTCTCACTGTATGTTAGACATGTGCAAAAGGAAAAAATTTGTTTCGTTTAGTTTCGTTTTAATTCGTTAATTAATTAATTTCGTTTAGTTAGATTCGTTACATTTGTTAAATTCGTTTTCGGATTTCGTTTAGTTTTCGACCGATTTTCGAATTCGAAAATATTTTGCGACCCGACTTTGGGTCCACGTATCTCGGGGTTACTTGGTGATAGAAACACCAAATTTGGATATGTTGTAGTGCTAGTTCTACTGTGTTTGCATACCAAATTTGGGGTTTCTATCACCAAGTAACCCCGAGATACGTGGACCCAAAGTCGGGTAGCAAAAAAATTTCAAATGCAGTTGAAAAAATTTCAAATGCAGTTGAAAAAATTTCATATGCAGTTGAAATAATTTCAAATCATGTTGATACTATTTCAAGCGGATTCGAAAATATTTTGCGACCCGACTTTGAAAAAAAAATGAAATTGATTCTAACAGTCTGCAGAAGATCTGCAAAAAAAAAAAAAAAGAAGTGAAATGGCTGTTAATAGTCTACAGGAGATCTGCTATTAAATTATATATTTTTTTCTATTCTGTTCTAATCTTTTCTATTTGAATTATACATTTTGGAAGATGGTTATTTACTTATATACATCTGTCACATAAAAAAAAAGATGTGAAATGGCTGTCACGGATGTCGATCGCAAGGCAAGTACATATGCTGTATGTCACTGTCCACTTGCCACAACACCTGCCACAAGTGCCAAGACACCTGCCATGAGTGCCACGTGACCAACCACAAGTGCCACGTGACCTACCACGTGACCAAGTTGTGGATTGTCCACTTGCCATGTCACCTGCCACAAGATATGGGGTTCCTAGCACCAAGTGACCCCCAGATATAGGGGATATGTCAAGTACTTTTCTACAGCAGAGAATTACATTTTGTGACCCGACTTTGGGGCCACGTATCTCGGGGCCACTTATGGTATGCAAACACAGTAGAACTAGCACTATAACCTCTCCAAATTTGGGGTTTCTATCACCAAGTAACCCCGAGATACGTGGACCCAAAGTCGGGTCGCAAAATATTTTCGAATCCGGTTGAAATAGTTTCAAATGCGGTTGAAATAGTTTCAAATGCGGTTGAAATAATTTTAAATGCAGTTGAAATAATTTCGAATCATGTTGATACTATTTCAAGCGGATTCGAAAATATTTTGCCACCCGAATTTGAAAAAAAAAAATGAAATTGATTCTAACAGTCTGCAAAAGATCTGCAAAAAAAAAGTGAAATGGCTGTTAATAGTCTACAGGAGATCTGCTAAAAAAAGAAATAGATGCTAATAGTCTGCAGGAGATCTGGTGAAAAAACGAAATAGATACTAATCATCTGTAGTTGTAGTGCTAGTTCTACTGTGTTTGCATACCAAATTTGGGGTTTCTAGCTACAAGTGGCCCCGAGATACGTGGCCCCAAAGTCGGGTCACAAAATGTAATTCTCTGCTGCAGAAAAGTACTTGACATATCGCCCCTATCTTGGGGTCACTTGGTGCTAGGAACCCCACAACTTGTGGCAGGTGACGTGGCAAGTGGACTATCCACAACTTGGTCTCGTGGCCGGTCATGTGGCACTCGTGGCCGGTCATGTGGCACGTGTGGCCGGTCACGTGGCACTCGTGGCAGGTGTCGTGCCACTCGTGGCAGGTGTCGTGCCACTCGTGGCAGGTGTCGTGGCACTTGTGGCAGGTGATGTGGCAAGTGGACAATGACATACAGCATATGTACTTGCCTTGCGATCGACATCCATGTTAGACGTGCAAAAAGAAAAAAATTGTTTTGTTTCGTTTTAATTCGTTAATTAATTCATTTTGTTTAGTTAGATTCGTTAAATTCGTTTTCGGATTTTGTTTCGTTTTTGACCGAATTCGAAAAATCAGTCGCATTTGAAATTATTTCAACCGGATTTGAAAATATTTCAACCGAATTTAAAAATATTTCTACTGGATTTGAAATTATTTCAACCAGATTTGAAAATATTTCAACTGCATTTGAAATTATTTCAACCGAATTTGAAAATATTTTGCGACCCGACTTTGGGTCCACGTATCTCGGGAGAGGTTGTAGTGCTAGTTCTACTGTGTTTGCATACCAAATTTGGGGTTTCTAGCTATAAGTGGCCCCGAGATATGTGGCCCCAAAGTCGGGTCACAAAATGTAATTCTCAGCTGTAGAAAAGTACTTGACATATCCCCCATATCTGGGGGTCACTTGGTGCTAGGAACCCCATAACTTGTGGCAGGTGACATGGCAAGTGGACAACCCACAACTTGGTCACGTGGCAGGTCACGTGGCACTTGTGGTCGGTCACGTGGCACTCATGGCAGGTGTCTTGGCACTTGTGGCAGGTGTTGTGGCAAGTGGACAATGACATACAGCATATGTACTTGCCTTGCGATCGACATCCGTGACAGCCATTTCACATCTTTTTTTTTATGTGACAGATGTATATAAGTAAATAACCATCTTCCAAAATGTATAATTCAAATAGAAAAGATTAGAACAGAATAGAAAAAAATATATAATTTAATAGCAGATCTCCTGTAGACTATTAACAGCCATTTCACTTTTTTTTTTTTTTGCAGATCTTCTGCAGACTGTTAGAATCAATTTCATTTTTTTTTCAAAGTCGGGTCGCAAAATATTTTAGAATCCGCTTGAAATAGTATCAACATGATTTGAAATTATTTCAACTGCATTTGAAATTTTTTTTAAACTGCATTTGAAATTTTTTCAACCGAATTCGAAAATATTTTGCGACCCGACTTTGGGTCCACGTATCTCGGGGTTACTTGGTGATAGAAATAGTTTCTAATGCAGATGAAATATTTTCAAATCTGGTTGAAACAGTTTCTAATGCAGTTGAAATAATTTCAACCAGATTTGAAAATATTTCAACTGCATTTGAAATTATTTCAACCGAATTCGAAAATATTTTGCGACCCGACTTTGGGTCCACGTATCTCGGGGTCACTTGGTGATATAAACCCCAAATTTGGAGAGGTTGTAGTGCTAGTTCTACTGTGTTTGGGGTTTCTAGCTATAAGTGGCCCCGAGATATGTGGCCCCAAAGTCGGGTCACAAAATGTCAAGCACTTTTCTGCAGCAGAGAATGACATTTTTCGACCCGACTATAACAGCACTATAACATATCCAAATTTGGGGTTTCTATCACTAAGTGACCCTGAGATATTTCGAATTTCGTCCGCGATTTTTCGATTCGAAAAAAATTCGGATTCGGTTAAATTCGTTAGTATTGTAATTCGGTAATTCGGATGCATCCGAATGTCCGAATAATGAAAAATTCGTCCGAATTTCGATTCGGAACATAACGAAATGCACATGTCTACTGTATGTCATCTGTCGGCGCTCATCCTGCTCCCCTCCCTGTCCCTTCTAGGCTGCAGATGGGCATCAATCAGGCTGCATTGATGGCAATGGTGAGGTTGCATTGATGTGGAGTGATGAGGCTTCATTGATGGCACTTGTGAGGCTGCAGATGGGCACTGACCCTTATTTTGCTTCAAAGTTCTTTATTTAAAATTTAAGTTTCTTTTTAAGTTATACACCGATAAATACTGTAGTTATTATTAGTTTGTTATTATTTCGAATTTTCGTTCTTTAGAATTTTCGGATTTTCGTTCTTTCGGATTTTCGTTCTTTCGGATTTTCCAATTTTCCGCAGAGACCACTTTTATCTTGAAGCGGACCGCCCGCTGAAGAAGAGGATGCCGGGGGTTTTGGTAGCTGCTGCCATAACAACGATATTCCTCTTCAAAGTGCCGACGTATAACGACGGTGGGCGGTCCGGAAGTGGTTAAAATAATTACAGAGCCGTCATCCACATACAGAAATAGAAAGGACAATGGAAATTAAACAGTGTGTGTTTTGTATCAATTTAACCACTTTCCGACCGGCGCACGACGATGTACGTCCCTTTTTTGAAGAGGGATATCTCGGTAACGGCAGCAGCTGCTGCCACAACCGAGGTATCCATCTCTTCAGGCGCCGGTCGGCATTCCGATAAGGGTGGTCATCGCGGCATATTCGCCGCAAGATCACCGTTATCGGCGGCGGGAGAGGTGCCCCCCCTCCCGCCGTTCTCCCGCGCCTCCCGCCGATTACCGGAGCTGTCGGCAGCGGCGGAGGCGATCGGGTCTTATCCATGGCTGGGTATGGAGACGAGTGAGGCTAAGATGGCCGCCACCCGTCTCTATACCATAGCAGGGCGGAAGCCACGTCAAAACGTCACTTCCGCCCATACCTCTTAAAGGAACATTTTCCAAATGTCATTTTTTTAAATTACATTTTTTTTTTGCATTTAAGTCCAAATATGAGATCTGAGGACTTTTTGACCCCCCAGATCTCATATTTAAGAGGACCTGTCATGCTTTTTTTCTATTACAAGGGATGTTTACATTCCTTGTAATAGGAATAAAAGTGAGCCAATTATTATTTTTTTTTTTTTAAAAACAGTGTAAAAATAAATAAAATCAAGAAAAATAAATAAGAAACAAAAATAAAAATTTAAAACACCCCGTCCCGACGAGCTTGCGCGCAGAAGCGAACGCATACATGAGTAGCGCCCGCATATGAAAACGGTGGTCAAACCACACATGTGATGTATCGCCGCGATCGGTTGAGTGAGCGCAACAATTATAGCTGTAGACCTCCTCTGTAACGCAAAACATGCAACCTGTAGAATTTTTTAAACGTCGCCTATGGAGATTTTTGAGGGTAAAAGTTTGATGCCATTCCACGAGCGGGGCGCGATTTTGAAGCGTGACATGTTAGGTATCAATTTACTCGGCGTAACATTATTTTTCACAATATATAAAAAAAGTTGGACTAAATTTACTTTTGTCTTATTTTTTTATTTAAAAAAGTGTTTTTTTTCCAAAAAAAGTGCGCTTGTAAGACCGCTGCGCAAATACGGTGTAAAAAAAAGTATTGCAACGACCGCCATTTTATTCTCTAGGGTGTTAGAAAAAAAAACAATATATAATGTTTGGGGGTTCTAAGTTTTTTTCTAGCAAAAAAAAACTGTTTTAGACATGTAAACAATAAAATCCAAAACGAGGCTGGTCTTAAAGTGGTTAAAGTTACAAATTACAGCTCAGAGAGAGAAGTGCGATACAATGTAATGAGATGATCCTCCTGTACAGAAGCTCTCATGTTTCAAATGAATTTTTTCCTCCTATCTTGTTTTCCGGATCAGACGTTACGCTTTCTGAAGAAATTTCCTCCAACTCTTCAATATCCGTATATTATTTTTATATGTTCCTGTGAGATAGCAATGCTCGGCTACCCTTCTTCTCCGTATTTATCATCTAAACATTCATGTCGGATTCGGTCGCATGTGATAGTGATAGGAAATGGACACTTTTCATAGGCAGAGTTTTGCAGCTCACCCAAAGCTCTGACTTATTTTTTAATAAAACCCAAAAGCAAACATTTATTATTTTGCAGCTTACCAATTCCTAATTGTAATTGTAATTCGTTTTCCTTTTCTTCTATTTTCACCTGGTGATCTGGCCCGCGAGTCTGTTGTTTTTTTTAAAATACCAAGCTCTCCAGCAAAATGTATCAGTTTACAGGGATGAGTCAAACCATTTACCACTGACAGGGGTGCTTACAATGATCATTTTTAAGCCCTCTAGCTAGTGTGTATGCTAGCAGTGGCGGCTGGTGTATTTTTTTGGGGAGGGGTGAAGCCTATTAGAGCCTCAGGCTCTGACCATGTGCTTCAGTAAAAAAGAAAAAAAGAAACCCTTTGGAATCCAAGCATCTGGCGCCACGCATGTAGATTAGGGGGCCGGACGCATGGATTAGGGGGGCGGCCCCCCTTTATGGACGAGCGGCTGCTGTGTGCTAGATGTACATAGTTAGTCGTTAGTGTAGGTAAATTGACTTGGCTGAGAGCCATGCCTGGGCTGAATCTGGGTCAGGGTTTAGTGACTCAGGGAGACTTGATGACTCATCTGACAGCTCTTCTGGTGCATCCCCCTGTTTTATGGAACATTGGAGAAGGTTCTAGATGTAGTGGGTGGGAGCTAGAAGGGTCTTTCATGCATATTTATGAGGACCCTGGCCAATCCACAGCAAATGGGCTGGCAGGGGGCAGCTTACCTGATAGATAGTCCTTCCAGCAAGGGTCAGTCAGGTGGAAGATGGAGATGGGGTGCTGAGGAGGCTGTCGGAGGCCCTTGCAAGGCACTCTCTAGTCTGGGGGGGTGACCTTGGGTCTGGGGCTTAGGTGCTGGAAGATTCCCCCTACAACACACAGAGGAAACCCTTCCTGGAGGCATGGGAGCAAAGATAAAGGACAGCAGGAGTGGGTCAGCACGTCTGGGAGATCTCCAGAGAACTCAGCCAGGTGGGCTGGCGAGTGTTCACTCTGGAGGACTGGAGAGAAGTTAGCCAGTTGGGCAGCTGGCAGATACAACCAGGTGGGTTGGCAGTGCCTGAAGAGCTGGTACGGGGATCAGTAGCCACAAGAGGAGTGTATATAGACTGTATATAGGAAGACTTGTCCCTGAAGCTGTTATGAGGTCAACAGACCATATTTCCCAATCCCTATCCAAGTTCTAATCCCTCTGTAAAAGCTACCCCAATAGGAGCCGCTTGAATATTACACAGACAGTCCTTACTTCTTCACTGGCAGGTGCAAGGTATTTCCTGCAGCCAGGTACACACACATTTAGGCTCTTTAGGTTTAGGTTTTTGTCGTTTTATTTCCAGAACTTGAATAGGGTAGCAAATTTTAGTAGGATATTTTGGAGGGGGTGCTGCACAGAGAGGGACAGGATCTGTTGGAGGAGTTCTGTCCTCCTCTCTGTTGCCAACTGCTGAGACTGGGGGGGGGGCGGGGTGCAGAGACGAGCCTCTGCACAGCTTCACTGAGAGGAGCAGGATCTAGTGGAGGAGTTCTGTCCTCCTTTCTGCTGCCGACTGTTGAGACAAAGTGGAGGCAGAGACAAGGGGAGTGCCCCCTGCTGCAGGAGAGGTGAGAGGGCCACATGAATTGGCCTGGAGGGCAAGGTTCAGCCCGGGGGCCCTGTGTTTGACACATGTGGTCTAGAAGATGTCTTTTTAAGATTTATTGCTTGTAGAACTTTTAACAGGAGAGGGGTTGGGGTGGTATGGGATACTCCAAGATGGCTAGCAACATCAATGAGGGGTCAGTCTAAACCCTCACAGCTGGGGACCATGAGATATGTTTAGGAACAGTTTTTAAGCCTCACACCTGGGAACCAGTGCTCAAATTTTTTTTTTTTGGGGGGGGGGGGCATAAACAAACTGAAAAATAAAAAAAAACATTAATCACAGCCACTGTGCCATCAAATGCAGCCACTGTGCCCATCAAATGCAGCCTCACTGTGCCCATCAAATACAGCCATTGTGCCCATCTTATGCAGCCTCACTGTGCCCCATCAAATGCAGCCTCACTGTGCCCCATCAAATGCAGACTCACTGTGCCCCATCAAATGCAGACTCACTGTGCCCCATCAAATGCAGACTCACTGTGCCCCATCAAATGCAGACTCACTGTGCCCCATCAAATACAGCCATTGTGCCCATCTTATGCAGCCACTGTGCCCATCAAATGCAGCCTCACTGTGCCTCATCAAATGCAGCCTCACTATGCCCCATCAAATGCAGCCTCACTGTGCCCCATCAAATGCAGACTCACTGTGCCCCATCAAATGCAGACTCACTGTGCCCCATCAAATGCAGACTCACTGTGCCCCATCAAATGCAGCCTCACTGTGCCCCATCAAATGCAGCCTCACTGTGCCCCATCAAATGCAGACTCACTGTGCCCCATCAAATGCAGCCTCACTGTGCCCATCAAATGCAGCCTCACTGTGCCCCATCAAATGCAGCCTCACTGTGCCCCATCAAATGCAGACTCACTGTGCCCCATCAAATGCAGACTCACTGTGCCCCATCAAATGCAGACTCACTGTGCCCCATCAAATGCAGCCTCACTGTGCCCCATCAAATGCAGACTCACTGTGCCCCATCAAATGCAGACTCACTGTGCCCCATACTTGCTTACCGTACAGACAGCTTACCTTACACGGAGCTGCCAACGTCACTGCTAGTTTCCCTGTAGAACAGGGAAACCGGAAGTAACCTCTTAACTTGAATGACAAAGCTCCCGCCTGTAGTAATACTGCGGGCGTAAGCTGTTCGGCGCTTTGGATTGCGCTGCAAAGCAGGTCAAAAGCCTGCACATGAAGCGCCTCGTCTACAATCTTGTAATTGCATTGACGTGGCACTTCCCATAGTGCAATGTGTCCGGCGCCCGAACACAGTGCACTTAAAAGAACATTTTTTTTTTTTTAAGGGGCCTTTTAAAAAAAAAAATTTTTTTTTCTTATTTTATTTTTTCTGAATGCTGGATGTGGAGGGGGAACTCCCGTGTTCCCCCTATGGACGGGCTGCCACTGCTGGGGACCATGAGGCAAGTCTCTTTGGCACCTGGCACAATTGCAAAGCTGTAGGTGACAAGTGCAACTTCAGAAGCACTGCATGGTACAGGAAAGCATCCCTCACAGAGCACACAGTCCAGAATCCAGCTATAGAAAAGGGGAATGGCCAGTTTCTGAGACCCTATGAGAGCTGTCTCAGAGAGAGAGAGGTATGGCTGGCACCCCAAAATTAGAGCAGCACCCAGTCACTAGGATGTTGAGCTCAGGTCTATTCTCACAATGTCTCTCCAGGACAACTGGTCTCTCCAGTTTCCTCTGGACATCTCTATGCTTCAGGACAACTTCTCAGTTACTAGCTTCCACCAGACACTCTTCAGTGAGGTCACTGTGCCACAGAACAGCTACACACTTTCCAACCTCCACCCAGCACTTTCCAGTGAGTCCCCCAGACCAGAACCTTAGGTGAGGCTGCTTAGTTAGTTCCAAAGTTGATAAGGAATATTCAGATCCGCTCCAGACCCGAGGCTTTTTATGTTCTCCCCAGCCACCTACTGGGCAGTAGGGATGAGCTTCGAGTTCGAGTCAAACTCATGTTCGACTTGAACATTGCCTGTTCACATGTTCACCTAACAGCGAACAATTTGGGGTGTTCGCGGCAAATTCGAAAAGCCACGGAACATCCTGTAAAAGTCTATGGGAGAAATCTAAAGTGCTCATTTTAACCGCTTTCCGACCGGGGCACGACGATGCACGTCGACAGAATGGCACGGACAGGCATAAGGGTGTACAGGTACGTCCCCTTTAAGATGCCGCCATGCCATCGGGCGCAAGCTGGCGCCGGTCGGGACCCCCGTGAGGCCGGTCGCGGGTCCCGCGGACTCGATCGCCGTGGGGATACCCGCGATCGTCTCACAGAAGGCTGAACAGGGAGATGCGGAAATAAACAGCATCTCCCCGTTCTGCCTAACAACTAGTGACGCCGATCTCTGCTACCTGTGATTGGAGCAGAGATCAGCATTCACTAGATGACAGCCACGCCCCCCCACAGTTACAAACACGCCTCTAGGTACATGTAACACCTACACTGCCACCTAGTGGTTAACCCCTTCACT
Source organism: Lithobates sylvaticus (assembly GCA_028564925.1). Taxonomy (NCBI): domain Eukaryota; kingdom Metazoa; phylum Chordata; class Amphibia; order Anura; family Ranidae; genus Lithobates; species Lithobates sylvaticus. The sequence goes on from CM053029.1 coordinate 610,010,214, forward strand.
GGCAGTGTCATTTATACAGGAATCAATGCATTTAAATAGCATTGATTGCTGTATAAATGACAATGGTCCCAAAAATGTGTCAAAAATGTCCGATGTGTCCGCCAAAATGTTGCAGTCACAATAAAAATCGCTGATCGCCGCCATTACTAGTAAAAAAAAAAATTATTAATAAAAATGCTATAAAACTATCCCCTATTTTGTAAACGCTATAACTTCTGCGCAAACCAATCAGTAATCGCTTATTGTGATTTTTTTTAACCAAAAATATGTTGAGGGATACGTATCGGTCTAAACTGAGGAAAGAATTTTTTTTTAATATATTTTTGGGGGATATTTATTATAGCAAAAAGTAAAAAAGAATGCGTTTTTTTTCAAAATTGACGCTCTTTTTTGTTTATAGCGCAAAAAATAAAAAACGCAGGGGCGATCAAATACCACCAAAAGAAAGCTCTATTTGTGGGAAAAAAAGGAAGTCAAGTTTGTTTGGGAGCCACGTCGCGCAATTGTCAGTTAAAGCGACGCAGTGCCAAATCGCAAAAAGGGGCCTGGTCCTTTGGCTGCAAATTGGTCCGGTCTAATAGTGGTTAAAGGCTTATATGCAAGTTATTGTCATAAAAAGTGTTTGGGGACCCCGGGTCCTGCCCCAGGGGACATGTATCAATGCAAAAAAAAGTTTTAAAAACTGAAGTTTTTTCGGGAGCAGTGATTTTAATAATGCTTAAAGTGAAACAATAAAAGTGTAATATTACTTTAAATTTCGTACCTGGGGGGTGTCTATAGTATGCCTGTGAATGGGGCGCATGTTTCCCGTGCTTAGAACTGTCCCTGCACAAAGTGTCATTTCTGCAGGAAAAAAAGTCATTTAAAATCACTCGCGGCTATAATGAATTGTCGGCGCCCGTAATACAGAGAACAGTCATTGAAAGTCATTGAAAAAAAAAAAAAAAAATGCGTGGGGTTCCCCCCAAATTCAATTACCAGGCCCTTCAGGTCTGGTATGGATATTAAGGCCCCTTTCACACTGGGGCAGGAGCCGCAGCGACGGTAAAGCAGCGCTATATTTAGCGCTGCTTTACCGTTGTTTTAGCTGCGGGATTCGGCCGCTAGCGGTGCAGTTTTAACCCCCGCTAGGGGCCGGAAAAGGTGAAAGTGAAAGGGGCCTAAGGGGAACCCCGGGTCAAATAAAAAAAATAAAATAAGGTAGGGTTCCCCCCAAATATCCACACCAGACCCTTCAGGTCTGGTATGGGTTTTAAGGGGAACTCCACGCCAAATTTAAAAAAAAATGGCGTGGAGTTCCCCCCAAAAATCCATACCAGGCCCTTTATCCGAGCATGCAAACTGGCAGGCCACAGGAAAAGAGGGGGGACGAGAGAGCGCCCCCCCTCCTGAACCGTACCAGGCCACATGCCCTCAACATTGGGAGGATGATTTGGGGGTCTGTGACCCCTCAAAGCACCATGTCCCCATGTTGATGGGGACAAGGGCCTCATCCCCACAACCCTGGCCGGTGGTTGTGGGGGTCTGCGGGTGGGGGGCTTATCAGAATCTGGAAGCCCCCTTTAACAAGGGGACCCCCAGATCCCGCCCCCCCCCTGTTTGAAATGGTAAGGGGTACAAAAGTACCCCTACCATTTCACAAAGAAAGTGTAAAAAATTGTTAAAAAACACACAGACACCGTTGGGAAAAGTCCTTTATTAAAAATAAAAAAATTAAAAAAAGATTCCCGCAGTGGTAATCCACTCTTGCTATCCAGTGATGGGTGATCTCTTCTCCGAGGGTCCAGCAATGGGTGATCTCTCCCGATGGTCCAGCGCAGCGCATCCTGTCTCCACCGGAGACACTGCGGGAAGTGATGGCCTGACAGGTCTTAGCTGAGGAGGACGGGACCCCGCCCCCCTCTGACGCAAGGGGAAACCTGGGCTTCCCCAGTGACGTGCGGGTGACCCCGCCCCCCTCTGATGTAACGGAAACCTTTTTAGGGCAATAACTTGCATATTAGCCTTTAAAATTAGCATTTGATTTTGAACGTTCGAGTCCCATAGATTTTAATAGGGTTCTGAAGTTTAGGTCTGTTCACAGGTTCTGGTGTGAACCGAACCGGGGGGGGGGGGGGGGGGGGGGGGGGGGGGGGGGGGTTCGGCTCATCCCTACTGGGCAGCCAGGGATTGGCTGAAGCGCACTATATATTCAAGCTGCCCATTTGCATTCTTAGGCCTCTGTTCTGTAATCCTCCAGAATGCAGGAGAGACCAATCAAACCTGAAGCCTGCGAAATGTAGAACAGCCCAAAGGAATCAATAGCTGCTCCAATCACTACAGAGGAGCCAAACAGAAGAAAATCTACCCATCATCCAAGCGACCTACCTAGGAGGGCGCTACATCTGCATGAGGCCTAGGAGTTTATCTGGGATGGGAGATGGGGGGCTAATCTTCTGTACCTCTACTTTCCTACTTTAATAATGCAGAGTGTACATAACTAGTCAAAAAATAAAAATAAACCCAACGCTGCTTAATATTCAACATGGCCGCCAGTAACCGGCTTCTAAGACAGAGCTCCAGGGAGTCAAAGAAAAGTGAAACAAGCAGTTTTTGGAATGCTGTACATCTGGAAACTGATCGGGTGTTTATATCCCAATGGTAATAACTTGCGTTAATATTCAGCCTTAATTGCCTTGTTATTTAGAATCGCCCTCCATTATTCGGAGTCGTACTGCCCCAGAGTTACTATGGAAACAGTCTGCCCAAATCAGCAAAGACTTCAAACTCAATGAGATTTAAAATGAACACATTGTGCTGGAAACGAAATAAACAAAACTCACTTTTTCTTAATTTGTTCACTTGAAATGTGATCGTCCGCAGAGCGGCCTGATATAATAACCGCATTTTCTTCACGCTTACTAAACAAGTTGGAAAAATTGGAAAACCAAACAAGAAACAATGTAGCCAACAAACTAGTCCGTGCTCCGTGAAAGAAATAAATTGAATAAAATACCTAAGGGACAATTTATTAATAATAATAATAATAATAATAATAATAATAATAACGTTAGTGAGCATTAACGCATGACAAACCAATGAGATTACATTTTTTCAGCCAATTATAGCAGTTAGGAAGGTGAGAGACAATTGTCAGTTGGCTACTTTTTTAACCCCTTCAATACCGAGCATCCCCCCCCCCCTCCTGCCCCGGCCAATTTTCAGCTTTCAGCGCTGTCACACTTTGAATGACAATTGTGCGGTCATGCAACGCTGTACCCAAATGATATCATTTTTTCACACAAATAGAGCTTTCGTTTGGTGGCATTTAATCACCACGTTTTTTTTTTTTTTTTCAGCCTCCTGCTGTAGCCAAATATTTCACATTGTGACTCCTCAGTCTAGAGCACCTGATGCCATTTTTTTGCACCCCTGGGTCTTATGTTTTCCTGCATAGTTGAGTCACTTAGCCTTGTTTCCACATTGGAGGCTTTTTGGCCATAATTTTCCATGAAGACCACTTCTGGTCAGACTTCTCCAGACAGTAGATGGGGGTACCTGGGTACCACTGGTTTCCTCCAGACTTCTCTAGATAGTAGATGGGTGTACCTGGGTCCCACTGGTTTCCACCAGACTTCTTCGGACAGTAGATGGGTGTACCTGGGTCCCACTGGTTTCCAGACTTCTTCGGACAGTAGATGGGTGCACCTGGGTCCCACTGGTTTCCTCCAGACTTCTCCAGACAGTTGTTGGGGGGACCTGGGTCCCACTAGTTTCCTCCAGACTCTTCCAGACAGTATATGGGTGTACCTGGGTCCCACTGGTTTCCACCAGACTTTTTCAGACAGTAGATGGGCTACCTTGGTCCCACTGGTTTCCTCCATACCTCTCTGGGCAGTAGATGGGTGTACCTAGGTCCCACTGGTTTCCTCTAGACTTCTCTGGACATTAGATAGGGGTACCTGGGTCCCACTGGTTTCCACCAGACGTCTTTGGACTGTAGGTGGGTGTACCTGAGTCCCACTGGTTTCCACCAGACTTCTTCAGACAGTAGATGGGGGTACCTGGGTCCCACTAGTTTCCACCAGTTCTGTGCTGATGGCACTGCTGGACATCTTCCGATGTGGAAGGGAAGGAAGCTTGATGTATCTTTCTTCTGCTGCTTTGTCCGACCACTGCGTCTACGCTCCTCAATGTTACCTGACCACTGCGTCTACGCTCCTCAATGTTATCTGACCACTGCGTCTACACTCCTCAATGTTACCTGACCACTGCGTCTACACTCCTCAATGTTACCTGACCACTGCGTCTACACTCCTCAATGTTACCTGACCACTGCGTCTACACTCCTCAATGTTACCTGACCACTCTTTCTACGCTCTTCAACGTTACCAGACCACTACATCTACCATCCTCAATGTTGTCTATTTCTTTGTGCTTCTTCAAAAGATCTTGAACGACACATCTTGAAACCCCAGTCTGCTGTAAAATCTTTGCCTGGGAGAGACCTTGCTGATGCAGTATAACTACAGTACCTTGTGTCTTGTTGCTGTGCTCAGTCTTGCCATGGTGTTTGACCTGTGACATGAAACTGTCTTTCACAACCCCATCTTGCAGAGTTTGGCTGTTCCTCACCCAGTTCCTCACCCAGTTTAAAGCCTCCTACACAGCTGTTTCTGTAATGACTGTATTTCAACCTACATATAAGATTGATAATCAGTAGTACCTGCTTGGTATAATTGGTTAATCATACACCTGACTCTAATCCTACAAAATCCCTGACCCTGTGCAAGTGTAAGAATTAAAGAGAAAGTAAAGCCTCTGAAAAAAAAGAAAGAAAACACACCCTGCAAGACAAAGGCATAATGAGCTAGTATGCATAGCCCCCGCATCGGCCCTCATGCGCCGTAGACATCGGTGCCGCCATTTCTGCAAATATCTCCTAAACCTTTTAGGTTTGGGAGATATTTCTTGCACCTACAGGTAAGCCTTAATCTAGGCTTACCTGTAGGTTAAAGTGGTTGTAATGGGTTTACAACCACTTTAATACTGGTTTGAGGCCAAAGGGTAGTCACACCAAATATTGATTTGATTTGGATTTTTCTTATGTTCACTCACATTGCATTTTGTAAACTGATAAAAGTAAACAATTAACCACTTCAGCCCCGGACCTATTGGCAGCCAAAGGACCAGGCACCTTTTTGTGATTCAGCACTGCGTCGCTTTAACTGACAATTGCGCGGTCGTGCAACGTGACTCCCAAACAAAATTGGCGTCCTTTTTTTCTCACAAATAGAGCCTTTTTTTGGTGGTATTTGATCGCCCCTGCGGTTTTTATTTTTTGCGCTATAAACAAAAATAGAGCGACATATTTTTGGTAAAAAAAAATCTGAATTAGCGATTATTGATTGGTTTGCGCAAAAGTTATAGCGTTTACAAGATAGGGGATATTTTTTTAGCATTTTTATTAATATTTTTTTTTTTACTAGTAATGGCGGCGATCAGCGATTTTTATTGTGACTGCGACATTATGGCGGACACATCGGACATTTTTGACACATTTTTGGGACTATTGTCATTTATACAGAAATCAATGCTATTTAAATGCATTGATTCCTGTGTAAATGACAGTGGCAGTGAAAGAGTTAACCACTAGAGGGAGGGGAGGGGTTATGGGCTGTGACGTGTGTGTGTTTTTTTACATTAGGGGGCAGGGCTGACGTCTGACGTCATTGATCGGCTTTCCCGATGGCAGGGAACAGCCGATTAATGACAGGCAGTGTAGGAAGCGCGGGGAGAGGTTTGTTTACACAGACCTCTCCCCGTTCTTCAGCTCTGTGACCCGATCGCGGGACACCAGCGGCGATCGGGTCCGCTGGTCCCGCGGCTGGGGTCACGGAGCTCCCGACCGGGTCGCAAGCGCGCCACTGGCGGCGCGCGCGCGACCCACGGCCAGGCAATTAAAGGGCCACGTATCGGTACGTGGTTTTGCCTGCCCGTGCCATTCTGCTGACGTATATATATATGCAGTGGGCGGTCGGGAAGCGGTTAAAATATATATATATATTTTTAAAGCATTCCTACTTTACAGCTTTTCTTCACACCTGCCTAAAACTTTTTCACAGTAATGTATAGCTTAAACTATAAATGCTGCCGCTGATGAAAAGTCTGATGAAAAGAGGCTCCACAACTGGGACCAATATACAGGTGAATCTCCAAAAAAAAAATAGAATATCATGAAAAAGTTAATAAATAATACAATTCTTGAATGGCCTCCAGGCTGTGGTTGTCCCTGTTACTTGTGCACCTTTTTCTACTACAGTTTTTCCTTCCACTCAACTCTCCATTAATATGCTTGGATACAGCACTCTGTGAACAGCCAACTTCTTTAGCAATGACCTTTTGTGACTTACCCTCCTGCCAGTGACTGTCTTCTGGACAACTGTCAAGTCAGCAGTCTTCCCCATAATTTTGTAACCTACTGAACCAGACTGAGAGACCATGTAAAGACTCAGGAAACCTTTATGTCCCATACACACGGTCGGAAATTCCGACCACAAAATCCGTCAGATTTTTTCCGATGGATTTTGTCCGACACTGGTGTTGCATACACACGGTCGGACAAAGTTGTCGGAAAATCCGATCATTCTGAACGTGGTGACGTACAACGGAAGGCTAGTAGCCAATAGCTTTGGTCTTGTAATTTGATCTGAGCATGCGTGGCACTTTGTCCATCGGAATTCGCTACACACGATCGGAAAAAGTCCGATCGGACTTTGTCGGAAAATTTGAGAGCAGGATCTCAAATTTTTTCTGACGGAAAAAGTCCGATGGCGCCCACACACGGTCGGATTTTCCGACAACATGGTCCGATAGGACATTTTCCGTCGGAAATTCTGACCGTGTGTACGGGGCATAACAGGTGTTTTGAGTTAATTAGCTGACAAAAGAGACAAAAGATACCAATCAGAGTATACCACTCAACATGTTTCACTCATCTGAGCTTCCTCAGGAGTTTTAGGTACACTGTGTGGCAATCATCAAAATGAAAAGAAAGACATACTTGCAATATATCACTCTGTGTGTAACGCATCTATACAATGTATGAGTTTCACTTTTTTGAATTGAATTACTGAAAGAAATGAACTTTTTGATGATATTCTATTTTTTTGAGATGCACCTGTAAACCATAAACATTAATAATATGTCCCTTATAAACAACATCACAGAGACGACGGCAATGCATGAAAAACAGCGAGAGAACTTGTTCTACAGAGAAACTCAACTCTCAGCAATTAACTAAATGCTGTAATTATCTTCCATTAACATCAAAAAGGTAATTGTTTGCAAACTCTGAAGAGTCGTCCTTTTGTGGTGGCAAAATGTATTCCTAAAATGTCAATCATGGGAATACATTAGAGATAATGGGGGTCGGGAGTCGGGACGATTGTTTTGTACTGATCTGAGTTGACGCAAAGTTGACGTGGACATTCGGGAAATTCATCAATTATGATGGAAGGAGTAGAAGCAACTCTTTGAATGATTACAGCACTCTTCTCTTTTATACAAACTCTCCAGTACCGTCACATCGAAGCCCTTAAAGCCAGACATTTATTAGGGATTGCGCAGGGAAAACACAGTTGACTGAAAGGTCATGTTCCTTTTTGTTCCATCCAAGTACATTTATATATGGCCAGACCTAACCACTTGACCTCCATAGGCCGTATACATTCACCGGCCACTTTGTTAGGTGCACCTGCTCAATTGCTTGGTAACACAAATTGAGAATCAGCCAATCGCATGGCAGCAACTCAATGCATTTAGGCATTTAGACGGTGAAGGCGACTTGCTGAATGTCACACCGAGCATCAGAATGGGGATTTAAGTGACTTTGAACGTGGCATGTCATCAGTACACCAAGGATTCCTCAGAAGGGTCCAAAGGTTTATTTGCATGGTCACAAGGCACACATACAGCAATGCTTCGGAGCCACGCAGGGCCCCTTTCGTCAGGCAGATGACAAAGGGGCCATGCCTGACAAAGGGGCCCTGCGTGGTTTTGAAAACGTTGCCGTATGTGTACCTTGTGACCTTGCAAATAAACCTTTGGACCATGGGCGTCCGCAGAACTTTTTTCAGGGGGGGGCCTCATTTTAGGGTCACCCATGCACCGCCCCTTTTCGACAATGTCATTATCACATTATTATGGTCAGAATCTGCAGACGTATTACAATCCCTAGGATGAGTAATGGATAATGGCCAACAGGCCCTCTTACCAAGACCCAGCGAAACTACAGCAGTGATCACTCCGGCTGGACGATCATTCACTCTGGGTTCCCCGGGGGCGACTCTGATTAGTAGTGTAGCATGTCTGTATCCTGGTAGTGGCTCAGTCTCTCTCTGATGGCGCTGGGCGGCGTGGCTCTCTCTCTGGTGGTGCTGGGCGGCGTGGCTCTCTCTCTGGTGGTGCTGGCAGCGTGGCTCTCTCTCTGGCTTCCGCCCAGCACACTACTCGTTGTTTGTCCTGTAGAACTCTCTCCCTCAGCTTTTTTCCAGGCTGCAGTCTCTCAATCTCTCTCTTGATCGAGCTGTAGCCTCCTCCCTGTGGAAAAGGCGGCCGCCAATCTTTTGGGACTACATGTCCCATGAAGCTTGCCTCTCCTTTTCGCCTTTGATTGGCCCTCAGTTGTGGCCAATAGGGAAGGAACGGAGCGGGCAGGAAGCTGGGCGGGGAACCTGGTGAGAGCTGCCCGCTCTTCTCCCCGACAGGAGAAAGGGGGGGGGGCGAGTGGGGGAAACCTCTGATAGCCCGCAGCTCGCCTTTCTTCCGTCACAGCACCGCCGAGTTCTCTGCTGGACTGAGCAGGGAAAAGAGCCCAAAGTCACACTACACTGACGGGGGCTTGACAGCACCTTAATGGTGTCACCCCACTCAGTGTTGGTCATCTTACTTTAAAAAAGTAATTAGTTAAGTTACAAATTACTTCTCCCAAAAAGTAATTGCGTTAGTAACTCAGTTACTACATTGGAAAAGTAATTAGTTACGCAGCAAAGTAACTGACATTTATTTTAAATATTCTATACGTGTAACTAAGGGGTGGGTCTAGTATTACTGTAACCAAGGGGCGCATTTATTATTATTGTATATCTTGTAACCAAGGGGCTGCTCTATTATTACTCTTACCAAGGGGCAGTTCTGTTATATCGTGTAAGGGGCGGGTCTATTATTATTATATCGTGTAAGGGGCGGATGGCTACAGAAGAGGGCGAATGTTAAATTAATGGGCAGAGCTCGATATATAACAATAATAATAAATGCACCCCTTGGTTACAGTAATACTAGACCCGCCCCTTACTTACAAGATAGACGCCCCTTGCAGAGTAGCACGAGCATCAGGAGCGTGCGGCATCGCCTCGTACAATTACATGTTAACTGCGCCTGCGCGGTGTAGAGTTCACTCAGAGCTGTTTAGGTTCGGCAATTTTCGGGAGCTCCGTAGTCCTTCGTACTGTGAAAGCCCTGCGCCTGTGCAGTACAGGGGGTCCTTATCCGGCGGGGGAACATTTTCGGCAGGACACCGGAATTACACTACTGCCATCTAGTGGCGGTAGATGTAATTGGGGTAACTAAGCCAAAGTAATGGGAACTGAGTTACCATGAGGGGAAGAGTAATCAGTTAGATACTCGTTACCCTCTAAAGTAACTGAGTTATGTAACTCCGTTTATTTTAACTCAGTTACTTACATCACTGACCCCACTGCTGGGTGGCACCCGGGTGAGGCACATCGATAGAGACGCAACTGTGTTGAATTTAAGTTCCGATCCCTGATTCCGGGGGGGGGGGGGGCACTTGACCCCTCTTGCCCCACCTGCAGACGCCCATGCTTTGGACCCTTCTGAGAAATCCTTGGTGTGCTAATGACATTTCTCCCTTCAGATTGTCGGTGGTTTCCAGACTGCACCCAGCATTATACATGTGCACTGCCAAAAAATGTGTTAGTTTTCGTTTCATTCGTTTTTTTTGTTTTTTTGGGTCATTCGTTATGATCGCAATTTGGAAATTGGAAAATTCGAAAATTTGTAAATTTGAAAATCCTAAAATAAGAGGGAAAATCTGAAAATTTTAAATAACAAACTAACTAATAATAACTAACTATTAAATTATAGGTATTGGAATTTCCTTTCAAATTTGTGAACGTAACGAATAAGAATTTATCCAAAGTTACGAATTATGCGAAATAATGAATGCCGCATCTAAATGAATGAAACAAATTAATAATAATAAAAAGTTTTTATTTTTTATTATTATTAATTTGTTCCATTCGTTTAGATTTGTTTAGATAACAGCCAACACCCGGGTGCTGGAATGAGGAACAGGGGCACTTATGCCTCGTTTCCACGGAGCGGATTGGTTCGAGGCGGTACAGTTTGGAAGGGTTAGAATGATCCGGCCTATTCTGGTGAGCGTTTCCACTGCAAGTCAGACCACCAGGGGCCATACGGGGTTTAGAAAAAATGCCTAGCGTGGCATCACACTGATTGGCAGACGTTTTTTTCTGTCCGCCAATCAGTGGAATGTATCGTAGCTCCACCCTAACCGTACCGTACCAATTTCTATGGCCCCACATCTGGAGCAGGACCCTGAATGGTGCGGTATGGTTCGGTTGTATGGGCCGCTTTCATAATGGAAACACTCAAAATTGCGTACCGTACCGAACCGTACCGAACCGATCTGCTCAGTGGAAACGAGGCATAAGTGATCATGACACAAAAAGTTGAGGTCACGTGCTCAGCGTCCTATCCAGAGGTTGTCTTTGGCGAAATAGACATGTGAGTGCTGCCAGCATTGCTGCAGAGGTTGTAGGGGTGGGGGGGTCAGCCTGTCAGTGCTCAGACCATACGCCGCACACTGCATCAAATTGGTCTGCATGGCTGTCGTCCCAGAAGGAAGCCTCTTCTAAAGATGATGCACAAGAAAGTCCACAATCAGTTTGCTGAAGACAAGCAGACTAAGGACATGGATTACTGGAACCATGTCCTGTGGTCTGATGAGACCAAGATAAACTTATTTGGGTCAGATGGTGTCAGGCGTGTGTGGGGGCAACCAGGTGAGGAGGACAAAGACAAGTGTGTCTTGTCTACAGTCAAGCATGGTGGTGGGAGTGTCATGGGGCTGCATGAGTGCTGCCGGCACTGGGGGGCTACAGATCATTGAGGGAACCATGAATGCCAACATGTACTGTGACATACTGAAGCAGAGCATGATCCCCTCCCTTCAGAGACTGGACCGCAGGGCAGTATTCCAACATGATAACCACCCCAAACACACCTCCAAGACCACCACTGCCTTGCTAAAGAAGCTGAGGGTAAAGGAGATGGACTGGCCAAGCATGTCTCCAGACCTAAACCCTATTGATCATCTGTGGGGCATCCACAAACGGAAGGTGGAGGCAGGGCCGGATTAACATAGGGGCTATTGGAGCTGCAGCTCCAGGCCCCTTTCTCAAGATAGGCCCATTTGCCCCAAAAAAAAAAAAATTAAAAAAAAAAAAAAAATTATCGACTTCGAGGGTTGTAGCTCAGCAATCAGGGGTCACAGAGACCCCACATTTGGGGGGTAGGTAGCTAAAGACCTACCCCAGCACTGGTATATGGGGCTGCTATCATCTATGGTTCTGGAAATATGGGGCTGCTTGCGCAGCCTGTCAGAAGCTATATACAGAGCGGCTAGTATAAATACAAGCTGGAACACTCTGCAGCAGACTGAGAGGATGAGATCACAGTGCTTATAATAATTATTTGCATATTACTTATGATAATTAACCCCTTGCCACCCAGGCCAATTCTGACACTTCTCTCCTACATGTAAAAATCATAATTTTTTTTTTATAGAAAATTACTCAGAACCCTCAAGCATTATATATATTGTTTTAGCAGACACCCTATGGAATAAAATGGTGGTCTTTGCAACTTTTTATGTTACATGATATTTGCGCAGCAATTTTTCAAACGTTTTTTTTGGAAAGAAACTGTTTCATTCATCAAAAAAATAAAAATAAAGTTAGTACGATTTTTTTTGTGTACTAAGCGATGCTTTAAATTTTTTTACAGGTTACATGTTTAGAGTTACAGAGGAGGTCTAAGGCTAGAATTATTGCTCTCGCTCTAACGATCGTGGCATATGTAACCTGTGTGTATCTGGCCCTGATACTAGCCGGTGTCTAACCAGCCACTGACTAGTATCTCTCCCCAGCCTGTCCCCACACACCCTCTCACATGCTGACCTGTGGATGGGGGAATCACTCCTGCAGTGTTATTGTGTTCTGCCAGTGAAAACGATGATCAGTGTTGCTAACTATAGCTTGCAGCACTGATTGTTTTGGGGAAAACCCGACAGGCTGGTTGTACTCAAGTCGGTTAATAGGTTGACTTGTGTAAAACCAGGTAGTCCATACATAGATCAACTATGGCTGGTCTCTGCTTAATTGGTGTAATTTCAATCCATGTAGGGCCCGCTTCACCACTACACAGTCCCTAAACATCCTTCCAGAAACCTTTACATTTTTCCTTCCCAGATTACTGCATCCTGCTCTCCTATACATAGTGCCCACTGTCATACTCTCCACACTTCTCTCCTGTACATACTGCTCACTGTATTACTCTCCACACTTCTCTCCTATACATAACGCCCGCTGTCATATCCTACACACTCCTCTCCTGTACATAGTGCCCGCTGTCATACACTTCTCTCCTGTACATAATGCCCACTGTCGTACCCTCCACACTCCTCTCCTGTACATACTGCTCACTGTCATACCCTCCACACTCCTCTGCTGTGCATACTGCCCACTGTCATACTCTTCACACTCTTCTCCTGTACATAGTGCCTTCTGTCATACCCTCCGCACTCCTCTCATGTACATAGTGCCCACTGTTAGACCCTCCACATTCCTCTCCCTCACCTGCACATACTTCCCACTTTTATACCATCCATTCTCCTCCCCTATGCCTCTTACCCACAAAAACAGTTCTTTAAAATTATACTGAATATCCTCAATGTTACCAGCTCTATAATGGGCACACTTTTGTTAGTTCAACTAAAGGAAATCCCAGTCCTCATATTTGTCCTGCCCCATTATTAGTACTTATTTAATTTTGTAATTACTATTGTGATGTATAGATGAACATAGGGCATGTCAGCTACTCTAAATATAGCACTTGTAAAAAAGTGTCCCTGAAAATATTTTTGAAATGTTGGCAACTATGCGGGTCAATAGGCTCCTGGGTTCCAATGATATTAAAGCGGTAGTAAACTTTTTCTAACATTACTATTTTTTAGAGGCCCTTAGGTAGGTTATGCCATAATGTACAAGTATGCACAGAATATTAGCACATTAGGGTACACTTAAATTGTCAGACTGAGCCCTCCAGTGCTGTGCTGTGATCAATCCGGCGGGGCCCGGGCGCTTCCATCTTCACCCGGTCTTCCTTCGGGGTTCTGTACCTTCGGTCACTTGCCTTGCCTTGCCTTGGCTGGGCTGCGTTGATATTATTACCACACATGCTCATGTGCATCCTCTTTCTCTCATCCCCCTTTCTCTCTCATCCTCTTTCCCTTACCCCTAACACCTCTTTCATCCATTTCTCTCTCTCTCTCTCTCTCATCCTCCCTCTCTCTTTAATTTAATTTGTTATAACAAAAAATTGTTTGCATTTTTATTTATTCATTTATTGTTTATAAAAGGCCCCACCAAAATCCTCAGCACCAGGCCCACGATGTTCTTAATCTGGCCCTGGGTGGAGGAGCGCAAGGTCTCTAACATCCACCTGCTCTGTGATGTCATCATGGAGGAGGGGAAGAGGACTCCAGTGACAACCTGTGAAGCTCTGGTGACCTCCATGCCCAAGAGGGTTAAGGCAGTGCTGGAAAATAATGGTGGCCACACAAAATATGGACACTTTGGGCCCAATTTGGACATTTTCACTTAGGGGTGTACTGACTTTTGTTGCCAGCGGTTTAGACATTAATGGCTGTGTGTTGAGTTATTTTGAGGGGACGGCAAATTTACACTGTTATACAAGCTGTACACTCACTACTTTACATTGTAGACAAGTGTCATTTCTTCAGTGTTGTCACATGAAAAGAGAGAAGAAAAGATTTACAGAAATGTGAGGGGTGTACTTGTGAGATACTGTATGTATCAATCAGCACGCATATGGCAGTGAAGGATAAAGAGACTCAATAATATATACTCAGTGCCCGCCGTATAGCTATGGCGATTCGTGCAGGAGTGCTATTCGATTGACGGTGGGCAGTCGGCAATCAGTTAATGGAAGTCTTTGGCTGCAGCACCCGCTACACATACAGGCAGGTCATGGAGGATGAAAGAATAAAGAAATCTCTCACTGAATGTACTTTATTTTAGAACATCGCTAAAGCTTCCTGATAAACAATATAGTACATCGTGTATGAAGGATATTGTTCATTTGTACGGTCTTTCAGTTAAAAATATTTCTCCTATTGTGTCAGTATAAAACTAGCACAGCCTTGAAATAGTTCCCTGATTGTGCAATAAGCTGGTTCTTTATTTGTTGTACAACCTTGAAAGTGAATAGAGGACAGAAAGTGACTATACTGAAGGGGGGGGGGGGGGGGCAATATGGAATAAAAGGCAGAGGAAAAATAACAAAATAATTGAACATTCCATACAATATATACTTGTAGCAAGGTCCCAGGTATCCTTCAGTCTAATGAGAACCTCCGGGGCCTGAGATAGCTGACATACTTCTGTATATTGTAGGTTGTGAGCAGAGGCGGCTTTCTAATTAGGCAAATTAGGTGGTGGCCTTAGGCCTCCCCCCTACAGGGGCCTCGCGGCCACCTAATTTGCCCATACCGCAACCTCAATGATTCACCAGGACCGCCCTGCACTATCATCCATTCTCGACCCGGAGTTCCGGCGAATCAGAGTCCCGCAATGCCCACCGCTTGTGCGGGGTGTCTCCATTCCATACATGCTGTGAGCTCCACTGTGCATTGCAGCCCGCATCTCTCCCCAGCTGCCTGACACACGCAGTGCACTGCAGAGCGGAGCAAACTCAACCCGCCCCTACTCCTCCTGTGCTGTGAATTTTTCCTGTGCACAGAGGAGGAGGAGGGAAGCAGGCACACCACGTGGGAAGGGGGCATGAAGAGGAGGGTGAGAGAGGGGGGGACAAGCAAAGAGTTCACTTGGAGTGATTTGGGGGCGAGGATATCCATCCACCCCCCATCCCATCCCGGCTCCATCAACCCCACCCCCAGTCCCACCCGGCTCCGTCCATCCCCCGATTCCATCCCAATCCCATCCCGACTCCATCCATTCCCCTATCCCACCCCAGCTCCATCTATCCCCCCCGATTCCATCCCGGCTCCATCCATCCCCCAATCCCATCCTGGCTCCATCCACCCTGCCCCAATCCCATCCCAGCTCCATCCATCCCATCCTGGCTCCCTCCATCCACCCGATCCCATCCTGGCTCCATCCACCCACCATCCCATCCCAGCTCCATCCACCCTGCCCCAATCCCACCCTGGCTCCATCCATTCCCCCCGATCCTATTCCGGCTCCATCCATCCCCCGATCCCATCCCGGCTCCATCCATCCCCCCAATCCCATGCCGACTCCATCCATCCCCAATCCCACCCGGCTCCATCCACCCCACCCCAATCCCATCACGGCTCCATCCATCCCCCATCCCATCCCAGCTCCATCCACCCATCCAATCCCACCCCAATCCCATCCCGGCTCCATCCATTCCCCGATCCCACCCCAGCTCCATCTATCCCCCCCGATTCCATCCCGGCTCCATCCATCCCCCAATCCCATCCTGGCTCCATCCACCCTGCCCCAATCCCATCCCAGCTCCATCCATCCCATCCTGGCTCCCTCCATCCACCCGATCCCATCCTGGCTCCATCCACCCCCCATCCCATCCCAGCTCCATCCACCCTGCCCCAATCCCACCCTGGCTCCATCCATTCCCCCCGATCCTATTCCGGCTCCATCCATCCCCCCAACCATCCCGGCTTAATCCATTCCCCCGATCCCATCCCGGCTCCATCCGTCCCCCCAATCCCATGCCGACTCCATCCATCCCCAATCCCACCCCGGCTCCATCCACCCCACCCCAATCCCATCACGGCTCCATCCATCCCCCATCCCATCCCATCTCCATCCACCCATCCAATCCCACCCCGGCTCCATCTATTGCCCCCGATCCCATCCCGGCTCCATCCGTCCTCCCAACCATCCTGGGTCCATCCATTCCCCCCGATCCTATCCCAGCTCCATCCATTTCCCCAATCCCATCTCGGCTCCATCCATCCTTGATCCCATCCTGACTCCATCCATCCTCCATTCCTATCCCGGCTCCATCCAACCCCCAACGATCGCAACCCGGCTCCATCTACAACCCAGATCCCATCCCAGCTCTCTCCATCCCTAAACCCATTCTGGCTCCATCCATTCCCCTGATCCCATTCCAGCTCTATCGCCCCCTCAATCCCATCCCTGCTCTATCAATTGTGGCAGGTTAAGGGGGGAGAGCCACACTGATGCACTAGCCTACTAAGTGCAGGGGGTTGACACCATGTTCTACCGCACCAGGTGGGGGGCACTTTAGGACTTGTGCTACAAGGGGGCTTGGATATGAAATCCATCCCCCCCAGCACATGTCTTCTCCCCTCCCAAAGCCCCCCTGGCACATATCTCCCCCCCCCAATCACACAGATGCTGTCTGCCACAAAGGGGGTGGCTCTAGGTACCCCACAAGAGATGTGGATAAATGCTCCCACTGCCCAAACTAGTGCCCCCCTACCAGGCAAGTTAGTGGATCAAAGTGTGGGTTCCAAGACACAGGGCGGGTTCACACCATGAATCGCACAGGAATGCATTATGCAAGTCATATGTGACCCGAGTGCAGTGCAGTTTCAGCCCATTCATGTCTGCAGTCTCTGACCATCTCTTGCAGTGGCAGCCTGTCCATTAGCCCGGGTTCACACTGATGTGATGCGGGAACCAGTGTGATTACAGCGCTGGTTCCTGCATTGCATCTCTCTCCTGTAGGCAGTTAACACGGCCTTCTGCGAACCGCCGCAGGTGTCAATACATTGTTAATGACACCTGCAGATTGGTTCACAGATTGCAGTGCAGACTGTGAACTCGCACAAATATTGGATCGCATAGGTGAGAAAATCCATGCGATCCGATAAGTAGGACAAGTAGTGAACGCAGAGTCCTGGGGAGATCAGATATAGTGAATGCAGAGTCCTGGGGAGATCAGATATAGTGAATGCAGAGTCCTGGGGGGATCAGATATAGTGAATGCAGAGTCCTGGGGAGATCAGATATAGTGAATGCAGAGTCCTGGGGGGATCAGATATAGTGAATGCAGGCTCCTGGGGAGAGCAGATATAGTGAATGCAGGCTCCTGGGGAGAGCAGATATAGTGAATGCAGAGTCCTGGGGAGATCAGATATAGTGAATGCAGAGTCCTGGGGGGATCAGATATAGTGAATGCAGGCTCCTGGGGAGAGCAGATATAGTGAATGCAGGCTCCTGGGGAGAGCAGATATAGTGAATGCAGAGTCCTGGGATATAGTGAATGCAGACTCCTGGGGAGATTAGATATAGTGAATGCAGGTTCCTGGGGAGAGCAGATATAGTGAATGCAGAGTCCTGGGGAGATCAGATATAGTGAATGCAGAGTCCTGGGGAGATCAGATATAGTGAATGCAGAGTCCTGGGGAGATCAGATATAGTGAATGCAGGGTCCTGGGGAGATCAGATATAGTGGATGCAGAGTCCTGGGGAGATCAGATATAGTGAATGCAGAGTCCTGGGGAGATCAGATATAGTGGATGCAGAGTCCTGGGGAGAGCAGATATAGTGAATGCAGAGTCCTTGGGAGATCAGATATAGTGAATGCAGAGTCCTGGGGAGATCAGATATAGTGAATGCAGAGTCCTGGGGAGATCAGATATAGTGAGTGCAGAGTCCTGGAGAGACCAGATATAGTGAATGCAGAGTCCTGGGGAGAGCAGATATAGTGAATGCAGGCTCCTGGGGAGATCAGATATAGTGAATGCAGAGTCCTGGGGAGATCAGATATAGTGAATGCAGAGTCCTGGGGAGACCAGATATAGTGAATGCAGAGTCCTGGGGAGTCCAGATATAGTGAATGCAGAGTCCTGGGGAGATCAGATATAGTGAATGCAGGGTCCTGGGGAGATCAGATATAGTGAATGCAGAGTCCTGGGGAGAGCAGATATAGTGACTGCAGAGTCCTGGGGAGATCAGATATAGTGAATGCAGAGTCCTGGGGAGATCAGATATAGTGAATGCAGAGTCCTGGGGAGATCAGATATAGTGAATGCAGAGTCCTGGGGAGATCAGATATAGTGAATGCAGAGTCCTGGGGAGATCAGATATAGTTAATGCAGAGTCCTGGAGAGACCAGATATAGTGAATGCAGAGTCCTGGGGAGAGCAGATATAGTGAATGCAGAGTCCTGGGGAGATCAGATATAGTGAATGCAGGCTCCTGGGTTTAGTAACACTTTAAGTGACTAGACCAGGGCTGCTGTTAGAAATCACGGGGCCCCATACAGCCTACCTGACAGGGCCCCGTTACCCCGGCTGAAAGTGACTGAGGACATAGATTTATCAATCCCTTTATCTACAGCCTCAGCTTCACAAATGAATGAATAAGGAAGCGCTCTGAGGCTTCCTGCTCATTCACAAACTGATGCATACTATGCTTTAGTGATGAATGAACACAGAAGTGATTGGTACCGATTGCTTACTGTGTTCATTCAGGAAAGGAAGGGGCCAGTAAATTACATATTTCCCAGCCCCTTCCTCTGCTCTCTATGCTTAAACATTCCCTGTGTGCCGACAGCAGCTGCCGGTGGAGGAGGGGAGAAGCTGGCAGAGCTGCGGGGGGAAAGGGGCACACGGGGGGGGGCCCGGACAGCAGATGGAAGTGTAGCTAGAGGAAGAAAGAGGAGGAGAAGCTGGCAGTGCTACGGGGGGGGGGGGGGCAGAAGAGGATCGGTCTGCAGTAAGATAGTACAGCCAGCCCTCCTGCTCAGCCCCCCTTTTGATTTGATGGGGCCCGGGCCCACTACAGGAGGGCTGGCTGTACTGCCTTATCAGCACCCCTGGGCTAGACTATAGTTATGTTTGGGTATTGGATATTTTCACTTGTTAAACCTCAATAGAGGTCTGCTGGCCTAAATCAAAGTCATTCAGATGTATGCAGTTTTTCTTTATTTACACTTTATAATGTTTATCGGGATGGAGAGGTGGGAAAGTCCCATTAAGTTCAATGCCAAAAAGTTGGCATGAAGTTACAAGCGCCACCTATTAATACAATTTTAGATTATAGCTAAAACTCCCCCTGTGCTGTTATACTTTGCATCCTGAATGATATCGCCGACGAAGAGGTAATGAAGTATTTACATCAGAGGTGTCCAAACTTTTTTCAAAGAGGGCCAGATTTGATGAAGTGAACATGCGTGAGGGCCGACCATTTTGCCTGACATTTTTTAAACCAATACAATTTGGTCTAAGTGTGTTTGTTCGAGCGCTAATACATTGCCCAACAAGAATTCTCTTGCCTTTGTCGCACTCGCTCCTGACACACAGACGAATGCGCTGCTCTTTAGGGGTACCGTTAATTATAAATGGTACCCCACACATTGGAAAACGTGGGGTGCTTTTGGTGCAGTGCAATTAAAAAAAAAAAAGGTTGGGGACTTCTTTCCCTGCAGTTTTGTGGGTAGGGAAGCCCATTGAAATGAATGGGCTGATCTACACGCAGCACACAGCCACACAGATGTGAACCAAGAGCTTGTTCACATGTCAGGTTGGAGGGGCAGTAAAACCACATGGTTAAGCTGTTTTTACCACCCCCAACTTCTCCCCCTTTAGCTGCAGAGGGAGCAGCTGGGGGTATAAACATGCTGTGGCTGCAGCTGGAGGTATACCCAGGGTGAATGGGGCTGCACTGCAACTACCCGCAACTGTGTGCATTGCACAGTTGCGGCATAGAGTGATGCTGGATTTTATAGGCTTAAAACAGGTGGTGAGAAGGCAAAATAATGCCTCTTTACCGCCTGTCAAATGCCTCTGAAAAGCGATCTGTGCATGGATTGCTTTTCAGAGGAGCAGCAGTCCTGGCTGATATCACAAACAAGACCTACAAATGCAGTTCTGATGGTACAGGAATGGGGGGGGGGGGGGTGTCCGGATTAAAAGTAACATACACACACACACACACACACACATACAGACACATGCATTCAGACACATGTACATGGACACACATACAGACACATGTACATGGACACACATACAGACACATGTACATGGACACACATACAGACACATGCATACAGACACATGTACATGGACACACATGCATACAGACATATGTACATGGACACACATACAGACACATGTACATGGACACACATACAGACACATGCATACAGACACATGTACACGCATACAGACACATGTACATGGACACACATACAGACACATGTACATGGACACACATACAGACACATGCATACAGACACATGTACATGGACACACACATACAGACACATGCATACAGACACATGTACATGGACACACATACAGACACATGTACATGGACACACATACAGACACATGCATACACATACATACAGACACATGTACATGGACACACATACATGCACACACATACATACATACAAACACACATGCACAGACAGACACATGAATAAAGCCCTTTTAAAACAAATCTAGCTTCTAGCATAGTACTGCACCTTTCCAGCTTCCTCATTCAGCCGGGTACTGCACTCTAGGGGGAAGCAGAGAGCACAGCACACTCTGCACTTTACTTTCACTTTTGAGGCTGACGGAGCTTCTCACACAGTGCCGATGTTCGGCAGGGGATCGCTCATCTGACAGCCCTGATCCCGCAGCACACTAGTTGTGAGAGGCTGGTTTAGATAACCAGGCGGGCCGTTCAAAACCGGACCGCGGGCCGCGATTGGCCCGCGGGCCGGACTTTGGACATGCCTGATTTACATACTGGAATCTTCACACATACAGGTCATGGCGGGTGAAATAAAAAATAAAAAACCTACTGGTTGTACTTTATGTAGGCAGGGCCTTCTTAACAGCATCATGGGCCCCTGGGCAAAGTAACGCACTGGGGCCCCTACCAGCCTCCCCAATTTTACGCACCTACCCTCAAGAATTAAAGTATAAATAGTTGATAGAATTAAATGTAGCGCCATAACCCCTGGGGGCGGCTTAAAATTTTCTGGGCTTACGGATTACCTCCTCCGCCTTGTAGCTTGTCGTTCGTTGTCTAGGGGTTCCCAGGGTTTGTACCCAGTAACTGTGGAGACCGACACTCAAAGTCCTTTTGAGGATTTTAATTTGCAAAAAACTATTGAACAAAACACAGTCTCTCAGTTGGGAATACAGGGTAAGGCTATAGAAGCTCAGGCACTTGGAACTTGCTGACACTTGAATAAATGTCTCTCTCTTGAGATGATCCAGGGAGGAGCCACTCGCAACTGGATAACTCACTGTTGGATAAACCCTTGTTTGTAGATTTAGCAGCCAACAAGTGATCTCAACTTAGCAAAGTCTCTGCCACAGACTTGGTTAGGAACTTCAGGTGAAACACAAAGCTTCTCACAGAAACTTAGTTGCAACTGAAGGATGGGTTAGGAACTTTTCCTATGGTACCAGTATCTTTTAGCCGATCCGGCGATACCGTAGGAAATACGGATTCAACTAGTGTCCATACATCTCAGCTCCCAGGCTCTTACCAAGCAGCCAGCCTCGTGCGTGGCCCTCCTCCGAAGAGTCCTCCCCTGGTCGCATGTAGTTGCTGGGCCTCTCCAATCCTGAGACGGCACCGGAAAACCCTTCATGAATGAATGAATGAATGAATGAATGATTTGTATAGCGCTGCAACTGCGAACTGAATCGCCTCGAGGCGCTTGACTGCTCATGTTGGGATGCCATGTATTAGAAGAGGTGGGTCTTGAGTTTTTTCCTAAAGGCCTGATGGTTTTCTTCCATGCGGATGTTGTTTGGTAGAGTATTCCATAGCCGGGGTCCCTGTACTGCGAATCTTCGTTCTCCCTTCGATTTGTAGCGAGCTTTGGGGATGAGAAGGCGATTTTGGTTTGTTGATCGAAGGCTGCGATTTGGTATGTATTTTTCTATTTTCTCACAAAGGTATTGGGGCGCATTTCCTTGTGTACATTTGTGGGTGAGGCAGAGGGTCTTGAATGTGATCCTCTCTTTTACCTTGAGCCAATGGAGCATCCTTAGGGATGGGGATATGGATTCCCAGGGTTTCTTTCCGGTGACTAATCTTGCTGCTGCGTTTTGGACGACTTGTAGGCGTGCAATCTGGTAATCCGGTAATCCTATGTACAGGGAGTTTGCGTAGTCGAGACGCGAATTGATGATCGTTCCTACTACTACCGATTTTTCCTTTTCCGGGATGAAGGGGATGAGTCTGCGTAGCATGCGAAGGAGATGGTGGGATCCGCTGATTACGGATCCTATTTGTGCCTCCATTGTCATCTCTGAATCAAAGATGACTCCGAGGCTTTTGGCTTTGTTGCTTGGAAGGATGGTCCGTCCCAAGATGGTTGGTGGTGTCCAAGGGGTCTTCGTCTTTTTCCTTTGGTTTGCGTCGAGGAGCAGTAATTCTGTTTTTGATCCATTTAGTTTGAGGGAGCTAGTGGTCATCCAGTCATCTATCAATGTGAGACATTTTCCTAGTTCCTGGTATTGGTCTTTTTGTCTGGTGATCCGGAAGTAGAGTTGAGTGTCGTCCGCGTATGAGTGGAAGCACAGATCCAATTTGCTAATAATTTTGAAGAGTGGTCGGATGTAAATGTTGAAGAGTACTGGTGACAATGGTGATCCTTGAGGGACTCCATAAGTGATTGCCCGGGTTTCCGAAGTGAAGGCTCCTAGTTTCACTGTTTGTGACCGGTTTCCTAGGAAGGAAGCGAACCATGGCAGATCTCCATCTATAACTCCTGCCACTTCCTTGAGGCGGCTGAGAAGCATGTTGTGGTTCACTGTGTCGAACGCCGCACTGAGATCCAGCAATACCAGAAGACACGATTCTCCCTCATCCGCTGCTTCTAGGGCGTCATCCCATATTTTCAGAAGTGCCGTTTCTGTGCCATGGCCTGGGCGGAAGCCCGATTGTAGTGGGTCTAGGAGCTTGTGTGTGTCTAGATGAAGTTGAAGCTGTTGTACTACTACTTTCTCCATGATCTTGGAAATGGTGTTCAGGCTTGTTACCGGTCTGCGATTGTTCGGATCCTTGGGGTCGAGGTTGGGTTTCTTTAGTAATGGTTTGATGATGCCTTGCTTGAGGGAATTTGGAACCAATCCTTCTTTGAACGACTGATTTACTAGGTGTGTGATAGCGGGGGCCAGAATGTCAGAGCATTCTTTCAAGAGTTTTGTGGGGATGATGTCGTTTGGCGAGGTGCTGTCTCGGAGGCTCTTGATGACATTTTTGGTTTCATCCGTTGTGATCGGGGTAAGTGAAAAATGTGGTGCTTGTGCGCTGTGGATGTAAAATTCCTTACCTGGGTTGAGTTGAGTAGAGTTGGTTGTTGTTTTTTTTTGTTGAATTCTTTTCTGAATGTTGTCTATTTTGTTGATGAAAAAATCGGATAATTTGTTGCAGTATTCTTGAGTTTCGTTTCCTAGGGGCTCAAGGCAGGTGGGGTTCATAGTCTGGGCGACTAGTTTGAAAAGTTCCCGTGGTCGGTTTAAGGCTTTTGAGAGGGTGTTTGAGACATGTTCTTTTTTTGCTGTGAAAATTGCTTTATGATATCTCTTGGTGAGTATTCTGTAGTTTGTGTGATTTTCCTTTGTGGTGTTTCTTCTCCAGGCTCTTTCTGCTCTTTTGTGTTCCCGTTTCAGTAGAGTAAGCGTGCCATTAAACCAACCAGAATTTTTCTTGCGGATGGGTGCTCGATGTTTCGGGGCGACTGCGTCTGCTGTTTGTAGAAGTGCCTTGTTTATGAAGCTGAGTATTCGTTCTGTTGAGTGGTTTTGATTTAGTGTAGCCATTTTGTATGTTAGTGTGGTTTTGAAGATTTCCGAATGAAGTTTCTTCTGCGATCTAATCCAGTGTGTTGTTGCTGCCGGGTTTGGTTTTTGCAGGGAGATGTTGGTGGCGATCTCAAATTTGATAGCGAGGTGGTCTGACCATGGTAGCGCTATGTTGTCTCGAATGCTGATGTCCGTATTTTGCTTGAAGATGAGGTCCAGGATGTGACCCGACCTATGTGTGGGAGCCTTTACTAGTTGTTGAAGCCCTAGGTCTTCCAGTTGATTGATGCAGGTGGTGGCGATGGGGTCTTCGGTAGAGTTCGCCCAGAGGTTGAAATCTCCGAGTACCAGAACCTTGTTGTTTTTCAGGGTGTGTGCCGAGATGAATTCCGTGAGTGGTATCGGTAGATTTGTCTTTGGTCCTGGTGGTCTGTAGCATAGCAGCATGTGGATGGTTTCTTGTGGTGTGGTTTGCATCTGTAGAGTAAGTGTCTCCATAAACGTTGCTTTGTTCTGTACCGTAGGTTTGACGAGCGCTAGATGAGCTTTGAAGATCACTGCTAGGCCTCCTCCTTTTTTTCCTTTCCTATGCTCGGTTAGGATCCTGTAGTTTTCTGGCACTAACTCTGTTAAGATGGTGTTGCAGTCGGGTGTTAGCCAGCTTTCCGTGATGAAGAGGCAATCTATGTTGTTTTGTGTGATGAAGTCATGGATTTTGTGCCTGTGCTTGACCGCCGATCTGGTGTTAATCAAGGCACATGCTAACTGTTGCGGTTGAGTTGTAGTCTTCTTATGTTTGATCGTTGCTTGCGGATCGATCCTTAGTAGTCGTTCTTTTTGTAATATTTTTTGAATGTCGGTCGGTAGAGTTGCAGTCAAATTTCTTAGTCTGCGGAGGGACTCTGCTGAGTATTTGAAATTGCACATGTTGAGGTGCTCCAAAAATGTTTTCCTGCTGTGGACGAGATGATGCGTTGAAAAAAAGCTGATGCTGTTGTTGAGGCGATAACGGTCTTGCGCAAGCTGGTTGAAGATGTTGCGGATCTGTGGGAAACCCTGTAGACCTACACCCTCCCTCCCGTTGATCCAGAGGAAGGCGAAAAACCCCTACTAGCGCGGCCAATTGCTTTTGCAGAGGAAAAAATTCCTTCCTGACCCCCCGAGAGGCGGTCGGATGTAGGTCCCTGGATCAACTGCTAGTGGTGGTCCCCTGCGATACTTACCAGAATATTTACCTTACCATGTAGATCCACCGATGGGGATGGGTGAATCCTGATGTTGATCACCTGGGGAAGAAGCAGCGGCTATATGGCGATGCTGATGATACTGGTGTGTGCTGTTAAAAAACTTGTGGTTAAAACTGGCTGTTCTGGGTGTATGCTGTAATTAAAAGCCTTTTAAAAATTTGGTTAAATACTTTGGTTAAAAGCAATTAAAACAAGCAATTAGACTGTTGTCTAACCACTTGTGGTTAAAAACCTGTATTCAGAATCCTCCTTCAGTTACTGCGCCTCGAACTAGCCAGTTCTGAGACTCGGAAACGGATGGATCCCCACCCCAGACCATGAGGGCCTCTGGGCCTCTGGGAGGAGAACCAGGACCATGGAGTCAGCAGACACTCCTGGACCGAGATCCCTCATGGGGCTGGTCAGGACTGAAACCAGCACAGGGAACGGACCCCGGAACAAGTGACTTCAGCGCCTTAAGTACCCCCCCCCCCCCGGAATACACAGCGAGGCAAGACGCGCCCACTGATTGGCTCCGGGGAAAGATTGGTACCCAATGGGTTCAACCAGACTGCGCTCTCAGGCTTGTCACAGGTGCTCACCTCACCTATGACCAGGCAGAACCTTAATACAGCCCAGCCAAACTGATGCCAAAGTATAACCTAGAATAATTAACCCCAAAACTCAACTACAGTTCTGGGCAAAAACTAAATTTACATATAGCGGGGCACTTTGAAAAAAAGTGTCGGCACTACATAAACATATATATTTATTATAAATATATATTTCTATTATATTTTTAAACATATATATTTATTAGTGCTTTCAGTAAAATAGATTTTAAGCAATAACATAATAATAACAAAACATGTCATAACTCATAAGACAAAAAACAATCAACACCAAGTGTTCGGTACAGGTGGGGGGTCAGGAGGACACAGTACTGGGATCAGGAGGGGCACAGTATAGGTTCCAGGATGCTGCCCGAGACATGGTCATCATTTTGCCTCATTTTCTCAGTCTGTCATGTACTTGTTGTGGGAGCCTGACACTGGGATCTCTCACACCACCGGCCTAGGGCCCCTGATAGGGTGGACAGTGTGGTGCTTGAGTACGGAGTTGCACGAGTGCCTTGCTGG
The DNA here is from genome assembly GCA_028564925.1 of Lithobates sylvaticus. Lineage (NCBI taxonomy): Eukaryota > Metazoa > Chordata > Amphibia > Anura > Ranidae > Lithobates > Lithobates sylvaticus. The sequence goes on from CM053029.1 coordinate 610,036,709, forward strand.
TCTGCTGGATGCTGATACCGGTGGATGGAAGCTAATGGCTGGGTCCTTGGTGCAGGGACTACCTCTGGGGAGATGGTCGGTCACTAGAGTGGCAGACTATAACGATGCAGCAGACATGACGGCCACACACAGAATCAGCAGACTGGTGAGCAGACAGGTGATTAGACAGTGGAGCTAAAAGCAAATGAGTAGAAGAGATGCAGATGGAGGGTGGGTCAAGTTTAGAATGAGCAGAATGTATGAGGTCAGGTTCCAGGCTGTAGTTGATATCAAATGAGCAGATCTAGAGATGGAGGAGCATGAATGAATGAATGACTTGTATAGCGCTGCAACTGCGAACTGAATAGCCTTGAGGCGCTTGATCCGACCTGCGTTGATTCCTTCTTAAAAGAGGTGGGTCTTGAGTTTTTTCCTGAAGGCCCGATGGTTTCCTTCCAAGCGGATGTTCGTGGGTAGAGCGTTCCATAGCCGTGGTCCTTGGACTGCAAATCTTCGTTCTCCCATTGATTTGTAGCAGGACTTGGGGATGAGGAGGAGGTTTTGGTTGGTTGATCGGAGGTTGCGAGTGTGGGGAGTGTTGGGAGTGTAGTGTTTAATTTTTTCGCATAATTATTGAGGAGTGTCTCCTTGTGTGCATCTGTGGGTGAGGCAGAGGGTCTTGAATGTGATCCGATCCTTTACGGTTAGCCAGTGTAGGATCCTCAGGGAGGGGAGATAGATTCCCAGGTTTTTTTCCCCATGACTAGTCTTGCTGCCATGTTTTGGACGACTTGTAGGCGTGCAATCTGGAATTTAGGTAGTCCTATGTAGAGGGAGTTTGCGTAGTCGAGTGTTGATGATTGTTCCTACTACTATTGCTTTTTTCATTTTCTGGAATGAAGGGGATGAGTCTACGTAGCAGGCGTAGAAGATGGTAGGATGCGCTGACTACTGATCCTATTTGTGCATCCATTGACATTTCTGAATCAAAGATGGTGGGTGGAGTCCATGGGGTCGTAAATTTAATATTTCTGTCTTGGATCCATTAAGTTTGAGGGAGTTTGTGGACATCCAGTCGATGTGAGGCATTTTTCTAATTCCTGATATTGGTCTTTTTGTCCGGGATCCGAAGGTAGAGTTGAGTATCATCCGCGTATGATTGGAAGCATAGGTCTGATTTGCTGATGATTTTGAGGAGTGGACAGATGTAAATGTTGAAGAGCACGGGTGACAAAGGTGATCCTTGAGGGACTCCATAGGAAACTGGGCGAGATTCAGAGGTGAAGGCTCCAAGTTTCACTGTCTGTGACCGATTTCCTAAGAAGGAAGCGAACCATAGTAGGTCTGAATTTGTGACTCCTGCTACTTCTTTGAGGTGGATGAGTAGAGTGTAGTGATCCAGTGTGTCGAACGCTGCACTAAGGTCCAGGAGTACCAGGAGACATGATTCTCCGTCATCTGCTGCTTCCAAGGCATCGTCCCATATTTTGGGCCATGGCCTGGGCAGAAGCCTGATTGCAGTGGGTCCAGGAGATTATGTGTGTAGCTGTTGTACTACTGCTTTCTCCATAATCTTGGAGATGGTGTTCAGACTTGTTTTCGGTCTTCAGTGGTTAGGGTCTTTGGGGTCCAGGTTGGGTTTCTTTAGGAGGGGTTTGACTATGCCTTGCTTGAGGGAGTTCGGAACAATTCCTTCTTTGAATGACTGATTTATAAGTACTGTTATAGTTACATAGTTACATAGTTAGCAAGGTTGAATAGGAGAGAGTGCTACCCATAGTAGGTGTCAGGATGTCGCAACATTCTTTCAGAAATTTTGTGGGATGATATCATTGGGTGATGTGCTGTCTCGGAGGCTTCTGATGATGTTTTTGGTGGTGTAGGCAGCAGGCAGGAGCATGGTTGTGGTGTGGGCAAAGGTTGGTACACGTAAATATGCAGGAGCAGGTTGAGACAACCTGAGTCGGTAACAGGAGATAGTGGACACAGTTCAAGATGTAATGCTGAAGACAAGTCAGCGCTGGTCATGTGTGATTATCTAGTTCAAATAGTCCTCTTGGTGACAACAGTAACAGCATGTGTTTGGCCAGGTCGCACCACCCTCTGGCATAAGGTTAGAAGCCAAAGTGTGCATGCGCATAGGTGCTCGTAAAGAAGCTCCATCTTCCATACTGGTGTGATCTCCCTGACACTATCTAAAAAGAAACAAGAGGTTTTAACTGGACTTACACATTCAGTAATACTGGTTGAGCCAAATTCTGTCTAAACCTATTTATATCTCCTAGATTCCAAATATCAGGACTGTCTCATTGAGGGCAGAGGGGGGCAGTGGGACTTTGTATGAAACAAGGTACTTGGGGTATATTACTCCAATCAATAAATTAAAATAAATTCCTATTTTATTGGGAACACATCACAGAGTAGTACAGTGCATATATTATCAAATGGTAATAGACACAATTATACAGTATAGCATAGCATGATGTAGAATGGTAGTAAGAAAAATGTTTACATATACCTCCCAGTGTCTCGGATCCATACCACCAGTACCATTTACTACATTTTATATACTACTTGTCATCCATAGGTAAGAGTGGCTAGGACCACCATTATGCTCCCCCTCTTGTTTATGTGTATAATTAATCACTATTGATTAATTTATCATCTATCACAGGTGTTTTCAATATACAGCCGCTCCTGATGAGTGGAGATATTCCACGAAACGCGTAGAGCTTTCTGAACTTCTTGTCATTGGACGCCATGTCTCTATAGCCAGGACATTATTATGGGTTTAACCTACCTCAATCAACTATCCATTTTATTGGACATTTTTATACACACACTATTGAATGTACTGTGGGCCTTTTGGTTACTGTACCATGTGGAGCGATATTATCGTATTATTAATCTTACTGTGATATCATACTGTATCATACTGTATATTTTTTCTTACTACCATTCTACATCATGCTATGCTATACTGTATAATTGTGTCTATTACCATTTGATAATATATGCACTGTACTACTCTGTGATGTGTTCCCAATAAAATAGGAATTTATTTTAATTTATTGATTGGAGTAATATACCCCAAGTACCTTGTTTCATACAAAGTCCCACTGCCCCCCTCTGCCCTCAAAATATTAGGGATGGAGTCCTGTGTACTGGATGGTCACGGCTCATATAAAGTCCCAACCACACTCATCTTTTCAAAAGGACTGTCTCATTACCATTGGGGCAGTGACAAATATAAGCATAAAAGAGGATGAGAGCCAAGGCCCCAAGTTCCCAAGAGAATAAGACCCAAGGCCCAATGTTCTCAGGAGGATGAGAACCAAGGCCCCAGATCCCCGAGAGGATGAGAACCAAGGCCCCTAGTCCCCAAAAGGATGAAAGCCAAGGCCCCAAGTTCCCAAAAGGATGATACCGTGGCTATAATAACCAAGGCCACAAGTATCCAGGAGGATGAGAGGCAAGGCCCCTAGTCCCCATGAACAAGAGAGCGAAGGCCCCAAGTCCCCAAGTTGATGAGAGTAAAGGCCTTTAGTCTCCAAGAACATGAGAATCAAGGCAATAAGTCCCCAAGAGGATAAGAGCCATGGGCTCAAGCCCCCAAGAGGATGAGAGTCAAGGCCCCTAGTCCTCAAGAGAATGAGACCCAAGGCCCCAAGTTCCCATGAGGATGAAAGTCAAGACCCCAAGTCTCCCAGAGTATGAGAACCAATGCCCCAAGTCCCCAAGAGAATGATACCCAAGGTACCAAGGCCTCAAGAGGATGAAAATCAAGTCCCCAAGAACATGAGAACCAAGGCCCCTAGTCACCAAGAACACGAGAGCCAAGGCCCTAAGTCCCCGAAGAGGATGAGAGCCAAGTCCCAAGAAGGATGAGAACCAAGTCCCCAAAAGGATGAACATCAAGGCCCCAAGTCCCCAAGATGATGAGAACCAAGTCCTCAAGACCCCAAGAGTACGGAAACCAAATCCCCAAGAGGATGAGAACCAAGACCCTTTGTAACCAAGAACATGAGAATCAAAGCTTTAAGTCCCCAAGAGGATGAGAGCCAAGGCCCCAAGTCTCCAAGAGGATAAGAACCAAGTCCCCAAGAGGATGAGAGCCAAGGCTCTTTGTCCCCAAAAACAAGAGAATCAAGGCCTCAAGTCCCCAAGAGGATGATAGCCAGGGCCCAAAAAATTTGAGAATTAAGGTCCCAAATCCCGAAAAAGGATGAGAACCAAGTCCCCAAAAGGATGAGAGCCTTGGGCACAAGTCCCCAGGAGGACGAGAACCAAGTTTCCAAAAGGATTAGAGGGGTGAGAGCCAGGGCAAATCCCTCCAAACCATCCCTGAAAAGCTTTTGCAGGCATTTACCAGCTGAGCCCTAAATATAAAACCATTTTTAGGTGCCACCCTCATCCATTATGTCCCGATAGGTGAGATTTTAGAAGAACCGATGGCCAGACTTCTGTAATGAGACAAATGTTTTAGGTAGCACACTCTTCCTTCTCTGCACTGAAGATGATGGATGCAGCTCCGGGTTCGATTTGTAATGTGCTACAACGTCTCAGCGGGAAACACATTTCACAGTCAGTGTGGCACGCCGCCCGGTGAAGAATGGGGCAATCAGCGCAACAAGAGACTGATCCTAAATCTTGCAATTTCCTTGGAACAAATGGGACCCGTTTTATGGGAATTTCTTTAGACAGAACTGATTGTTCTTATAAATCAACAGTTTAATCATTTTATATATATATTTATTTTTTATTACCTGTACATTGTAACATCCATGGATGAGGCACAGGCACCTTTTACCCCGAATAATTATGGAATGTTTCAAGAATTTGTATGGGGCGTTTGGTGAAAAAATTTAAGTCTGGGCACCTGGCAGATTTTTTAATATCCATTAGGAAAAGTGCATTATTATTATTATTATTATTATTATTATTATTATTATATTATAATAATATTCTATTAATATTATTATTAATATTATTATATTATTATTATATTATAATAATATTATATTATTATTATTATTATATTATAATAATATTCTATTAATATTATTATTATTATTATTATTATTATAATAATAATAATAGTGTTATATTATTATTATTAATAATATTATTATTAGTTTATTGCCCCTTTCCATATCAACATTTTGTTTCTATATACTGCAGCATAATAAAAAAAAGGTGTAAGAGATAACTTAAGGGGGCACCCAAGTTATTAGGCCAAATACAGTCAAAATTGTGCGAATGCATGTGACATTCGACCAGTAAATTATTTTATTTTTTTTAATGAATAGATGCCCTTTATTTTTTTCTTAGAAAAATATATATAGTAAAAATGAGTAAATAAATCAATAATGCCATACTGCTTTAATCAACAATGCTTTAATATGTTTTTATCCTGAAAAATCTCAATCAGGAAAATACCGTATTATGGATACTAGATGAACATAGGAAATCAACGTGTTAAAGCAAATTCATCATAACACTGGTGGTATTTGTTCCCAACAATAATAGTAAATACATCACTGATGCCATAATCAATAATGATGGGAAATCAACGTATTACAAAAAAAAAATGTGTTCAGTGGATATTTTATAAATAGACCTCTTATTTTTTATTTTTTGTCTTCTTTAGAAAAATATTCTACGCAACACTGATGGTTTTTAATGGCCAACATTAATCGTAAATAAATCAATAATGCCATAATGTGTTTTTTTTTTTCTCTGAAATATCTCAATAAGATATATTTGAGATATATTTTTAACATATATATTTATTAGTGCTTTCAATAAAATAGATTTTAAGCAATAACATAATAATAACAAAAAAATTCATAAGTCAAAAACCAATCAACATTAAGGGTTCAGTACAGGTGGGGGGTCAGGAGGACACAGTACTGGGATCAGGAGGGGCACAGTACAGGTTCCAGGATGCTGCCCGAGACATGGTCATCATTTTGCCTCATTTTCTCAGTCTGTCATGTACTTGTTGTGGGAGCCTGACACTGGGATCTCTCACACCACCGGCCTAGGGCCCCTGATAAGGTGGGCAGGTGGTGCTTGAGTACGGAGTTGCCTTGCTGGTCTGCTGGATGCTGATACTGGTAGATGGCCAAACACAGAATCAGCAGACTGGTGAGCAGACAGGTGCTTAGACAGTGGAGCTAAAAGCAAATGAGTAGAAGAGATGCAGATGGGGGGTGGGTCAAGTTTAGAATGAGCAGAATGTATGAGGTCAGGTTCCAGGCTGTAGTTGATATCAAATGAGCAGATCTAGAGATGGAGGAGCATGAATGAATGAATGAATGAAGGAATGACTTGTATAGCACTGCAACTGCGAACTGAATAGCCTTGAGGCGCTTGATCCGACCTGTGTTGATTCCTTCTTAAAAGAGGTGGGTCTTTTCCTGAAGGCCCGATGGTTTCCTTCCAAGTGGATGTTCGTGGGTAGAGCGTTCCATAGCTGTGGTCCTTGGACTGCAAATCTTCCTTCTCCCCTTGATTTGTAGCGGGACTTGGGGATGAGGAGGAGGTTTTGGATGGTTGATCGGAGGTTGCGATTGGGAGTGTAGTGTTTGATTTTTTCGCATAAGTATTGAGGAGCGTCTCCTTCTGTGCATTTGTGGGTGAGGCAGAGGGTCTTGAATGTGATCCGATCCTTTACGGTTAGCCAGTGTAGGATCCTCAGGGAGGGGAGATGGATTTCTAGTTTTTTTTTCCCGTGACTAGTCTTGCTGCCATGTTTTGGACGACTTGTAGGCGTGCAATCTGGAATTTAGGTAGTCCTATGTAGAGGGAGTTTGCGTAGTCGAGTGTTGATGATTGTTCCTACTACTATTGCTTTTTCCTTTTCTGGAATGAAGGGGATGAGTCTACGTAGCAGGCGTAGAAGATGGTAGGATCATTGACATTTCTGAATCGAAGATGACTCCGAGACTTTTGGCTTTTGTGCTTAGGGGGATGGTCTGTCCAAGGATGGTGGGTGGAGTCCATGGGGTCGTAGATTTAATATTTCTGTTTTGGATCCATTAAGTTTGAGGGAGTTCGTGGACATCCAGTCATCTATCGATGTGAGGCATTTTTCTAATTCCTGATACTGGTCTTTTTGTCCGGGGATCCGAAGGTAGAGTTGAGTATCATCCGCGTATGAGTGGAAGCATAGGTCTGATTTTCTGATGGTTTTGAGGAGTGGACGGATGTAAATGTTGAAGAGCACGGGTGACAAAGGTGATCCTTGAGGGACTCCATAGGGCGAGATTCAGAGGTGAAAGCTCCAAGTTTCACTGTCTGTGACCGATTTCCTAAGAAGGAAGCAAACCATAGTAGGTCTGAATCTGTGACTCCTGCTACTTCTTTGAGGCGGATGAGTAGAGTGTTGTGATCCAGTGTGTCAAACGCTGCACTAAGGTTCAGGAGTACCAGGAGACATGATTCTCCGTCATCTGCTACTTCCAAGGTATCATCCCATATTTTGTGCCATGGCCTGGGCGGAAGCCTGATTGCAGTGGGTCCAGGAGATTATGTGTGTCCAGATGGAGTTGTAGCTGTTGTACCACTGCTTTCTCCATAATCTTGGAGATGGTGTTCAGGCTTGTTATCGGTCTTCAGTGGTTAGGGTCTTTGGGGTCCAGGTTGGGTTTCTTTAGGAGGGGTTTGACTATGCCTTGCTTGAGGGAGTTCGGAACAATTCCTTCTTTGAATGACTGATTTATAAGTAGTGTTATAGTTACATAGTTACATAGTTAGTAAGGATGAATAGGAGAGAGTGCTACCCATAGTAGGTGTCAGGATGTCGGAACATTCTTTCAGAAATTTTGTGGGATGATATCATTGGGTGATGTGCTGTCTCGGAGGCTTCTGATGATGTTTTTGGTGGTGTAGGCAGCAGGCAGGAGGATGGTTGTGGTGTGGGCAAAGGTTGGTACACGTAAATATGCAGGAGCAGGTGGAGACAACCTGAGTCGGTAACAGGAGATAGTGGACACAGTTCAAGATGTAATGCTAAAGACAAGTCAGCGCTGGTCATGTGTGATTATCTAGTTCAAATAGTCGTCTTGGTGACAACAGTAACAGCATGTGTTTGGCCAGGTAGCACCACCCTCTGGCATAAGGTTAGGAGCCAAAGTGGGCATGTGCATAGGTGCTCGTACAGAAGCTCCATCTTCCATACTGGTGTGATCTCCCTGACACTATCTAAAAAGAAACAAGAGGTTTTAACCGGACTTACACATTCAATAATACTGGTTGAGCCAAATTCTGTCTAAACCTGTTTATATCTCCTAGATCCCAAATATCAGGACTGTCTCATTACCATTGGGGCAGTGACAAATATAAGCATAAAAGAGGATGAGAGCCAAGGCCCCAAGTTCCCAAGAGAATAAGACCCAAGGCACGATGTTCTCAGGAGGGTGAAAGCCAAGACCCCAAGAGGAAAAAAGTCAAGACCCCAAGTCCCCAAGAGGATGAGAACCAAGGCTGCAAGTCCCCAAGCAGATAAGAACCAAGGCCCCAGATCCCAGGGAGGATGAGAACCAAGGCCCCAAGTCCCCAAAAGGATGAGAGCCAAGGCCCCAAGTCCCCTAAAGAATGATACCGTAGCTATAATAACCAAGGCCACAAGTATCCAGGAGGATGAGAGGCAAGGCCCCTAGTCCCCATGAACAAGAGAGCGAAGGCCCCAAGTCCCCAAGTTGATGAGAGTAAAGGCCTTTAGTCTCCAAGAACATGAGAATCAAGGCAATAAGTCCCCAAGAGGATAAGAGGCATGGGCTCAAGCCCCCAAGAGGATGAGAGTCAAGGCCCCTAGTCCTCAAGAGAATGAGACCCAAGGCCCCAAGTTCCCATGAGGATGAAAGTCAAGACCCCAAGTCTCCCAGAGTATGAGAAACAATGCCCCAAGTCCCCCAAGAGAATGATGCATAAGGTCCCAAGGCCTCAAGAGGATGAAAATCAAGTCCCCAAGAACATGAGAACCAAGTCCCCAAGAACATGAGAACCAAGTCCCCAAGAACATGAAAATCAAGTCCCCAAGAACATGAGAACCAAGGCCCCTAGTCACCAAGAACACGAGAGCCAAGGCCCTAAGTCCCCGAAGAGGATGAGAGCCAAGTCCCAAGAAGGATGAGAACCAAGTCCCCAAAAGAATCGGCATCAAGGCCCCAAGTCCCCAAGATGATGAGAACCAAGTCCTCAAGACCCCAAGAGTACGCAAACCAAATCCCCAAGAGGATGAGAACCAAGACCCTTTGTAACCAAGAACATGAGAATCAAAGCTTTAAGTCCCCAAGAGGATGAGAGCCAAGGCCCCAAGTCTCCAAGAGGATAAGAACCAAGTCCCCAAGAGGATGAGAGCCAAGGCTCTTTGTCCCCAAAAACAAGAGAATCAAGGCCTCAAGTCCCCAAGAGGATGATAGCCAGGGCCCAAAAAATGTGAGAATTAAGGTCCCAAGTCCCGAAAAGGATGAGAGCCTTGGGCACCAGTCCCCAGGAGGACGAGAACCAAGTTTCCAAAAGGATTAGAGGGGTGAGAGCCAGGGCAAATCCCTCCAAACCATCACCTGAAAAGCTTTTGCAGGCATTTACCAGCTGAGCCCTAAATATAAAACCATTTGTAGGTGCCACCCTCATCCTTTATTTCCCGATAGGTGAGATTTTAGAAGAACCGATGGCCAGACTTCTGTAATGAGACAAATGTTTTAGGTAGCACACTCTTCCTTCTCTGCACTGAAGATGATGGATGCAGCTCCGGGTTCGATTTGTAATGTGCTACAACGTCTCAGCGGGAAACACATTTCACAGTCAGTGTGGCACGCCGCCCGGTGAAGAATGGGGCAATCAGTGCAACAAGAGACTGATCCTAAATCTTGCAATTTCCTTGGAACAAATGGGACCCGTTTTATGGGAATTTTATAGTTTCTTTAGACAGAACTGATTGTTCTTATAAATCAACAGTTTAATCATTTTATATATATATTTATTTTTTATTACCTGTACATTGTAACATCCATGGATGAGGCACAGGCACCTTTTACCCCGAATAATTATGGAATGTTTCAAGAATTTGTATGGGGCGTTTGGTGAAAAAAATAAAGTCTGGGCACCTGGCAGATTTTTTAATATCCATTAGGAAAAGTGCATTATTATTATTATTATTATTATTATTATTATATTATAATAATATTCTATTAATATTATTATTAATATTATTATTATATTATAATAATATTATATTAATATTATTATTAATATTATTATTATTATTATTATAATAATAAAAATAATAGTGTTATATTATTATTATTATTATTATTATTATTATTATTATTAATAATATTATTATTAGTTTATTGCCCTTTTCCATATCAACATTTTGTTTCTATATACTGCAGCATAATAAAAAAAAGGTGTAAGAGATAACTTAAGGGGACACCCAAGTTATTAGGCCAAATACAGTCAAAATTGTGCGAATGCATGTGACATTCGACCAGTAATTTTTTTTTTTTTTAATGGATACATGCCCTTTATTTTTTTCTTAGAAAAATATATATAATAAAAATGAGTAAATAAATCAATAATGCCATACTGCTTTAATCAACAATGCTTTAATATGTTTTTATCCTGAAAAACCTCAATCAGGAAAATACCGTATTATGGTCACTAGACGAACATAGGAAATCAACGTGTTAAAGCAAATTCATCATAACACTGGTGGTATTTGTTCCCAACAATAATAGTAAATACATCACTGATGCCATAATCAATAATGATGTGAAATAAACGTATTACAAAAAAAAAAAAAATGTGTTCAGTGGATATTTTATAAATAGACCTCTTATTTTTTATTTTTTGTCTTCTTTAGAAAAATATTCTACGCAACACTGATGGTTTTTAATGGCCAACATTAATCGTAAATAAATCAATAATGCCATAATGTGTTTTTTTTTTCTCTGAAATATCTCAATAAGGAAGATATTGCTTTATGGTCCTTAGAGCAGACGATCATAGGAAATTGACATATTAAACCAAATCTGTTCAGTGAATTTTTATAAATAGACCCCTTATTTTTTATTTTTTGAAGAAAAGCACACAGTACTGGTGATTTGTTGCCCAATAATAACAACAAATACATTCATAATGCCGAGAATTCAACATATTAAGCCCCATTTCGTCTAGCATGTTTTTTTTAAATAAATAGACATATTATTTTTTTTGTCTTTTTCTTTTTTTTAACTCTTTATTTTAAATTTTTTTCAATACAATACATTTCATCTTTTACATTTTCCCTTATTTTATAATCTCACATCTATCACATACATTCTCTCTAATATATATTACTTGGACTTAACTTCTACTGTTTCCCTTGCACTCCCCTCCGCTCCCATTCTTAATCCCGAAAAAAAAAAAAAAAAAGAAAAAAAAAAAGAGAAAAACCCCCACCTCATGTCACCCCCTCCCTCCTCCCCCCTCCCCCCCTGACCCCCCCCATCCCCCGTCTCACCCCTTTTTTGTCTTTTTCGAAATAGTTAATAATAATAATACACTGGTGATATTTGTTGCCCAAAAAATTTTTGTAATTAAATCAATAATGTCATAATCAATAACGCTGGGAAATTAACATATTAAATCAAAATCCATCCAGTGAATTTTTTTATAAATAGACCTCTTATTTTTTTTGTCTTCTTTAGAAAAATATTATACACACCACTGATGGTTTTTGATGGCCAACATTAATAGTAGATAAATAAATAATGCCATCATTTTTTTTTTGTTAAAATAACTCAAGCAGGAAAATATTGCATTATGGCCACTAGATGGAGAAGACGATCATAGGAAATCGACATATTAAACCAAATTTGTTTGATGAATTTTTATAAATAGACCCCTTATTTTTTTTTTTTTTTTGAAGAAAAGAACAGATTACTGGTGGTATTTGTTGCCCAATAATAATAACAAATAAATTAATAATGCCAGGAATTCAACAATTTAAGCCCATTTTGTCTAGCAGTTTATATATATATATATATATATATATATATATATATATATATATATATATATATATATATATATATATACATAGGCCCCTTATAATAGTTAATATTAATAATAATAATAATAATACATTGGTGGTATTTGTTGCCCAAAAATAATAGTAAAATAATCAATAATGCCAGAAAATCGAAATATTAGGCCAAAAATGTGTCTAATGAATTTTCTATAACTAGACCCCTTAATTTATTTTTTTAGAAAACATAAAAATAAACGCTGTTGTTTGTATTTGTTGCCCAACGGTAATACTAAATAAACAAATAATATGCTATAATGTATTTCTTTTCCTAAAGTACCTCATTCAGGAAAATACAGCATTGTGGCCGCTAGATAGCCAAATAGAGTCAGAATTCATGGCGATCATAGGAAATCAACACATGAAACCAAATTTGTCCAGTACATTTTTTATAAATAGACCCCTTATTTTTTGGGGGATTTTTTAGAAAAAATACACAATACTGGTGGTATTTGTTGCCCAATAATAATAGCAAATAAATTATTAATGCCAGGAATTGAACGTATTAAGCCACATTTTGTCTATCAGTTTTTTTTTTTTCTAAAAACAGATTCCTTATTTTTTTGGAGCCTTTTTAGAAAAAAAAATTAAAAAAAAAAATTCAATAAATAAATAAATAAATAAATAATAATAACACACTAGTGGTATTTGTTGCCCACAAATAATAGTTAATACATAAATAATTCCATAATCAATAATGCCAGAAAATACAAAACAAACACAAACAAAAGTATTAAGCCAAACATTCGTCCAGTGAATTTCTTTATAACTAGACCCCTTAATTTTTTGGGTTTTTTTTTTTTTTGTTTTTTAGAAAAACTATACAATAGACTGGCAGTATTTTTTGCCCAATAATATTAGACATTATTTAATAATGCCAGGAAGGTAATGTATTAAGCCATTATTTGTTCAGCAGTTTTTATTTATAAATAGACCCCCCCCCCCTTTTTTTGTCTGTTTAGAAAAAATAATACGTAATAATAATAAAATAACTATATTAATAATACACTGGTGGTATTTGTAGCCTAAAAATAATAGTTAATAAATCAATAATGCCATAGTCAATAACGACAGAAAATCAAAGTATTAAATAAAAAAGAAATCATCCAGTGATTTTTTTAAATTTTTATAACTAGACCCCTTAGTTTTAATTTTAATATTTAATTGAAAAAAAAAATATATACACAACATTGTTCTCGGTATTTGTTGCCCAACAGTAATAGTAAACAAATAAATAATATGCTATAATGTGTTTCTTTTGCTAAAATACCTCAACCAGGAAAATACAGCATTTTGCCTGCTAGGTGGCGCTGACACTCATAGGAAATCTGCGTATTAAGCCAAATACAGTTTTACAAATACAATTTTTTTTTTTTTTTTTATAAAAAAAACATTATACACAACACTGCTGGAATTTGTTGCCCAGAAATTATAGCAAATATCCCACTTAGATGTCTGAGAAACATCAGGAATACATTTATTTGTCTAATAACTTTTGCCTGACAACAGCAGCAGTAATTAGTGCTCACTGGAGATTACATTGTGTCTGTTTGAGCATAATTACAGATAGTATTTTTGTCACTGCGGCCTAATTTTTTTTTCTTGAACATAAGTTCTAAATATAAAAAAAAAATTAACACAGGCAGTATTTGTTGCTTAGCTACAACAGTGAAGTAATTTTATATTTCTTTCTTATAATTTTCTTTACTAAAATATGGATCACTGATTGCATTGTCTTTCTGACTGGTAGAGACATTGCAAGATTATTATCATTCATTTTTATTAAGATTTATTATTTATTTATTAAGATTTATTATTTTATTATTTATTTATTAAGATTTATTAAGGAATATAAAAATGTGTTAAGGAATATTAAGATTTATTATTTTATTTAGAGTAGATTTTTTTTCTGTTTGTTAGTTTAAGAAAGCCTTACATGAAAAAAATGATATAAGGCATAATACGAGCATCCTAAAATATAAAAACAACTTTTTTTTTCCTACTAGCATAAAGATGTGCATTGAATTATCTGACTGAGAAATGAAAAGAGAAAAAAAATCATATAAATTGCTTCTCTTATCTGCAGAGTATAAGACACAACACTAAGTAAGGAGAACAAAAACACAAGTTTAGGATTTTATTTTTTTATTTTTTTAAATAAGGACTCTCCCCAGCCGGTTACAAAATAAGCTCTAGTTCATACATCCATACAGCCCCTGACACCCCTATGAAAAATATATTTTTCTTTATTAAAGTATGGATCACTGATTGCATTGTCTTTCTGACTGATAGAGACACTGCAGGAATATTATTATTAATTTTATTAAGATTTATTATTATTTATTTATTTTTTATTATTTATTAAGATTTTTTATGTATTTATTATTTATTTATTAATATGTATTATTTTATTTAGAGTATAATTTGTTTCTGTTTGTTAGTTTAGGAAATCCATACATTAAAAAAATTATATAAGGCACAATATGAGCATCCAAAATATAGAATTTAATTTTTATTTTATTTTTTTAAATAAGGACTCTCCTCAGCCAGTTACAAAATAAGCTCTAGTTCATACATCCATACAGCCCTTGACACCCCTATGAAAAATATATTTTTCTTTATTAAAGTATGGATCACCGATTGCATTGTCTTTCTGACTGATAGAGACACTGCAGGAATATTATTATTAATTTTATTAAGATTTATTATTATTTATTTATTTTTTATTATTTATTAAGATTTTTTATGTATTTATTATTTATTTATTAATATGTATTATTTTATTTAGAGTATAATTTGTTTCTGTTTGTTAGTTTAGGAAATACATACATTAAAAAAAATTATATAAGGCACAATATGAGCATCCAAAATATAAAATTAAATTTTTATTTTATTTTTTTAAATAAGGACTCTCCTCAGCCAGTTACAAAATAAGCTCTAGTTCATACATCCATACAGCCCTTGACACCCCTATGAAAAATATATTTTTCTTTATTAAAGTATGGGTCACTGATTTCATTGTCTTTCTGACTGATAGAGACACTGCAGGAATATTATCATAAATTTTAATTATGTTGTATTATTATTTATTTATTTTTTATTATTTATTAAGATTTTTTATGTATTTATTATTAATTTATTAATATGTGTTATTTTATTTAGAGTATAATTTGTTTCTGTTTGTTAGTTTAGGAATTCCATACATTAAAAAAATTATATAAGGCACAATACGAGCATCCAAAATATAGAATTTAATTTATTTTTATTTTTTTTTTTAAATAAGGACTCTCCTCAGCCAGTTACAAAATAAGCTCTAGTTCATACATCCATACAGCCCTTGACACCCCTATGAAAAATATATTTTTCTTTATTAAAGTATGGATCACTGATTTCATTGTTTTTCTGACTGATAGGGACACTGCAGGAATATTATTATTAATTTTTATTAAGATGTATTATTATTTATTTATTTTTTATTATTTATTAAGATTTTTTAATGTATTTATTATTTATTTATTAATATGTATTATTTTATTTAGAGTATAATTTGTTTCCGTTTGTTAGTTTAGGAAATCCATAGATTAAAAAAAAATATATAAGGCACAATATGAGCATCCAAAATATAGAATTTTATTTTTATTTTATTTTTTTAAATAAGGACTCTCCTCAGCCAGTTACAAAATAAGCTCTAGTTCATACATCCATAGAGCCCTTGCCATCCTAATGAAATATATATATATTTTTTTTACTAAAGTATGGATCGCTGACTGCATTGTCTTTCTGACTGACAGAGACACTTTAGGAATAATATCATTCATTTCTATTAAGATGTATTATTATTTATTTATTTTTTTATTATTTATTATGATTTTTTATGTATTTATTATTTATTTATTAATATGTATTATTTTATTTAGAGTATAATTTTTATCTGTTTGTTAGTTTAGGAAATCCATACATTAAAAAAATTATATAAGGCACAATACGAGCATCCAAAATATAGAATTTTATTTATTTATTTTTTACTAAAGTATGGATCACTGACTGCATTGTCTTTCTGACTGACATAGACACTTTAGGAATAATATCATTCATTTTTATTAAGATGTAATATTATTTTTTAATTATTATTATTATTTATTAAGATTTTTTATGTATTTATTATTTATTTATTAATATGAATTATTTTATTTAGAGTATAATTTGTATCTGTTAGTTTAGGAAATACATACATTAAAAAATTATATAAGGCACAATATGAGCATCCAAAATATAGAATTTTATTTTTATTTTATTTTTTTAAATAAGGACTCTCCTCAGCCAGTTACAAAATAAGCTCTAGTTCATACATCCATACAGCCCTTGACACCCCTATGAAAAATATATATATTTTTTTTACTAAAGTATGGATCGCTGACTGCATTGTCTTTCTGACTGACAGACACTTTAGGAATAATATCATTCATTTTTATTAAGATTTAATATTATTTTTTAATTATTATTATTATTTATTAAGATTTTTTATGTATTTATTATTTATTTATTAATATGAATTATTTTATTTAGAGTATAATTTTTTATCTGTTAGTTTCGGAAATACATACATTAAAAAATTATATAAGGCACAATACGAGCATCCAAAATATAGAATTTTTTTTTTTTTTTTTTACTAGCAGAAAATTGTATAATGAATTATCTGAGTGAGAAATGAAAAGAGAAAAAACAGTCATATAAATTACTTCTCTCGTCTGCAGACTATAAGGCATGGCACTAAGTAAGAAAAACAAAAACACAACTTTAGGAATATTTAATTTTTTAAAAGGACCTCCCCCCTCCCCTCCCCCACCTCAGCCAGTTACAAAATAAGCTTTAGTTCATACATCCATACAGCCCTTGCCATCCCTATGAAAAGTGATACACATTGCATTGCTTTTTAGAAGCATCTGAAGAAATAATGAAGTTTCAATGACATATATATCAAGAAAAGAAATATGGGATTTTAAATAAATAAAATAAATCAAAATGTTATAATAAACATAAAAAAATAAATAAATCATCATAATGTCATCACATATATTCATACAGTAAATTGAAAGAATGCAGTCGATTCCAGTTCTCTGCATGTTTTGCCATAAATGGTTTCATCAGGAGACTTATTATCTAGGACTGCATATATGATCACTAAGAATTAAGAATTTTTTTCCAAATGTTTTTTAAATTTTTTTTAATTTTTTTTTAGGAATTTTAATGATTTTTTTTTTTTTTTTTTTGTGCAACGCCACTTTAATTATATTTTGTTATGTTTACTATTGATATTGTTGTCTAAAATATACTATATTTTTAATTCTTAGTGATCATACTGTATGGACTATAGTCCTAGATAATAAGTCTCCTGATGAAGCCATCGTATGGCGAAACCTGTAGAGAACTGGAATCGACTGCATTCTTTCCATTTACCGTATAGATATATGTGATGACATTATGATTATTATTTTTTTTTTTTTAATGTTTATAATAAAATTTTGATATATTTTATTATCTGCGTTGTGTTTTGGCACCTTTAAAAATAACAGATTTATTTTCTTGATACAAATTTACAAACCAAGGGATGTGGTGCTGTATATTCTCAGACACTCAGCAATCATTTTTTTTTGCAGTTTCAATGAAATCGTTCACACCAGTGCTTGCCGTTCCAGTGCGTTCCAGTTCCAGAAAAAGAAAATAAAAAGTAGAACATGTTGCGTTTTTCCTGTACTGGACCCCTGTAAAACGCATCAAAAATGCACCGGAACGCACAAAAAAAAAAAAAAAACAGTGCACCGGAACGCACAAAAAAAAAAAAAAAACAGTGCACCGGAACACACATGTCCTTATTTAGGGCTGGTTCACACCAAAAAATCGCACTCCAGATCCGTTTCGGATACATTTCTGAATGCGCGTTTTTTAACACATTTTTGGACACGTTCAAGTGCGTTTTCCAGATCCTGTATTTTTTTCTTCTTTTTTCTTCTTTTTTTTTCCTTCACTGTACTGGGGTCTGGTGCATTTTTTCTGCGTTTCTGGATGCTTTCCGGTTCCTTTAATACTTTTCTTATTTTTTCCTGTTTCTTCTTCACTGTACTGGAGTCTGGTGCGTTTTTTCTGCGTTTCTGGATGCTTTCCGGGTCCTTTTTAGGGATGAGCCGAACACCCCCGGGTTCGGTTCGCACCAGAACCTTCGAACGGACCGAAAGTTTGCGCGAATTTTCGAACCCTATTCGTTATAATGGACGCGAACGTTCAAAATCAAAAGTGCTAATTACAACGGCCAATATGCATGTTAATGTCATAAAACAGGTTTGGGGACCCGGGTCCTGCCCCAGGGGACATATATCAATGCAAAAAGAACTTTTAAAAACTAACGTTTTTTCGGGAGCAGTCATTTTAATGATGCATAAAGTGAAAAAAAAAAGTGAAATTTTCCTTTAAATATGGTACCTGGGGGGTGTCTAAAGTATGCCTGTGAAGTGTCATGTGTTTCCCGTGTTTAGAACTGTCCTTGCACAAAGTGACATTTGTAAAGGAAAAAAAGAAGCCATTTAAAACCACTTGCGGCTTTAATGTCATGTCTTGTCCTGGCCGCCATATGGCTGAAAATCCTTGAGAAAAATGGCATGGCTACCCCATCACCCCCCCCCCCCCCCCCACCCCAGCCCCTTTGGGTCTTGTATGGATATTAAGGGGGACCCCGCACCCAAAATAAAACCCTATACCTACAACCCTATATACTCTGACCAGCAGTATATAGGTGGTGCAAACAAGACACGGACTGTAGGTTTGTTCTTAAGTAGAATCTGAACAGGTACATTATGAAGTGTAGTTCCATCCCAAAAAAATCTATTTTTAAGCTTTTTGGAGAACATAGGGAGGGGTTATCACCCCTGTAACATTTGCTGTCTTTGCACATCTGTTCAGAACATGTCACCTCACTTTCTGTCCCAATGACAAATGTTTTTGGAAAAGTGGGGTTTTAATTGAAACAAGGATTGGTGATAAAATATCAGTAGAGAGGAGATGCCTTTTTCCCAAATTAAATCTAACAGGATAGAATTTCCCTTCCTAGGGGTAGATTTCCTCTCACTTCCTGTTTTCTCTTTCCATTTGCAAGTAGGAGTCGTTTGTAAGTTGGATGTTTGAAAGTAGGGGCCTGGCGTATATACTCTGCAGAAATTTGCCCTATTAGATGTTGGTGTAGCCACAAGACTGGTGGGCACAGGAATGGGCCCTGCTGTGAGTTAATAGATCAAGATTTGTACTTGCATGCACCTGTTGAACCGTGCAGAAAAATTGGGCCTTTGGCGGTGGTGGTGGCGGTGGTGGTGGTGGACGGTGTTGCCACAAGACTGTAGGCCCTCATAGTTACTCTTGGTGGGCGCAGGAATGGGCCCTGCTGTGAGTTATTAGATCAAGATTTGTAATTGCATGAACCTGTTGAACAGGGCAGAAAAATTGGGCCTTTGGCGGTGGTGGTGGTGGACGGTGTTGTCACAAGACTGTAAGCTCTCACAGTTACCCTTGGTGGGCGCAGGAATGGGCCCTGCTGTGAGTTATTAGATCAAGATTTGTAATTGCATGCACCTGATGAACAGGGCAGAAAAATTGGGCCTTTGGCGGTGGTGGTGGACGGTGTTGCCACAAGACTGTAGGCCCTCATAGTTACTCTTGGTGGGCGCAGGAATGGGCCCTGCTGTGAACTATTAGATCAAGATTTGTAATTACCCGCCCCTGTTAAACAGGGGCTGAAAAATTGTGCCTTAGGCACTGGTGCTGGTGCCACAACACTGCAACCCCTCACAGATACTGTACTTGGAGCACAGCAGTCACACGTGTTGCGAAGCATTTTTTTTAAAAATTGTACTTACACGCCCCTGTTAAACAGGGGCTGAAAAATTGTGCCTTAGGCACTGGTGCTGGTGCCACAACACTGCAACCCCTCACAGATACTGTACTTGGAGCACAGCAGTCACACGTGTTGCGAAGCATTTTTAAAAAAAAATTGTACTTACACGCCCCTGTTAAACAGGGGCTGAAAAATTGTGCCTTAGGCACTGGTGCTGGTGCCACAACACTGCAACCCCTCACAGATACTGTACTTGGAGCACAGCAGTCACACGTGTTGCGAAGCATTTTTTTAAAAAATTGTAAGTACACGCCCCTGTTATACAGGGGCTGAAAAATTGTGCCTTAGGCACTGGTGTGGTGGCATGGATCATTGAGGAGGAGGAAGAGGATAGTCAGTGAACATAAGAGGACAGTCACTCAGCATCAGCATAGGCAGTCTTGAAGGGATGTGACATTATAAATTATTCCGTTATATCCGCTTCAGGTGCCTGGTAGCTGGTGGTGATCCAAGACTGATTCATTTTGATGAAGGTCAGTCGATCAACCGAGTCGGTGGACAGGCGCACCCTATGATCGGTGACAAATCCTCCAGCAGCACTGAATGTGCGTTCGGAAAGAACGCTGGAGGCAGGACAGGCCAGTAGCTCAATTGCATACTGTGCAAGCTCTGGCCAGTGATCCATCCTCAGGACCCAGTAAGCCAGAGGATTTTCGGTGGGAAAGGTGTCCAAGTCTGACCTTGCCCCAAGGTATTCCTGCACCATGTATATCAGACGCTGGCGATGGTTGCTGGAACCGATCATACCTTGGGGCTGCGGACTAAAAAATTGTCTGAACGCATCGGTCAGACGTCCACCTTCCCCACCGCTCCTTCTGCTACTGACCGAAGCCTCAGCAACTCGTCGCCCAGAACCAGGAGTTTGTAACCTCCCAGTTTCTGGGAACGCGTTGCACAGACCTTTCTGCAAGGCCTCCCTGAGATGTCTCATCCTCTGCTCCCTCTGCGACGGCAAGATAAGGTCCGCAACCTTACCCTTGTACCGTGGATCAAGGAGAGTGGCCAGCCAGTAATGGTCCCTCTCCTTGATCCGAAGAACACGAGGATCCTTCCGCAGGCTTTGCAGGATCAGGGAGGCCATGCAGCGTAGGTTAGCTGAGGCATTCGGTCCGGAGTCTTCTGGGTCACTGAGGATGACATGATCGCCAGCCACCTCCTCCCAGCCACGTACAAGTCCACTGGTTTGTTGGGACTGTACATCATCCCTAAAAGACTGCTGCTGCTGCTGCTGATGCTGAGTGCCAGGCTCCACCTCCATGCTCACACAATCCTCCTCCTCCTCCTCCTCCTCCTCCTCATCCTCTTCCTGTGTGATGGGTGGGACAGAAGGAACACTATCCGGATAAAGGGGGCCTTGAGAGGCAAGGAAGTCCTCCTCTTCCTGTCTCTGTTCTGCCTCAAGTGCCCTGTCCATTATCCCACGCAGCGTATGCTCCAACAGGTGGACAAGAGGTACAGTGTCACTGATGCATGCACTGTCACTGCTCACCATCCTCGTGGCCTCCTCAAATGGTGAGAGGACAGTGCATGCATCCCTGATCATGCTCCACTGACGTGGGGAAAAAAAACCAAGCTCCCCTGACCCTGTCCTGGTGCCGTAGTCGCAAAGGTACTCATTGATGGCCCTCTGCTGCGTGTGCAGTCGCTGCAGCATGGCCAACGTTGAGTTCCACCTGGTGGGCATGTCACATATTTGGCGGTTCTTGGGCAGGTTCAGCTCCTTTTGCAGCTCAGTCAGCCGAGCACTGGCATTATAAGATCGTCGGAAATGCACACAGACTTTCCTGGCCTGCCTCAGGACATCCTGTAAGCCTGGGAACCTGCCCAAGAACCGCTGCACCACCAGGTTGAGGACGTGAGCCATACAGGGCACATGGGTGAGCTGCCCCTGTCGCAGGGCGGAGAGGAGGTTGGTGCCATTGTCAGAAACGACCATTCCTGGCTTAAGCTGACGTGGCGTCAACCACCTCTCGGCCTGCCCCTGCAGAGCTGCCAGAACCTCTGGCCCAGTGTGGCTCCTGTCCCCCAAACACACCAGCGCAAGCACGGCATGGCATCTTTTTGCCTGCGTACTTGCGTAGCCCCTTGTACGCCTACGGAGCACCGCTGGTTCCGAGGACAGAGCACTGGAGGAAGAAGAAGAGGAGGGGTGGAGGAGAGAGGTGTGTCACAACCAGTAGCAGTAGTAGCGTTTTGGAGGCGTGGTGGCGGAACAACCTCCAACACTACTGCACCTTGTCCTGCATCCCTCCCAGCTGCCAATAGAGTGACCCAATGGGCCGTGAAAGAAAGGTAACGTCCCTGTCCATGCCTGCTGGACCATGAGTCAGCGGTAATATGCACCTTACCGCTGACCGCCCTGTCCAGCGAGGCATGGACATTGCCTTCCACATGCCGGTAGAGAGCCGGAATCGCCTTCCGTGAGAAAAAGTGGCGTTTGGGAACCTGCCACTGAGGAACCGCACATTGAACAAACTCACGGAAGGGGGCCGAGTCTACCAACTGAAAAGGCAGCAGTTTAAGTGCTAGCAATTTAGCCAAGCTAGCATTCAACCGCTGGGCATGTGGATGGCTGGGAGTGTACTTCTTTCGACGGTCCAGCAGCTGGGGCAGGGAAATTTGCCTGCTACTATCGGACGTCGGTGTACTGCAAGTACTTGGTTGTGACACACCTAATTCTACACCTTCAGTCCTCTCACAGCAGCTTTCAGAGAGGACTGAAGATGTAGTGGGGATGGAGATCCCAGCTAATGAGGAGCAAGGAGAGGTCCGCTTAGTTCTTTGGTGTGGGTCTTTTATGTGTGCCTGCCAACGAGCTGCATGGCAGGTCGCCATATGTCTGGTCATGCTTGTCGTGCCCAAGCGGCTGATGTTTTGGCCACGCGAGATACGCTTGAGACAAATATTGCAAATAGCAGTGGTGCGATCTGCTGCACTCGTCTCAAAAAAGGCCCACACCAAAGAACTTTTCTGATAACGTGCAGAGGCAGCGCCCTGCACAGGCGGAGCTCTGCGGTGTTGTACAGTTGCTGTGCTGGCCTCTAGCTGGCCTCCAGGGGGCATCCTGCCTCGTTGGACATGTGATGCCGCATCCTCCTCCTCCTCGTCCTCCTCCTCATCCTCTCTCCCTCCAGGCACCCAAGTGGCGTCAGTGACCTCATCATCCCCTCCCTCTTCACCACTAGAGCAAACCTGGCAGTAAGCTGCAGCTGGTGGAACAGTACTGCCAGATTGCTGTCCTTCAGCATCCCCTCTCTCTGCGCGTACACTACTGACTTCCTCAAGCTGGGTATCATCATCCGAGCCTTCGAATCGTTGGGCATCCTCCTGGAGCATGTACCCAACACTGTGCTCAAAGAGTTCGGGGGACTCCTCAGGAGGACATGGTGGGTCTAGGGAAGGGGTGGCTGATGAGGCCATTGAGTACGCGTTGGCAGCTGCTCTGCCAGTACCCTGAGCCTGGGTGAGAGAGGATGAGGAGGATGAGGAGGGCTTGGTCATCCATTCTACCAAGCCTTCAGCATGATGCGGCTCCACATGCCCAGCTGCCGAAAACAAAGACGCGCGTGTCCCATGGTCACGTGCTCATGACGATGCACGACCACGTCCACGGCCATGGCCACGTCCACTAGAAACAGAGCCTGCCTGCCCTGTGTTCTTGGCTCTGCACGCTCTGCCTCCCCTTGGCGGTCTTCCAGCCATTGTAGTCGGTAGTCCTGTGGGTGCTGCTGAGAAGAAAATATAGGAGCTCTGTGTGATGCCACTAACACACTAGAAGTCCTATGGGTGCTTCTGCAAAGAAAATATAGGAGCTCTGTGTGATGCCACTAACACACTAGAAGTCCTGTGGGTGCCGCTGAGAAGAAAATATAGGAGCTCTGTGTGATGCCACTAACACACTAGAAGTCCTGTGGGTGCCGCTGAGAAGAATATATAGGAGCTCTGTGTGATGCCACTAACACACTAGAAGTCCTATGGGTGCTTCTGCAAAGAAAATATAGGAGCTCTGTGTGATGCCACTAACACACTAGAAGTCCTGTGGGTGCTGCTGAGAAGAAAATATAGGAGCTCTGTGTGATGCCACTAACACACTAGAAGTCCTATGGGTGCTGCTGAGAAGAAAATATAGGTCTGTGTGATGGGACTAACACACTTCAAGTCCTATAGGTGCTTCTGGGAACAAAATATAGGATCTCTGTGTGATGGGACTAACACACTTCAAGTCCTATAGGTGCTTCTGGGAACAAAATATAGGATCTCTGTGTGATGGGACTAACACACTTCAAGTCCTATAGGTGCTTCTGGGAAGAAAATATAGGTCTGTGTGATGGGACTAACACACTTCAAGTCCTATAGGTGCTTCTGGGAACAAAATATAGGATCTCTGTGTGATGGGACTAACACACTTCAAGTCCTATAGGTGCTTCTGGGAACAAAATATAGGATCTCTGTGTGATGGGACTAACACACTTCAAGTTCTATAGGTGCTTCTGGGAAGAAAATATAGGTCTGTGTGATGGGACTAACACACTTCAAGTCCTATAGGTGCTTCTGGGAACAAAATATAGGATCTCTGTGTGATGGGACTAACACACTTCAAGTCCTATAGGTGCTTCTGGGAACAAAATATAGGATCTCTGTGTGATGGGACTAACACACTTCAAGTCCTATAGGTGCTTCTGGGAACAAAATATAGGTCTGTGTGATGGGACTAACACACTTCAAGTCCTATAGGTGCTTCTGGGAAGAAAATATAGCTCTGTGTGATGGGACTAACACACTTCAAGTCCTATAGGTGCTTCTGGGAACAAAATATAGGATCTCTGTGTGATGGGACTAACACACTTCAAGTCCTATAGGTGCTTCTGGGAACAAAATATAGCAGCTCTGTTTGCTGCCACGAACACACTACAAGCCCTATGGGTGCTTTTGGGGTGCAGTGCTGTACTAACAGCACTGCGGTTGGTACTACTGAAATACTGTACTAACAGTAAGACATGCACCAGACTAACCCCCAGCAGCAGCTAAAAACACACTAACCAGCAGCAGCAATGGACGATCAATGACAGGTAGCAATGGTTTAGCAAAGTAGAGCAAATCTTTCTAAATGAATCTTTCTAAATGAATCTAGCAGAGTGACACAGAATGAGCCTGCACTCTCCTAAAGCCGGAACGCATGTGACCGGCGCCGACGGCGTGGCGGCCTTTTAAATGAGGGGGCGTGTACTAAAGCCCCTGAGCTGTAATTGGCTACAGGCATTCTGCCTGTAGCCAATTATGGCTCTCCGAGTTTCCGGCGCTGTGATTGGCCAAGCATGCGGGGTCACAGTGCATGCTTGGCCAATCAGCCAGCAATGCACTGCGCCGGCCGCGCCGGCCGCAATGCATTGCGGGGCCGCTCGCATCACACGAATGTGATGCGAGCGGCCAAAATAGTTCTGGGCTCGCCGAGCGAGCGAACGCCCGGTGCTCGATGCGAACATGGGTTCGCATCGAGCACCCGGCCCATCCTTAGTCCTTTTATGTTTTTCTTATTTTTTTCCTGTTTCTTCTTCGCTGTACTGGGGTCTGGTGCGTTTTTTCTGTGTTTCTGGATGCTTTGCAGATCCTGTATTTTTTCTTATTTTTTTCCTGTTTCTTCTTCACTGTACTGGGGTCTGGTGCGTTTTTTCTGCGTTTCTGGATGCTTTCCGGTTCCTTTAATATTTTTCTTCTTTTTTCCTGTTTCTTCTTCACTGTACTGGAGTCTGGTGCGTTTTTGATGCGTTTCAGGATGCTTTCCAGATCCTGTATTTATTTCTTCTTTTTTTGTCTTTTTCTTCACTGTACTGGGGTCTGGTGCGTTTCTGATGCGTTTCAGGATGCTTTGCAGATCCTGTATTTTTTTCTTCTTTTTTTCCTGTTTCTTCTTCACTGTACTGGGGTCTGGTGCGTTTTTTCTGTGTTTCTGGATGCTTTCCGCTTCCTTTAATACTTTTCTTATTTTTTCCTGTTTCTTCTTCACTGTACTGGGGTCTGGTGCATTTTTTCTGCGTTTCTGGATGCTTTCCGGGTCCTTTTATTTTTTTCTTATTTTTTTCCTGTTTCTTCTTCACTGTACTGGGGTCTGGTGCATTTCTTCTGCGTTTCTGGATGCTTTCCGGTTCCTTTAATACTTTTCTTATTTTTTCCTGTTTCTTCTTCACTGTACTGGGGTCTGGTGCGTGTTTTCTGCGTTTCTGGATGCTTTCCAGATCCTTTAATATTTTTCTTCTTTTTTCCTGTTTCTTCTTCACTGTACTGGGGGTCTGGTGCGTTTTTTCTGCGTTTCTGGATGCTTTCCAGATCCTTTAATATTTTTCTTCTTTTTTCCTGTTTCTTCTTCACTGTACTGGGGTCTGGTGCGTTTTTTCTGTGTTTCTGGATGCTTTCCGCTTCCTTTAATACTTTTCTTATTTTTTCCTGTTTCTTCTTCACTGTACTGGGGTCTGGTGCATTTTTTCTGCGTTTCTGGATGCTTTCCGGGTCCTTTTATTTTTTTCTTATTTTTTTCCTGTTTCTTCTTCACTGTACTGGGGTCTGGTGCGTTTCTTCTGCGTTTCTGGATGCTTTCCGGTTCCTTTAATATTTTTCTTCTTTTTTCCTGTTTCTTCTTCACTGTACTGGGGTCTGGTGCGTTTCTTCTGCGTTTCTGGATGCTTTGCAGATCCTGTATTTTTTCTTGTTTTTTTCCTGTTTCTTCTTCACTGTACTGGGGTCTGGTGCATTTATTCTGCGTTTCTGGATGCTTTGCAGATCCTGTATTTTTTCTTATTTTTTTCCTGTTTCTTCTTCACTGTACTGGGGTCTGGTGCGTTTTTTCTGCGTTTCTGGATGCTTTCCGGTTCCTTTAATATTTTTCTTCTTTTTTCCTGTTTCTTCTTCACTGTACTGGAGTCTGGTGCGTTTTTGATGCGTTTCAGGATGCTTTCCAGATCCTGTATTTATTTCTTCTTTTTTTGTCTTTTTCTTCACTGTACTGGCGTCTGGTGCGTTTCTGATGCATTTCAGGATGCTTTGCAGATCCTGTATTTTTTTCTTCTTTTTTTCCTGTTTCTTCTTCACTGTACTGGGGGTCTGGTGCATTTTTTCTGCGTTTCTGGATGCTTTCCGGGTCCTTTTATTTTTTTCTTATTTTTTTCCTGTTTCTTCTTCACTGTACTGGGGTCTGGTGCGTTTCTTCTGCGTTTCTGGATGCTTTCCGGTTCCTTTAATACTTTTCTTATTTTTTCCTGTTTCTTCTTCACTGTACTGGGGTCTGGTGCGTGTTTTCTGCGTTTCTGGATGCTTTCCAGATCCTTTAATATTTTTCTTCTTTTTTCCTGTTTCTTCTTCACTGTACTGGGGGTCTGGTGCGTTTTTTCTGCGTTTCTGGATGCTTTCCAGATCCTTTAATATTTTTCTTCTTTTTTCCTGTTTCTTCTTCACTGTACTGGGGGTCTGGTGCGTTTTTTCTGCGTTTCTGGATGCTTTCCGGGTCCTTTTATGTTTTTCTTATTTTTTTCCTGTTTCTTCTTCACTGTACTGGGGTCTGGTGCGTTTCTTCTGCGTTTCTGGATGCTTTGCAGATCCTGTATTTTTTCTTATTTTTTTCCTGTTTCTTCTTCACTGTACTGGGGTCTGGTGCATTTATTCTGCGTTTCTGGATGCTTTGCAGATCCTGTATTTTTTCTTATTTTTTTCCTGTTTCTTCTTCACTGTACTGGGGTCTGGTGCGTTTTTTCTGCGTTTCTGGATGCTTTCCGGTTCCTTTAATATTTTTCTTCTTTTTTTTTCCTGTTTCTTCTTCACTGTACTGGAGTCTGGTGCGTTTTTGATGCGTTTCAGGATGCTTTCCAGATCCTGTATTTATTTCTTCTTTTTTGTCTTTTTCTTCACTGTACTGGGGTCTGATGAGTTTCTGATGCGTTTCAGGATGCTTTGCAGATCCTGTATTTTTTTCTTCTTTTTTTCCTGTTTCTTCTTCACTGTACTGGGGTCTGGTGCGTTTTTTCTGTGTTTCTGGATGCTTTCCGCTTCCTTTAATACATTTCTTATTTTTTCCTGTTTCTTCTTCACTGTACTGGGGGTCTGGTGCATTTTTTCTGCGTTTCTGGATGCTTTCCGGGTCCTTTTATTTTTTTCTTATTTTTTTTTTCCTGTTTCTTCTTCACTGTACTGGGGTCTGGTGCGTTTCTTCTGCGTTTCTGGATGCTTTCCGGTTCCTTTAATACTTTTCTTATTTTTTCCTGTTTCTTCTTCACTGTACTGGGGGTCTGGTGCGTTTTTTCTGCGTTTCTGGATGCTTTCCAGATCCTTTAATATTTTTCTTCTTTTTTTTCCTGTTTCTTCTTCACTGTACTGGGGTCTGGTGCGTTTTTTCTGTGTTTCTGGATGCTTTCCGCTTCCTTTAATACTTTTCTTATTTTTTCCTGTTTCTTCTTCACTGTACTGGGGTCTGGTGCATTTTTTCTGCGTTTCTGGATGCTTTCCGGGTCCTTTTATTTTTTTCTTATTTTTTTCCTGTTTCTTCTTCACTGTACTGGGGTCTGGTGCATTTTTTCTGCGTTTCTGGATGCTTTCCGGGTCCTTTTATATTTTTCTTATTTTTTTCCTGTTTCTTCTTCACTGTACTGGGGTCTGGTGCGTTTTTTTCTGCGTTTCTGGATGCTTTCCGGTTCCTTTAATACTTTTCTTATTTTTTCCTGTTTCTTCTTCACTGTACTGGGGTCTGGTGCGTTTCTTCTGCGTTTCTGGATGCTTTCCGGTTCCTTTAATACTTTTCTTATTTTTTCCTGTTTCTTCTTCACTGTACTGGGGTCTGGTGCGTGTTTTCTGCGTTTCTGGATGCTTTCCAGATCCTTTAATATTTTTCTTCTTTTTTCCTGTTTCTTCTTCACTGTACTGGGGGTGTGGTGTGTTTTTTCTGCGTTTCTGGATGCTTTCCAGATCCTTTAATATTTTTCTTCTTTTTTCCTGTTTCTTCTTCACTGTACTGGGGGTCTGGTGCGTTTTTTCTGCGTTTCTGGATGCTTTCCGGTTCCTTTAATATTTTTCTTCTTTTTTCCTGTTTCTTCTTCACTGTACTGGAGTCTGGTGCGTTTTTGATGCGTTTCAGGATGCTTTCCAGATCCTGTATTTATTTCTTCTTTTTTTGTCTTTTTCTTCACTGTACTGGGGTCTGGTGCGTTTCTGATGCGTTTCAGGATGCTTTGCAGATCCTGTATTTTTTTCTTCTTCTTTTTTTCCTGTTTCTTCTTCACTGTACTGGGGTCTGGTGCGTTTTTTCTGTGTTTCTGGATGCTTTCCGCTTCCTTTAATACTTTTCTTATTTTTTCCTGTTTCTTCTTCACTGTACTGGGGTCTGGTGCATTTTTTCTGCGTTTCTGGATGCTTTCCGGGTCCTTTTATTTTTTTCTTATTTTTTTCCTGTTTCTTCTTCACTTTACTGGGGTCTGGTGCATTTTTTCTGCGTTTCTGGATGCTTTCCGGGTCCTTTTATATTTTTCTTATTTTTTTCCTGTTTCTTCTTCACTGTACTGGGGTCTGGTGCGTTTCTTCTGCGTTTCTGGATGCTTTCCGGTTCCTTTAATACTTTTCTTATTTTTTCCTGTTTCTTCTTCACTGTACTGGGGTCTGGTGCGTGTTTTCTGCGTTTCTGGATGCTTTCCAGATCCTTTAATATTTTTCTTCTTTTTTCCTGTTTCTTCTTCACTGTACTGGGGTCTGGTGCGTTTTTTCTGCGTTTCTGGATGCTTTCCAGATCCTTTAATATTTTTCTTCTTTTTTTTCCTGTTTCTTCTTCACTGTACTGGGGGTCTGGTGCGTTTTTTCTGCGTTTCTGGATGCTTTCCGGGTCCTTTTATGTTTTTCTTATTTTTTTCCTGTTTCTTCTTCGCTGTACTGGGGTCTGGTGCGTTTCTTCTGCGTTTCTGGATGCTTTGCAGATCCTGTATTTTTTCTTATTTTTTTCCTGTTTCTTCTTCACTGTACTGGGGTCTGGTGCATTTATTCTGCGTTTCTGGATGCTTTGCAGATCCTGTATTTTTTCTTATTTTTTTCCTGTTTCTTCTTCACTGTACTGGGGTCTGGTGCATTTTTTCTGCGTTTCTGGATGCTTTCCGGTTCCTTTAATATTTTTCTTCTTTTTTTCCTGTTTCTTCTTCACTGTACTGGGGTCTGGTGCGTTTTTGATGCGTTTCAGGATGCTTTCCAGATCCTGTATTTATTTCTTCTTTTTTTGTCTTTTTCTTCACTGTACTGGGGTCTGGTGCGTTTCTGATGCGTTTCAGGATGCTTTGCAGATCCTGTATTTTTTTCTTCTTTTTTTTCCTGTTTCTTCTTCACTGTACTGGGGGTCTGGTGCATTTTTTCTGCGTTTCTGGATGCTTTCCGGGTCCTTTTATTTTTTTCTTATTTTTTTCCTGTTTCTTCTTCACTGTACTGGGGTCTGGTGCGTGTTTTCTGTGTTTCTGGATGCTTTCCGCTTCCTTTAATACTTTTCTTATTTTTTCCTGTTTCTTCTTCACTGTACTGGGGTCTGGTGCGTTTTTTCTGCGTTTCTGGATGCTTTCCGGGTCCTTTTATTTTTTTCTTATTTTTTTCCTGTTTCTTCTTCACTGTACTGGGGTCTGGTGCGTTTTTTCTGCGTTTCTGGATGCTTTCCGGTTCCTTTAATACTTTTCTTATTTTTTCCTGTTTCTTCTTCACTGTACTGGGGTCTGGTGCGTTTTTTCTGCGTTTCTGGATGCTTTCCGGTTCCTTTAATACTTTTCTTATTTTTTCCTGTTTCTTCTTCACTGTACTGGGGTCTGGTGCGTGTTTTCTGCGTTTCTGGATGCTTTCCAGATCCTTTAATATTTTTCTTCTTTTTTCCTGTTTCTTCTTCACTGTACTGGGGTCTGGTGCGTTTTTTCTGCGTTTCTGGATGCTTTCCGGGTCCTTTTATGTTTTTCTTATTTTTTTCCTGTTTCTTCTTCGCTGTACTGGGGTCTGGTGCGTTTTTTCTGCGTTTCTGGATGCTTCCGGTTCCTTTAATATTTTTCTTCTTTTTTCCTATTTCTTCTTCACTGTACTGGGGTCTGGTGCGTTTCTTCTGCGTTTCTGGATGCTTTGCAGATCCTGTATTTTTTCTTATTTTTTTCCTGTTTCTTCTTCACTGTACTGGGGTCTGGTGCATTTATTCTGCGTTTCTGGATGCTTTGCAGATCCTGTATTTTTTCTTATTTTTTTCCTGTTTCTTCTTCACTGTACTGGGGTCTGGTGCATTTTTTCTGCGTTTCTGGATGCTTTCCGGTTCCTTTAATATTTTTCTTCTTTTTTCCTGTTTCTTCTTCACTGTACTGGAGTCTGGTGCGTTTTTGATGCGTTTCAGGATGCTTTCCAGATCCTGTATTTATTTCTTCTTTTTTTGTCTTTTTCTTCACTGTACTGGGGTCTGGTGCGTTTCTGATGCGTTTCAGGATGCTTTGCAGATCCTGTATTTTTTTCTTCTTTTTTTCCTGTTTCTTCTTCACTGTACTGGGGGTCTGGTGCGTTTTTTCTGCGTTTCTGGATGCTTTCCAGAGCCTGTATTTTATTCTTCTTTTCTTTGTTTCTTCTGTTCTACTTTTTTTTCTGGAACTGACCACACTGGTGTGAACTATGTCATTGGAAACCATATAACCTACTTTCCATGTGTTTTTGATGGAAAAAAAAAATTGGACTGCATGTGGTATGAACTGGTCCTAATAGTTTTTTTGAAATGATCAATGCTTCCTGCTGATATCACTGCTTGTGGAAGGGAATTCCACATCTGTACTGCTCTTACAGTAAAGAACCCTCTACGCAGTTTAAGGTTAAACCTCTTTTCTTCCAATTGCAGTGAATGGGCGTGTGTCTTTTTAATTTTCCTTTCGCAAATTTTTATTAAAATGTATTATTATTTATTTATTTTTTATTATTTATTAAGATTTTTTATGTATTTATTATTTATTTATTAATATGTATTATTTTATTTAGAGTATAATTTGTTTCTGGTTGTTTAGTTTAGGAAATCCATACATTAAAAAAATTATATAAGGCCCAATATGAGCATCCAAAATATAGAATTTAATTATATATTTTTTTTTTAAATAAGGACTCTCCTCAGCCAGTTACAAAATAAGCTCTAGTTCATACATCCATACAGCCCTTGCCACCCTTCTGAAATATATATATATTTTTTTACTAAAGTATGGATCGCTGACTGCATTGTCTTTCTGACTGACAGAGACACTTTAGGAATAATATCATTCATTTCTATTAAGATGTATTATTATTTATTTATTTTTGTATTATTTATTAAGATTTTATTATGTATTTATTATTTATTTATTAATATGTATTATTTTATTTAGAGTATAATTTTTATCTGTTTGTTAGTTTACGAAATACATACATTAAAAATAATTATATAAGGCACAATATGAGCATCCAAAATATAGAATTTTATTTATTTATTTTTTACTAAAGTATGGATCCCTGACTGCATTGTCTTTCTGACTGAAATAGACACTTATTAAGATGTAATAATATTTTTTTATTTTTATTATTATTAGTTATTAAGATTTTTTATGTATTTATTTATTAATATGAATTATTTTATTTAGAGTATAATTTTTATCTGTTAGTTTAGGAAATACATACATTAAAAAATTATATAAGGCACAATACTTTATACAGTACAGCACAGTACAGTTACCATACAATTCAATACAGGAGGAATCAGAGGACCCTGCTCCAGAGAGCTTACAATCTAGGAGGGAGGGTCAAGAGATACAAAAGATAATAACTGTGGGGGATGAGATGAAGAAAATAAATGTACAGTAGACATGTGCAATTTGTTTCCTTCCGAATTAGTCTTTTAACGAATTTCGACAAATTAACCAAATTAACGAAAATCCATTTAACAATTTTTTTTTCTGAATATTCTTAAATTCTAATATTCGAAAATTCCTAAATTCAAAGAAATTCGGAATTTCGGAAATTTGAAAATGCGAGAACCTCAAAATTTGAAAATCTGAAATATTAACCAGTTCCCGAACCGGCGCACGACGATGTACGGCAACAGAATGGCACGGACAGGCAAAAGGGCGTACAGGTACGTCCCCTTTAAGATTGCGGCCGTGCCATCGCGTGTGCTCGTGCCGGTCGGGACCCCCCGTGAGTCCGGTTGCTAAATCACAGCCATGCCCCCCACAGTTAGTAACACGCCCTTAGGAACAGTTAACCCCTACACTGCCACCTAGTGGTTAACCCCTTCACTGCCAGTGTCATTTACACAGGAATCAGTGCATTTAAATAGCACTGATTGCTGTATAAATGACAATGGTCCCAAATATGTGTCGCAGTCACAATAGAAATCGCTGATCGCCGCCATTACTAGTAAAAAAAAAAAAAAATTATAAAAATGCTATAAAGCTATCCCCTATTTTGTAAACGCTATAACTTCTGCGCAAACCAATCAATAATTGCTTATTGCGATTTTTTTTTACCAAAAATAAGTAGAAGAATATGCGCGCGCCGGCCAAGACCCCCGTGGGTCTGGTCGCGGGTCCCGCGGACTCTATCGCCACGGGGATACCCGCGATCGTCTCACGAGAAGGCTGAACGGGGAGATGCGGAAGTAAACAGCATCTCCCCGTTCTGCCTAGCAACAAGTGACACTGATCTCAGCTCCCTGTGATTGGAGCAGAGATCAGTGTTCATTAACACACAGCCACGCCCCCCACAGTTAGTAACACGCCCCTAGGAACACTTAACCCCTACACTGCCACCCCCTGGTTAACCCCTTCACTGCCAGTGTCATTAACACAGGAATCAGTGCATTTGTATAGCACTGATTGCTGTATAAATGACAATGGTCCCAAAAATGTGTCAAAAATGTCCGATGTGTCCGCCATAATGTCCCAGTCACAATAATAATCGCTGATCGCCGCCATTACTAGTAAAAGAAAAATTATTAATAAAAATGCCATAAAACTATCCCCTATTTTTTAAATGCTATAACTTTTGCGCAAACCAATTAATAATCGCTTATTGTGATTTTTTTTTTTACCAAAAATATGTAGAAGAATACGTATCGGCCTAAACTGAGTAAAAAAACTTTTTTTTTTTATATATTTTTGGGGGATATTTATTATAGCAAAAAGTAAAAAATATTGCATTTTTTTCAAAATTGTCGATCTTTTTTTGTTTATAGCGCAAAAAATAAAAACCGCAGGGGCGATCAAATACCACCAAAAGAAAGCTCTATTTGTGGGAGAAAAAGGACGCCAATTTTGTTTGGGAGCCACGTCGCACGACCGCCCAATTGTCAGTTAAAGCGACGCGGCGCCGAATCGCAAAAAGTGGTCTGGTCTCAAGCCAGCAAAATGGCCCGGTCTGAAAGTGGTTAACTACCTAATAATAGCTTAACTATAACTAACTATTAAATTATAGGTATTGGAATTTCCTTTCAAATTTGGCTGTTAGTGAACGTAACGAAAACTAATTTATCCGAAGTTACGAATGATCTAAAATAACGAATGCCGCATCGAAACGAATGGAACGTAACAAATTAATAGTAATAAATAGCAATAATAATAATAAAACCTTTTTATTATTATTATTTAATATTAATTTGTTCAGTTCCATTCATTTAGATGCGGCATTCCTTATTTCGGATAAATTCGTAACTTCGGATAAATTCTTATTCGTTACATTGACTAACAGACAAATTTGAAAGGAAATTCCAATACCTATAATTTAATAGTTAGTTATTATTAGTTAGTTAGTTAATTTTCGGGATTTTCTTCGTAAATTTGAAAATTTTTAAATTCGAAAATCCGAAAACCTGAAAATTTGAAAATCTAAAATAGTAACTAACTAATAATAACTTAACTATTACTAGCTATTAAATTATAGGTATTGGAATTTCCTTTCAAATTTAAAAATTTACAAACTTATTTGAAGTTACGAATTAAATTGGAATTTTCTTTCAAATTTGTCCGTTAGCGAATGTAACAAATATGAATTTATCCGAAGTTACGAATGCCGTATCTAAACAAATGGAACGTAACTAATTACTCTAGTCAAAACACCATATGGCATTTTGACTAGAGTACACTGTATCTCAAGAGACCAGGAAGGCTTGTACCTCTAATGGACAGCATCCCCTGAAGAAGCCCAGCATATGGGCGAAACATGTTGGCAACTCCATTCTAAAGTGCTGTATCCATAAAAATTGTATTGTATTGTACTTGCCATAATTGGCGTTTTTTAACAATTTTTTTAATTGTCTTTAAATAAAACCTTTTATACTATATTTTGAGATTACTATTTTTATATATATAGATATATATATACTTCTTTTGCACCTTAAAATCCCACAAAATCCTTATATATCTACTCTTTGTGAGGGGTATGCTTGAAGACCCTTGGAGTAATGTTACTTTGGATTCAAGTCCATGTCCCCCCAAGACACACAGATTCTGGGAACCCTTTATAGGGCCAAACTACCATATTAAAAATAGTGACTGTTTCACACTGTTGGGACTCAAAGCAGATGTTGATATCATCAGCAAGTCACCTGTCTGGGGTTGTCTACTATAGTGTGTTTATTGCAAGTATGTCTAGTGTGCCTTCTAAGGCCCCTTTCACACCGGGGCGGGAGCTGCTTTACCGTCGTTTTAGCCGCGGTATTCAGCCGCTCGCGGTGCGGTTTTACCCCCCGTGAGCGGCCGAAAAAGGGTTAAAATCCCCCGCAGAGCGCCGCTGTGGCGGCGCTTTGCGGCGGTGTTGCCGCGGTATTACCGCGGTGTCCCATTCAAATCAATGGGAAGGAGCGCTATAGGAGCAGTGAATACACCGCTCCTATACCGCTCCAAAGATGCTGCTAGCAGGACTTTTTTTTACCGCCCTGCTAGCGCACCGCTCCAGTGTGAAAGCCCGCCGACTTTCACACTGGAGTGAATGGGGCCGGATTTTTTCAGGCGGTGTACAGGCGCTATTTTTAGCGCTGTACCGCCTGAAAAACGCCCCAGTGTGAAAGGGGCCTTAGCCATGCTAATTAACTCAGCTATTGTCTACTAGCACAATACTGTGGGGCTGTGTTTATACTTGTAATGCCGTGTCCTTTGTATTCACTCTTGTCAAACCTCCGAGTCACTTAGGCTGGGTAAATGACTAGTTAATTAGCTCATGTTAATTTATGTTTCTGGTTACAGTGTATTGTTAGGGTAATATGATCAGGAAGGGGGGGACCTTCTTTTCAAGTGTTTAAAAGCCTGTATTTGTGTTCCAATAAACAGTTCTATTTCTGGTGTACTCCAAGACTGGTGTTGTCTGGTTCTTGGTGGGGGTTACTATAGCCCAGGGACGTGCAGTGAGGTAAGTGGCTGGCGAGGCACTGGCTAGTATACGAAAGAGAAAAGGGTGGCCCCTAGAAGTTGCACCTCCAAGATATCCTGGAGAGGTGAAGAGAGTGGCAACCTTAGTCGGAGTCCAGGCTGAGGTTGCCACTCTCTTCACCTCTCCAGGATATCTTGGATGTGCGACTTCTAGGGGCCACCCTTTTCTCTTTCGTATACTAGCCAGTCCTCGCCAGCCACTCACCTCACCGCACGTCCCTGGGCTATAGTAACCCCCCAAGAACCAGACAACACCAGTCTTGGAGTACACCAGAAATAGAACTGTTTATTGGAACACATACAGGCTTTTAAACACTTGAGAAGAAGGTCCCCCCTCTCCTGATCAGGATAACAAGTTTCACTCTGCCCCCCCCAGAAACGTAGTCATGGGGATCACCGCTAGTATCACAGCCAGATACACACAGGTTACATACGCCGCGATCGCTAGAGCGGGAGCAATAATTCTAGAACTAGACCTCCTCTGTATCTCTAAACATGTAACCTGTAAAAAAAAAAAAATTTAAAGCATCTCCTATGGAGATTTATAAGTACTGAAATTTGGCGCCATTCCACAAGGGGGTGCAATTTTAAAGCGTGACACGTTAGGTATCTATTTACTCGGGGTAACATCAACTTTCACATTATACAAAAAAAATCTATCTAACGTTACTGTTCTTTTTTTTTTATTCCCTAAAATAGTGTTTAACCACCTGAGATCTGCGCTATAGCTGAATGACGGCTACATCGCGGATCTAAGATGCCGGGACGACGTCTATTGACGTTGTCCCATTCACGAGCGGCCTGCGCTCCCCCTGAAGGGCGCGCGACGCGCTCTGTGATCAGCGAGTCTGTGAGACTCGCTGGATCACAGATCCGAGTAAGGGGTAGATCCCGGCCATGCCTCACCTGCCTCCCTTGACTGCACGTCTCTGCTATAGCCAGATCCATTGGTCTCGTGTTCCAGGACTTGGGAAGCAGCTTCTTGGCGGAAATACCCAACAGGGTGTCCGGAGTCCATGACAGTAGGGAATTCCAAGGGATGGAAGAGGCTCAGGAGAAGTCCTGGAGGTGAGTATGGGAGGAGGTGACGAGGGAACTAGAGACCAGGAGGTCTTGGGAAGAACAAAGAGAACAATTTGGTTGGTATTTTGAGACTAGGTTAGTGATGTAGCTGGGGGCTGAGTTGTGGATGGTTTTGTAAGTTGTTGTTAGTATTTAAAATTTAGTTTGTTGGATGAACGGAAGCCAGTGGAGGGATTGGCGGAGAGGAGTAGGAGATTCTGAACGGTTGGTAAGGTGGATGAGTCTGGCAGTAGCATTCATGATTGACTGCATGGGGATAGTCTATGTAAAGGTAAGCCAATGAGGAGGGTGTTGCAGTAGTCGAGACAAGAGAGATGACCAGGGAGTGGCTTAGGAGCTTTGTTGTGTCAATGGTTAGGAATGTGTTTTTGACATGTCAGGTGACTTTATGTGTGGCAAGTCGCATTATAAGTCACAGCAGTATGAATCTGAACTTTTAAAGGGACAAGGTTAAAAGGCCCTGGGATCAGTGGGAAAGGCCCTGGGCCCGGGCCCCGGAGGGAAGGACCCCAGGCTCAGAGGGAAGGGCCCTGGGACTGATGGAAAGGCCCCATGCTAGAATCAAATACGTTTCCCCCCCCCCCCCCCATCTGCAACCTCCAGGGGCACGTCACAGGTTTCAGAAGGATGCAGAACCATTCACAGGGTGCAGCACGGCTTGCCCATGCACAGTGGGGTGCTGGCTGTGAAGCTGCAGGGAGTCACAGCCAGCTTCCCACAGTTAGCCTGGGTATGCTGCGGATCCGAACCAGCCCGGGTGAGGATGGCGCTGGGTCCATGGACAGGTAAGTGTCCATTTATAAATTTATACATTTTATTTTCAACCTGACTGAAGCTCCTCTTTATGTACAGCTGAAAGGATCATTGGTGTCATGCTGTCGGCTCTGCCATGTGGCATTGGTCTCTATGGAGGCACCACCAGATGAGAAGTCAACCAGCCACAGCTCAAGGAACCCATCATAACCTCTGGAGGAGCCCTAGAGTCCCATGGAACATGGCTGCATTATGGAGTTAAGTGCCCAATGGAATTCATTATTTTAGGAATTTGTATATTTTAGGAATTTTAAAAAATTGTGAAGGAAATCTTATTTGCTCCAGTTGTTTCATCATCGATGTCAGGGGTCTCCAAACTACGTCTCGGGGGCCGGATGCGGCCCTTTGCTAGCCTTCATCCAGCCCTTGGGGCACTATTGCTCCCAATGACATGAGACACTACTCCTCCCACTGACACCAACAATGGGGCACTATTTCTTCCACTAATACCAATGATGGAGCACTACTCCCCCTCCTACTGACCACCAACACTGAGGCCATGTTTATTCTCACTGATGCCCGGCCCAGGGCATTTTCTACCCCTACTGGTCAGAATCCGGCCCCCCTTAAAGTATAAAAGGTTACTCTGCTGGACTGGTGACTGGATGGCCATTGGCCAGAATCCGGCCCCCCTAAAGTCTAATGCCCCGTACACACGATCGGAAATTCCCCCAGCAAAAGTCTGATGTGAGCTTTTGGTCGGAATCTCTGACCGCGTGTATGCTTTATCGGACTTTTGCTGGCGGAATTCCCGCCAGCAAAAGATTGAGAGCAGGTTCTCTATTTTTCGATCGGAAATTCTGATCGTCTGTAGCAATTCCGACGCGCAAAATTCCCACGCATGCTCGTAAACAATTTGACGCATGCTCGGAAGCATTGAACTTAAAGTGGAGTGCCAGGAGTGCCAAAAAAAAAAAAAATTAAAAGTCAGCAGCTACAAATACTGCAGCTGCTGACTTTTAAGAATCGGACACTTACCTGTCCCGGGGTACAGCGATGCGGGGGAACGAGACCCCCCCTCGTTCCCCGCTCTGCTCGCGGCGCCGGCATTCTTAATGTGGGAACCCGGCTGTGGCTTCACAGCCGGGCACCCACTGTGCATGCGCGAGTTCCCAGATGACTGTGCGGTGCCTACAGGAAGTGACGTTTAGCCCGGGCAATGAAGGTGGCAGACTACGAGGGACCCCCTAGCAACAGGCATTTAGAGGTGAGTAAAAAATGTTTTTTTTTTCCAATTATTTTTTTTTTTATTTTTTTTATGATTTTTAAGCCACTTTTTTTTTTTTGGCCGCAACCCCACTTTAATTTTCTCGGCTGGTCGTAGTGTTGTACGTCACCGCGTTCTTGATGGTGGAAAGTTCAGAGAACTTTTGTGTGACCGTGTGTATGCAAGCCAAGCTTGAGCGAAATTCCGTCGGAAAAACCATCCAAGTTTTTTCAGACGGAAAATCCGCTCGTGTGTACGGGG
Organism: Lithobates sylvaticus; assembly: GCA_028564925.1. Lineage (NCBI taxonomy): Eukaryota > Metazoa > Chordata > Amphibia > Anura > Ranidae > Lithobates > Lithobates sylvaticus. The sequence goes on from CM053029.1 coordinate 610,076,476, forward strand.
CACAAAGGACAGTAAACTGGCCCTTTGTTTGAAAGGTTTGGAGACCCCTGATCTATGTCAACAATTTCAGAAAATGCATCTTCATACAGAGGACACCTGTGCTACCTATAAGCTGAGTGTATCTGCCGCGCGCCTTTCTTCTCTTTCTACTTTAGCACTCCGCGGCTAAAAGAAAACATGCAACACTTGCATTAGCCATCCAATATAGAGCGCCATTTGAATAAAATCCATTAATTCGTCTTGCAAGAAAACTGAGCAAATTGAAGGCCACTTTATACACACACACTGGAGAGGGGGATGTTAATCCTTTCAGACTATTTTCAAAGCTCGTCGCCATGAATTCCCATTCAACTTTGGTCTCTTGACATTTGCCGATGATCAAAGCGGCATTAGAAGGCGGTGGAAGACAAGCCCAATGGAGGACTACAAGTGGAAATCACTCACGGCTAATGGAATAAAATAAGAGAACCACAGGTGTAGAAGCAGAACCCCCTCCCCACCTCCCACCCTTAAATCTTCGGCACACGTTGAGCTCCTGATGGGGATTATTTTTTTGAACAATGCAGTTGAACTTGCTGTGATTACCAGGATTTAAATAAAATTAACAAAAAGTAAATTTTACGTATATAACGGGATTATTTACTACAACGAAAGACTGTATGAGCACCCAACATTTCTATGTGCTACTGTGACCTGGTTTTCCAGTGTCCAGTGGCTGTTTATTCAGCCTTTATCAGGACTCGAAAATCCAAAATAATAACTAACTAATAATAACTAACTATTAAATGATAGGTATTGGAATTTCCTTTCAACCCGTTTAACTAATTCTTCAAAAAATTAGAAAATTCGAAAGAACGAAACATCCCGAATTTCTAAAATCCGAAAATAAGAACGAAGAACCGGAAAATTTGAAAACCGGAAAATTAGAAAATCCAAAATAATAACTAATAATTAAATTATAGGTTTTGGAATTTCTTTTTAAGCTTGGCTGATAGTGAACGTAACGAATACAAATTTATCCAAAGTTACGAATTATCCAAAATAACGAATACCGCATCTAAACGAATGGAACAAATTACTAATAATAAACAATAATAATAATTTTTTTTTTATTATTATAATTATTATTTATTATTATTAATTCCTTACGTTCCATTCGTTTAGATACGGAGTTTGTTATTTCGGATAATTCGTAACTTTGGATAAATTCATTTTCGTTACGTTCACTAACAGCCAAGCTTAAAAGGAAATTCCAATACCTATAATTTAATAGTTAGTTATTATTAGTTAGTAAGTTAGTTTTTATTTCGGATTTTTTAATTTTTGGATTTTACATTTTTCAGGTTTTTGAATTTCAGGTTTTTACAAATTATCGAAATAACGAATACCGAATCTAAACGAATAAAACATAAAAAATTCAAATGCTTCCGAAGTTACGAATTTTTTTCTAAAAATAACGAAAAAAACAAATGAAATGAAAACTATATTTTTTTCGGCAGTGCGCATGTCTACTGGCTAATAAAGAAGATGGCAGTGCCAGCAAGAGATGGGGACCGTTGGAGGAAAGGTGAGTATTGTTCCCTTTAGTTTCACTTTAATTTCAACGGGCTGCTCAATGCATAGAAATGTGTAAAAAGTAGTGCAGACATGATTTTTAACATTGCACCGCAACGAATCGCATGGTGCTGTGTTTTGGTGGCTACAAACGCACCTGTGTTTGCTAGATACATGGGGGCGCCAATAAGAATGAATGGTACCCACACACATCTGCACAAGGCAGCACCATTTCTGCACTGCAACTGGTGTGAACAAGCAGTTTGGCTTCTGTGGTTGGATCTGGATCTAAGGCAAGTGTTGGGGTGGGCTGCACCCCCCCCTCCCCCCAGATTTCTTCCAAAAGCCAAATGCGGTTCTGACCTCTGAAGTTCCCTGGTCAGTAGCCAGTTACACGCTCTTCTGTGGTTGTGTGTAAGTAGGGAATCCGATCTCAGCTATGTGCTGTGTGGGGAAGAGGAGATCTGCTAACTGTGCCCAGGTTGTGTTCAGTGCCCTTCCAGCAGTGATCCCTGTCCTCTGCTTTGCAGACCCCTGTCCTCTGCCCTTCAGACCCTTGTACACTGCCCTGTTGAACCCTATCTTCCACCCTGTGGACCCCTGTACACTGTCCATCTGAACCCTGTTCTCCACCCTGCAGACCCCTATACACTGCCCTTCTGACCCCTGTCCTCTGCCCTGCAGACCCATGTACACTGCCCTCTGACCCCACCCTCTGCCCTGCAGATTCCTCTACACTGCCCTTTTGGCCCCTGTCCTCTGCCCTGCAGACCCCTGTACACTGTTGAATGCTATCTTTCACCCTGTGGATCCATGTACACTGCCCTTCTGAACCCTGTTCTCCACCCTCCTGACCCCAAACACTGCCCATCTGACCCCTGTCCTCTGCCCTGCAGATTCCTCTACACTGCCCTTTTGGCCCCTGTCCTCTGCCCTGCAGACCCCTGTACACTGTTGAATGCTATCTTTCACCCTGTGGATCCATGTACACTGCCCTTCTGAACCCTGTTCTCCACCCTCCTGACCCCAAACACTGCCCTTCTGACCCCTGTCCTCTGCCCTGCAGACCCCATATACACTGCTCTTCTGACACCTATCCTCTTCTCTGCCCTGTTGAACCCTATCCTCTGCCCTCCTTACCCCATTCACTGCCCTCCTGACACGACCTCTGTCCTCTGCCCTGCAGACCTTTATACACTGCCCTTCTTAACCCTGTCCTCTGCCTGCTGACCCCAGTACACTGCCCTTAGGGCCCCTGTCCTCTTTTCGACTGGACTGTCCGGGGGACTTAGTCAACATCGGATGAAGAAAGAAGAAGAAGAAGAAGCAGAAGGCGACAGTGATGGCGACAGAATCCCGGGCCACCGCTAGTAAAAGAGACGGAAGAAGAAAGCAGAGGCCCGGCAAGAAGAACAGAAGAGCGGGACAAGACCCCCGAAGTCGGAACAAGGCCCCCAGAGGTCGGCGGCGGCGACGACGAAGGAGAAAGCCAGGCTCCTCCGCTAGTAAAAGAGCAGAAGATAGCGGAGGAGTCCGGCGAGAAGACCCCCCAAGACGGAAGAAGACCCCCTGAGCTGTGTAATAAAGTATTTTAAAAACTTGTGTTGTGTTTTTTTATTTACACTTTTTTTCCCTTAGGTGAATGGGTAGGGGTACATCGTACCCCATACTCATTCACATAGGGTGGGGGGCCGATATCTGGGGGCCCCCTTATTAAAGGGGGCTCCCGGATTCCAATAAGCCCCCCGCCCGCAGACCCCGATAACCAACGGCCAGGGTTTTCGGGAAGAGGCCCTTGTCCTCATTAACATGGTGCTTTGGGGTGGGGGGGCCGCAGGGCCCCCCTTTCCCCAGGGCACCCCCCATGTTGAGGGCACGCGGCCTGGTACGGCTCAGGAGGGGGAGGGGAGCTCGCTCGTCCCCACCCCCTTTCCTGACCGGCTGGGCTGCGTGCTCGGATAAGGGTCTGATATGGATTCGGGGGGGGGGGAAACCCCACGCTGTTTTTTCAGCGTAGGGATTCCCCTTTAAATCCATACCAGGTGACAGGGCTAGTGAGGTGTCAATCTCGCAGAGCGGGGCAGCGGCATTGACTTCCTTCGCTAGTACTGACATTTATAGGTAAAGTTGATCCGGGGAAAATCCGATTGCCTCTCGGGGGATCAGGAAGGAATTTTTTTCACCTGCTGTAGCAGATTGGAGAATGCTCTTCTGGGGGTTTTTTTTGCCTTCCTCTGGATCAACTGTGGGTATAGAATGGGGTATATGGGATTGTACGATATTTTTTATTTTTATTTATTATTTCTTTTTTTTATGGTTGAACTGGATGGACTTGTGTCTTTTTTCGGCCTAGCTAACTATGTAAATATGTAACTATGTAACTATGTCTGAGCACTCGAGTGTTCGCTAATATAACATTATTTTACGCAAGAAAAGCTATTGCGCTGCTTTGGAAGAAATCTCGGTCCCCTACGCTTTCATACTGGAAACCAGTGGTGGAACTACCGCCATAGCGGCACATGCAGGCGCTATGGGGCCCCCAGCCGAGTGGGGCCCATTAAGGACAGGCGCCACGGGTCCACGGCGGCTCTGTGGGTGAGAGCAGACGGCTCTGCGGGTCCGCGGGTGAGAGCGGGTGGCTCCACTGGCGGCTCCGCGGGTGAGAGCGGGCGGCTCCACGGGCGTGAGCGGGCTGGCCAATCAGGGAGCTGGCGGGCGGTGGAGCAGAGAGATGACATCATCTCTCACTGCCTGGCGCCCTGCTTCCCTGCTTCCCTGCAGTGCAGTTCCCCCCTCACTGTGCAGGCAGCCAGGAAGCAGAGAGATGACATTATCTCTCTGCTGCCTGACTGATAATCTGCTGCCTGAGTCCTTACTCAGTGACACAGCAAGTGACAATCCGTAACGTGTGGCAGGCGACGTGGCAAGTGACAACCCGTGATGTGACAATCTGTAATGTGGCAGGTGACGTGGCAAGTGACAACCCGTGACGTGGCAAGTGACAATCCGTAATGTGTGGCAGGGGACGTGGCAAGTGACAATCTGTGATGTGACAATCTGTAATGTGGCAGGTGACGTGGCAAGTGACAACCCGGGACGTGGCAAGTGACAATCCATAATGTGTGGCAGGTGACGTGGCAAGTGACAACCCGTGACGTGACAATCTGTAATGTGGCAGGTGACGTGGCAAGTGACAACCCGGGACGTGGCAAGTGACAATCCATAATGTGTGGCAGGTGACGTGGCAAGTGAAAATCCGGGATGTGGCAAGTGAACAATCCGCAACATGTGGCAGGTGACATTCCACAACATGTGACAAGTGACAATCTGCATCTGGTGGCAGGCGACGTGGCAAGTGGACAATCTGCAATGTGTGGCAGGTTATGTGGCAAGTGACAATCCATAATGTGTGGCAAGTGACAATCCAGGACGTGGCAAGAGACAATCCATAATGTGTGGCAAGTGACGTGACAAGTGACAAACAGGGACGTGGCAAGTGATAATCCATAATGTGTGGCAAGTGACGTGACAAGTGACAAACAGGGACGTGGTAAGTGACAATCCGTAATGTGTGGCAGGTGACGTGGCAAGTGAAAATCCGTGACCTGGCAAATGACAATCCGTAATGTGTGGCAGGTGACGTGGCAAGTGACAATCCGGGATGTGGCAAGTGACAATCCATAATGTGTGGCAAGTGACGTGGCAAGTGACAACCCGGGACGTGGCAAGTGACAATCCGTAATGTGTGGCAGGTGACATGGCAATTGACAATCCATAATGTGTGGCAGGTGACGTGGCAGGTGACATTCTGCAACGTGTGACAAGTGACAATCTGCATCTGGTGGCAAGTCACACGCTCTGGGCTCCCACTGATTCTGCATTATGGTGAGTTGAACTATTTCATTTTATATAACAGAACAGAAATTGGTTAGAAGGCATGGAGGTCAGCAATGTGTGTCCTTCAGGGGCTGCATACAGTATATTGCATGTTATTAAAAATGAATATAAGCTTTTGCCGGGGTAATCTGCCACATGAGTGGAGAAATCTGTTGTTCAATGGCATTAGTTAATTTTTTTTGTGGGGGGGGGGGCTGTTTGCAGGGGGCCCATACAACATTTTGCTATGGGGCCCTGTGATTTCTAGTTACGCCCCTGCTGAAAACAATTGGTAAATAATAATCTTCTATGGTATAGAGATACTTACATGAATAGGGGTTGTCCTCAGGCACGCACTGGCCATTGGGACTACTGGGAGTTTCCCAGTGGGCCGATGGCTCAGTGGGCCGGTTTGCTCTGTGTGTCTCTCCCTCCCCCTCCTGTAGGTTCTCAGCTGCTGGAGGAAAAGACACACAGGGAATTGCTCTGTAATTGCCATACCAATCCTCCTCCCTGTCCTGGTACAAGTTTGAAGTCCGGGTCTCCTGCATGTCATAATGACAAGCAGGCAGAGCCAGCTGGAGCAGCAGCAAGGAGTGTGAGATCCTTTCTCTGTGTTTACTTCAGGGAGGGGGAGAAGGAGGTTCTGCAGCAACAGGGACAGCCATGTGTTCATACTTTTAGTGCAGGTGATGGAGGAAGAGGATAACAGGGCGTTAGCCCTCCCACTTTTTTTTGTGTGTGTTTGCAAAATTCAAGTGGGCCAGTCTGGATGAAGTCCAGGGCCAATTTTTTGTCCCAGTCCAGCCCTGGTTGTCCCAGTAAATAAGATAAAGTGTGGGCAAGGTGGCTGGACAAACCGTATACAGCATTGAATGCTAGACATGTGCAATTAGTTTCGTTTTAATTCGTTTTCCGTTAAAATTCGTTATATTCGTTCATTCGTTATCGAACGAATGATTCGCTAAAAATTTTAACGAATAACGAATTATCGAATCGAACGAATATGAAAAACAACGAAAATCCGAAATAACCAAATTAGAAACAACGAAACTACGAAAGAAGAAAATCCGAAAAACGAAAACAGGAACAACGAAAATCAAAATGAACGAAAAAATTCGTACATTCGTAACTTTTTTTTTTGTTGAATTGGTAATTTTCCGTGTCTCTTACAATGGCGCTGCTTAACGTGCTTCGAATGGATCGAACGAAAAAATTCGTACATTCGTAATTTTTTTTTTTTTTTCGATTGTAATTTTCCGTGTCTCTTACAATGGCGCTGCTTAACGTGCTTCGAATGGATTGAACGAAAAATTCTTACATTCGTAACTTTTTTTTTTTTTTTTTCGTAATTTTCCGTGTCTCTTACAATGGCGATGCTTAACGTGCATCGAATAGATTGAACGAAAAAATTCGTACATTCGTAACTTTTTTTTCGATTCGTAATTTTCTGTGTCTCTTACAATGTAATAATAGCATATACACATTACATAAAATTATGAATTATGCTCCGATTACGAATCTACGAAAACAATGTTACGAAAGTACGAATGTACGAATGTAACTAAATCTACGAAAAAACGAATGCGTCCGAATTTCGAATAAACGAAAATTAAACTAACGGAAAAAAGAATCAACAAAAAAATAACTCTTATGAAAATACGAATCGCTACGAATACGAACACCGACGACTTACGAAATTACGAATCGCTACGAATCAACGGAAACGAACAGAAACGAAACTAAAATAAACACATTTTTCTATTGTGCACATGTCTAATGAATGCCCATGGGGGCCATTGTTTATAATAGGTATGCTCCTATATGAGAAATGTCGGGGCCATTGGGGAAAACAGGAATTAATTTTTACTTTAAAAATTGTTTTATTTTTTATTTTTTTTCCTTTGTGGATTAATAATTGATATACTGATTTTTTAAATTGTATTATTATATGTTTGGTTCAGTGTGTATGATGTCTTGTTGTGTTTTGGTTTGTTTGTCTGTTATGAAATATAATAAAAAGATTTATAAAAAAAAAAAAAAGAGATAAAAATTTAGAATTTGAAATATGTTAATATTATGAAGGCATCGCAGTCATGGGCGTCCGCAGGTAGGGGCAAGGGGGGTCCAGTGCCCCCCCCCCCGGAATCAGATCAGCACTGTTAAATTCTGCACAGTGGCGTTGCTGTCAGGGGCGGACTGACCATTCGGCCACTCAGGAACTTCCCGAGGGCCCCAGGCCACTAGGGGGCCCCATCAGGGTTGCCAGCCTCAGTAAAACCAGGGACAGTATGTAAAAATCTGTGTTTTTTTTTACATCTGTCTCTGGAATGTCCCTTACCGACATCCTTTTGGTCTAAAAATCCAGAGATTATAAGTGCCCCACCTGCCAGTGGGGTGACCCCATCAAGGTGCTGTCAAGCCCCCACCCCCCCATTTGCCCCCACCCCCCCATTTGTGTAGTGTGTCTGTGGGCTCTTTTCCCCGCTCAGTCCAGCAGAGAACTTGGCGGCGCTGTGACAGGAGAAAGGTGAGCTGCGGGCTGTCAGAGGTTTCCCCCGCTCTCCCCCTTTTCCTGTCAGGGAGAAGAGACGGCGGCTCTCATTAGGTTCCCCGCCCAGCTTCCTGCCTGCTCCGTTCCTTCCCCATTGGCCATAACTGAGGGAAAGATCAAAGAAGACTAGTAAAGGAGAGCATCATGGGACATGTAGTCCCAAAGTCCCATAGTCCCATTTTCCACAGGGAGGACGCTACAGCTCGATCGAGAGAGAGATTGAGAAACTGCAGCCTGGAAAGAATCTGAGGGAGAGAGCGCTACAGGACGAGGAGTGTGCTGGGCAGAAGCCAGAGAAAGAGTCATGCTGCCCAGTGTCACCAGCCAGAGAGCCATGCTGCCCAGCACCACCAGAGGGAGAGCCACGCTGCCAAGTGCCACCAGAGGGAGAGCCATGCTGCCCAGCACCACTAGAGGGAGAGCCACGCTGCCCAGTGCCACCAGAGAGACACGCTGCCCAGCACCACCAGAGAGAGAGACACCCTGCCCAGAGCCACCAGAGGGAGAGCCACACTGCCCAGCACCACCAGCAAGAGAGAGCCACACTGCCCAGCACTACCAGAGAGAGAAAGACTGAGCCACTGCCAGGGTACAGACATGCTACACTACTGAACAGAGTCGCCCCCGGGGGAACCCAGAGTGAGCGATCGTCCAGCCCGAGGCATCACTGCTGTAGTTTCGCTGGGTCTGGTAACAGGAAGACATGGGCGCCTTCCAAAAATTTGTTACGTTTCGTTCAGCTTCATATAAAAAAAAAATTGTATTTCGTAATTCTTGTACGAAATTCAATTCGGATTCGTACTAAATACGAATTTTTCGTTAGATTCGTAAACTTTTCGTTAAAATAACGAAAGTTCGTTATGATGAATTTATCATTATGAGGGGTTCCCACCATCCCTGTGCTGTGCTGACTTCCTGTGAGTGATTGGTGAACAAAACTCCAGTCACATTTCTATTAAGTTGGATCCGAAGTTCGTAAAACGAAATTTTCGTATTTCGTACAAAATTCGCATGCATAAAAAATCGTATTTCGGATTAGTACGAATGTACGAATTTCCGGAAATTCGTACGAATTTTGGATTCGTACGAAACTAATCGCACATGTCTAGTAAGAGGGCCTGTCGACCATTATCCATTACTTATCCTAGGGACTGTACTACGTCTGCAGTCTCTGACCATAATAATGTGATAATGACTAGACATGGGCACAACAGAAAAAAAAAATTATTTTCGCTTCGTTTCTGTTCATTTCCGTTGATTCGTAACGATTCGGAAATTCGTAAGTCGTCGGTGTTCGTATTCGTAACGATTCGTATTTTCGTAAGAGTTATTTTTTCGTTGATTCGTTTTTTCGTTAGTTTAATTTTTGTTTATTCGAAATTCGGACGCATTCGTATTTTCGTCGATTTAGTTACATTCGTACTTTCGTTAGATTGATTTATTCGTACTTTCGTAACATTGTTTTCGTAGATTCGTAATCGGAGCATAATTCATAATGTTATGTAATGTGTATGCTATTATTAGGTTTTAAGAGACACGGAAAATTAAGAATCAAAAAAAAAAGTTACGAATGTACGAATTTTTTTGTTCAATCCATTCGAAGCACGTTAAGCGCGCCATTGTAAGAGACACGGAAAATTAAGCAGCGCCATTGTAAGTTAAGCAGCGCCATTGTAAGAGACACGGAAAATTACCAATTCAACAAAAAAAAAAAAAAGTTACGAATGTACAAATTTTTTTCGTTCATTTTGATTTTCGTTGTTCCTGTTTTCGTTTTTCGGATTTTCTTCTTTCGTAGTTTCTTTGTTTCTAAATTTGGTTATTTCGGATTTTCGTTGTTTTTCATATTCATTCGATTCGATAATTCGTTATTCGTTAAAATTTTTTGCGAATCATTCGTTCATTCGTATGATAAAAAATGAACAAATATAACGAATTTTAACAGAAAACGAAAAAAAAAAACGAAACGAATTGCACATGTCTAGTGATAATGACGTTGCCAAAAAAGGGGGGTGCATGGGTGACCCTAAAATGATACCCCCCCCCCCCCCCTGAAAAAAGTTCTGCGGATGCCCATGATCGCAGTATTTGGAATCTTTGAAAATTAGAAGTATTTAATCTGCAGAGGTGGGACTGCCTATCCACCCCCTCCCATACACCACCCCCCCACACAACCCCCCCCCCACACACACAACCCCCCCCCCCCCACACACACTGTGTCCCACCGAATACACAAATAATATGGAATGGCGTGACAAGTAGAAGAAGATGTCTATGTGGTTGTTCACCCGTATGTTCTATTACAGGATTCCGGCATATCTTACATTGTTCATTCTAAAGAGGCAACTTGTTCCCAGTTTATATTCAAGTGTTTACTACTTTGAACACAAAGAAGGAGATCGATGCTAAGAGGGTGCTGATTGATTTTGTACCGACTGTATATGGATGGGCTTCATACTTTCCCCGGCAACTTTCTTCTCTCGAAAAAGCATCAGATTTTGTATACAAAAACATAATTTCTTCATCATACATCACAGGGCAAAGAGCACCTTCTTAGTCATAACCAGTGGTGGCTGGTGTTTTTTTTTTTTTTTTTGGGGTGGTGGCAGCAAACAACCACCCACCTCCCCGAGTGGCACCAATGCCCCCCCCCCCCCCCGCTGTTTGAAGGTCGGTCCGGCACTTACCCCATCAAGGCCGGTGGCAGCCAGCACGATGCAGCAGCTCAGCTCAGAGTCCTCTACTCCAATGGCGGCTTCCGGCTCCTCTACTCTTCCTCCTAGGCATTAGACATGTGCAATTCGTTTTGTTTTTTGTTAAAATTCGAAAATCTGAAATAAGCAAATTAGAAACAACGAAACTACGAAAGAAGAAAATCCGAAAAACTAAAACAGGAACAACGAAAATCAAAATGAACGAAAAAATTCGTACATTCGTAACTTTTTTTTTGTTGAATTGGTAATTTTCCGTGTCTCTTACAATGGCGCTGCTTAACGTGCTTTGAATGGATTGAACGAAAAAATTCGTACATTCGTAACTTTTTTTTTTTTTTTGATTAGTAATTTTCCGTGTCTCTTACAATGGCGCTGCTTAACGTGCTTCGAATGGATTGAACGAAAAAATTCGTACATTCGTAACTTTTTTTTTTTCGATTCGTAATTTTCCGTGTCTCTTACAATGGCGCTGCTTAACCACTTCAGCCCCGGACCAATTTGCAGCTAAAGGACCAGGCCCCTTTTTGCGATTCGGCACTGCGTCGCTTTAACTAACAATTGTGCGGTCGTGCGACGTGGCTCCAAAACAAAATTGGCGTCCTTTTTTTCCCACAAATAGAGCTTTCTTTTGGTGGTATTTGATCGCCCCTGCGGTTTTTATTTTTTGCGCTATAAACAAAAATAGAGCGACAATTTTGAAAAAAATTCAATATTTTTTACTTTTTGCTATAATAAATATCCCCAAAAAATATATAAAAAAAACATTTTTTTTCCTCAGTTTAGGCCGATACGTATTCTTCTACATATTTTTGGTAAAAAAAATCGCAATTGGCGATTATTGATTAGTTTGCGCAAAAGTTATAGCGTTTACAAAATAGGGGATAGTTTTATAGCATTTTTATTATATTTTTTTTTTTATTAGTAATGGCGGCGATCAGCGATTTTTATTGTGACTGCGACATTTTGGCGGACACATCGGACATTTTTGACACATTTTTGGGACATTTGTCATTTATACAGCAATCAGTGCTATTTAAATAGCACTGATTCCTATGTAATACCGATCGGGTCCGCTGGTCCCGATCGGGTCCGCTGGTCCCGCGGCCGGGGTCACGGAGCTCCCGACCGGGTCGCGAGCGCGCCGCTGACGGCGCGCGCGCGACCACAGGCAGGCACATGCATGATCACGTACCGGTACGTGATTCTGCCTGCCCGTGCCATTCTGCTGACGTATATATGCAGTGGCCGGTCGGGAAGTGGTTAACGTGCTTCGAATGGATTGAACGAAAAAATGCGTACATTCGTAACTTTTTTCTTTTTTTTTTGCAATTCGTAATTTTCCGTGTCTCTTACAATGGCGCTGCTTAACGTGCTTCGAATGGATTGAACGAAAAAATTCGTACATTCGTAACTTTTTTTTTTTTCGATTCGTAATTTTCCGTGTCTCTTACAATAGCGCTGCTTAACGTGCTTCGAATGGATTGAACGAAAAAATTCGTACATTCGTAACTTTTTTTTTCGATTCGTAATTTTCCGTGTCTCTTAAAATGTAATAATAGCATACACATTACATAACATTATGAATTATGCTCCGATTACGAATCTACGAAAACAATGTTACGAAAGTACGAATAAATCAATCTTACGAAAGTACGAATGTAACTAAATCTCCGAAAATACAAATGCGTACGAATTTCGAATAAACGAAAATTAAACTAACGGAAAAACGAATCAACGAAAAAATAACTCTAACGAAAATACGAATCGTTACGAATACGAACACCGACGACTTACGAAATTACGAATCGTTACGAATCAACGGAAACGAAAGAAACGAAACGAAAATAAACAAATTTTTCTATTGTGCACATGTCTACTAGGCATCCAATAGGATCGCCTGTCCATTCAGCCAATCGGGTGACTGGTGTCCAAACCCGCTTCCTGTTTGTTAATAAAACAGTCCCCAGTGAAAAAAGGTGCTGGTGCTAGTGGAACAGTATCCAGTGCTGTGACTTGAATAATAGATGGATGATTCTGTGCTTCTTAGGTTCTTTAAATAGGGTGCCCCCCCCTAGTAGATGTGCACTTGCCCCTGGAAGTGGACCAACTAATGCTAGTTAGGTCAAATGCACGTGTGGGGCGGCCCCTGTCGATGTCCTCTGGACCGATGATTGGCTGCGGTTAATGGTGGGATGGTAAAAGGGGTGGGCAGGAGGGGAAGCTGCCCCCGGCACAGTGAAGCAAGGGTGCAAAGAATGGATGCAGGTGGTACACCTATTCTACCCTGTGTATTAACAGTGTGGTTGGGGGGGGGGGGGCGGCGCAGTTCTAGATCCTTGCCCTGGGAGTTGTATGACCCTATCCCGGTACTGGAGGGGAATAATTGTCTTTTTTTGCCAGTGTCCAATCACCTGAAGGTGGCAGCATAACTCTATGGTTATGCCCAGGGGTTATGCCCAGCATGACAGGTCCTCTTAAATATGAGATCTGGGGATCAAAAAGACATCACATCTCATATTTGGACTTAAATGCAATAATAAAAAAAAAAAATTGTCATTTGAAAAAATGACATTGAAAAAATGTGCCTTTAAGAGGTATGGGGGGAAGTGCCGTTTTGACGTCGCTTCTGCCCTGCTATGGTATGGAGATGGGTGCCATCTTAGCCTCACTCGTCTCCATACCCAGGCACTGAGAGGACCCGGCGGCTCCGGTAAGCGGCGGAGGGCGCGGGAGAGCTGCGGGAGGGGGGGTGGCATCTCTCCCGCCGCCGATAACAGTGATCTCGCAGCGAATCCGCCGCAGAGACCACCATTATCGTTTATCGAATCGCAGCCTGAAGAGATGGATACCCCGGTTGTGGTAGCAGCTGCTGCCGTTACCGAGATATCCCTCTTCAAAAAAGGAACGTACATCGCCGTGCGGCGGTCGGTAAGTGGTTAATTGTTACCAGTGTATCACCTATATTTAATACCTGTATGTAAAAAATGTTAGCATTTAGCGCGGTATACTTTTTATCATTAATTAATTGTTCACACCAATTTCACACGGCAGCTGCTTTGATTATGTGGTAAAGCAATTAGTTTTCTTTATCCATATTAACACATACATGAGGTTTTTTCACTTACTTTCATCCTTTGGCGCTTTGGTTCATTTTGCATATTTTTTACAACAGCGAATATCCGCTGCTGTAACACACCTGGGTGGGCTGGGAGCGCACTCTCTCCGACCCGAGCCCACCCTATATTAAAGCCTCTGGCTCTAATCGATGCGTAACCACTTAAGGACCGTCTCACGCCGATATACGTCGGCAGAATAGCACGGCTAGGCACAATCACGTTCATGTACGTGGCCCTTTAAGAGCCCAGCCGTAGTCCGCGCGCTCGCGACCCGACGCTCCGTGACCGCGGCCGCGGGACCAGCGGACCCGATCGCCGCTGGTGTCCCGCGATCGGGTCACAGAGCTGAAGAACGGGGAGAGGTCTGTGTAAACAAACCTCTCCCCGCGCTTCCTACACTGCCTGTCACTGATCGGCTGTTCCCTGTCATCGGGAAAGCCGATCAGTGGCGTCAGACGTAAAGCCACGCCCCCCTACTGTAAAAAAACACACACACGTCACACTTAGCCCCTCCCCGCCCCCTAGTGGTTAACTCCTTCACTGCCAGTGTCATTTACATAGGAATCAGTGCATTTAAATAGCACTGATCGCTGTGTAAATGACAATGGTCCCAAAAATGTGTCAAAAATGTCCGATGTGTCCGCCATAATGTCGCAGTCGCAATAAAAATCGCTGATCGCCGCCATTACTAGTAAAAAAATAAAAATGCTATAAAACTATCCCCAATTTTGTAAACGCTATAACTTTTGCGCAAACCAATCAATAATCGCTAATTGCGATTTTCTTTTTACCAAAAATATGTAGTAGAATACGTATCGGCCTAAACTGAGGAAAAAAAAATGTTTTTATATATTTTTTGGGGATATTTATTATAGCAAAAAGTTTAAAATATATATCGCTCTATTTTTGTTTATAGCGCAAAAAACAAAAACCGCAGGGGCGATCAAATACCACCAAAAGAAAGCTCTATTTGTGGGAAAAAAAGGACGCCAATTTTGTTTGGGAGCCACGTCGCACGACCGCGCAATTGTCAGTTAAAGCGACGCATGGCCAAATCGCAAAAAGGGGCCTGGTCCTTTGGCTGCAAATTGGTCCGGGGGTTAAGTGGTTAAAAAAAAAAAAAAAAACAGCCCTCCCCCGCATTGGAATTCATGCGCCGGTGTTCTCAAAGGTTTGTTCTACAAGTTTACAGAATGAAAGGTCTTGCAATATGCTGGACCACCATGGGATAGCTCAAAGGGACCATTGGTTTCTCCTCTCTAATTTTATATTCACAGGTGCAGCATTAGAACGGTATCCCTGGGCAACCAGGAGAACAGGGGATTGGTGTGCAGCAGAAGCGGGCTGATTGGTCTGAATTGGCGGTTGCTAGCCCGCGCTATAGGAGTTTATAAAAGGACCTGGAGCGGCTCCCTCACAGACCGCTCTGACTAGAGCTGAAGAGCGGACGTCCTGCACCATGAAGCGCCGTTCTCCTAGTGGCCGTGAGTCCCTCCTTTGCCGCCTCCTTGAGAGGGCTGAGAAGGAGGGCGGAGAGTACCTCTCCTCCGCCTCCCTCCTCTCCTCCTGAGACGGAAGAAAGGCCGGCCTCAGGCGGGGGCGGTACAAGGCATCAACCTGACAGGAAGAAAAAAAGGCAGAGAACAGCTGCTTCTCCCAGCGTGTCATGCAAGGAGAGGGCTGGCAGCAGGGGCGGACTGACAACTCATGGGGCCCCCGGGCAATAGAAGATCATGGGGCCCCCGGGCAATAGAAGATCATGGGGCCCCCGGGCAATAGAAGATCATGGGGCCCCCGGGCAATAGAAGATCATGGGGCCCCCTTGGTCCCCACACAAGCCACACCTGCACAGGGAGACACGGGGAGGGAGAGCACACAAGGCGACACTGGGGGGGGGAGCATACACACACAGGGGGACACTGGGGAGGGAGAGCACAATGGGGGACACTGTGGGGGGGGAGAGCACAAACAGGGGGACGCTGTGGGGGGGGAACATACACACGGGGACACTGGAGGGAGAACACACACACGGGGGGACACTGGAAGGAGAACTCACACACACACGGTTGGACACTGGAGGGAGAGCACACACACAGGGGGACACTGGAGGGAGAGCACACACACACAGGGGGACACTGGAGGGAGAGCACACACACAGGGGGACACTGGAGGGAGAGCACACACACACAGGGGGACACTGGGGAGGGAGAGCACAATGGGGGACACTGTGGGGGGGAACACACACACGGGGACACTGGAGGGAGAACTCACACACGGGGGGACACTGGAGGGAGAGCACACACACACAGGGGGACACTGGAGGGAGAACACACACACACAGGGGGACACTGGAGGGAGAACACACACACACAGGGGGACACTGGAGGGAGAGCACACACACAGGGGGACACTGGAGGGAGAGCTCACACACGGGGGGGACACTGGAGGGAGAGCCCACACACGGGGGGACACTGGAGGGAGAGCACACACACACAGGGGGACACTGGAGGGAGAACACACACACACAGGGGGACACTGGAGGGAGAGCACACACACAGGGGGACACTGGAGGGAGAGCACACACACACAGGGGGACACTTGAGGGAGAACTCACACACGGGGGGACACTGGAGGGAGAACTCACACACAGGGGGACACTGGAGGGAGAGCGCACACACAGGGGAACACTGGAGGGAGAGCGCACACACAGGGGAACACTGGAGGGAGAGCGCACACACAGGGGAACACTGGAGGGAGAACTCACACACAGGGGGACACTGGAGGGAGAGCGCACACACAGGGGGACACTGGAGGGAGAGCGCACACACAGGGGGACACTGGAGGGAGAGCGCACACACAGGGGAACACTGGAGGGAGAACTCACACACAGGGGGACACTGGAGGGAGAGCGCACACACAGGGGGACACTGGAGGGAGAGCGCACACACAGGGGAACACTGGAGGGAGAACTCACACACGGGGGGACACTGGAGGGAGAACTCACACACAGGGGGACACTGGAGGGAGAGCACACACACAGGGGGACACTGG
Organism: Lithobates sylvaticus; assembly: GCA_028564925.1. NCBI lineage: Eukaryota > Metazoa > Chordata > Amphibia > Anura > Ranidae > Lithobates > Lithobates sylvaticus. Next base: position 610,093,341 of record CM053029.1, read on the forward strand.
AGGGAGAGCGCACACACAGGGGAACACTGGAGGGAGAGCACACACACACAGGGGGACACTGGAGGGAGAACTCACACACGGGGGGACACTGGAAGGAGAGCACACACACAGGGGGACACTGGAAGGAGAGCGCACACACAGGGGGACACTGGAAGGAGAGCACACACACAGGGGGGACACTGGAGGGAGAACTCACACACAGGGGGACACTGGAGGGAGAACTCACACACAGGGGGACACTGGAGGGAGAACTCAGACACACAGGGGGACACTGGAGGGAGAGCACACACACACAGGGGGACACTGGAAGGTGAACTCAAAACACAATAACTACAAAACATAAAGCACACTCTATAAGGCAGCAGACCTCTATGGGCAGGAGGAATGGGCACTGATCCAACCAAATTCACTTACCGAAGATGCCTATGAAGCGGCTGTATTACATGCGCGATGCCGGTAATAATACTTCTAACGGTGCGGCGCGCGCTGCTCCCCGCCGGTGTACTGACTCTTCTCGTCCGTCCCAGGTGACGTCACGGCGCATACATTACAAGCACCTGGGACAGACGGGAGGGAAGGAGGGGCCGGCGGGGAGCAGCGCGCGCCGCGCTGTTAGCAGTATTTTTATCGGCATTGCGGCATGTAATACAGCCGCTTCAAGTGGCCTCTCTTGTGGCCGAGTCCGGGCCCCTAATGGTCCCGGGCCCTCGGGCGGCGACTGGTCAGTCCGCCCCTGGCTGGCAGTGTAATACCTAAGAGGGCTTCCTATGTGAAGGAGAGCATCGCTACTCAGCCTTCTTCAGTGGAGCAGAGTGAGCAGCAGTCATTATACAAGGATGGTGAGAAATGTTTTATGCCTCAGAGTGTTGGTATTTCAAGTTTGGTGGAATCTTTATCTAAAGTGTTGCAACAATTTAAAGGGGCACATACTAATGGTGCTGATGTTTATGATGGGTTTTACTAATGATATGATTTTGCAAAGGGCACAGTTATCTGGTGCAGATGAGGTTATTACAAAAGAGGCTTTTAAAATAAAAAGAGGTAATATTGGTGAAGTTTCAAGTGCACAGGGTGTTGGTGCTGACCAGGCTATGCAGCTGCTTGCTGCTTCTCAGGATTTTCAGAGAGCACAGGCATCTGGTGCGCTTAATGAGAATAAAAATAATTTGGTTTATATTAATACTGACTTTACGCAAACAGGGGCACATTTCTATGGTGCTATGGACAATAAGGTGAGTTGTTCGGACTATATGAATGAGGCTGGTACAGTTTGGCAGAATGTGGGTGAGTCTGCCTCACAGGAGGAGAATAAAGAAACATTTTCTTGTTTTAAGGTTTTGAATCCAGCACGGTTTAACCCTCAATTGCCTCTCAATTCATTAGCTATGTCAGTTGGCGAGTCCTCTTTCAAGGAGCCCCTGCCATGTGCATTATCACCACTGGGCTTTCATCTGCATAAGACAGTTAAAGAAAGAATCTGGAGGGGCGAATTCATTGACATTTTGTCATTACTACCGGCCTCAAAAGAATTTTGGCTAAATTGGAGAAGCAACATGGGGATAGGTCTGAAGAGGATAGGAGGAGGGCTATCCCTAGAACCTTTCAGAATTGGCTGCAGGCCCTCTGCATATACGCAGCAGTTATGGGGGAACGGTTCCCAGATAAATGTTCAGGTTTATTTCAGCATTTAGATACCATTGCGGAGGCCTTCCGCCATTTTGGGGGCTCCGCATGGTATACATATGATGAAAACTTTCGCCAAAAGCTGGCAGTGCACCCATCACTGCACTGGGGGTCAAAGGACGTTGGCTTATGGCTAAATCTTATGCTGCCAACAAGACCCCAATTTAGTCAGAGATTGGCACCTAATGCGCAGGCTACGTTTCGCAAAGGCCTATGTTTTGCATTTAATGAAGGACAATGCAAATTCTTAGCAAATTGCCGGTACAGACATGAGTGCTCACACTGCAATGGGAGCCATTCGGCTAACAGGTGTTTTCGGAGATCATCTGCCTCCTCTTTTCAATCGCTTCCCATAGACACTCATGGGAAAAACAACGACACCAGTGATTCTAGCAAGAATGCTCCCTTGGTTAGAACGCTACCCAGATCACAGGATGGCAGCTCTGCTAATTAAATGTTTTAAGGAGGGCTTCTTAGTGCCATCTTTTATGGGTTTAGGTTGTAAGTTTGTCAGGAACTTAAAATCTGCTACCACTTATGCTTCGGTGGTTCAGGACAAAATATCCAAAGAGTTAGTGGAAGGCAGAATTTCTGGCCCATTTTCTACCCCTCCTTTCCAGAATTTTCGTCTTTCACCGCTGGGGATAGTCCCTAAAAAAGAGAGCGGTAGCTATCGTATGATTCACCACTTGTCCTATCCACCTGATGCATCGTTGAATAATGAGGTGTCAGAAGTATATGCACCAGTATGCTATTCCTCATTTGATGAAGCTTTATCATGTTGAGACATTTTGGTCAAGGCTGCCAGTCCACCCACAAGGTTTCAACTCATTGGGTTTTCAATTTCAAGGCCAGTTTTACTTTGATAGATGCTTGCCTATGGGCTTCGCACTGTCATGCTTTTATTTTGAAGCATTTTCCACTTTTTTGCACTGGGTGGCGTCGTCAAAATTCCCCAAAGGGGGTTTTTTACACTACCTGGATGATTTTTATTTGTTGGTCCTGCTGTCTCCCCTACTTGTCTAGAGTCTTTAAATACCTTTTTTGATATTTGTGAGCACTTTGGTATTCCATTGGCTCATGAGAAGACGGTTTTTCCAGCCACTTCAATAGAATTCCTGGGTATTACCATAGACTCATCCGTTATGGAATTCAGGCTTCCTTCCCTAAAAATAAACAAGATGAGACAATTGATCTCTTCTTTTTTATTTAGAAAAAAAGGTTCTTTTAAAAGAAGCTCAGTCCTTGCTAGGCCTTTTGGCTTTTGCAGCCAGGATTATTCCTATGGCCAGGGTTTTCTCTAGAAGATTTTCTCTGGCTATCAGTGGTTTCAAGAGCCAACATTCACACATTCGTCTCTCTAAAAGCATAAAAGAAGACCTTAAGATCTGGGACCAATTTTTGTGTGCGATTTTAACGGTTCAACGGTTTGGCAGTATGAGTTTATATCTAACAACCAGCTGGAATTTTTTACAGATGCGGCGGGTTCGGCGGGCTTTGGAGCTTTCTTGCAAGGTCGGTGGCTCTCGGGTAAATGGCATAGGGAATGGTTGCAAAAGAATGTCCTACAGAACATCGTTCTTCTGGAACTATTCCCGGTAGTAGCTTCTGTGGTGGTTTGGCAGGATATTTTTCAAAATCGTAGGATTCTGGTTCACACACACAATAAAGGTGTTTTATTTGCAATAAATACTTTATCTTCTAAATCTGAACCGGTGTTGAAGCTCCTACGATTTCTCGTTTTACATTGCATGCGTTTCAATATTTGGTTAAAGGCAGAATACATAGAAGGAGCACGTAATAACATTCCCGATGCTTTGTCTCGTTCACAGTTTGCGAAGTTTCGGGAGCTGGCCCCTTCGGCAGATCCGTACGGTTATCCTTGCCCAGGATTTCCTCTGGGGCTTAATATGAACCTGATAACAGCCAACCTGAGAGAGTCGGTTTCGCAGAAAACTTGGTCGGATTACAATCTGTCTTGGTCCAGATGGTGTTCTTTTTGCCAAGGGTTAGGTTTGGATGAGCTAAATGTTTCATCATATGTTGCTTTGTCTTTTACATAGTCACTTTTGCAATCTAATCTTAGCCCTTCCTCGGTCAGCAAAATTTTGGCAGGAGTATCAATTTTTCTGAAATTTGCTGACCAACCATCCTTGACTTCCTTCTTTCAGGTGAATCAAGTGCTAAAAGGCTTTCGGCGATCCAACCCTTCGCGGGACAACAGGCGTCCCATCTCAGTCGCTCTATTGTTAGACCTTCTTGAAATCCTGCAAACAGTGTGCTCATCAGACTTTGAAACGCTTCTCTTTAGAGCAGCATTTTCTATTGCATTTTTTGGTGCTCTAAGGTTAGGTGAATTCACAGCCATTAATAGGAGATCCCTATCTTTTTTGCTCTTTTCACATGTCCTGCTATGTCAAGGATCCGTTCATCTTTTCATTTGTAGGTCTAAAACCAAAACGATAGGGAACGGTCAGTGGTTTTCTTTAGCTAGTTCTTCCAACACAGCGATCTGCCCAGTATTACATGTTTCTAGGTATCTGTCGGTCAGACCTCATTCTGTTGGTTCGTTCTTTATACACCAAGACTTATCCTCATTGACCAGGTTTCAATTTTCATCCGTTTTGGCATCATGCCTAAAACGTCTAAATCTGTCTGGTCTTTGTTTCTCTTCCCATTCGTTCAGGATTGGGGCGGCCACGACAGCCAACTCTTTTCAGGGCTTTTCAGAAGATAGGTTGATGAGGATTGGTCGTTGGAATAGCGACAGATATAAGTTATATGTGCGCCCTGAGTTGCTAACAATGTGAATTTTCTCTTTTCAGATCCTCTACAGACAGTGGTATGGATAGTAGGTCACTCCTACGTTTTCTGGGCTGCCAAACATGCCGGAACTAGGATCTACTCATCCAATTTGGGTTTGGACAATAAGGACTTTCTTGTATTATAGTCAGGTGTTAGGGGCCTGCGATGGAAGGACCTTATGTTTCAATTAGAGTATTTATCCGATATGTGGCCGTCCCCTAATGTTTTAGTTATACATGCGGGAGCAAATGATATTGGTAAGGTGGGTACTTGGGAATTGTTATGCAAAATGAAGCAGGACCTTCAGACTATCAATCTCATGTTTCCGTCCACTATACTAGCATTTTCTGAAATGATTCCGCGGCTTTTGTGGTCACCCTTTGGCAAGCTTTTCTATCTAGATAAAATTAGAAGGCGGCTGAATAGGACTATTCACAGTTTTCTAATTTCGCGTGGAGGTTTTTTCCATCAGACACCTTGAGCTGGAAGGCTTCGTTCCAGGCTTATTCCGCGAGGATATGGTTCATTTATCCAAAATTGGTTTAGATATTTTCAACATGGGTCTGCAAAGTTTAATCGAATCAGCCACGGTGGTGGGGGGGCTTCAGCCAATGGCTACGCCATCGGCTTCAGCCGGTGGGGAGTAGTCGTCCAGCATTGACTGGATGGACATCAATTAAATTTTGTTTAAATACATTTTAGCCAAGATGGCTTTATATTTATATTTATATTTTTATTAAATTTGTAATTTGAGTTGCCCCCCATGGATAACACCGTGGCCATATTTAAACCCAATAAACAAATTTTCTTGTTAATTTCTGTGTTGTTTCATTTATTGAGGTATACCTTTGTGCTAGCCCAAGGGTTTACATCCTCTTTAACCCCTTCACACCGACGATACGCAACAATGCAGTCCCCATTGGACTGGGCTTTTTTTCCGTGGGGCTGCATATTTGTGTACCTCCCTTTGTGTTGGGGTCTCAGAAGAGCCCCGGGCCCCGCCAAGGTCAAAGGTCGGGGGCAGTCATTTTTTTGGACAGGATTTATTTTTTTAACCACTTGCGACAGGTTGGCTAGCCTGCACAAATCGCCGTACCTGTATGGCAGCTCGCGCAGGCGCAGCTGCGTGCAGGGCATGCGCCGCCGGTGGCGTGCTCTCGCTGCGATCGCCTAGTACAGGGGCAGAAAGGGGATCTGCCAGTATAAACAAGCGGATCCCCCTTCTGACAGGGGACATGTCAGAGATCTTCTGTTCCCCTTACAGTTAGAACACGCTAAGAGAACACACTTAACCCTATTGATCATCCCCTAGTGTTAACCCCTTCCCTGCCAATGTTATTTTTACATTGATCAATGCATTTTTGTAGCACTAATCTATGTAATAATGTCGCTGATCCCCAAAAAGTGTAATTCGGGGTTAGATTTGTCTGCTGCAATGTCGATTAAAAATCACAGATCGCCGCCATTAATAGTAAAATCAAGCAACAACAAGTCCCTAAATCTATCCCATAGTTTGTAGACGCAATGACTTTTGCGCAAACCAATCCATATACGCCTATTGCGATTTTTTGTTACCAAAAATATGTAGAAGAATACATAACGGCCTAAACTGCACGTGTATTAGAGTGTAGAATTCGATAATAATTGTAGGCAACAATATACCACTACAGCCTATATATTATCTCATCTATGTATCAATTACTTTGTCTAGTCCCTGTAGATTAGTTAGTCTGTTAAAACTATGAGGGCATGCTACTGTTAGTATCACAATAATACATTTAGTTATGAAACCAAACACACGGCTTAAGAATAATCAAATCTCATTTATTTCCCAAGGAAATAAGAAAGCTAACATGTATTAAAAGGGGGTTACAAAATTACATAACATACAGCAAGACTACAATACAATGATATACTGTACAGTTACAATACAATACAATGATCTACTTAACACAATCCTCGTAACTTGTCTCCTGATGGGAAAAGAGGGATGGTTAGGCCTCAAGATGGCCGCTTAGCAGAGAAACATCCTCATGACATGCTTTCCTCAACAAGCCTAAAGACACAGAGAGTGTATATCCTGTGTGTGCGACCTTTTCATTCAGACATACACGCCCACTCATAGCCACCCCCATTTGCCCTCCATCCAATAGGTATCGCCACGAGATAATCCAGGAAGCATGCTGTATTGTCCACTAGGGGGATCGTCTCTAGGAAGCATGCTGTATTGTCCACTAGATGCAGCGTCTCTATTAGCCTTGAGCCGTCTTCACAGCAGGTGGGCCTGAGCCAAGCCATTGTTCCTCTGATTATAAAGCTTGATATGCTTCATTTCAACTGAGGCCACCTGGCTTCTACAAACAGGAAGTGAATCGCAGAAATATTACATGAGTTCATATTGAATCCAACATAGAGTTTATAAAAGTTCCAATAAAGTGCTTGCTACCATTTTTTTTTCTTGAGTAACGACCGCAACATACAGGGATATACAATGCAATACTGACATATAATCACACACATGGGTTGGACTGGATGGACTTGTGTCTTTTTTCAACCCTCACCTACTATGTAAGTGTTAGAAATCGCGTTGGAAAAAAAAGTGACGCCCAAGGAAAAAACAGAGGTCCTCCTCTTCTCCCAGATAGAAACACTCCGCACTCACCAGAAATATATGACCTCTTTTCTCAAAGAAAACCACTTATGGTAAGTATATCCCCAGGTACTCAGTCCACCAACAATACCCTAAGCACCTGGACAGCTGAACACCATCATCTCCTGTATATGGCTCCTGTGCCTTTAAGAGATCACGTATATATCTCATTCACAAGGGGGAGATGTAAAGGAACCTCTCATGGTATAGCATATTTAATTCTTATTAAAAGACAATTAAATTGCACTTACATCCATCAAATCACGATCAGGAATGGAATAGAAGCCAATAAACACTGGTTTGCACTCCACCTGGGCTCTAATGACCGGAAACTATGTGTCCCGCAAAGTCCAGCCCAATGCGTTTCGTCAGCAATGTCTGACGTCATCAGGTGTGACTTTCTGGTGAGTGCAAAGTGTTCTATCTGGGAGAAGAGCGTTGTTTTTTTTTTTCCTTGAGTGACGCTTCTTTTTTTCAACAGGATTTTCAACACTTAACCACTTGCCATCAAATCACATACCTGTACGTCATTTGACTTCAAGGGGTTGTACCGGTGTGATATGCAGCTGCAGGCATCACTGACCATCGGCTCTCTTTTAATAACAAACGATACCGCTAAGCAATGAATTCAAGGACCCAGTGGCAGCTAAGCAGCCTCTCGATTGTTATTACAAGCAGCGGGAGGGAACGTTCCCCCATGCCCCCGCTCGCCCGGACTCTCCCATCTCACCGAAAGACCCGAGCGACCAGCAAGCATGTCCGCCGGCTGGCCGGAGACCCAAAGAAAGCCGAAATCGGCTTTGATTGCATCTTGGATGCAGTAACCTGGAAGCGACGTCATGACATTACTTCCCGATTACTGGAGTCTTAAAGGCACCAGTTTTAAAAAATCGTATAGACTGCAGATCCCTCAATAAAGAGGACCTGTCACTGCCTATTGCTGTCACAAGGAATGTTTACATTCCTTATGACAGCAATAAATGTGATAAAAAATATATAAAAAATAAAGCAACAGTGTAAAAATGAAAAAAAAATATATATAAATTAATAGTTGAAAAAATTAATTAAAGTGCCTCCGCCCCCCCCTCCCCATGCTAGCGCCAATGCGTGCGTCAGTCCTGAACGCACACACATAGTGATCGTCCCACACATGTGAGGTATCACTGCTGACGTCATGGGCAGTAATTCCAGCACCAGACCTTTTGTGTTCATCTAAAGTGGTAACTTTAGGCTTTTAAAGCGCTGCCTGTGGATAGTTAAATTGACGGCGTTTGTCGCCCGTTGTGCGCGCGCGCGCAATTTTAAAGCGTGACATGTTTAGTATCTATTTACTCGGCGTGACATCATCTTTTATATTTAAAAAGAAAAAAAAAATGGGTTATGTATTGTATTTTTTATTGCAGTCAAATTTGAAAAAGTGTATTTTTCTTTCCCAAAAACTGCATTTAAAAGAAAATCGGTACGCAAATAACGTGTGATATGAAAATTAAAAAAACCCAACAATTTATTCTCTAGGGCCTCTGCTTTAAAAAAAAAAAAATATATATATATATATATATATATATATATATATATATATACCGTATTTATCGGCGTATAACACGCACCGGCGTATAACACGCACCCCAAGTTTAGGAGGGAATTTTAAGGAAAAAAAGTTTTAGGAGAGAAGTTTAGGGAAAAAAAAAAACTTACATTTAAGCGTCATTTGCAGCTTGCCCAGCGTCATTTGCAGCTTGCCCAGCGTCATTTGCAGCCTTTCCCAGCGTCATTTGCAGCCTTTCCCATCGTCATTTGCAACCTGGTCAGCGTCATTTGCAGCCTTGCCCAGCGTCATTTGTAGCTTGCCCAGCGTCATTTGCAGCTTGCCCAGCGTCATTTGTAGCTTGCCCGGCGTCATTTGCAGCTTGCTAGTGTCATTTGCAGTTCGCCATCGTTTAAATTTCCCGCCGCGAGAAATACCGCGCATGCGCGGCCGAAAAAGACCGAACCGCGGCCGAAAAAGGCCGAAGTGCGGCCGAAAAAGACCGAGCCGACTGTTCAGCTCCGCTCGGAGTCCCGCCTCCCTGCTGTTTCGGGAGCGAGAGCAGGGAGGCGGGACTACGAGCGGAGCTGAACAGCCGGCTTCGGTCTTTTTCGGCCGCGCTTCGGCTTTTTCCGCCCTTTTTCGGCCGCGGTTCGGCCTTTTTCGGCCGCGGTCGCCATTTTTCGGCGCCGCAACCGATTTTTGTCATTTTTTTTTTTGGGTATCGGCGTATAACACGCACCCACGACTTTCCCCCGATTTTAAGGGGGAAAAGGTGCGTGTTATACGCCGATAAATACGGTATATAATGTAAACAAATAGTGCCAGAAAATGGCTGGTCTTCGACTGGTTAATCACTTTTGGTTATTTGATATGCAGCAAGCACTTTATTGGGACTTTTATAACCTCTAATACATGTGCATTTTTGTTTATTGAGTTTGAGTGAGTGCGGTTTAGTCTTCTTATATTATGTGGCCATACACATTCTGGCTAAAATGAGAATCACAATTTTTTTGCTTAGAAGATAGATCACATTTCTCTCACGATTCTTGCGGCGTAACATCATCTTTCACATTAAAACAAAAAAAAAAATTGGGCTAACTTTCCTTTCCCGTTTTTTTTTTTTTTTATTCATTGAAGTGTATTTTTTCCCAAAAAATTGTGTTTGATAGAGCGCTGGGCAAATACAGTGTGACATAAAACATTGCAGCAATTGACATTTTATCCCTAGAGTCTCTGCTAAAATATATATAATGTTTGGGGGTTCCAAGTAATTTTCTAGCAAAAAATATTGATTTTAACTTATGAAACAAGCGTCAGAAAAAGATTTAGACTTTAAGTGGTTAAACTTCCTGCATTTACACCTTGTTAAAAACTTGGCAGACTGCCTGGATTTTTTCTTTACACACAAGTTTATCCCTTTGATCTAAGAAGGAAGAGTTAGTTACAATGTTTCATGTTAAAAACTTGGCAGACTGCTTGGATTTTTTCTTTACACACAAGTTTATCCCTTTGATCTAAGAGGGAAGAGTTAGTTACAATGGTTCATGTTAAAAACTTGGCAGACTGCCTGGATTTTTTCTTTACACACAAGTTTATCCCTTTGATCTAAGAAGGAAGAGTTAGTTACAATGTTTCATGTTAAAAACTTGGCAGACTGCCTGGATGTTTTCTTTTGACAGCTGAGTGAGCAGATAAGTCTCTCCACTTGTTATAGGAAAGAATCGGCAAACTCTGAAATAGAGATCGTCAGGGGGGTTGAATCGAGATCACGATTTTTTAACAATTAATTGTGCAGCTCTAAGGCTGCATTCACACCTGAGCATAGCGTTTTCAGGCAGAAAATCGCGCGATTTTACCACGATTTTGCAGCGTTTTTTACCACGATTTCGTGGCATTTTTTACGGCGTTTTGCCGCGATTTTGTGCAGGGCAAAGGGTCACCAATGTAAAAAGAAGAAAAATGCCCAAATCTGCCCGATTCGAGCGACAAAAAAGGGTCCGGAACTTTTTTGAGCTTCAGGTGTTCGGCTTCAGGCGACATGGAGTGGAGATGTGAACCATCTCCATTGAAAATAATAGATTTTTTCCCCTCCAGCGTTTTGTAGCTTCAGGCTTTAAGCTACAAAACGCTCAGGTGTGAATGCAGCCAAATGCACATGTAGGCATATTCATAAATGATATAGAAGAAGGAATAAATCTCAGTTTTTGCGGGCAACACAAAAATATGTAGGGCAATAACTTCACATCAAGATAGAGAAGTTTTATAGAAAGACCTGAACAAAATAATGGGGTGGCAAAGTACATGGCAAATGAGGTTTAATGTGGAGAAACGTAAAGTAGTGCATCTGGGGGCTAAAAACATGCAAACTCCAGACTAGGGGGAGAACCTCTGGAGGATTCCAGGATGAAGAAATATCTGGGGGGGGTCCCAGTAGATGACAGATTGAGCAATAACATGCAGTGTCAAGCTGTGGCTACCAAAGTCGGCAGAATATTAGCATGTATAAAAAAAAGGTACCGTATTTATCTGCGTATAACACGCGCCCCAAGTTTAGGAGGAAATTTTAAGGAAAAAAACTTACATTTAAATTCCCATTAATGCCGCCTAATCAGTGTCCATCTGCAGCCTTGCACAGCGTCCATCTGCAGCTTTGTCAGTGTCATTTGCAGCCTTGCAACCTTGTCAGTGTCATTTTCAGCCTTGCAGACTTCTTATGCCGCGTACACACGAGCGGACTTTCCCGCCGGACTGAAGTCGGACTGGGTTTTAAGTTTTGTTTTAAAATTGTCCGCTGAACTCGGCAGTCCGGCGGGCAATCCCGCAGTTAGTATGCTAGTCCGCCGGACTTTTGGAAATGAACGGACTTGCCGATCATCGGAAAGTCCGTTCATTTAGCATGTGACTTCAGGTAGACGGGACTAGCAAAGACAGTGAATGCCACCGCGCTAGCCCCGTCACCTGGCATGGATTTAAAGGGAATCCCTACGCCGAAAAAATGGCGTGGGGGTCCCCCCCAAATCCATCTCAGACCCTTATCCGAGCACGCAGCCTGGCAGGCCAGGAAAGGAGTGGGGACGAGCGAGCGCCCCCCCCCCTCCTGAGCCGTACCAGGCCGTGTGCCCTCAACATGGGGGGTGCCCTGGGGAAAGGGGGGCCGTGCGGCCCCCCCACCCCAAAGCACCTTGTCCCCATGTTGAGGAGGACAAGGGCCTCTTCCCGACAACCCTGGCCGCTGGTTGTCGGGGTCTGCGGGCGGGGGGCTTATCGGAATCCGGCAGCCCCCTTTAATAAAGGGGCCCCAGATCCCGGCCCCCCACCCTATGTGAATGAGTATGGGGTACGATGTACCCCTACCCATTCACCTAAGGTGTAAAGTGTAAATAAAAAAAACACACAATTTTTTAAAAATATTTTATTGCACTGCTCCGGGGGTCTTCTTCCGTCTTGGGGGGTGTTCTCGCCGGACTCCTTCGCTATTTTACCTAGCTCTTTTACCGAGCAGAGGAGCCCAGCTACCTTCTTCGTCGTCGTCGCCGTCGTCTGGGGGTCTCGATCCGCCTTCGGGGGTCTTCCGGGGTCTCTTCTGTTCTTGCCGCTGTCGTCGCTTTCTGCGTCGCCGCCACCTTCTTCTTCTTCTACTTCTTCTTCCGATGTTGACTCGTCGCTCTCTCTGGCCGGAATGGCAGGGACTGGGACTTATATAGGGACAAGGGGGCAGGGTCACATGCTCATGTCACATGGTGACCCCGCCCCCTAAGAAGAAGAAGAGGAAGAAAAAGAAGAAGAAGGCGGCGGCGCAGAAAGCGAGACCCCCAGACGACGGCGGCGACGACGGAGAAGGTAGCTGGGTTCCTCTGCTCGGTAAAAGAGCTAGGTAAAATAGCGGAGGAGTCTGGCGAGAAGACCCCCCAAGACGGAAGAAGACCCCCGGAGCAGTGCAATAAAATATTTTAAAAAATTGTGTGTTTTTTTTATTTACACTTTACACCTTAGGTGAATCTTAGGTACATCGTACCCCATACTCATTCACATAGGGTGGGGGGCCGGGATCTGGGGGCATGGCCAGGGTTGTCGGGAAGAGGCCCTTGTCCTCATCAACATGGGGACAAGGTGCTTTGGGGTGGGGGGGCCGCACGGCCCCCCTTTCCCCAGGGCACCCCCCATTTTGAGGGCACGCGGCCTGGTACGGCTCAGGAGGGGGGGGGCTCGCTCGTCCCCATCCCTTTCCTGGCCGGCCGGGCTGCGTGCTCGGATAAGGGTCTGAGATGGATTTGGGGGGGACCCCCACGCCGTTTTTTCGGCGTGGGGATTCCCTTTAAATCTATACCAGGTGACGGGGCTAGCGCATTCACTGCCTTCGCTAGCCCCGTCTACATGCAGTTACGTTCTAAATGAACGGACTGCTCCGTGTGTGGGCAAGTCCGTTCATTTTCAAAAGTCCCGCGGACTTTTTCCCGCGGATTGTCAAACCGGGTCCGGCGGACATTCCTGCGGCAAAGTCCGATCGTGTGTACGCCGCATTAGTGTCATTTGCAGCATCCATCTGCAGCCTCCTCAGTGTCATTTGCAGCCTTGCCCAGGCTGCAGTTAAACTGCAGTGACATGTCAGTGTCACTGCAGTTTGAAAATTGGCGCCATTGACCGTTCTCACAGCTTTCGGCCACCTTCGGCCGTTCTAGGCAGCTTTTGCCCGTTCTCGGCAGCTTTCGGCCGCCTTTGGCCGTTCTCTGCAGCGGCCGAAAGCTGCCGAGAATAGCCGAAGGCGGCCGAAATCTGGCGAGAAAGGCCGAAGGTGGCCGAGAACGGCCAAAAGCTGCCGAGCATGGCCGAAAGCTGCCGAGAAAGGCCGAAGGCGGGCGAAAGCCGATGAGAAGGGCCGAAGGCGGCTGAAAGCCGCTCAGAGGCTCACAACCGCGGGGGATCGGCGTATAACACGCACCCCTGATTTTCCCCTGCTTTTAAGGGGAAAAAGGTGCATGTTATACGCCGATAAATACGGTATATACTCCAGAGCAGTGGCTGTTGGTGGTTTTTTATTTTGGGGGGGAAGGAAAACAACCAACCCCCCCCCCCCCGCTGTCTGCACACACCGCTTCAGGCAACATGGGGACACATCCAAGGTGCTAATCCCGGGTCATCACCGAAGGCAATATCAAGAAGAGAAGAAAAGATTGATCGCACACTTGGATCCAAAACATGCTGTAGAAATGTCTTTATTGTCATGAGCCAGACAAGATTGCAATGATGATCAGTTGACGCGTTTCACACAAAAGGAACAATTGAAATGCTCACAATACAAGCTGTTTATAGGCGTGTATAAAATCAAACACCGAACACAAAACACCTGTAATTAAAGAGCAATCAACACAAAACTTTACAGACATCAAAACATTTCTTAAATGCTAAAACATCTGATCATAAAATGGTCAAAACAAAAATAGATGATGTAAACATATAAGCACAGCTACACCGGATTCCGAGTTCTCCAGTTTTGGTAAATCTCCCTCATTGTGTCTTGTCTGGATTAAGGTAACCTGGCCAGGCTGAGGCGTTCCACCAGAGCTCTCATTTTGCTGATGAGCCAGTGTTTTTAACTGGCAAATGTGAGTTGCCAATTGTCTTTCACTACAATAACTGTATAATGTACTACACTTAGATTGCGTCCTCCTTATCTGTTTATCCAGAGATTCTTCAGTCACCTAGAAAGTGCTACATCAAGTGTTTTGAAGCCAGTATCACGTACCTGGTAGCAGAGCCAGATACGATGAGGAAGGCCTCTCTGGCTCGGGGGCATCTATTGTGTAAACAGGAGGCGCAGGAGTACAGAGTGGCATGAGTGCCTGCAAGTCTTGCTAGTAGCAGGGCAGGTGTCCACGCGGGTAAGGTGAAGTCGTCAAAAGGCTCTAGTAGCAGGTAAGCTGGTAGGCAGCAGACTGAGGCAGGCTGGTACTGGTGCAGGGGCGGACTGACCATTCGGCCACTCGGGCACTTCCCGAGGGCCCCGGGCCACTAGGGGGCCCCATCAGGGTTGCCAGCCTCAGTAAAACCAGGGACAGTATGTAAAAATCTGTGTTTTTTTTACATCTGTTTCTGAAATGTCCCTTACTGACATCCTTTTGGTTTAAAAATCCAGAGATTATAGCTGCCCCACCTCTCCAGTACCTTCTCAGCCAATAGAAACATGTCTGTGTATACTGTGTGTACATGTATGTGTATACTGTGTGATTGTATACTGTGTGTGTGTGTATACTGTGTGGCCCCATAATCTCTGATTGTCTGGGGGCCCCATAATCTCCTATTGTCTGGGGGCCCCATGAGTTGTCAGTCCGCCCCTGTACTGGTGACAGCGGGCAGCTCAGATGGTTGCTGGTAGAAGACTGTAGTTCAGCCAGGCACAGCAGGGTTGTAGGCGGGTACCGGTGACAGCAGGCACAGTAGCAGAGTCAGGCCGGCCAGGTCATACACAGACAGAATAGATTGTGTAAAAGGCACAGGGGGGAGCGGGGTCAGGAAACAAACCAGGTATGGAACCAATCAGTGAAACAGGAGCCTATGGAGCAGACAGAAGCAGAGGTCAGGGGACAAGCCAAGGTCAGTGTAGAGAGTAGTCAAGACAAGCCGGGTCAGCAACTGGAATCAGGGTACAGAATCATATGAACACATGATACACAGGAGGCTGAAGACAAAGCCTCACTGATTCTGAGCACTGGCCCAGTTTAGATAGGCCATTTGGCGCCAACATCTGTCAGAAGTGCACGCAAGCTCTAGCGCACATGGGTATGCGCGCTCGGCATTAGCAAGTGCCCAATTTTTGCAAGCACGAAAGGGAACATGTATTAGCCTGTGCACAGAAGTCCATCCAGAGGAACCCATCTCATTAATGGGCATGCCCTTCCTTACAGCCAGCAGGAGGTACCCCAGGACACTCAAATTGGACTTTTTTCTGATCTCACTATACTTTCTGGGTACACATATCGCTCATTGTGCCATAAATCTCAATTCACTGATAGGAAATCCATGGATTGTGGTTTTCTATTGATACAGACTCATAGTTCTGGAAAGGAAAAGATCACTGATGAGATTGGAAGTCCCCTTCTTCTTCACCTCCTGATCTCTGCACTTTTGATCTCTGCACTACTCCCGGTGCCTCTCTCTGAGTTCACAGGAGCCAGAACTACGGAGGAGGCATCGGGTATTAATGGGGAAAATGTGGTGATTACTGCGCTAAACCCAAATTCTAAACAAGCAGCTACACAAAAATGTGACAAAACATAAACAAGAATAATGGTGAATAATGTAGCGCTAACTAGTCAGCACAAATATAGAAATATATGTGAAAATAAATACAATACAGTGATAATGACATGTGAAAAGTCAAAAGTCCATCTGTAAAGCAAAACGGTGTCACCAAAATGCACAAAACAATCTGACCAACAATGGAACCTAAATCCAGTGGTAAGTAAAATGTCAAATCTAAAATAGTGTCCAACGTATGGAAAAATATAAAAAACGTCGAACACCAAGTAATGGGGAAATCACAGAGGTGAAGATGAAAAGCTGTTCAGTGAAGAGACATCAAAGATGGTGTATCATCAACAACAATGGGAGATGTGTATGCCCTTACCCGAACAGAAGGACTCCAGTGTCAGCGACATGGAGTTAAACGAGCAGAATGCCACGAATGGCAGATGTATAGACCTCAGGGTAATGAAATACTTCCGCTTCCAGATGATATGTCTAAAAAGAAATGTCTTCCACATAGTGTAGGTCAAAAGATATTTTATTTCTGAAAACTACCATGTAACAATAAAAAGTGATCACAAATAAAAATGGCAGGCAATGTGGAGCCGATGAGCCTATCCCTACGCGTTTCGTCCAAAGGGTCTTCAACAGGGGCAGACCCTTTTGACCTACACTATGTGGAAACCATTTCTTTTTCCACATATCATCTGGAAGCGAGTGGCTCCACTATGCGGTTGAATCCATCACCAGGATCCAGTTTTGATGTTTGCCTGATTGGAGATCTGTTTGGAGGTCGCGTTTGGTGTCCTTGGATTTCGTTCCGGAGGTATTTCATTACCCTGAGTAGGGATGAGCCGAACACCCCCCCGTTCGGCTCGCACCAGAACCCGCAAACGGACCTAAAGTCTGTGCGAGCATTAGAACCCTATTAGTTATAATGGATGCGAACGTTCAAAATCAAAAGTGCTAATTTTAAAGGCTAATATGCAAGTTATTGTCATAAAAAGTGTTTGGGGACCCGGGTCCTGTCCCAGGGGACATGTATCAATGCAAATTTTTTTTTTTTAAAACAGAAGTTTTTTCAGGAGCAGTGATTTTAATAATGCTTAAATTGAAACAATAAAAGTGTAATATTCCTTTAAATTTCGTACCTGGGGGGTGTCTATAGTATGGCTGTGAAGGGGCGCATGTTTCCTGTGCTTAGAACTGTCCCTGCACAAAGTGTAATTTTTGCAGGAAAAAAAGCTATTTAAAATCACTCGCGGCTAATGAATTGACGGCTCCCGTAACACAGAGAACAGTCATTCATTGAAAGCCATTCATAAAAAAAAAAAGTCATTGATACAAAAAAAATAAAATAAAAAAATAAAGCGTGGGGGTCTGCCCAAATTCAATAACCAGGCCCTTCAGGTCTGCTATGGATATTAATGGGGGCACCCCAGCCAAAAAAAATAAAAAAAAATGGCGTGGGGTCCCGCTCAAAATCCATACCAGACCCTTGAGGTCTGGGATTGATTTTAAGGGGAACCCTCGCCAAAAAAAAATGGCGTGGGGTCCCCCTCAAAATCCATACCCAGACCCTTATCCGAGCACGCAACCTGGCAGGCCGCAGGAAAAGAGGGGGGGACGAGAGCGGCCCCCCTCCCTCCTGAACCGTACCAGGCCACATGCCCTCAACATTGGGAGGATGCTTTCGGGGTCTGAGACCCCCAAAGCACCTTGTCCCCATGTTGATGAGGACAAGGGCCTCTTCCCCACAACTCTGGCCATTGGTTGTGGGGGTCTGCGGGCGGGGGGGGGCTTATCGGAATCTGGAAGCCCCCTTTAACAAGGGGACCCCCAGATCCCGCCCCCCCCTGTGTGAAATGGTAAGTACCCCTACCATTTTACCAAAAAAAAGTGTCAAAAATTGTAAAAATGACAGGAGACGGTCTTTGACAATTCCTTTATTAAAATCTTCTTTCTTCTGGTCTTCCTTTCTTCATCCTTCGGTTTCTTCCTCTTCTCCTTCCGGCATCTTCTTCCATCTTCTTCTTCCATCTTCTTCTTCCTCCGATCCGCTTCTTCTTGCGCTGGTCTTCTCGTCCTTCTCGTCCGGCATCTTCTTCCATGGCGTCGGCGTCTGTTCTTCTGTCGGGCCGCTCCTTGCAATGGGAGGCTCCCGCTGTGTGAGGCTTCGCTCCGTCTGACAGATCTTTTATAACGGAGGGCACCTGGTGACCCCGCCCCCCTCTGACGTCATAGGGAAAGCCATAGGGAATTCCCCATGACGTCCCCGTGCGTCAGAGGGGGCGGGGTCACCAGGTGCCCTCTGTTATAAAAGACCTGTCAGACGCAGCGAAGCCTCACACAGCGGGAGCCTCCCATTGCGCGGAGCGGCCCAGAAGAGACGCCGACGCCATGGAAGAAGATGCCGGACGAGAAGACCAGAGCAAGAAGAAGCGGATCGGAGGAAGAAGATGATGGAAGAAGAAGATGGAAGAAGATGCTGGAAGGAGAAGATGAAGAAACCGAAGGATGAAGAAAGGAAGACCAGAAGAAAGAAGATTTTAATAAAGGAATTGTCAAAGACCGTCTCCTGTAATTTTTAAAATTTTTGACACTTTTTTGGTGAAATGGTAGGGGTACTTTTGTACCCCCTTACCATTTCACACAGGGGGGGGGGGCGGGCCCTGGGGGTCCCCTTGTTAAAGGGGGCTTCCAGATTCCGATAAGCCCCCCGCCCGCAGATCCCCATAACCAATGGCCAGGGTTGTGGGGAAGAGACCCTTGTCCTCATCAACATCTGGACAAGGTGCTTTGGGGGTCTCAGACCCTCAAAGCATCCTCCCAATGTTGAGAAGATTGTGGCCTGGTACGGTTCAGGAGGGAGGGAGGGGGGGCGCTCTCGTCCCCCCCCTCTTTTCCTGCGGCCTGCCAGGTTGCATGCTCGGATAAGGGTCTGGTATGGATTTTAAGGCGGACCCCACGCCATTTTTTTTGGCTGGGGTTCCCCTTAAAATCCATCCCAGACCTCAAGGGTCTGGTATGGATTTTGAGGGGGACCCCACGCCATTTTTTTTTTGGCTGGGGTCCCCCTTTATATCCATAGCAGACCTGAAGGGCCTGGTTATTGAATTTGGGATGACCCCCACGTTTTTTTATTTTTTATTTTTATGAATGGCTTTTAATGAATGACTGTTCTCTGAGCCGTCAATACATTAGCCGCGAGTGATTTTAAATAGCTTTTTTTCCTGCAAAAATGACACTTTTTGCAGGGACAGTTCTAAGCACAGGAAACATGCGCCCTTCACAGGCATACTATAGACACCCCCCAGATGTGATACTGCAATGCTGTACTAACAGCACGCACACACTAATCCCCAGAATCATAGCACATAATGTCAGCAGTCAGCAGCACATAACACTGACACGCTGACACTGACAACACAACACAATATGCGAGGCCGCCGCCGCGGCGGCCTTTTATACTGTGGGGCGTGTACTAAACCCCCTGAGCTATAATTGGCCACAGGCATCCTGCCTGTGGCCAATTATTGCTCTCCTCGCCGCTGGCTCTTTGATTGGCCAAGCATGCGGGTCGCAGTGCATGCTTGGCCAATCATCAGCCAGCAATGCACTGCAACTGGCGCAGTGCATTGCGGGGCGCGCGCATCACACGAATTTGATGCGAGCGGCCCAAATAGTTCTGGGCTCGCCGAGCAGGCGAACGCCCGATGTTCGATTCGAACATGGGTTCGAATCGAACACCGGGCCCATCCCGCTATACATCTGCCATTCGTGGCATTCTGCTCATTTGACTCCATGTCACTGACACTGGAGTCCTTCTGTTTGGGTAAGGGCATACACATCTCCCATTGTTGTAGATGATACACCATCTTCATCTTCACCTCTGTGATTTCCCCATTACTTGGTGTTGGACATTTTTTATTTTTTTCCATACGTTGGGCACTATTTTAGATTTGACATTTCACTTACCACTGGATTTAGGTTCCATTGTTGGTCAGATTGTTTTGTGCATTTTGGTGACACCATTTTGCTTTACAGATGGACTTTTGACTTTTCACATGTCATTATCACTGTATTGTATTTAATTTCACATATATTTCTATATTTGTGCTGACTAGTTAGCGCTACATTATTCACCATTATATATCAGGTATCAATGCACGCTGACAGTATTGAGTGTCGGCGCACATTGAGGACAACACTGGAAACAACATTTGGATTAGATATGTGCAATTTGTTTAGTTCCGAATTCGTTTTTTAACGAACTTCAACAAATTCGTTAATTCGGAAATAGCCGAATTAACGAAAATCTGTTTAACAAATTTTTCCGAATATTCATAAATTTGAATATTCGAAAATTTGTAAATTCGTACATTTTCGTAAATTCATACATTTACACATTCGTAAATTTGTATATTCGCAAATTCGTAAATTCGTACATTCGCAAATTCGTTCATTCATAAATTCGGAAATCCGAATTTATAATTAATTAATAATAACTTATCTATTACTAACTATTAAATTATAGGTATTGTAACTTCCTTTTTAAATTGGGCTGCTAGTGAATGTAACAAATACAAATTTATCTTAAAGTGGAGGGCCCCCTAAAAATTTTTTTTAAAAGTCAGCAGCTCCAAATACTGCAGCTGCTGACTTTTAAAAATCGGACACTTACCTGTCCCAGGGTCCAGCGATGCGGGGGAACGAAGCCCCCCCTCGTTCCCCGCTCCGCTCGCCGCGCCAGCATTCTTACTGTGGGCACCCGGCTGTGGCTTCACAGCCGGGCACCCACTCCGCATGCGCGAGCGGCGCCGCGTGTCATGGTACGACGCTCAGTCATCTGGGACACGTGACAGGTCCCAGATGACTGTGCGGCGCCGAGGCGAAGTGATGTCAGTGCCCGGGCACTGAAGGTGGCAGACTACGAGGGACCCCCCTAGCAACAGGCATTTCGAGGTGGGTAAAAATGTTTTTTTTTCCAATTATTTATTTTTCTTTTTTTTTATGATTTTTAAGCAATTTCTTTTTTTTTTTGGTGGCAACACCACTTTAAGTTACAAATTATCCGAAATAACGAATGCTGTATCCAAACAAATGGAACTTAATGAATTAATAATAATAATAAATAACAATAATAATAATAAAAACTTTTTATTATTATTATTAATTTGTTATGTTCCATTTTGTTTAGATGCGGCGTTCGTTATTTCGAATAATTCGTAAATTCTGATAAATTCGTGTTCACTAACAGCCAAATTTGAAAGGAAATTACAATACCTATAATTTGTAAGTTAGTTACTATTTCAGATTTTCTAAATTTTGGGTTTTCGGATTTTCGAATTTCCAAATTTCCAAATTTTCTAATTTACGAAAGTACGAATGAACTAATTTACGAATGTACACATTTATGAATGTACGAATGTACGAATTTACGAATGAACGAATTTACTAATTGCGATCATAACGAATGACCCGAAAAAACGAAAAAAATAAAAAACGAATGAAACAAAAACGAAAATGAACAAATTTTAGGGCAGTGCACATGTCTAATTTGGATGTATACATCTGCCACAATGTTGATTTGTGGCAGAACTCCTGGAGACCACCAACGTTTTCTCCGCTGGACCACTGGTTGGCAACCGCTGATTTAGACCACGCTCCCTCTCTACATCATCGTGGAACTTCCCTGTTAATTCTACAGATGATTTTGCCTATTCCCAGATTCATGATTAGCTTATATCTCTTCATGTTTCAAGTCTTGTCAAATGATATATTGTTTCCTTTGTGTGAGACATTTCCCTGTATCGTTTGTTTAATGTCCCAATCCATATTGTGTCCTGGTGATGTTTATCTCTGCTTTTCCTTTTTTTCTCTTTGTAAAACTTCAATAAAAATCTTCAATTGAAAAAAAAAAAAATCTCAGAAGTAAGATGCGTCACAGATACCGGAATCCAACCTGCCATGAATGTGATGCAAGAAGTAGAGAAAAAAGGTTTTCTCAAGCTTCAGGATGTTCTCTTCTAGTGATCCCATGGGGTGGTCTGTTGTACGTCGTGATTACAGAGAACTGGTGCTGAGTGAACGTTCTGACCTCAACACACCGGCAGTGTGCTGGACTGCATTAGTAAATGACTGGTGACTTACTGCCTGCAACTGTTTTGGCCGTCGATATATTGATGGCAACTGTCAGGAACATCACGTCAGCCATCAGAGAGATCATTCCAGCGGTAGGGCTTGTGTTCATGATCATGTGAATAATGCGCATGGAAACACGCACACAACGGCGTGCTTGTGGACGCACAGGCAGATCTATCAAACATACAGGTGCCCAGGGGCCTATTTAAACCTGGGCCCTGCATGGGAAGTTTTTTGGATGGTCTTTCAGCTTGTATCTCTGTTACCCTTGATCCTGATCCTGCTTGACTCTGTAATTGACCTGGCTTCCATCTGAGCTGCCTCGGGATTACCCTGGCCTGCTAATGTCTGTTCCAGGACCCAGATCTGAACCTACAACCTCTGCTGTGTCTGGCAGTATCTCTTCTAGCTGATCCACCTGAAATGCTGGACTGCTCCCTGGACAACTCCTTGGACCAGGACCAGGACAAGGGGTGGGTCAGGACGGGCAGTTGTCCTGGGCGCAATGGTTTACTGCAGGGATGGGGGCACAAGGCTGACAGCAGTAGTTACATCGGCAGTGTTTTTGACAAGCGAGTGACTATTGGGCGTAGGATCCCCTAAGCTTGCATATTGTGAATGGGGGGGGGGGGGCGCAGTTTGGCATCTTTGCCCGGGGCAATGGATGACCTTGTCCCGGGACTGCCTTGGACAATCTTGTCTTGTGCCTTGTTTTTGGTGAACCTTGAACTCTTTGCTCCTCCCATGAACTTCTTATTTAAGCCATGCCTTTGCACGTCTTGTTTGCCATATTATTGTGCTCTCTCCAGCCAATATCTCGCTCTTGTCACTCCTGCTGCCGTATCTTCGTTACCACTCATTACTGACCTTTGGCTTGTTCCTCAACTACGCTTCCACTTGATCACAACCTGTACCCACTCCTTACCAACCTTTGGTTTGTTTACTGACTACACTTCCACTTGATCGCAACCTGCTATATCTGATATTGGCCCCCGGCTTGCTCACCTCCTGATGGGGCGATCCTGAAGACTGTTACCTGGTACTGTCAGGAGCTCTGGTGAATAATGGTTAATGCTTAGACCTCACATCTCAGGTGAGCCTGCATCATGTGCCATGGTGACCTGCTTGTATACCTATCCTGCTGGTCAGTGGGGGCCTTTCTTCTGCTATAGCTACTGGTCTCTGAGCCTGACCCCTGACCATGACAGTCTGATGCCTACATGCATTACCAACTTCAACCTGCACTCTTGACCAAGATTTTGCCTAACGATTCTGTACCTCTTTGGCTGCATGCTGCCAACCTCTGCTCCCCATCTGACCTTGACCCTGCTTGTGATTTGGTGCCTTCTTGCCTGGCTTGTGACCTGGATCTGCACACTCTACTGGTCTGGCTGCCCTTATCACTGTGGTTCTGATTATCTGACTCCAGCACTTCCAAGTTGAAGTCTGTGGTTCCAGCTTCCTGGCACCTGCACCCTTACATTGCCCTAGCAGTCAACCTTGAGGGAGCGTGGACAGTAATTGTGCAAGAGGCCCCCCTTATCATCTCAAGCTCCTCATACAGGTTCATGATAGCAACTAATTTACCATCAGAAAGGTCAATATACGCTCAAGTCTGCACCTCCCCTGCTTGATCAGCAAAGCACCGTAGCTTCACTTCAACATCTCAATGCTGAGCAGATGGGTCAGGATCTCCTGCATTTTAAAACACAATAGGAGCCAGAATGGTGCTCACTGATGTTTTAACAAAATACCGCCATTACGTTATTAGGACGAAACGTGTGGGGGTGTGGACAGGTCATGGTGTCATGTTGCTGGGTGAGAATGTGAGCTGACGGCTGGAGTAGCTGCATAGGTGGTCTACATAATCCATTGCCATCTGCCATTGCCAATCAGAAGTGGCCTCTGTGCTCCTGGCTGTGGGTTTAAAAACAGAAAAATGACAGCAGGAAAAAGACTGAGTAGTCCATTGAGTTCGCCTGTTTTTTTATTTGTGTTGTTTTTTTTTTTTTAAACCTGAAGTCCTCTAAACTCCCCTCCCCCATTACTGTGGGGGTAATCTTACAGTGCTGCAGGGGTTAATACAAGCTCTTGGGCCTGTCATAGGTACTCATCAAGACTGCTAACTATGCTTGTCCCCCCCCCCCCCATTCATAGAAGCTTTACTATACAGAGCTGTCTTAATAAATGGGCACACTTGGGTGCTGCCCAGGGGCCCCAGGTGCACGGTGACCGAATGATCAGACAAGGTGCATGGTGACCCCATGATCAGACAAGGTGCATGGTGACCCCATGATCAGACAAGGTGCATGGTGACCCCATGATCAGACAAGGTGGGGGATTGTTTGGAGGGGTGCACTTACAATTTGGCCGCTTGTGCTGCTCTTTTATGACAGGAGTAACTGCAATGTCACTCCTGTCAGAAGGAGCAGTGGCTGGCTTCTGCAGGAGAGAGGATTTAGATTTCTCCTCCCTCCTACAGGGGGCGGAAGAGAGCCGGCACTGAGACTGAGACCTGACCTCAATCTAAGTGTGGGAGAGAAAAGAGGAGCTGCCTTCATTGCAAGTGGGGGCAGTATTTGTGATCTATGAGTACAAAGGGGGGGGGACACAACTCTGATGTATAAGACACTGTGATGGGGACACCTGATATAAGGGATGCTGTGATGGGGACACCTGATGTGAGTGGGCACTGTGATGGGTACACATGATATACGGGGACACCTGATGTATGGGGCATTGTGATGGGGACTCCTGATATAAGGGATGCTGTGATGGGGACACCTGATGTATGGGGGCACTGTGATGAAGACACCTGATGTAAGGGGGCACTGTGATGAAGACACCTGATGTAAGGGGGCACTGTGATGAAGACACCTGATGTAAGGGGGCACTGTAATGGGTACACATGATATACAGGGACACCTGATGTAGGGGGGGGGGCACTGTGATGGGGAAACCTGATGTATGGGGCATTGTGATGGGGACACCTGATATAAGGGATGCTGTGATGGGGACACCTGATATATGGGGGCATTGTGATAAGTACACCTGATGTAAGGGGGCACTGTGATGGGTACACATGATATATTGGGACACCTGATGTAGGGGGGCACTGTGATGGGTACACATGATATATTGGGACACCTGATGTAGGGGGGCACTGTGATGAGGACACCTGATGTATGGGGCATTGTGATGGGGACACCTGATATAAGGGATGCTGTGATGGGGACACCTGATGTAGGGGGGCACTGTGATGGGTACACATGATATATGGGGACACCTGATATAAGGGGGTGCTGTGATGGGGAAAGATGTACAACTTTCTGTTTATTTAACACTTGTACTAATAAAATAACCTATTGATGTTTTAACCTTTGTTGTATGAAGTACATGGGTACCGAGATAGTCCATTTTTTCTTATTATGGAAGGTCTCCGGTTTCTTCATATTGTGTAATCAGGATGATGGTGCCCTCACTTTCTTTGCCCTTTTTTATATTTGAGAGCCTTTCTAGCTTGACTCAAATGGCAATATGATATGCATATGATGTCAATTAAAGCAAGCCTCCAAAAAAGTATATATACAGGGGGGTCCCCGACTTACGAACGCCCGACCTACAAACCACTCCTACTTATGAACCGGGTGCTGCAGGGACCCTCTGCCATTCTACATTGTATTTTTGAACGGCTGAGCAGCATTTACAAACACTGGGGGACATTTATCAAAGAATGCAATCCCAATAACCAAGGCTCGCTCGCTACATAGTTTACAAATTGAGTTTTTTTTTTCACTTTGTTTTGCTTGTTTGTGCAAAATATAAATAAATAAAAAAACAAAAACAAAACAAAACACTTCAGTTGTCTTGACTTTGATGTTTGATAAATGCAAAACTCTGAAGTGAAGAAAAATTTAAGCAAAGTCTGTTGAAGTGAAATTGCTCAATTGCTTTTTGTATTGAACCCTAAACAATTCTATTTAACTATATTCACTACATAAATGGAAAGGTATCCGCTTAGCATCAAACCGCTATTTCCCAGAGTGGAAATCAAGGTGTATATCAGTCTCTAGGATCAATTTCACACACGCCGTAGATTGCACCTTGTGTGCCTCAGGCAGTCTCAGCAAATAGATTTCTGCCTTAATACGAAGGGTATAAAGATAATAGAGTATTGTGCTGTGTCTGTTCATGGATATATAGTATTCATTAGGGGGTACATGGGAATACATGTGAAATTGTTATTTTCTACCATAGAAAACATGGAGGCTCCAAGTCCTGTAGTCTAGTCTGCCTACAATGAGAAGATACTCTAAGGCCCCTTTCACACCGGGGCGGTGAGCCGCGGTGACGGTAAAGCAGCGCTATATTTAGCGCTGCTTTACCGTCGTTTTCACCGCGGCTTTCGGCCGCTCGCGGTGCGGTTTTACCCCCCGCGAGCGGCCGAAAAAGGGTTAAACACCCCCCCGCAGAGCGCCGCGGTAGCGGCCCTTTGCGGCGGTATTGCCGCGGTTTTACCGCGGTCTCCCATTCTAATCAATGGGAAGGAGCGGTATAGGAGCGGTGAACACACCGCTCCTATCCCGCTCCAAAGATGCTGCTAGCAGGACTTTTTTTTGTCATCCTGCTAGCGCACCGCTCCAGTGTGAAAGCCCGCCGGCTTTCACACTGGAGTTAAAGGGGCCGGATTTTTTCATGCGGTGAACAGGCGCTATTTTTAGCGCTGCACCGCATGAAAAACGCCCCGGTGTGAAAGGGGCCTAAAGCCCTGGCCAGAAACATTTGAAAATGACACAAATATTAATTTTCACAAAGTCTGTTGCTTCAGTGTTTTTCGATCTTTGCGTCAGATGTTACTATGGAATACTGACGTATAATTACAAGCATTTCAGTGGCAAAGTCTTTTATTGACAATGGCATGAAGTTTATGCAAAGATTCAATATTTGCAGAAGTTGACCTTTCTTTTTCAAGACTTCTGCAATTCCCCCCCGGCATGCTGTCAATCAACTTCAGTGCCACATCCTGACATTCTTGCATACTCAATGCTTGGAGTTTGTGGGGTTTCTTTTGTTCACTCTTGAAGATTGACCACAAGTTCTCAATGGGATGAAAGTCTGGGAAGTTTCCTGGCTATGGACCCAAAATGTTTGATGTTTTGTTCCCCAAGCCACTTAGTTATCACTTTCGCTTTATGTAAAGGTGCTCCATCATGCTGGAAAAGGCATTGTTCCTCACCAAACTGTTCTTGGATGGTTGGGAGAAGTTGCTCTCAGAGGATATTTTTGGACCATTCTATATTCATGGCGGTGTTCTTAGGTAAAAATGTGAGTGAGTCCCCTCCCTTGGCTGAGAAGCAATCCCACACATGAATGGTCTCAGGATGCATGACACAGGACTGATGGTAGCGCTCACCTTTTCTTCTCTGGACAATTTTTTTTCCGGATGTCCCAAACAATCAGAAATGGGATTCATCAGAAAAAATGACTTTCCCCCATTCCTCAACAGTCCAATCCCTGTACCTTTTGCAGAATATCAGTCTGTCCCTGATGTTTAACCTGGAGAGAAGTGACTTCTTTGCTGCCCTTCTTGACACCAGGCCATCCTCCAAAAGTCTTCTCCTCACTGTGTGTGCCGATGTCCTCATACCTGCCTGTTGCCGTTCCTGAGCAAGCTCTGCACTGGTGGTGCCCCGATCTCCCCCTCTACACTGGTGCTGCCCCGATCTCCCCCTCTGCACTGGTGGTGCCCGATCCCCCCCTCTGCACTGGTGCTGCCCCGATCACCCCCTCTGCACTGGTGCTGCCCCGATCTCCCCCTCTGCACTGGTGCTGCCCCGATCTCCCCCTTTGCACTGGTGGGTGCCCTGATCTCCCCCTCTGCACTGGTGGTGCCCCGATCTCCCCCTCTGCACTGGTGGTGCCCCGATCTCCCCCTCTACACTGGTGGTGCCCCGATCTCCCCCTCTGCACTGGTGCTGCCCTGATCTCCCCCTCTGCACTGGTTGTGCCCCGATCTCCCCCTCTGCACTGGTGGTGCCCCGATCCCACAGCTGAATCAACTGTAGGAGACGGTCCTGGCACTTGCTGGACTTTCTTGGGAGCCCTGAAGTCTTCTTCACAAATACAGTGTGAATGTTTTTTATGGGATTAAGTTAATTTTCTTGGCAAGAAGGGACTTTGCAATTAATTACAATTCATCTGATCGCTCGTCTCAACATTCTGGAGTAGATGAAAATTGCCATCATAAAAACTGAGGCAGCCGACTTTGTGAAAACTAATATTTGTGTAATTTCTTAAAATTTTTGGCCACGGCTGTACATGTGGTAGAGAACAGGGAGAGGATGATTATTTGGATGGCTATAATGGTTATAAAATAAGGAGACAAGAAGTCACCAGCACTCCAGAAAATGAAGTTTAACGTATTGTGAATAGGGATGGGCCCGGTGTTCGATTCAAACCCATGTTCGAATCGAACATCGGCCGTTCGTCCGCTCGTCAAGGGCAGAACTCTGAGGGCCGTTCGTATCAAATTCGTGTGATGCGAACGGTCCACAATGCACTGCGCCAGTCGCAGTGCATTGCTGGCTGATGATTGGCCAAGCATGCACTGTGACCCCGCATGCTTGGCCAATCATAGAGCCAGCGGCGAGGAGAGTAATAATTGGCCACAGGCAGGATGCCTGTGGCCAATTATAGCTCAGGGGGTTTAGTACACGCCCCACACTATATTAGGCCGCCGCGCCGGCGGCCTCGTGTAGTGTGTTCTGGCTTGAGGAACAGTGACAGTGTACTGTACATGTACACACTATATGTGAATTATTTCTGTGTGGGGAAAGTGTAGGGAAAGAGGAAAAATAGGCAGGGATAGTGTATTCTTCTCAGCCTTTGCTTGTGGGGAAAGTGTAGGGATAGAGGAAAAATAGGCAGGGATAGTGTGTTCTTCTCAGTGCTGTTCTCTACCAATCCAGCCATCTGCAGGAGTTAGTGTGTGTGTGTGCTGTGTGAGTATAGCAAAGCAGTAGCACACTAAACCACCTTACACTGTATCTGCCCTGTTGTCACCTAAGACAGCCATCTGCAGGAGTTAGTGTGTTTTGTGTGCCTCCAGCACAGCACAGTATACACCAACAGTCCATACATACATACAGTATATACCTACAGTCCCTGTCTTGTTTCCACCGCCTGTATACTCCGGTTCAGAGTATATAGGGTTTTAGGTATAGGGTTTTATTTTGGGTGCAGGGTTCTCCTTAATATCCATACAAGACCCAAAGGGGCTGGTAATGGGCTGGGGTGGGGGGGGGGGGGTTGGGGTAGCCATGCCATTTTTCTCAAGGATTTTCAGCCATATGGCGGCCAGGACAAGACATGACATTAAAGCCGCAAGTGGTTTTAAATGGCTTCTTTTTTTCCTTTACAAATGTCATTTTGTGCAAGGACAGTTCTAAACACGGGAAACACATGCCACTTCACAGGCATACTATAGACACCCCCCAGGTACCATATTTAAAGGAATATTTCACTTTTTTTATTTCACTTTATGCATCATTAAAATGACTGCTCCAGAAAAAACGTCCGTTTTTAAAACGTCTTTTTGCATTGATACATGTCCCCTGGGGCAGGACCCGGGTCCCCAAACCTTTTTTTATAACAATAACATGCATATTGGCCGTTATAATTAGCACTTTAGATTTCGAACGTTCGCGTCCATTGTAACTAATAGGGTTCTAATGTTCAATCGAACTTTTGGTCCGTTCGCAGGTTCTGGTGCGAACCGAACCCGGGGGTGTTCGGCTCATCCCTAATTGTGAAGACAGCTTCGCAATAGTTGCAGGGCCTGCAACAGTTCCTTTCCCAAGGTGATATGGTGACATCACTGTGTCAACTTAAGGGCTGGTAACACCAAAACATGGTACAGAAAAGGCACGTTTCCCACACTGCAGCTGAACGCGTTGCCCTTGTGATCTGCATAAAGGGCCAATCCTGTGTGGGTGCGCAGGGTGCACCGCACCCAGGCACCACAGAGGTGGGGGCGCCAAAGTGACAGAGTGCTTTCCTCCCTCCTCCTCTCCTTGTGTCTGAAATGCCTGGTGTTCCGGTGGCACCAGGGGTCAGTGGGGACAGCAGAAGCCATTGCTTCTAACAACATACACTGCCCAGCGGTGTATGTACTGTAGTTAGAAGCTCAGATCCTGGTGTCTTTCTCCCCCTTCCCCCCCGTGGTGTCCTGAACTCGCTGTGTGATCTCTGCTTGACATCCCCCGCCCCTCCCATCAGCAGTGCTGTGTGCTGGGAGAATTGGGAGGCAGAGCATACTGCAGGTAGGTGAGCTGAACTGTTCTGGGGGAAGTCCGGGGAGGAAAGCTGCAAAGTTTCTGCTAGGAGGATTTGTATTGCAGTAAAAGATCCTACTCCTAGGTGACAAGGAGTACTGGAAAGCCTGTGTGTGGGGGGGTGTCACGTACCTGGTGGCGAGCCCCGATTGCAGTAGGAGACCTCTCTTACTACCCAGACTTGCAGCCCCTGATAGTGGAGACAGGGGGTGCAGGAGTCAAAGGGAGCACGAGTGTCTGGCAAGATCAGCAGCTGTAGGCAGGGCAGGTGTTGCAGAGGAGGCTGTGAGCAGATCAGTAACCCTGGACAGGGTGATGACAGGAATCAGCGGACAGCAGACAACAGGAGCCAGCAGACAGCGGACAACAGGAACCAGCAGACAGCGGACAACAGGAACCAGCAGACAACCGGTCACACGAACTGGCAGGTAAGTGGACACAGGAACCAGCATGCAGCAGACAACAGGAACCAGCAGACAGGTTACAGAAACTGGCAGGTAAGGCAGGTAAGTGGACACAGGAACCAGCATGCAGCAGACAGCAGGAACCAGCAGACCGGTTACAGGAACTGGCTTGCAGCGGACAACAGGAACCAGCAGACAGGTTACAGGAACTGGCTTGCAGTGGACAACAGGAACCAGCAGGCAGGTTACAGGAACTGGCTTGTAGCGGACAACAGGAACCAGCAGACAGGTTACAGGAACTGGCTTGTAGCGGACAACAGGAACCAGCAGACAGGTTACAGGAACTGGCTTGCAGCGGACAACAGGAACCAGCAGACAGGTTACAGGAACTGGCTTGCAGCGGACAACAGGAACCAGCAGACAGGTTACAGGAACTGGCTTGCAGCGGACAACAGGAACCAGCAGGCAGGTTACAGGAACTGGCTTGTAGCGGACAACAGGAACCAGCAGGCAACAGGTCACTTGGGGACAGGTGCACAGAATGGTCAGACAAGCCGGGTTTGGTAACTGTAGGGCACAATGTGGATAAGCCAGAGGGATGAGCAGGAGGATGGTCGTAGACAAGCCGGGATCGAGGCAGGCAGACAGCAGACAGGTAAAGGGGCAAGCCGGGTCATAAACACAGAGACAGAGAAGTATCAGGAAATGGCAAGCGGAACGTTGTAGATCAGGCAGCAAGAACTGTGTGGAGATGACCGGTTTAAATAGCCCGCTCGGCGCCAGTGACCGTGCGCGCGACCGCCCGTGCCCGCGCACGCGCACCCACTCGTTCCCGCGCATGCGCAGTAGCTCGCGCACCTACTCGGACCCGCGCACCCGATCGCACCAACGAGGAACTACTAGGCCCAGCAGAGCTTTCCTTACATTGCCCCCCCCCAAGGGGCAGCCTCCGGATGCCCAATTGGGTCAGTTTTTCAGGATGTGATCTCTTGAAAGCCTGGATCAAGTGCTTAGCGTGCAAGTTGGCTTCAGGTTCCCATGAGTTTTCCTCTGCACCGTACCCCTTCCACTTGATGAGGTACTGTACCTGATTATTTCTCTTCCTGCAATCCACTATTGTCTCCACCTCGAATTCTTCCTCCCCATTAACCATTATGGGAGCTGGGGGATCTGTAGACCGTCCAGGAAAAGAATTGGCAACCGCTGGTTTTAGGAGCGAGACATGAAAAACTGGGTGCACCCGAAGTGATTCTGGTAACTCCAGCTCATATGCCACCTCATTGATCTTTCGCTTAACTGCGAAGGGTCCCAAGAATCTGGGGCCTAGCTTCCTAGATGGGCAAGCGAGCCGGAGATTGATTGTGGATAACCATACTTTGTCTCCAGGTTCCAGAACCAGTTGCCCCCGTCTGCCCCTGTCGAAGACCTCTTTGTTGAGATTTTGTTCCCGGGTCATAGTTTCCTGTAACAACTTGTTATTGGCAGAAAAAAAATCCACAGTCTGAAGAACAGCAGGAACGGAACATTCGGGTACTGAATTAGGTAAAAATGACGGATGGTAACCATAATTGGCAAAAAACGGGGTCTGCTTGGTAGTGGAGTGAGTGGAATTATTGTAGGCGAATTCAGCCAATGGTAACAAAGAAAGCCAGTCTTGCTGGGAGAAGGACGAAAAACAACGCAGGTACTGCTCCAGAGTTTGGTTTGTTCTTTCTGTTTGCCCGTTTGTCTGTGGGTGGTATGCAGAAGATAGGGATAGTTCTATGCCAAGGGAATTGCAGAGAGCCCTCCAGAACCGGGATGTAAATTGAACTCCCCTATCAGAGATGATGTTAGCTGGGACCCCATGGAGTCTAACAATTCCTTTAATGAATGCTTGGGCAGACTCTGGTGCAGAAGGAGTTCCCTTCATGGGGATGAAGTGGGCCATCTTGGACAGCCGGTCCACAACCACGAAGATGGCCATATGGCCTTCAGAGGGGGGGAGTTCCACGATGAAGTCCATGGTGATTAGTTTCCACGGCCTTTCCGGGGGCCGGTAGGGGTTTGAGTAGCCCCCAGGATTTGGTTCTGCTGCTCTTGTTGCGGGTACAAGTAGTACATGACTCCACATACTTTTTGCAGTCCTTTGCAAGTTGAGGCCACCAGAATGTGCGTTGGACCAGGTCTATGGTTTTGGAGGTGCCAAAATGTCCAGCCAGTACATGGTCATGGCAGAGTCCAAGTATGGTGACCCGGAGACTTTCTGGGATGAAAATTTTGCCGTTGGACCAGAATAGGCCATCTTTGGTTGAAGCTCCTGATTTGGCAGGTGGGGGGTTCTCCCTGGACGCCTGCTTGATCCGACTTAATAAGTCTTCCTGAAGAAGAAGGAAATTTTCCGCGGCTAGGATAGTGTCAGGTGAAGTAGGCTCCTTAGGGTCAGTAAACATTCGTGACAGGGCATCGGGCTTGGTGTTCTTGGACCCCGTCTATAGGTGACGTGGAAAGTGAACCTGGAGAAGAACAGCGCCCACCTGGCCTGGCGTGGTTTTAACCTCTTTGCGGCCTTTAAGTACTCCAGGTTCTTGTGGTCGATATATATAAGGATTGGGTGGGCCGCTCCTTCCAAAAGGTACCGCCATTCCTCCAATGCCGCCTTAATTGCCAGCAATTCTCGGTCACCTACATCATAGTTCCGCTCAGGAGGCGTCAACTTGCGGGAGAAGAACCCGACAGGGAACAGAAGGGCCTTGGGGCCTTGTCTTTGGGAAAGTATCGCCCCGACAGCGACTTCCGATGCGTCAACTTCTAAGACGAATGGGAGAGCCGGATCAGGGTGCTTCAGCACGGAGGCGGAGGTGAAGAGCTTTTTAAGAGCAACAAAGGCGGATTGGGCTTCGGTCGTCCACTGGAACCGAATCCCTTGTCGGGTTAGTTGCGTGATCGGGGAAATGATGGCTGAGAAGCCCTTAATAAATTTCCGGTAGAAATTTGAAAACCCCACAAACCGCTGTACTCCTTTTTTATCCACCGGGGCAGGCCAGTCAAGTATAGCAGAGATTTTCTGGGGGTCCATCTTGATGCCTTCGACAGATATGATGAGCCCCAAAAACTGTATGCTCTGTTGTTCAAACTCGCATTTTTCGGGTTTGGCGTACAGACCATGCTTCCGCAGTCGCCCCAACACGCACTTGACGTGTTGTCGGTGGCTGTCAATAGAAGAGGAAAAAATCAAAATGTCGTCTAAGTAGATGATCACGAACAAATCCAAGTAGTCCCGAAAAATGTTGTTGATGAAATGTTGGAACGTGGCAAGGGCATCACAAGGTATTCAAAATGCCCGAATCGTGTACGGAAGGCGGTCTTCCATTCATCGCCTTCCCGGATGCGAACCAAGTTATAAGCCCCGCGGAGGTCTAACTTGGTAAAGATGACAGCTGCCCCCAGCCTCTGGAACAATTCTGGAACTAGCGGTAGGGGATAGCGGTTTTTAATGGTCACCTTGTTTAGCTCCCTGTAGTCGATACATGGCCGAAGGGTGTGTTCCTTTTTTTCCACGAAAAAGATGCCAGCCCCGGCCGGAGATGTAGAGGAACGGATAAAGCCCTTTCTAAGGTTGTCATCAATGTATTCTTTGAGAGCGGCGAGCTCCAGTTCAGACAAAGGAAAGATCCTCCCAAAGGGTACTTCGGCTCCGGGGAGAAGCTCAATGGGACAATCGTACACCCGATGAGGGGGAAGGGTCTCGGCCCCCTTTTTACTGAAAACGTCCATGAATGAGTGATAGGCCTCGGGGACCAATTGGCGGGTTTCGCTGTCCAGACACATTAGGGCGGTAGGCTGAGTAGCGGTCCTGGGGAGGCAGTGCTGGGAGCAGTAGGGAGAAGAAAAGGTGACCTCCTTGGTAGTCCAATCAATGCAGGGATTATGGAGCCAAGGCATACCCAAAATGATTGGGAACAGGGGGGAAGAAATAATGTCCAGACACAGAAGTTCCTGGTGGAGGTGATTTATGCTGGCCGAGAGAGGCTGGGTTTCCTGGGTGACAGGGCCAGACCGAATTGCCGAGCCGTCGGCCAGGTGTATCTGCAGTCCTCGAGTCTTGGGTCGCAGAGGAATGCAGTGAGTAGTAGCAAAAGCCGAATCCATGAAACAACTGCAGGCTCCCGAATCAATAATGGCGGGGACCGAAATGTTCCTTCCGGGGAGCTGCAAGAAAATGGAGAGGGCAAGGTGAGAAGAAGTGTCGGTGACAGCCAGGATCTGGTCAACTGGAGGAGGACGCCACTTACGGATCTTAGCTGGGCAGGATCTCACATAGTGTCCCGGCTCCCCGCAGTACAAGCACAGATTGTCCAGGCGGCGTCTTTGTCGCTCCTCGGGGGTAAGTGTTGGACGAAGCACGCCCAACTGCATGGGTTCTGGTCTTTCTGTGGAGGCAGGAGATCGAGCCGGCGGTGGCCCCCTGGAGAAGTGGGGTACCTTGGGCAGCATCCAAGTGGGTCGTGGCGGAACAGAGGCTCTCTCGGACCGTTGCTCACGTAGGCGCCTGTCAATCTGTACGGCTTGATTAATGAGCTCCTCAAGGGTTTGAGGAACCCCCACTCTAGCAAGTTCATCTTTAAGGGGGTCCGATAACCCCAACCGGAACTGGTAGCGGAGGGCCGCATCGTTCCAGTTGGTGTCCGCACTCCATCTCCTGAATTCAGCAACATAGTCCTCTGCGGGCCTGCGCCCCTGTAGTAGTGCATGGAGAGCAGTCTCTGCCGTGGCAGAGTTGTGGATCCTCATAAATTCGGGCCATTGCCTCAAAGAAGGTACTTAGGGCAGTAAGTTCAGCGGCCTTCTGCTCAAGAAGGCGGTGGGCCCAGAGCTGGGGTTCATTCTGGAGCAAAGAGATCACAAAGCCTACTTTGGTGGCCTCCAAGGAGAATGTTCGTGGCTGAAGAGCAAAGTAAAGCTCACAGGCATTACGGAAAGTCCTGAACCTGCTACGCTCACCGGAGAACCTTTCAGGTGCGGGTACTCGAGGTTCCGGGGGTAGCATTACGACTGCCGGTGGAGTAGGCAGGTTGGCAGAGGCGACAGGTGGTCCCTGGGCAAGGACATGTTCCTCAAGGCGTGTGTAGCCTTCCTGGAGATTCTTGACTGCTTGGGACAGGCCTGCTAGATGTTGACAGAGTCCTTCCATATGAGAGGCTCCCTACCCGGGCTCGGTCATGGCTGCCTGATACTGTCACGTACCTGGTGGCGAGCCCGGATTGCAGTAGGAGACCTCTCTTACTACCCAGACTTGCAGCCCCTGATAGTGGAGACAGGGGGTGCAGGAGTCAAAGGGAGCACGAGTGTCTGGCAAGATCAGCAGCTGTAGGCAGGGCAGGTGTTGCAGAGGAGGCTGTGAGCAGATCAGTAACCCTGGACAGGGTGATGACAGGAATCAGCGGACAGCAGACAACAGGAGCCAGCAGACAGCAGACAACAGGAGCCAGCAGACAGCGGACAACAGGAACCAGCAGACAACCGGTCACAGGAACTGGCAGGTAAGTGGACACAGGAACCAGCATGCAGCAGACAACAGGAACCAGCAGACAGGTTACAGGAACTGGCAGGTAAGGCAGGTAAGTGGACACAGGAACCAGCATGCAGCAGACAGCAGGAACCAGCAGACCGGTTACAGGAACTTGCTTGCAGCGGACAACAGGAACCAGCAGGCAGGTTACAGGAACTGGCTTGCAGCGGACAACAGGAACCAGCAGACAGGTTACAGGAACTGGCTTGCAGCGGACAACAGGAATCAGCAGGCAGGTTACAGGAACTGGCTTGCAGCGGACAACAGGAACCAGCAGACCGGTTACAGGAACTGGCTTGCAGCGGACAACAGGAACCAGCAGACAGGTTACAGGAACTGGCTTGTAGCGGACAACAGGAACCAGCAGACAGGTTACAGGAACTGGCTTGCAGCGGACAACAGGAACCAGCAGACAGGTTACAGGAACTGGCTTGTAGCGGACAACAGGAACCAGCAGACAGGTTACAGGAACTGGCTTGTAGCGGACAACAGGAACCAGCAGACAGGTTACAGGAACTGGCTTGCAGCGGACAACAGGAACCAGCAGGCAGGTTACAGGAACTGGCTTGTAGCGGACAACAGGAACCAGCAGGCAACAGGTCACTTGGGGACAGGTGCACAGAATGGTCAGACAAGCCGGGTTTGGTAACTGTAGGGCACAATGCGGATAAGCCAGAGGGATGAGCAGGAGGATGGTCGTAGACAAGCCGGGATCGAGGCAGGCAGACAGCAGACAGGTAAAGGGGCAAGCCGGGTCATAAACACAGAGACAGAGAAGTATCAGGAAATGGCAAGCGGAACGTTGTAGATCAGGCAGCAAGAACTGTGTGAAGATGACCGGTTTAAATAGCCTGCTCGGCGCCAGTGACCGTGCGCGCGCCCGTCCGTGCCTGCGCACGCGCACCCGCTCGTTCCCGCGCATGCGCAGTAGCTCGCGCACCTACTCGGACCCGCGCACCCGATCGCACCAACGAGGAACTACTAGGCCCAGCAGAGCTTTCCTTACAGGGCGGGGGGGTTAATCTGAGTCAGCAGCAACC
The DNA here is from genome assembly GCA_028564925.1 of Lithobates sylvaticus. Taxonomy (NCBI): domain Eukaryota; kingdom Metazoa; phylum Chordata; class Amphibia; order Anura; family Ranidae; genus Lithobates; species Lithobates sylvaticus. The sequence goes on from CM053029.1 coordinate 610,130,721, forward strand.
CTCCAGAGCTGACAGACATTTCCCAAACTAACACACATCCCTATCTATATAAACAACCCCCAACCACTCTGTCAAGATAATGTGAACTTAAAGGGGTTGTAAACCCTCGTGTTTTTTCACCTTAAGGTGAAAAAACTTCTTCTAGTGACCGGCCCCCCAGCCCCCCCCCCTCCCCCGTTTTACACACCTGAGCCTTGGAATTTCCTACGGCGGAGACATGCTCTACCTCTGCCCGTGGTTCTCGGCTCTTGATTGGATAGATTGATAGCAGTGCAGCCATTGGCTCCCACTGCTGTCAATCAAATGCAGTGACGTGCACGACAGGGGGCGGGGCCGAGTCCTATATTCGGCGTCTATGGAAGCTGAATGCGGGACTCGGGAGTGTGCCCGCAAGGTAACCCCGGGAGAGTGCTTCTCCTAGGGGGTTATACGATGTGGGGAGGAGCCGCGAGAGCCGCCGAGGGACCCCAGAAGTCGAGGATCAAGGCCACTCTGTGCAAAATGAACTGCACAGTAGAGGTAAGTATGACATGTTTGTTATTTTTAAAAATATAAAAAGTAGATTTGCAATCACTTTAAAAGAGAAGTGAAGGATTACTTTTTTTTGCACTTTTATACTTACCTAGGTGGATGCAGCATCTGTCCCCTGGCGCCTCTGCACTGAAAATCGAGCGACTGAACACCGTCAATCGCTCGGTTTTCAGAGCTTCGTGAGCAGAGAGCTGTAGACTGTCAGTCACAGCTCTCTGCTTATCTCCCTCCTCACTCATTGGAGCACTGGCCTGTAGAGGGGGGCGGAGCGGCCGATCCGATACTGTCCACTGTACAGGGTGGAGTATTGAGGGTATGACAGCAGCCATCTTTAAACCTTGAGGGCCCATGATCTGCTATTGCCTGGGGGCCCCATGAGTTGTCAGTCTGCCCCTGGGCAGCACTGTAACAAAGTCCCGCCTCCTGTAATAGACAGAACATTGATCCAATGCAGTGAAATTGAATTAGTGTGACGTAAGTCAGTCTATGAGGCGGGACTTTGTTACAGAGGCTGCCCGGGAGATTCCAATCCAAGCTCCGTGACAGCAGGAGATCATCGCCACTCTGTGTGATCCAGAGGCACTGGTAAGCTGCAATTGGTGGGCACTGGCAGGCTGCAATTGGTGGGCACTGGAAGGTTACATTTGTTGGAATCTGTTAGGTTGCATTTCATGGGCACTGGTAGGCTGCAATTGGTGGGCACTGGTAGGCTACTAGTGATGGGCACCGATGAGGCTGCACTTGATGGGCACCGATGAGGCTGCATTTGATGGGCACTGGTGGGCTGCATTTGATGGGCACTGGTTGGTTGGTTGCATTTGGTGGGCACTGGTTGGTTGCATTTGGTGGGCACTGATGAAGCTGCAATTTGTGGGCACTGGTAGGCTGCATTTGATGCATTGATCTCTTTAATCATTTATGCAATCTCTGACCATCTCTTGTAGTATGTCTGCAGTCTTCTACCATCTCTTGTGTCATGTCTGCAGTCTCCGGTCTCTGACCATTTCTTGTATCATGTCTGCAATCTCTGACCATCTCTTATATCATGTCTGCAGTTTCTAACCATCTCCTGTAGTATGTTTGCAGTCTCTGACCATCTCTTGTAGTATGTCTGCAGTCTCTTACCATCTCTTGTATCATGTCTGCAGTCTCTGAAAATCTCTTATATTATGTCTGCAGTCTCTGACCATCTCCTGTACTATGTCTGCAGTCTCTGGACCATCTCTTGTATCATGTCTGCAGTCTCTGGACCATCTCTTGTATAATATCTGCAGTCTCTGACCATTTCTTGTATCATGTCTGAAATCTCTGACCATCTCTTGTAACATTGTCTGCAGTTTGTGACTATCTCTTGTAGTATGTCTGCAGTCTCTGACCATCTCTTGTAGTATGTCTGCAGTCTCTGACCATCTCTTGTATCATTTCTGTAGTCTCTGACAATCTCTTGTATCATGCCTGCAGTCTCTGACAATCTCTTGTATCATGTCTGAAGTCTCAGACCATCTGCTGTAGTATGTCTTCAGTCTATGACCATCTCCTGTATCATGTCTGCAGTATCTTACCATCTCTTGTATCATGTCTGCAGTCTGACCATCTACTTTAATATGTCTGCAGTCTCTGACAATCTCCTGTATCATATCTGCAGTCTCTGACAATCTCCTGTATCATATCTGCAGTCTCTTTCCATCTCTTGCATCATGTCTGCAGTCGCATACCATCTCTTGTATCATGTCTGCAGTCTCTTACCATCTCTTGTATCATGTCTGCAGTCTCTCACCATCTGTTCTATCATGTCTGCAGTCTCTGACCATCTCTTCTATCATGTCTGCAGTTTTTGACCATCCCTTCTATCATTGCTGCAGTCTCTGACCATCTCTTGCATCATGTCTGCAGTCTCTGGACCATCTCTTGTATCATATCTGCAGTCACTTACCATCTCTTGTGTCATATCTGCAGTCTCTGTCCATCTCTTGTATCGTGTCTGCAGTTTCTTACCATCTCTTGTATTGTGTCTGCAGTCTCTGACCATCTCCTGTAGTCTGTCTGCAGTATGTCTGGGGGCTCTTTCTAACAGACTCTCCAACAGAAGCCCTCTCTGTGTCCATTAGAGAGACCCCCCTCCAGGTCCCAATAGAGTACTCTCTTCTTGTATGTTGTTAATTGTTAAGAGATCATGGGATGATCCCAAGGTAATGAAGACTCTTTAGGGGAGCATTTCTGTATTTGAGTCGTTGCCATAGAAATGTATATAAAGGGGAGGAGTTAGTAAGATGACCACGCCCAGAAATATTTCTGCACCTAGGCGCCTGATACCCTAGGATTGGCCCTGTCTGCTTGCGAGTCTCAACCTATTGTTAAAGGCACCCCAACGCAGATCGAAAACACAGCACATCTGCTGGCACCAAATCTTATGGTACCACAGTATCACACGGCTTGGTGCAGTGTGTTTCGAAAAAGTGGTGCTTGCAGTATGTTTTCTGCATTCCAGTGTGATTTGCAGCCCATTCAAATTAATGGGCTGTCACAATCACACACTGGAACGCATGGGATTGCACAGGAGTGTGTGCATTGCAGCGTAAACCAGCTTGCTGGTAGGAATGGGCCGAATGGACCCCTGTTCGGTTCATACGAGAACTTTCAAACACCGCGAAAGTTTGGACCCCAATAACGAACCCCATTAAAGTCAATGGGACCCGAACATCAAAAATCAAAATTGCCCATTTTGAAGGCTTATATGCAAATAATTGGGCATACAATGGTTATAGGGATCCGGGTCCTGCCCTGGGGGACATGTATCAATAAAAGGAACGTTTGTAAAAAACTTCATTTTTAAATGAGTAGTGATTTTTTTTTTTTAAAGTGAAAGCATAAAATGAAAAATTCCTTCCAATATAGTGCCTGGGGGGGGGGGGGGGGGGTCCCTTAGTCTACCTGTAAAGTGGCAGATCTGTACCCTGTCTAGAATCTGCTGCATCAATTAAAAAAAATAAAAAAATGTTCCCTGTAGGCTGCCTTTTTTTTGCTCAGCGATAGCCAGTGATGTAAGTAACTGAGTTAAAATAAACTGAGTTACCTAACGCAGTTACTTTAGAGGGTAACGAGTATCTAACTGATTACTTTTCCCCTCATGGTAACTCAGTTCCCATTACTTTGGCTTAGTTACCCCAATTACATCTACCGCCACTAGATGGCAGTAGTGTAATTCCGGTGTCCTGCCAAAAAAGTTCCCCCGCTGGATAAGGACCCCCTGTACTGTGCAGGCGCAGCGCTTGCGCAGTACGAAGCACTACGGAGCTTCCGAAATTGCCGAACCTAAACAGCTCTGAGTGAACTCTACACGCGCAGGTGCAGTTAACATGTAATTGTACGAGGCGATGCCGCACGCCCCTGATGCTCGTGCTACTCTGCAAGGGGCGTCTATCGTGTAACTAAGGGGCGGGTCTAGTATTACTGTAACCAAGGGGCGCATTTATTATTATTGTTATATATCGAGCTCCGCCCATTAATTTAACATTCGCCCTCTTCTGTAGCCATCCGCCCCTTACACGATATAATAATAATAGACCCGCCCCTTACACGATATAATAATAATAGACCCGCCCCTTACACGATATAATAATAGACCCGCCCCTTACACGATATAATAATAGACCGCCCCTTACACGATATAATAATAATAGACCCGCCCCTTACACGATATAATAATAATAGACCCGCCCTTACACGATATAATAATAATAGACCCGCCCCTTACACAATATAATAATAATATAATAATAATAGGTTACAGTAATACTAGACCCGCCCCTTAGTTACACGTATAGAATATTTAAAAAAAAAGCCAGTTACTTTGCTGAGTAACTAATTACTTTTCCAATGTAGTAACCGAGTTACTAACGCAATTACTTTTTGGGAGAAGTAATTTGTAACTTAACTAATTACTTTTTTAAAGTAAGATGACCAACACTGGCGATAGCTGGGGAGCCAGTGTGTATGATGAGGCCACAATGTAGTGCACTGGAAACAAGATTAGAGATTTTTTTTTAATACATTCTGATGTCACTTTGACTTTGGATAGGAGTAACGGGTGCGTAAAAATTGGTCTTTGGGTGTTGGTGGCGCCTTCCCACTGTAACTCTATAGAGGTACTCTTGATGAAAGCAAGAATTGGCCTTGCTGTAAAAAATTGCAATGAAATGCACTTGTTAAACAGGTGCTGAAAAATTGGTCTTTGGGTGTTAACTGTGCCCATGAAACCTATACCAAAAACATTCTTCCAGATGAAATGATTGAACACCCTCAAAGCTAGGCAGCATCGAAGTCCTGCAGAGATTCCACATCCCAAAAAGACTTAATCAGTGACATCGGCATCAGGGGCTTTATAGCAGGTAATCCAGAACTGATTCATTTTTATAAAAGTCAAACGGTCCACGAAGTCTGTGGACAGACGCATTCTATGATCAGTAACATAACCTCTGATATATATCAGTCCCTGCCCATGCTTGCTGGACCACGTGTCAGCAGTAAGGTGGATTTGACTGCCTTGCCCAATGATGCCAGAACATTCTCTTCCACGTGATGGTAGAGAGATGGAACGGCCTTACGTGAAAAGTAGTAGCGACTGGGAACCTGCCATTGTGGTACAGCACATTGTGGGAATTCATGGAAGGGGGCAGAATCCATCAGGCTGACAGGTAAAAGTTGGAGAGCCAACAGCTTTGACAAACTTGCATTTAGACGCTGGGCATGTGAGTGGTAGGGACTGTATTTTTTTCCACTGCAGCAGATGGGGCAGAGAAATTTGCCGGCTACAGTCTACAGCTGGTGGTGTGCTGCTGGCAGATGTGCTGCTAGGACCTAGGACACCCTGCGCTATACCATCATCCCTGTCAGTGGAGGCTGCTGAGAGGTAATGACTCGGTATAGCAGGGGCAGACTGAAGTGGGTAAGGAGGAGGAGTAACGCACACAAAACGGTAATGCACACAGAAGTAAATGGCGTTAAACTTGCATTAACACACAGAACTATATGGCGTTAAACTGGCAGTAATGCACACAGAATTAAATGGCATTAAACTTCAGTAATGCACAAAACTATATGGCGTTAAACTGGCAGTAACACACACAGAACTATATGGAGGTAAACTGGCAGTAACGCACACAAAACGATATGGCGTTAAACTGGCAGTAACGCACACAGAACTATATGGTGTTAAACTGTCAGTAACGCACACAAAACTGGGGTGAGGGTAAGGTAAGATGGGGGAAGTAGATGGAAGGGTGGGAGCTAAAGGTAGGATGGGGCAGTAGAGTGGGAGCTGAAGGTAGGATGGGGCAGTAGATAGAAGCAAAGTAGGAGATGAAGGTAGGATGGGCAGTAGATGGAAGCAGGGTGGGAGCTGAAGGTAGGATGGGGCAGTAGAGTGGGAGCTGAAGGTAGGATGGGGCAGTAGATAGAAGCAGAGTGGGAGATGAAGGTAGGGTGGGGCAGTAGATGGAAGCAGAGGGGGAGCTGAAGGTAGGATGGGGCAGTAGATGGAAGCAGAGTGGGAGCTGAAGGTAGGATGGGGTAGTAGATGGAAGAATAGTGGGAGCTGAAGGTAGGGTGGGGCAGTAGATGGAAAAAGAGTGGGAGCTGAAGGTAGGATGGGGTAGTAAATGGAAGCAGAGTGGGAGCTGAAGGTAGGATGGGGTAGTAGATGGAAGCAGAGTGGGAGCTGAAGGTAGGACGGGGCAGTAGAGTGGGAGCTGAAGGTAGGATGGGGCAGTAGATGGAAGCAGAGTGGGAGCTGAAGGTAGGATTGGGTAGTAGATGGAAGCAGAGTGGGAGCTGAAGGTAGGATGGGGCCGTAGATGGAAGAAGAGTGGGAGCCGAAGGTAGGATGGGGCAGTAGATGGAAGCAGAGTGGGAGCTGAAGGTAGGGTGGAGCAGTAGATAGATGAATAGTGGGAGCTGAAGGTAGGATTGGGGAGTAGATGGAAGAATAGTGGGAGCTGAAGGTAGGGTGGAGCAGTAGATGGAAGCAGAATGGGAGCCGAAGGTAGGATGGGGCAGTAGATGGAAGCAGAGTATGAGCTGAAGGTAGGGTGGGGCAGTAGATGGAAGCAGAGCGGGAGCTGAAGGTAGGATGGGGCAGTAGATGGAAGCAGAGCGGGAGCTGAATGTAGAGTGGAGCAGTAGATGTAAGCAGAGTGGGAGCTGAAGGTAGGATGGGGCAGTAGATGGAAGCAGAGCGGGAGCTGAAAGTAGGATGGGGCAGTAGATGGAAGCAGAGCAGGAGGGGGCAGTAGATAGAAGCAGAGTGGGAGCTAAAAAGTAGGATGGGGCAGTAGATGGAAGCAGAGCGGGAGCTGAATGTGGAGCAGGGGGAAAGAGAAGCAGAGCTAGATCCTAGTTATAGGTATTTTTAAAGCTGAAGTCCAGGAATTCAGCTGCTTTGTAAAATGTTATGGATTTGTAGGGTAAAGTCCAATGAGGTACATTGCCACCTGGTGGACATATACTGTATTTTTCATTTACAGTTTACTTTTTCCCGAGTGCCAGGAGCATAACTATTGCTATGCTTCTGGCTCTTCGACGCTGGCCCCTCTGGTCTCAGCTCCCAAATCTGCAGAGTGGCATGCAGCTGCTGTGCCCGCCCTTCTTCTCCTCCTGCCCAATCATCAGACGTATTCACAAAATTAAAAGGAATCTGTAAATTAAAAGTGAGTGTATGTGGGGGGGGGGGGATTCCGGGGGCAAGCAGAAAATGCAGCTCTCCTGTCAGAGTAGTGATAGCTGTACCCCCAGAGCTCTATAAAACTGACAGATGTAAATTAACCCCTTTGCGCCTTAGGGTAAAAAAAATCCTAATGCCTAAGCCCAATTTTGCAAATTTGACATGTGTTAGTAAAATGGAAAATTTATATCAAATACTTACCGTAATTTTCCTTTCCTGATGGACTCCATGGCAGCCTACGTATGGGTTAATCCCGCCTCTCCTACCTCATAGGACCCCACTCCCATAAATCTTTGCTCCCAGCTAGGCACCGTGTTCCATAACTTAGCCTACTCCAGCAATGGGAGGGAACTCCTGCTGCCATGGAGTCCATAAGGAAAGGAAAATTATGGTAAGTATTTGATATAAATTTTCCATTTTCCTGACAGACTCCATGGCAGCCTACGTATGGGAAATAACTAGCCATACACTCCCGGGTGGGAAATATTGCTGGTTAACAGAAAAAAGGTTTAATTGGCACCGTCAACAGATAAGATATTCAAACCAAAATTAACTGAGGAAAGAGCCGCTGGCTCAACACAATAGTGCGTCATAAATGTATTTATCGATGACCATGATGCCGCTCTGCAAATCACTTCTGCAGACACATGACGGGAAGCTGCCCAAGACGTTGAAACACTTCTAGTCGAGTGTGCCGTCACCGCTTCTGGAGGGACCAGACCCTTAGCCGTATACGCCCTTTGAATAGCCTGGACAATCCAGGCTGATATGGATCTGGAGGAAGCACGTAATCCTCTGTTCTTCCCTTGGAAGTAGATGAAAAGGTAATCCGATTTCCGGAAGGGAGCCGTTGCTTCCAGATAGACTCTTAGGATTTCTCCAACATCTAGAGGATGGATACTAGAATCATCAGATGAATGGAATGTTGGGAGAACTATTTCTTGATTCTCATGAAAGACGGACGTCACTTTGGGATTTGATCCCAACATAGGGATCAAGACCACCCTATCGGGAAAAAAGGTGATAAACGGTTCTTTGAAACCCAGAGAGCTGATCTCAGATACCCTCTTGGCAGATGTTATGGCCACCAGGAACACCGTCTTGAGAAAAAGATCTTTGATGGACAAATGATCCGTTTGTCGAAAATCTTCTCCTGAAAAGAAGTCCAAAACGAGGGGAAGATCCCACTTGGCGAATCTTGGCCTCCTTTGAGGTCTAAGTCTTGTTGCACCTTTAAAGAATTGCCTGACGAGAGGATGTTTTGCCCAAGCAATGCCTGTGAATGCAGAAATTGCAGAGACCTGAACTCTAAGAGAGCTAACGGCCAAGGGCAACTCCAGGCCTGTCTGCAGGAAACTCAGAATGTCCGATATTCTTGGGTCCTTAAATGAACCTCCGACAGTAGGGATGAAACTCACGAATCTTGCCCAGATTCTTTGGTACACTCTGTTAGTACCCGCTCTCCTGGCACTCATCAAGGTTTCAATTGCTGTGTCAGGACACCCTAAGGCTGTCA